>JAUIMM010000040.1:1027500-2227500 GCA_031769625.1 Taudactylus pleione | reverse complement strand
CACAGTTTATTTGTTTCCAAATGGTTTTGATTTAAACTGTTCTATGTCCACAGACCTAACACCTTCGGCAGCTACAGCAGCACCACCACCACCCCCCACTGGCATCTCTGTGCCGCGTAAGTAAAGTACACCACATTGTTTTCTACAGCACAGTATCACTCTCCTTTTTTACCCTTGTCAGTCTCTCTCTCTTTCTCTCTTCCTCTCCCCCTCCCTCACTCGTTTTCTCCCTCTGTCTGTGTTTGTTTTTTGTTGTTATAGAGGCTCTGTTCAAGATTTATGGTGCATACACACAAGGCGATAAAGTGGACGACTCAGGGAGCATATTGTGTAGTGTGTACGCACCATTACACAGTTTATTTGTTTCCAAATGGTTTTGATGGAAACTGTTCGTTGTCCACAGTCCAAACACCTTCGGTGGCTACAGCAGCACCACCACCACCCCCCACTGTCATCTCCGTGCCGCGTAAGTAAAGTACACCACATTGATTTCTACAGCACTGTATCACTCTCCTTTTTTACCCTTGTCATTCTCTCTCTCTCTCTGTCTTTCTCTCTTCCTCTCCCCCTCCCTCTCTCTTTTTCTCCCTCTGTCTGTGTTTGTTTTTTGTTGTTATAGAGGCTGTGTTCAAGATTTATGGTGCGTACACACTAGGCGATAAAGTGGACGACTCAGGGAGCATATCGTGTAGTGTGTACGCACCATTACACAGTTTATTTGTTTCCAAATGGTTTTGATTTAAACTGTTCTTTGTCCACAGACTTAACACCTTCGGCGGCTACAGCAGCACCACCACCACCCCCCACTGGCATCTCCATGCCGCATAAGTAAAGTACACCACATTGTTTTCTACAGCACAGTATCGCTCTCCTTTTTTACCCTTGTCAGTCTCTCTCTCTTTCTCTCTTCCTCTCCCCATCCCTCTCTCGTTTTCTCCCTCTGTCTGTGTTTGTTTTTTGTTGTTATAGAGGCTCTGTTCAAGATTTATGGTGCATAAACACTAGGCGATAAAGTGGACGACTCAGGGAGCATATTGTGTAGTGTGTACGAACCATTACACAGTTTATTTGTTTCCAAATGGTTTTGATGGAAACTGTTCGTTGTCCACAGTCCAAACACCTTCGGTGGCTACAGCAGCACCACCACCACCCCCCACTGTCATCTCCGTGCCGCGTAAGTAAAGTACACCACATTGTTTTCTACAGCACTGTATCACTCTCCTTTTTTACCCTTGTCATTCTCTCTCTCTCTCTCTGTCTTTCTCTCTTCCTCTCCCCCTCCCTCTCTCTTTTTCTCCCTCTGTCTGTGTTTGTTTTTTGTTGTTATAGAGGCTGTGTTCAAGATTTATGGTGCGTACACACTAGGCGATAAAGTGGACGACTCAGGGAGCATATCGTGTAGTGTGTACGCACCATTACACAGTTTATTTGTTTCCAAATGGTTTTGATTTAAACTGTTCTTTGTCCACAGACCTAACACCTTCGGCGGCTACAGCAGCACCACCACCACCCCCCACTGGCATCTCCGTGCCGCGTAAGTAAAGTACACCACATTGTTTTCTACAGCACAGTATCGCTCTCCTTTTTTACCCTTGTCAGTCTCTCTCTCTTTCTCTCTTCCTCTCCCCCTCCCTCTCTCGTTTTCTCCCTCTGTCTGTGTTTGTTTTTTGTTGTTATAGAGGCTCTGTTCAAGATTTATGGTGCATAAACACTAGGCGATAAAGTGGACGACTCAGGGAGCATATTGTGTAGTGTGTACGAACCATTACACAGTTTATTTGTTTCCAAATGGTTTTGATGGAAACTGTTCGTTGTCCACAGTCCAAACACCTTCGGTGGCTACAGCAGCACCACCACCACCCCCCACTGTCATCTCCGTGCCGCGTAAGTAAAGTACACCACATTGTTTTCTACAGCACTGTATCACTCTCCTTTTTTACCCTTGTCATTCTCTCTCTCTCTCTCTGTCTTTCTCTCTTCCTCTCCCCCTCCCTCTCTCTTTTTCTCCCTCTGTCTGTGTTTGTTTTTTGTTGTTATAGAGGCTGTGTTCAAGATTTATGGTGCGTACACACTAGGCGATAAAGTGGACGACTCAGGGAGCATATCGTGTAGTGTGTACGCACCATTACACAGTTTATTTGTTTCCAAATGGTTTTGATTTAAACTGTTCTTTGTCCACAGACCTAACACCTTCGGCGGCTACAGCAGCACCACCACCACCCCCCACTGGCATCTCCGTGCCGCGTAAGTAAAGTACACCACATTGTTTTCTACAGCACAGTATCGCTCTCCTTTTTTACCCTTGTCAGTCTCTCTCTCTTTCTCTCTTCCTCTCCCCCTCCCTCTCTCTTTTTCTCCCTCTGTCTGTGTTTGTTTTTTGTTGTTATAGAGGCTGTGTTCAAGATTTATGGTGCGTACACACTAGGCGATAAAGTGGACGACTCAGGGAGCATATCTTGTAGTGTGTACGCACCATTACACAGTTTATTTGTTTCCAAATGGTTTTGATTTAAACTGTTCTTTGTCCACAGACCTAACACCTTCGGCGGCTACAGCAGCACCACCACCACCCCCCACTGGCATCTCCGTGCCGTGTAAGTAAAGTACACCACATTGTTTTCTACAGCACAGTATCGCTCTCCTTTTTTACCCTTGTCAGTCTCTCTCTCTTTCTCTCTTCCTCTCCCCCTCCCACTCTCGTTTTCGCCCTCTGTCTGTGTTTGTTTTTTGTTGTTATAGAGGCTGTGTTCAAGATTTATGGTGCATACACACTATGCGATAAAGTGGACGACTCAGGGAGCATATCGTAAAGAGTGTATGCACCATTACACAGTTTATTTGTTTCCAAATGGTTTTGATGGAAACTGTTCTTTGTCCACTGTCCTAACACCTTCGGCGGCTACAGCAGCACCACCACCACCCCCCACTGGCATCTCCGTGCCGCGTAAGTAAAGTACAGCACATTGTTTTCTACAGCACTGTATCGCTCTCCTTTTTTACCCTTGTCATTCTCTCTCTCTCTCTCTGTCTTACTCTCTTCCTCTCCCCCTCCCTCTCTCTTTTTCTCCCTCTGTCTGTGTTTGTTTTTTGTTGTTTTTTTAGAGGCTGTGTTCAAGATTTATTGTGCGTACACACTAGGCAATTAAGTGGACGACTCAGGGAGCATATCGTGTAGTGTGTACGCACCATTACACAGTTTATTTGTTTCCAAATGGTTTTGATTTAAACTGTTCTTTGTCCACAGACCTAACACCTTCGGCGGCTACAGCAGCACCACCACGACCCCCCACTGGCATCTCCGTGCCGCGTAAGTAAAGTACAAAACATTGTTTTCTACAGCACAGTATCGCTCTCCTTTTTTACCCTTGCCAGTCTCTCTCTCTTTCTCTCTTCCTCTCCCCCTCCCTCTCTCGTTTTCTCCCTCTGTCTGTGTTTGTTTTTTGTTGTTATAGAGGCTCTGTTCAAGATTTATGGTGCATACACACTAGGCGATAAACTGGACGACTCAGGGAGCATATTGTGTAGTGTGTACGCACCATTACACAGTTTATTTGTTTCCAAATGGTTTTGATGGAAACTGTTCGTTGTCCACAGTCCAAACACCTTCGGTGGCTACAGCAGCACCACCACCACCCCCCACTGTCATCTCCGTGCCGCGTAAGTAAAGTACACCACATTGTTTTCTACAGCACTGTATCACTCTCCTTTTTTACCCTTGTCATTCTCTCTCTCTCTCTCTGTCTTTCTCTCTTCCTCTCCCCCTCCCTCTCTCTTTTTCTCCCTCTGTCTGTGTTTGTTTTTTGTTGTTATAGAGGCTGTGTTCAAGATTTATGGTGCGTACACACTAGGCGATAAAGTGGACGACTCAGGGAGCATATCGTGTAGTGTGTACGCACCATTACACAGTTTATTTGTTTCCAAATGGTTTTGATTTAAACTGTTCTTTGTCCACAGACCTAACACCTTCGGCGGCTACAGCAGCACCACCACCACCCCCCAATGGCATCTCCGTGCCGCGTAAGTAAAGTACACCACATTGTTTTCTACAGCACAGTATCGCTCTCCTTTTTTACCCTTGTCAGTCTCTCTCTCTTTCTCTCTTCCTCTCCCCCTCCCTCTCTCGTTTTTGCCCTCTGTCTGTGTTTGTTTTTTGTTGTTATAGAGGCTGTGTTCAAGATTTATGGTGCATACACACTATGCGATAAAGTGGACGACTCAGGGAGCATATCGTAAAGAGTGTACGCACCATTACACAGTTTATTTGTTTCCAAATGGTTTTGATGGAAACTGTTCTTTGTCCACAGTCCTAACACCTTCGGCGGCTACAGCAGCACCACCACCACCCCCCACTGGCATCTCCGTGCCGCGTAAGTAAAGTACACCACATTGTTTTCTACAGCACTGTATCGCTCTCCTTTTTTACCCTTGTCATTCTCTCTCTCTCTCTGTCTTTCTCTCTTCCTCTCCCCCTCCCTCTCTCTTTTTCTCCCTCTGTCTGTGTTTGTTTTTTGTTGTTATAGAGGCTGTGTTCAAGATTTATGGTGCGTACACACTAGGCGATAAAGTGGACGACTCAGGGAGCATATTGTGTAGTGTGTACGCACCATTACACAGTTTATTTGTTTCCAAATGGTTTTGATTTAAACTGTTCTTTGTCCACAGACCTAACACCTTCGGCGGCTACAGCAGCACCACCACCACCCCCCACTGGCATCTCAGTGCTGCATAAGTAAAGTACACCACATTGTTTTCTACAGCACTGTATCGCTCTTCTTTTTTACCCTTGTCAGTCTCTCTCTCTCTCTCTGTCTTTCTCTCTTCCTCTCCCCCTCCCTCTCTCTTTTTCTCCCTCTGTCTGTGTTTGTTTTTTGTTGTTATAGAGGCTCTGTTCAAAATTTATAGTGCATACACACTAGGCGATAAAGTGGACGACTCAGGGAGCATATTGTGTAGTGTGTACGCACCATTACACAGTTTATTTGTTTCCAAATGGTTTTGATGGAAACTGTTCTTTGTCCACAGTCCAAACACCTTCGGTGGCTACAGCAGCACCACCACCACCCCCCACTGTCATCTCCGTGCCGCGTAAGTAAAGTACACCACATTGTTTTCTAAAGCACTGTATCACTCTCCTTTTTTACCCTTGTCAGTCTCTCTCTCTCTCTCTCTGTCTTTCTCTCTTCCTCTCCCCCTCCCTCTCTCTTTTTCTCCCTCTGTCTGTGTTTGTTTTTTGTTGTTATAGAGGCTGTGTTCAAGATTTATGGTGCGTACACACTAGGCGATAAAGTGGACGACTCAGGGAGCATATCGTGTAGTGTGTACGCACCATTACACAGTTTATTTGTTTCCAAATGGTTTTGATTTAAACTGTTCTATGTCCACAGACCTAACACCTTCGGCGGCTACAGCAGCACCACCACCACCCCCCACTGTCATCTCCGTGCCGCGTAAGTAAAGTACACCACATTGATTTCTACAGCACTGTATCACTCTCCTTTTTTACCCTTGTCATTCTCTCTCTCTCTCTGTCTTTCTCTCTTCCTCTCCCCCTCCCTCTCTCTTTTTCTCCCTCTGTCTGTGTTTGTTTTTTGTTGTTATAGAGGCTGTGTTCAAGATTTATGGTGCGTACACACTAGGCGATAAAGTGGACGCCTCAGGGAGCATATCGTGTAGTGTGTACGCACCATTACACAGTTTATTTGTTTCCAAATGGTTTTGATTTAAACTGTTCTTTGTCCACAGACCTAACACCTTCGGCGGCTACAGCAGCACCACCACCACCCCCCACTGGCATCTCCGTGCCGCATAAGTAAAGTACACCACATTGTTTTCTACAGCACAGTATCGCTCTCCTTTTTTACCCTTGTCAGTCTCTCTCTCTTTCTCTCTTCCTCTCCCCCTCCCTCTCTCGTTTTCTCCCTCTGTCTGTGTTTGTTTTTTGTTGTTATAGAGGCTCTGTTCAAGATTTATGGTGCATACACACTAGGCGATAAAGTGGACGACTCAGGGAGCATATTGTGTAGTGTGTACGCACCATTACACAGTTTATTTGTTTCCAAATGGTTTTGATGGAAACTGTTCGTTGTCCACAGTCCAAACACCTTCGGTGGCTACAGCAGCACAACCACCACCCCCCACTGTCATCTCCGTGCCGCATAAGTAAAGTACACCACATTGATTTCTACAGCACTGTATCGCTCTCCTTTTTTACCCTTGTCATTCTCTCTCTCTCTCTGTCTTTCTCTCTTCCTCTCCCCCTCCCTCTCTCTTTTTCTCCCTCTGTCTGTGTTTGTTTTTTGTTGTTATAGAGGCTGTGTTCAAGATTTATGGTGCGTACACACTAGGCGATAAAGTGGACGACTCAGGGAGCATATCGTGTAGTGTGTACGCACCATTACACAGTTTATTTGTTTCCAAATGGTTTTGATTTAAACTGTTCTTTGTCCACAGACCTAACACCTTCGGCGGCTACAGCAGCACCACCACCACCCCCCACTGGCATCTCCGTGCCGTGTAAGTAAAGTACACCACATTGTTTTCTACAGCACAGTATCGCTCTCCTTTTTTACCCTTGTCAGTCTCTCTCTCTTTCTCTCTTCCTCTCCCCCTCCCACTCTCGTTTTCGCCCTCTGTCTGTGTTTGTTTTTTGTTGTTATAGAGGCTGTGTTCAAGATTTATGGTGCATACACACTATGCGATAAAGTGGACGACTCAGGGAGCATATCGTAAAGAGTGTATGCACCATTACACAGTTTATTTGTTTCCAAATGGTTTTGATGGAAACTGTTCTTTGTCCACTGTCCTAACACCTTCGGCGGCTACAGCAGCACCACCACCACCCCCCACTGGCATCTCCGTGCCGCGTAAGTAAAGTACAGCACATTGTTTTCTACAGCACTGTATCGCTCTCCTTTTTTACCCTTGTCATTCTCTCTCTCTCTCTCTGTCTTACTCTCTTCCTCTCCCCCTCCCTCTCTCTTTTTCTCCCTCTGTCTGTGTTTGTTTTTTGTTGTTATAGAGGCTGTGTTCAAGATTTATGGTGCGTACACACTAGGCGATAAAGTGGACGACTCAGGGAGCATATCGTGTAGTGTGTACGCACCATTACACAGTTTATTTGTTTCCAAATGGTTTTGATTTAAACTGTTCTTTGTCCACAGACCTAACACCTTCGGCGGCTACAGCAGCACCACCACGACCCCCCACTGGCATCTCCGTGCCGCGTAAGTAAAGTACACCACATTGTTTTCTACAGCACAGTATCGCTCTCCTTTTTTACCCTTGCCAGTCTCTCTCTCTTTCTCTCTTCCTCTCCCCCTCCCTCTCTCGTTTTCTCCCTCTGTCTGTGTTTGTTTTTTGTTGTTATAGAGGCTCTGTTCAAGATTTATGGTGCATACACACTAGGCGATAAAGTGGACGACTCAGGGAGCATATTGTGTAGTGTGTACGCACCATTACACAGTTTATTTGTTTCCAAATGGTTTTGATGGAAACTGTTCGTTGTCCACAGTCCAAACACCTTTGGTGGCTACAGCAGCACCACCACCACCCCCCACTGTCATCTCCGTGCCGCGTAAGTAAAGTACACCACATTGTTTTCTACAGCACTGTATCACTCTCCTTTTTTACCATTGTCATTCTCTCTCTCTCTCTCTCTGTCTTTCTCTCTTCCTCTCCCCCTCCCTCTCTCTTTTTCTCCCTCTGTCTGTGTTTGTTTTTTGTTATTATAGAGGCTGTGTTCAAGATTTATGGTGCGTACACACTAGGCGATAAAGTGGACGACTCAGGGAGCATATCGTGTAGTGTGTACGCACCATTACACAGTTTATTTGTTTCCAAATGGTTTTGATTTAAACTGTTCTTTGTCCACAGACCTAACACCTTCGGCGGCTACAGCAGCACCACCACCACCCCCCAATGGCATCTCCGTGCCGCGTAAGTAAAGTACACCACATTGTTTTCTACACCACAGTATCGCTCTCCTTTTTTACCCTTGTCAGTCTCTCTCTCTTTCTCTCTTCCTCTCCCCCTCCCTCTCTCGTTTTCGCCCTCTGTCTGTGTTTGTTTTTTGTTGTTATAGAGGCTGTGTTCAAGATTTATGGTACATACACACTATGCGATAAAGTGGACGACTCAGGGAGCATATCGTAAAGAGTGTACGCACCATTACACAGTTTATTTGTTTCCAAATGGTTTTGATGGAAACTGTTCTTTGTCCACAGTCCTAACACCTTCGGCGGCTACAGCAGCACCACCACCACCCCCCACTGGCATCTCCGTGCCGCGTAAGTAAAGTACACCACATTGTTTTCTACAGCACTGTATCGCTCTCCTTTTTTACCCTTGTCATTCTCTCTCTCTCTCTGTCTTACTCTCTTCCTCTCCCCCTCCCTCTCTCTTTTTCTCCCTCTGTCTGTGTTTGTTTTTTGTTGTTATAGAGGCTGTGTTCAAGATTTATGGTGCGTACACACTAGGCGATAAAGTGGACGACTCAGGGAGCATATCGTGTAGTGTGTACGCACCATTACACAGTTTATTTGTTTCCAAATGGTTTTGATTTAAACTGTTCTTTGTCCACAGACCTAACACCTTCGGCGGCTACAGCAGCACCACCACGACCCCCCACTGGCATCTCCGTGCCGCGTAAGTAAAGTACACCACATTGTATTCTACAGCACAGTATCGCTCTCCTTTTTTACCCTTGCCAGTCTCTCTCTCTTTCTCTCTTCCTCTCCCCCTCCCTCTCTCGTTTTCTCCCTCTGTCTGTGTTTGTTTTTTGTTGTTATAGAGGCTCTGTTCAAGATTTATGGTGCATACACACTAGGCGATAAACTGGACGACTCAGGGAGCATATTGTGTAGTGTGTACGCACCATTACACAGTTTATTTGTTTCCAAATGGTTTTGATGGAAACTGTTCGTTGTCCACAGTCCAAACACCTTCGGTGGCTACAGCAGCACCACCACCACCCCCCACTGTCATCTCCGTGCCGCGTAAGTAAAGTACACCACATTGTTTTCTACAGCACTGTATCACTCTCCTTTTTTACCCTTGTCATTCTCTCTCTCTCTCTCTGTCTTTCTCTCTTCCTCTCCCCCTCCCTCTCTCTTTTTCTCCCTCTGTCTGTGTTTGTTTTTTGTTGTTATAGAGGCTGTGTTCAAGATTTATGGTGCGTACACACTAGGCGATAAAGTGGACGACTCAGGGAGCATATCGTGTAGTGTGTACGCACCATTACACAGTTTATTTGTTTCCAAATGGTTTTGATTTAAACTGTTCTTTGTCCACAGACCTAACACCTTCGGCGGCTACAGCAGCACCACCACCACCCCCCAATGGCATCTCCGTGCCGCGTAAGTAAAGTACACCACATTGTTTTCTACACCACAGTATCGCTCTCCTTTTTTACCCTTGTCAGTCTCTCTCTCTTTCTCTCTTCCTCTCCCCCTCCCTCTCTCGTTTTTGCCCTCTGTCTGTGTTTGTTTTTTGTTGTTATAGAGGCTGTGTTCAAGATTTATGGTGCATACACACTATGCGATAAAGTGGACGACTCAGGGAGCATATCGTAAAGAGTGTACGCACCATTACACAGTTTATTTGTTTCCAAATGGTTTTGATGGAAACTGTTCTTTGTCCACAGTCCTAACACCTTCGGCGGCTACAGCAGCACCACCACCACCCCCCACTGGCATCTCCGTGCCGCGTAAGTAAAGTACACCACATTGTTTTCTACAGCACTGTATCGCTCTCCTTTTTTACCCTTGTCATTCTCTCTCTCTCTCTGTCTTTCTCTCTTCCTCTCCCCCTCCCTCTCTCTTTTTCTCCCTCTGTCTGTGTTTGTTTTTTGTTGTTATAGAGGCTGTGTTCAAGATTTATGGTGCGTACACACTAGGCGATAAAGTGGACGACTCAGGGAGCATATTGTGTAGTGTGTACGCACCATTACACAGTTTATTTGTTTCCAAATGGTTTTGATTTAAACTGTTCTTTGTCCACAGACCTAACACCTTCGGCGGCTACAGCAGCACCACCACCACCCCCCACTGGCATCTCGGTGCTGCATAAGTAAAGTACACCACATTGTTTTCTACAGCACTGTATCGCTCTTCTTTTTTACCCTTGTCAGTCTCTCTCTCTCTCTCTGTCTTTCTCTCTTCCTCTCCCCCTCCCTCTCTCTTTTTCTCCCTCTGTCTGTGTTTGTTTTTTGTTGTTATAGAGGCTCTGTTCAAAATTTATAGTGCATACACACTAGGCGATAAAGTGGACGACTCAGGGAGCATATTGTGTAGTGTGTACGCACCATTACACAGTTTATTTGTTTCCAAATGGTTTTGATGGAAACTGTTCTTTGTCCACAGTCCAAACACCTTCGGTGGCTACAGCAGCACCACCACCACCCCCCACTGTCATCTCCGTGCCGCGTAAGTAAAGTACACCACATTGTTTTCTAAAGCACTGTATCACTCTCCTTTTTTACCCTTGTCAGTCTCTCTCTCTCTCTCTCTGTCTTTCTCTCTTCCTCTCCCCCTCCCTCTCTCTTTTTCTCCCTCTGTCTGTGTTTGTTTTTTGTTGTTATAGAGGCTGTGTTCAAGATTTATGGTGCGTACACACTAGGCGATAAAGTGGACGACTCAGGGAGCATATCGTGTAGTGTGTACGCACCATTACACAGTTTATTTGTTTCCAAATGGTTTTGATTTAAACTGTTCTA
Organism: Taudactylus pleione; assembly: GCA_031769625.1. Taxonomy (NCBI): domain Eukaryota; kingdom Metazoa; phylum Chordata; class Amphibia; order Anura; family Myobatrachidae; genus Taudactylus; species Taudactylus pleione. The sequence goes on along the minus strand of JAUIMM010000040.1, from coordinate 2,216,789 downwards.
TGTCCACAGACCTAACACCTTCGGCGGCTACAGCAGCACCACCACCACCCCCCACTGGCATCTCTGTGCCGCGTAAGTAAAGTACACCACATTGTTTTCTACAGCACAGTATCACTCTCCTTTTTTACCCTTGTCAGTCTCTCTCTCTTTCTCTCTTCCTCTCCCCCTCCCTCACTCGTTTTCTCCCTCTGTCTGTGTTTGTTTTTTGTTGTTATAGAGGCTCTGTTCAAGATTTATGGTGCATACACACAAGGCGATAAAGTGGACGACTCAGGGAGCATATTGTGTAGTGTGTACGCACCATTACACAGTTTATTTGTTTCCAAATGGTTTTGATGGAAACTGTTCATTGTCCACAGTCCAAACACCTTCGGTGGTTACAGCAGCACCACCACCACCCCCCACTGTCATCTCCGTGCCGCGTAAGTAAAGTACACCACATTGATTTCTACAGCACTGTATCACTCTCCTTTTTTACCCTTGTCATTCTCTCTCTCTCTGTCTTTCTCTCTTCCTCTCCCCCTCCCTCTCTCTTTTTCTCCCTCTGTCTGTGTTTGTTTTTTGTTGTTATAGAGGCTGTGTTCAAGATTTATGGTGCGTACACACTAGGCAATAAAGTGGACGCCTCAGGGAGCATATCGTGTAGTGTGTACGCACCATTACACAGTTTATTTGTTTCCAAATGGTTTTGATTTAAACTGTTCTTTGTCCACAGACCTAACACCTTCAGCGGCTACAGCAGCACCACCACCACCCCCCACTGGCATCTCCGTGCCGCATAAGTAAAGTACACCACATTGTTTTCTACAGCACAGTATCGCTCTCCTTTTTTACCCTTGTCAGTCTCTCTCTCTTTCTCTCTTCCTCTCCCCCTCCCTCTCTCGTTTTCTCCCTCTGTCTGTGTTTGTTTTTTGTTGTTATAGAGGCTCTGTTCAAGATTTATGGTGCATACACACTAGGCGATAAAGTGGACGACTCAGGGAGCATATTGTGTAGTGTGTACGCACCATTACACAGTTTATTTGTTTCCAAATGGTTTTGATGGAAACTGTTCGTTGTCCACAGTCCAAACACCTTCGGTGGCTACAGCAGCACCACCACCACCCCCCACTGTCATCTCCGTGCCGCATAAGTAAAGTACACCACATTGATTTCTACAGCACTGTATCGCTCTCCTTTTTTCCCTTGTCATTCTCTCTCTCTCTCTGTCTTTCTCTCTTCCTCTCCCCCTCCCTCTCTCTTTTTCTCCCTCTGTCTGTGTTTGTTTTTTGTTGTTATAGAGGCTGTGTTCAAGATTTATGGTGCGTACACACTAGGCGATAAAGTGGACGACTCAGGGAGCATATCGTGTAGTGTGTACGCACCATTACACAGTTTATTTGTTTCCAAATGGTTTTGATTTAAACTGTTCTTTGTCCACAGACCTAACACCTTCGGCGGCTACAGCAGCACCACCACCACCCCCCACTGGCATCTCCGTGCCGTGTAAGTAAAGTACACCACATTGTTTTCTACAGCACAGTATCGCTCTCCTTTTTTACCCTTGTCAGTCTCTCTCTCTTTCTCTCTTCCTCTCCCCCTCCCACTCTCGTTTTCGCCCTCTGTCTGTGTTTGTTTTTTGTTGTTATAGAGGCTGTGTTCAAGATTTATGGTGCATACACACTATGCGATAAAGTGGACGACTCAGGGAGCATATCGTAAAGAGTGTATGCACCATTACACAGTTTATTTGTTTCCAAATGGTTTTGATGGAAACTGTTCTTTGTCCACTGTCCTAACACCTTCGGCGGCTACAGCAGCACCACCACCACCCCCCACTGGCATCTCCGTGCCGCGTAAGTAAAGTACAGCACATTGTTTTCTACAGCACTGTATCGCTCTCCTTTTTTACCCTTGTCATTCTCTCTCTCTCTCTCTGTCTTACTCTCTTCCTCTCCCCCTCCCTCTCTCTTTTTCTCCCTCTGTCTGTGTTTGTTTTTTGTTGTTATAGAGGCTGTGTTCAAGATTTATGGTGCGTACACACTAGGCGATAAAGTGGACGTCTCAGGGAGCATATCGTGTAGTGTGTACGCACCATTACACAGTTTATTTGTTTCCAAATGGTTTTGATTTAAACTGTTCTTTGTCCACAGACCTAACACCTTCGGCGGCTACAGCAGCACCACCATGACCCCCCACTGGCATCTCCGTGCCGCGTAAGTAAAGTACACCACATTGTTTTCTACAGCACAGTATCGCTCTCCTTTTTTACCCTTGCCAGTCTCTCTCTCTTTCTCTCTTCCTCTCCCCCTCCCTCTCTCGTTTTCTCCCTCTGTCTGTGTTTGTTTTTTGTTGTTATAGAGGCTCTGTTCAAGATTTATGGTGCATACACACTAGGCGATAAAGTGGACGACTCAGGGAGCATATTGTGTAGTGTGTACGCACCATTACACAGTTTATTTGTTTCCAAATGGTTTTGATGGAAACTGTTCGTTGTCCACAGTCCAAACACCTTTGGTGGCTACAGCAGCACCACCACCACCCCCCACTGTCATCTCCGTGCCGCGTAAGTAAAGTACACCACATTGTTTTCTACAGCACTGTATCACTCTCCTTTTTTACCCTTGTCATTCTCTCTCTCTCTCTCTCTGTCTTTCTCTCTTCCTCTCCCCCTCCCTCTCTCTTTTTCTCCCTCTGTCTGTGTTTGTTTTTTGTTATTATAGAGGCTGTGTTCAAGATTTATGGTGCGTACACACTAGGCGATAAAGTGGACGACTCAGGGAGCATATCGTAAAGAGTGTACGCACCATTACACAGTTTATTTGTTTCCAAATGGTTTTGATGGAAACTGTTCTTTGTCCACAGTCCTAACACCTTCGGCGGCTACAGCAGCACCACCACCACCCCCCACTGGCATCTCCGTGCCGCGTAAGTAAAGTACACCACATTGTTTTCTACAGCACTGTATCGCTCTCCTTTTTTACCCTTGTCATTCTCTCTCTCTCTCTGTCTTTCTCTCTTCCTCTCCCCCTCCCTCTCTCTTTTTCTCCCTCTGTCTGTGTTTGTTTTTTGTTGTTATAGAGGCTGTGTTCAAGATTTATGGTGCGTACACACTAGGCGATAAAGTGGACGACTCAGGGAGCATATTGTGTAGTGTGTACGCACCATTACACAGTTTATTTGTTTCCAAATGGTTTTGATTTAAACTGTTCTTTGTCCACACACCTAACACCTTCGGCGGCTACAGCAGCACCACCACCACCCCCCACTGGCATCTCGGTGCTGCGTAAGTAAAGTACACCACATTGTTTTCTACAGCACAGTATCACTCTCCTTTTTTACCCTTGTCAGTCTCTCTCTCTTTCTCTCTTCCTCTCCCCCTCCCTCTCTCTTTTTCTCCCTCTGTCTGTGTTTGTTTTTTGTTGTTATAGAGGCTGTGTTCAAGATTTATGGTGCGTACACACTAGGCGATAAAGTGGACGACTCAGGGAGCATATCGTGTAGTGTGTACGCACCATTACACAGTTTATTTGTTTCCAAATGGTTTTGATTTAAACTGTTCTATGTCCACAGACCTAACACCTTCGGCGGCTACAGCAGCACCACCACCACCCCCCACTGTCATCTCCGTGCCGCGTAAGTAAAGTACACCACATTGATTTCTACAGCACTGTATCACTCTCCTTTTTTACCCTTGTCATTCTCTCTCTCTCTCTGTCTTTCTCTCTTCCTCTCCCCCTCCCTCTCTCTTTTTCTCCCTCTGTCTGTGTTTGTTTTTTGTTGTTATAGAGGCTGTGTTCAAGATTTATGGTGCGTACACACTAGGCGATAAAGTGGACGCCTCAGGGAGCATATCGTGTAGTGTGTACGCACCATTACACAGTTTATTTGTTTCCAAATGGTTTTGATTTAAACTGTTCTTTGTCCACAGACCTAACACCTTCGGCGGCTACAGCAGCACCACCACCACCCCCCACTGGCATCTCCGTGCCGCATAAGTAAAGTACACCACATTGTTTTCTACAGCACAGTATCGCTCTCCTTTTTTACCCTTGTCAGTCTCTCTCTCTTTCTCTCTTCCTCTCCCCCTCCCTCTCTCGTTTTCTCCCTCTGTCTGTGTTTGTTTTTTGTTGTTATAGAGGCTCTGTTCAAGATTTATGGTGCATACACACTAGGCGATAAAGTGGACGACTCAGGGAGCATATTGTGTAGTGTGTACGCACCATTACACAGTTTATTTGTTTCCAAATGGTTTTGATGGAAACTGTTCGTTGTCCACAGTCCAAACACCTTCGGTGGCTACAGCAGCACAACCACCACCCCCCACTGTCATCTCCGTGCCGCATAAGTAAAGTACACCACATTGATTTCTACAGCACTGTATCGCTCTCCTTTTTTACCCTTGTCATTCTCTCTCTCTCTCTGTCTTTCTCTCTTCCTCTCCCCCTCCCTCTCTCTTTTTCTCCCTCTGTCTGTGTTTGTTTTTTGTTGTTATAGAGGCTGTGTTCAAGATTTATGGTGCGTACACACTAGGCGATAAAGTGGACGACTCAGGGAGCATATCGTGTAGTGTGTACGCACCATTACACAGTTTATTTGTTTCCAAATGGTTTTGATTTAAACTGTTCTTTGTCCACAGACCTAACACCTTCGGCGGCTACAGCAGCACCACCACCACCCCCCACTGGCATCTCCGTGCCGTGTAAGTAAAGTACACCACATTGTTTTCTACAGCACAGTATCGCTCTCCTTTTTTACCCTTGTCAGTCTCTCTCTCTTTCTCTCTTCCTCTCCCCCTCCCACTCTCGTTTTCGCCCTCTGTCTGTGTTTGTTTTTTGTTGTTATAGAGGCTGTGTTCAAGATTTATGGTGCATACACACTATGCGATAAAGTGGACGACTCAGGGAGCATATCGTAAAGAGTGTATGCACCATTACACAGTTTATTTGTTTCCAAATGGTTTTGATGGAAACTGTTCTTTGTCCACTGTCCTAACACCTTCGGCGGCTACAGCAGCACCACCACCACCCCCCACTGGCATCTCCGTGCCGCGTAAGTAAAGTACAGCACATTGTTTTCTACAGCACTGTATCGCTCTCCTTTTTTACCCTTGTCATTCTCTCTCTCTCTCTCTGTCTTACTCTCTTCCTCTCCCCCTCCCTCTCTCTTTTTCTCCCTCTGTCTGTGTTTGTTTTTTGTTGTTATAGAGGCTGTGTTCAAGATTTATGGTGCGTACACACTAGGCGATAAAGTGGACGACTCAGGGAGCATATCGTGTAGTGTGTACGCACCATTACACAGTTTATTTGTTTCCAAATGGTTTTGATTTAAACTGTTCTTTGTCCACAGACCTAACACCTTCGGCGGCTACAGCAGCACCACCACGACCCCCCACTGGCATCTCCGTGCCGCGTAAGTAAAGTACACCACATTGTTTTCTACAGCACAGTATCGCTCTCCTTTTTTACCCTTGCCAGTCTCTCTCTCTTTCTCTCTTCCTCTCCCCCTCCCTCTCTCGTTTTCTCCCTCTGTCTGTGTTTGTTTTTTGTTGTTATAGAGGCTCTGTTCAAGATTTATGGTGCATACACACTAGGCGATAAAGTGGACGACTCAGGGAGCATATTGTGTAGTGTGTACGCACCATTACACAGTTTATTTGTTTCCAAATGGTTTTGATGGAAACTGTTCGTTGTCCACAGTCCAAACACCTTTGGTGGCTACAGCAGCACCACCACCACCCCCCACTGTCATCTCCGTGCCGCGTAAGTAAAGTACACCACATTGTTTTCTACAGCACTGTATCACTCTCCTTTTTTACCATTGTCATTCTCTCTCTCTCTCTCTCTGTCTTTCTCTCTTCCTCTCCCCCTCCCTCTCTCTTTTTCTCCCTCTGTCTGTGTTTGTTTTTTGTTATTATAGAGGCTGTGTTCAAGATTTATGGTGCGTACACACTAGGCGATAAAGTGGACGACTCAGGGAGCATATCGTGTAGTGTGTACGCACCATTACACAGTTTATTTGTTTCCAAATGGTTTTGATTTAAACTGTTCTTTGTCCACAGACCTAACACCTTCGGCGGCTACAGCAGCACCACCACCACCCCCCAATGGCATCTCCGTGCCGCGTAAGTAAAGTACACCACATTGTTTTCTACACCACAGTATCGCTCTCCTTTTTTACCCTTGTCAGTCTCTCTCTCTTTCTCTCTTCCTCTCCCCCTCCCTCTCTCGTTTTCGCCCTCTGTCTGTGTTTGTTTTTTGTTGTTATAGAGGCTGTGTTCAAGATTTATGGTACATACACACTATGCGATAAAGTGGACGACTCAGGGAGCATATCGTAAAGAGTGTACGCACCATTACACAGTTTATTTGTTTCCAAATGGTTTTGATGGAAACTGTTCTTTGTCCACAGTCCTAACACCTTCGGCGGCTACAGCAGCACCACCACCACCCCCCACTGGCATCTCCGTGCCGCGTAAGTAAAGTACACCACATTGTTTTCTACAGCACTGTATCGCTCTCCTTTTTTACCCTTGTCATTCTCTCTCTCTCTCTGTCTTACTCTCTTCCTCTCCCCCTCCCTCTCTCTTTTTCTCCCTCTGTCTGTGTTTGTTTTTTGTTGTTATAGAGGCTGTGTTCAAGATTTATGGTGCGTACACACTAGGCGATAAAGTGGACGACTCAGGGAGCATATCGTGTAGTGTGTACGCACCATTACACAGTTTATTTGTTTCCAAATGGTTTTGATTTAAACTGTTCTTTGTCCACAGACCTAACACCTTCGGCGGCTACAGCAGCACCACCACGACCCCCCACTGGCATCTCCGTGCCGCGTAAGTAAAGTACACCACATTGTATTCTACAGCACAGTATCGCTCTCCTTTTTTACCCTTGCCAGTCTCTCTCTCTTTCTCTCTTCCTCTCCCCCTCCCTCTCTCGTTTTCTCCCTCTGTCTGTGTTTGTTTTTTGTTGTTATAGAGGCTCTGTTCAAGATTTATGGTGCATACACACTAGGCGATAAACTGGACGACTCAGGGAGCATATTGTGTAGTGTGTACGCACCATTACACAGTTTATTTGTTTCCAAATGGTTTTGATGGAAACTGTTCGTTGTCCACAGTCCAAACACCTTCGGTGGCTACAGCAGCACCACCACCACCCCCCACTGTCATCTCCGTGCCGCGTAAGTAAAGTACACCACATTGTTTTCTACAGCACTGTATCACTCTCCTTTTTTACCCTTGTCATTCTCTCTCTCTCTCTCTGTCTTTCTCTCTTCCTCTCCCCCTCCCTCTCTCTTTTTCTCCCTCTGTCTGTGTTTGTTTTTTGTTGTTATAGAGGCTGTGTTCAAGATTTATGGTGCGTACACACTAGGCGATAAAGTGGACGACTCAGGGAGCATATCGTGTAGTGTGTACGCACCATTACACAGTTTATTTGTTTCCAAATGGTTTTGATTTAAACTGTTCTTTGTCCACAGACCTAACACCTTCGGCGGCTACAGCAGCACCACCACCACCCCCCAATGGCATCTCCGTGCCGCGTAAGTAAAGTACACCACATTGTTTTCTACACCACAGTATCGCTCTCCTTTTTTACCCTTGTCAGTCTCTCTCTCTTTCTCTCTTCCTCTCCCCCTCCCTCTCTCGTTTTTGCCCTCTGTCTGTGTTTGTTTTTTGTTGTTATAGAGGCTGTGTTCAAGATTTATGGTGCATACACACTATGCGATAAAGTGGACGACTCAGGGAGCATATCGTAAAGAGTGTACGCACCATTACACAGTTTATTTGTTTCCAAATGGTTTTGATGGAAACTGTTCTTTGTCCACAGTCCTAACACCTTCGGCGGCTACAGCAGCACCACCACCACCCCCCACTGGCATCTCCGTGCCGCGTAAGTAAAGTACACCACATTGTTTTCTACAGCACTGTATCGCTCTCCTTTTTTACCCTTGTCATTCTCTCTCTCTCTCTGTCTTTCTCTCTTCCTCTCCCCCTCCCTCTCTCTTTTTCTCCCTCTGTCTGTGTTTGTTTTTTGTTGTTATAGAGGCTGTGTTCAAGATTTATGGTGCGTACACACTAGGCGATAAAGTGGACGACTCAGGGAGCATATTGTGTAGTGTGTACGCACCATTACACAGTTTATTTGTTTCCAAATGGTTTTGATTTAAACTGTTCTTTGTCCACAGACCTAACACCTTCGGCGGCTACAGCAGCACCACCACCACCCCCCACTGGCATCTCGGTGCTGCATAAGTAAAGTACACCACATTGTTTTCTACAGCACTGTATCGCTCTTCTTTTTTACCCTTGTCAGTCTCTCTCTCTCTCTCTGTCTTTCTCTCTTCCTCTCCCCCTCCCTCTCTCTTTTTCTCCCTCTGTCTGTGTTTGTTTTTTGTTGTTATAGAGGCTCTGTTCAAAATTTATAGTGCATACACACTAGGCGATAAAGTGGACGACTCAGGGAGCATATTGTGTAGTGTGTACGCACCATTACACAGTTTATTTGTTTCCAAATGGTTTTGATGGAAACTGTTCTTTGTCCACAGTCCAAACACCTTCGGTGGCTACAGCAGCACCACCACCACCCCCCACTGTCATCTCCGTGCCGCGTAAGTAAAGTACACCACATTGTTTTCTAAAGCACTGTATCACTCTCCTTTTTTACCCTTGTCAGTCTCTCTCTCTCTCTCTCTGTCTTTCTCTCTTCCTCTCCCCCTCCCTCTCTCTTTTTCTCCCTCTGTCTGTGTTTGTTTTTTGTTGTTATAGAGGCTGTGTTCAAGATTTATGGTGCGTACACACTAGGCGATAAAGTGGACGACTCAGGGAGCATATCGTGTAGTGTGTACGCACCATTACACAGTTTATTTGTTTCCAAATGGTTTTGATTTAAACTGTTCTATGTCCACAGACCTAACACCTTCGGCGGCTAAGCAGCACCACCACCACCCCCCACTGGCATCTCTGTGCCGCGTAAGTAAAGTACACCACATTGTTTTCTACAGCACAGTATCACTCTCCTTTTTTACCCTTGTCAGTCTCTCTCTCTTTCTCTCTTCCTCTCCCCCTCCCTCACTCGTTTTTCTCCCTCTGTCTGTGTTTGTTTTTTGTTGTTATAGAGGCTCTGTTCAAGAATTTATGGTGCATACACACAAGGCGATAAAGTGGACGACTCAGGGAGCATATTGTGTAGTGTGTACGCACCATTACACAGTTTATTTGTTTCCAAATGGTTTTGATGGAAACTGTTCATTGTCCACAGTCCAAACACCTTCGGTGGTTACAGCAGCACCACCACCACCCCCCACTGTCATCTCCGTGCCGCGTAAGTAAAGTACACCACATTGATTTCTACAGCACTGTATCACTCTCCTTTTTTACCCTTGTCATTCTCTCTCTCTCTGTCTTTCTCTCTTCCTCTCCCCCTCCCTCTCTCTTTTCTCCCTCTGTCTGTGTTTGTTTTTTGTTGTTATAGAGGCTGTGTTCAAGATTTATGGTGCGTACACACTAGGCAATAAATGTGGACGCCTCAGGGAGCATATCGTGTAGTGTGTACGCACCATTACACAGTTTATTTGTTTCCAAATGGTTTTGATTTAAACTGTTCTTTGTCCACAGACCTAACACCTTCGGCGGCTACAGCAGCACCACCACCACCCCCCACTGGCCATCTCCGTGCCGCATAAGTAAAGTACACCACATTGTTTTCTACAGCACAGTATCGCTCTCCTTTTTTACCCTTGTCAGTCTCTCTCTCTTCTCTCTTCCTCTCCCCCTCCTCTCTCGTTTTCTCCCTCTGTCTGTGTTTGTTTTTTGTTGTTATAGAGGCTCTGTTCAAGATTTATGGTGCATACACACTAGGCGATAAAGTGGACGACTCAGGGAGCATATTGTGTAGTGTGTACGCACCATTACACAGTTTATTTGTTTCCAAATGGTTTTGATGGAAACTGTTCGTTGTCCACAGTCCAAACACCTTCGGTGGCTACAGCAGCACCACCACCACCCCCCACTGTCATCTCCGTGCCGCATAAGTAAAGTACACCACATTGATTTCTACAGCACTGTATCGCTCTCCTTTTTTCCTTGTCATTCTCTTCTCTCTTCTCTGTCTTTCTCTCTTCCTCTCCCCCTCCCTCTCTCTTTTTCTCCCTCTGTCTGTGTTTGTTTTTTGTTGTTATAGAGGCTGTGTTCAAGATTTATGGTGCGTACACACTAGGCGATAAAGTGGACGACTCAGGGAGCATATCGTGTAGTGTGTACGCACCATTACACAGTTTATTTGTTTCCAAATGGTTTTGATTTAAACTGTTCTTTGTCCACAGACCTAACACCTTCGGCGGCTACAGCAGCACCACCACCACCCCCCACTGGCATCTCCGTGCCGTGTAAGTAAAGTACACCACATTGTTTTCTACAGCACAGTATCGCTCTCCTTTTTTACCCTTGTCAGTCTCTCTCTCTTTCTCTCTTCCTCTCCCCCTCCCACTCTCGTTTTCGCCCTCTGTCTGTGTTTGTTTTTTGTTGTTATAGAGGCTGTGTTCAAGATTTATGGTGCATACACACTATGCGATAAAGTGGACGACTCAGGGAGCATATCGTAAAGAGTGTATGCACCATTACACAGTTTATTTGTTTCCAAATGGTTTTGATGGAAACTGTTCTTTGTCCACTGTCCTAACACCTTCGGCGGCTACAGCAGCACCACCACCACCCCCCACTGGCATCTCCGTGCCGCGTAAGTAAAGTACAGCACATTGTTTTCTACAGCACTGTATCGCTCTCCTTTTTTACCCTTGTCATTCTCTCTCTCTCTCTCTGTCTTACTCTCTTCCTCTCCCCCTCCCTCTCTCTTTTTCTCCCTCTGTCTGTGTTTGTTTTTTGTTGTTATAGAGGCTGTGTTCAAGATTTATGGTGCGTACACACTAGGCGATAAAGTGGACGTCTCAGGGAGCATATCGTGTAGTGTGTACGCACCATTACACAGTTTATTTGTTTCCAAATGGTTTTGATTTAAACTGTTCTTTGTCCACAGACCTAACACCTTCGGCGGCTACAGCAGCACCACCATGACCCCCCACTGGCATCTCCGTGCCGCGTAAGTAAAGTACACCACATTGTTTTCTACAGCACAGTATCGCTCTCCTTTTTTACCCTTGCCAGTCTCTCTCTCTTTCTCTCTTCCTCTCCCCCTCCCTCTCTCGTTTTCTCCCTCTGTCTGTGTTTGTTTTTTGTTGTTATAGAGGCTCTGTTCAAGATTTATGGTGCATACACACTAGGCGATAAAGTGGACGACTCAGGGAGCATATTGTGTAGTGTGTACGCACCATTACACAGTTTATTTGTTTCCAAATGGTTTTGATGGAAACTGTTCGTTGTCCACAGTCCAAACACCTTTGGTGGCTACAGCAGCACCACCACCACCCCCCACTGTCATCTCCGTGCCGCGTAAGTAAAGTACACCACATTGTTTTCTACAGCACTGTATCACTCTCCTTTTTTACCCTTGTCATTCTCTCTCTCTCTCTCTCTGTCTTTCTCTCTTCCTCTCCCCCTCCCTCTCTCTTTTTCTCCCTCTGTCTGTGTTTGTTTTTTGTTATTATAGAGGCTGTGTTCAAGATTTATGGTGCGTACACACTAGGCGATAAAGTGGACGACTCAGGGAGCATATCGTAAAGAGTGTACGCACCATTACACAGTTTATTTGTTTCCAAATGGTTTTGATGGAAACTGTTCTTTGTCCACAGTCCTAACACCTTCGGCGGCTACAGCAGCACCACCACCACCCCCCACTGGCATCTCCGTGCCGCGTAAGTAAAGTACACCACATTGTTTTCTACAGCACTGTATCGCTCTCCTTTTTTACCCTTGTCATTCTCTCTCTCTCTCTGTCTTTCTCTCTTCCTCTCCCCCTCCCTCTCTCTTTTTCTCCCTCTGTCTGTGTTTGTTTTTTGTTGTTATAGAGGCTGTGTTCAAGATTTATGGTGCGTACACACTAGGCGATAAAGTGGACGACTCAGGGAGCATATTGTGTAGTGTGTACGCACCATTACACAGTTTATTTGTTTCCAAATGGTTTTGATTTAAACTGTTCTTTGTCCACACACCTAACACCTTCGGCGGCTACAGCAGCACCACCACCACCCCCCACTGGCATCTCGGTGCTGCGTAAGTAAAGTACACCACATTGTTTTCTACAGCACAGTATCACTCTCCTTTTTTACCCTTGTCAGTCTCTCTCTCTTTCTCTCTTCCTCTCCCCCTCCCTCTCTCTTTTTCTCCCTCTGTCTGTGTTTGTTTTTTGTTGTTATAGAGGCTGTGTTCAAGATTTATGGTGCGTACACACTAGGCGATAAAGTGGACGACTCAGGGAGCATATCGTGTAGTGTGTACGCACCATTACACAGTTTATTTGTTTCCAAATGGTTTTGATTTAAACTGTTCTATGTCCACAGACCTAACACCTTCGGCGGCTACAGCAGCACCACCACCACCCCCCACTGGCATCTCTGTGCCGCGTAAGTAAAGTACACCACATTGTTTTCTACAGCACAGTATCACTCTCCTTTTTTACCCTTGTCAGTCTCTCTCTCTTTCTCTCTTCCTCTCCCCCTCCCTCACTCGTTTTCTCCCTCTGTCTGTGTTTGTTTTTTGTTGTTATAGAGGCTCTGTTCAAGATTTATGGTGCATACACACAAGGCGATAAAGTGGACGACTCAGGGAGCATATTGTGTAGTGTGTACGCACCATTACACAGTTTATTTGTTTCCAAATGGTTTTGATGGAAACTGTTCATTGTCCACAGTCCAAACACCTTCGGTGGTTACAGCAGCACCACCACCACCCCCCACTGTCATCTCCGTGCCGCGTAAGTAAAGTACACCACATTGATTTCTACAGCACTGTATCGCTCTCCTTTTTTACCCTTGTCATTCTCTCTCTCTCTCTGTCTTTCTCTCTTCCTCTCCCCCTCCCTCTCTCTTTTTCTCCCTCTGTCTGTGTTTGTTTTTTGTTGTTATAGAGGCTGTGTTCAAGATTTATGGTGCGTACACACTAGGCGATAAAGTGGACGACTCAGGGAGCATATCGTGTAGTGTGTACGCACCATTACACAGTTTATTTGTTTCCAAATGGTTTTGATTTAAACTGTTCTTTGTCCACAGACCTAACACCTTCGGCGGCTACAGCAGCACCACCACCACCCCCCACTGGCATCTCCGTGCCGTGTAAGTAAAGTACACCACATTGTTTTCTACAGCACAGTATCGCTCTCCTTTTTTACCCTTGTCAGTCTCTCTCTCTTTCTCTCTTCCTCTCCCCCTCCCACTCTCGTTTTCGCCCTCTGTCTGTGTTTGTTTTTTGTTGTTATAGAGGCTGTGTTCAAGATTTATGGTGCATACACACTATGCGATAAAGTGGACGACTCAGGGAGCATATCGTAAAGAGTGTATGCACCATTACACAGTTTATTTGTTTCCAAATGGTTTTGATGGAAACTGTTCTTTGTCCACTGTCCTAACACCTTCGGCGGCTACAGCAGCACCACCACCACCCCCCACTGGCATCTCCGTGCCGCGTAAGTAAAGTACAGCACATTGTTTTCTACAACACTGTATCGCTCTCCTTTTTTACCCTTGTCATTCTCTCTCTCTCTCTCTGTCTTACTCTCTTCCTCTCCCCCTCCCTCTCTCTTTTTCTCCCTCTGTCTGTGTTTGTTTTTTGTTGTTATAGAGGCTGTGTTCAAGATTTATGGTGCGTACACACTAGGCGATAAAGTGGACGACTCAGGGAGCATATCGTGTAGTGTGTACGCACCATTACACAGTTTATTTGTTTCCAAATGGTTTTGATTTAAACTGTTCTTTGTCCACAGACCTAACACCTTCGGCGGCTACAGCAGCACCACCACGACCCCCCACTGGCATCTCCGTGCCGCGTAAGTAAAGTACACCACATTGTTTTCTACAGCACAGTATCGCTCTCCTTTTTTACCCTTGCCAGTCTCTCTCTCTTTCTCTCTTCCTCTCCCCCTCCCTCTCTCGTTTTCTCCCTCTGTCTGTGTTTGTTTTTTGTTGTTATAGAGGCTCTGTTCAAGATTTATGGTGCATACACACTAGGCGATAAAGTGGACGACTCAGGGAGCATATTGTGTAGTGTGTACGCACCATTACACAGTTTATTTGTTTCCAAATGGTTTTGATGGAAACTGTTCGTTGTCCACAGTCCAAACACCTTTGGTGGCTACAGCAGCACCACCACCACCCCCCACTGTCATCTCCGTGCCGCGTAAGTAAAGTACACCACATTGTTTTCTACAGCACTGTATCACTCTCCTTTTTTACCCTTGTCATTCTCTCTCTCTCTCTCTCTGTCTTTCTCTCTTCCTCTCCCCCTCCCTCTCTCTTTTTCTCCCTCTGTCTGTGTTTGTTTTTTGTTATTATAGAGGCTGTGTTCAAGATTTATGGTGCGTACACACTAGGCGATAAAGTGGACGACTCAGGGAGCATATCGTAAAGAGTGTACGCACCATTACACAGTTTATTTGTTTCCAAATGGTTTTGATGGAAACTGTTCTTTGTCCACAGTCCTAACACCTTCGGCGGCTACAGCAGCACCACCACCACCCCCCACTGGCATCTCCGTGCCGCGTAAGTAAAGTACACCACATTGTTTTCTACAGCACTGTATCGCTCTCCTTTTTTACCCTTGTCATTCTCTCTCTCTCTCTGTCTTTCTCTCTTCCTCTCCCCCTCCCTCTCTCTTTTTCTCCCTCTGTCTGTGTTTGTTTTTTGTTGTTATAGAGGCTGTGTTCAAGATTTATGGTGCGTACACACTAGGCGATAAAGTGTACGACTCAGGGAGCATATTGTGTAGTGTGTACGCACCATTACACAGTTTATTTGTTTCCAAATGGTTTTGATTTAAACTGTTCTTTGTCCACACACCTAACACCTTCGGCGGCTACAGCAGCACCACCACCACCCCCCACTGGCATCTCGGTGCTGCGTAAGTAAAGTACACCACATTGTTTTCTACAGCACAGTATCACTCTCCTTTTTTACCCTTGTCAGTCTCTCTCTCTTTCTCTCTTCCTCTCCCCCTCCCTCTCTCTTTTTCTCCCTCTGTCTGTGTTTGTTTTTTGTTGTTATAGAGGCTGTGTTCAAGATTTATGGTGCGTACACACTAGGCGATAAAGTGGACGACTCAGGGAGCATATCGTGTAGTGTGTACGCACCATTACACAGTTTATTTGTTTCCAAATGGTTTTGATTTAAACTGTTCTATGTCCACAGACCTAACACCTTCGGCGGCTACAGCAGCACCACCACCACCCCCCACTGGCATCTCTGTGCCGCGTAAGTAAAGTACACCACATTGTTTTCTACAGCACAGTATCACTCTCCTTTTTTACCCTTGTCAGTCTCTCTCTCTTTCTCTCTTCCTCTCCCCCTCCCTCACTCGTTTTCTCCCTCTGTCTGTGTTTGTTTTTTGTTGTTATAGAGGCTCTGTTCAAGATTTATGGTGCATACACACAAGGCGATAAAGTGGACGACTCAGGGAGCATATTGTGTAGTGTGTACGCACCATTACACAGTTTATTTGTTTCCAAATGGTTTTGATGGAAACTGTTCATTGTCCACAGTCCAAACACCTTCGGTGGTTACAGCAGCACCACCACCACCCCCCACTGTCATCTCCGTGCCGCGTAAGTAAAGTACACCACATTGATTTCTACAGCACTGTATCACTCTCCTTTTTTACCCTTGTCATTCTCTCTCTCTCTCTGTCTTTCTCTCTTCCTCTCCCCCTCCCTCTCTCTTTTTCTCCCTCTGTCTGTGTTTGTTTTTTGTTGTTATAGAGGCTGTGTTCAAGATTTATGGTGCGTACACACTAGGCGATAAAGTGGACGCCTCAGGGAGCATATCGTGTAGTGTGTACGCACCATTACACAGTTTATTTGTTTCCAAATGGTTTTGATTTAAACTGTTCTTTGTCCACAGACCTAACACCTTCGGCGGCTACAGCAGCACCACCACCACCCCCCACTGGCATCTCCGTGCCGCATAAGTAAAGTACACCACATTGTTTTCTACAGCACAGTATCGCTCTCCTTTTTTACCCTTGTCAGTCTCTCTCTCTTTCTCTCTTCCTCTCCCCCTCCCTCTCTCGTTTTCTCCCTCTGTCTGTGTTTGTTTTTTGTTGTTATAGAGGCTCTGTTCAAGATTTATGGTGCATACACACTAGGCGATAAAGTGGACGACTCAGGGAGCATATTGTGTAGTGTGTACGCACCATTACACAGTTTATTTGTTTCCAAATGGTTTTGATGGAAACTGTTCGTTGTCCACAGTCCAAACACCTTCGGTGGCTACAGCAGCACCACCACCACCCCCCACTGTCATCTCCGTGCCGCATAAGTAAAGTACACCACATTGATTTCTACAGCACTGTATCGCTCTCCTTTTTTACCCTTGTCATTCTCTCTCTCTCTCTGTCTTTCTCTCTTCCTCTCCCCCTCCCTCTCTCTTTTTCTCCCTCTGTCTGTGTTTGTTTTTTGTTGTTATAGAGGCTGTGTTCAAGATTTATGGTGCGTACACACTAGGCGATAAAGTGGACGACTCAGGGAGCATATCGTGTAGTGTGTACGCACCATTACACAGTTTATTTGTTTCCAAATGGTTTTGATTTAAACTGTTCTTTGTCCACAGACCTAACACCTTCGGCGGCTACAGCAGCACCACCACCACCCCCCACTGGCATCTCCGTGCCGTGTAAGTAAAGTACACCACATTGTTTTCTACAGCACAGTATCGCTCTCCTTTTTTACCCTTGTCAGTCTCTCTCTCTTTCTCTCTTCCTCTCCCCCTCCCACTCTCGTTTTCGCCCTCTGTCTGTGTTTGTTTTTTGTTGTTATAGAGGCTGTGTTCAAGATTTATGGTGCATACACACTATGCGATAAAGTGGACGACTCAGGGAGCATATCGTAAAGAGTGTATGCACCATTACACAGTTTATTTGTTTCCAAATGGTTTTGATGGAAACTGTTCTTTGTCCACTGTCCTAACACCTTCGGCGGCTACAGCAGCACCACCACCACCCCCCACTGGCATCTCCGTGCCGCGTAAGTAAAGTACAGCACATTGTTTTCTACAGCACTGTATCGCTCTCCTTTTTTACCCTTGTCATTCTCTCTCTCTCTCTCTGTCTTACTCTCTTCCTCTCCCCCTCCCTCTCTCTTTTTCTCCCTCTGTCTGTGTTTGTTTTTTGTTGTTATAGAGGCTGTGTTCAAGATTTATGGTGCGTACACACTAGGCGATAAAGTGGATGACTCAGGGAGCATATCGTGTAGTGTGTACGCACCATTACACAGTTTATTTGTTTCCAAATGGTTTTGATTTAAACTGTTCTTTGTCCACAGACCTAACACCTTCGGCGGCTACAGCAGCACCACCACGACCCCCCACTGGCATCTCCGTGCCGCGTAAGTAAAGTACACCACATTGTTTTCTACAGCACAGTATCGCTCTCCTTTTTTACCCTTGCCAGTCTCTCTCTCTTTCTCTCTTCCTCTCCCCCTCCCTCTCTCGTTTTCTCCCTCTGTCTGTGTTTGTTTTTTGTTGTTATAGAGGCTCTGTTCAAGATTTATGGTGCATACACACTAGGCGATAAAGTGGACGACTCAGGGAGCATATTGTGTAGTGTGTACGCACCATTACACAGTTTATTTGTTTCCAAATGGTTTTGATGGAAACTGTTCGTTGTCCACAGTCCAAACACCTTTGGTGGCTACAGCAGCACCACCACCACCCCCCACTGTCATCTCCGTGCCGCGTAAGTAAAGTACACCACATTGTTTTCTACAGCACTGTATCACTCTCCTTTTTTACCCTTGTCATTCTCTCTCTCTCTCTCTCTCTGTCTTTCTCTCTTCCTCTCCCCCTCCCTCTCTCTTTTTCTCCCTCTGTCTGTGTTTGTTTTTTGTTATTATAGAGGCTGTGTTCAAGATTTATGGTGCGTACACACTAGGCGATAAAGTGGACGACTCAGGGAGCATATCGTAAAGAGTGTACGCACCATTACACAGTTTATTTGTTTCCAAATGGTTTTGATGGAAACTGTTCTTTGTCCACAGTCCTAACACCTTCGGCGGCTACAGCAGCACCACCACCACCCCCCACTGGCATCTCCGTGCCGCGTAAGTAAAGTACACCACATTGTTTTCTACAGCACAGTATCACTCTCCTTTTTTACCCTTGTCAGTCTCTCTCTCTGTCTCTCTTCCTCTCCCCCTCCCTCTCTCTTTTTCTCCCTCTGTCTGTGTTTGTTTTTTGTTGTTATAGAGGCTGTGTTCAAGATTTATGGTGCGTACACACTAGGCGATAAAGTGGACGACTCAGGGAGCATATCGTGTAGTGTGTACGCACCATTACACAGTTTATTTGTTTCCAAATGGTTTTGATTTAAACTGTTCTTTGTCCACAGACCTAACACCTTCGGCGGCTACAGCAGCACCACCACCACCCCCCTCTGGCATCTCCGTGCCGCGTAAGTAAAGTACACCACATTGTTTTCTACAGCACAGTATCGCTCTCCTTTTTTACCCTTGTCAGTCTCTCTCTCTTTCTCTCTTCCTCTCCCCCGCCCTCTCTCGTTTTCGCCCTCTGTCTGTGTTTGTTTTTTGTTGTTATAGAGGCTGTGTTCAAGATTTATGGTGCATACACACTATGCGATAAAGTGGACGACTCAGGGAGCATATCGTAAAGAGTGTACGCACCATTACACAGTTTATTTGTTTCCAAATGGTTTTGATGGAAACTGTTCTTTGTCCACAGTCCTAACACCTTCGGCGGCTACAGCAGCACCACCACCACCCCCCACTGGCATCTCCGTGCCGCGTAAGTAAAGTACACCACATTGTTTTCTACAGCACAGTATCGCTCTCCTTTTTTTACCCTTGTCAGTCTCTCTCTCTCTCTCTGTCTTTCTCTCTTCCTCTCCCCCTCCCTCTCTCTTTTTCTCCCTCTGTCTGTGTTTGTTTTTTGTTGTTATAGAGGCTGTGTTCAAGATTTATGGTGCGTACACACTAGGCGATAAAGTGGACGACTCAGGGAGCATATCGTGTAGTGTGTACGCACCATTACACAGTTTATTTGTTTCCAAATGGTTTTGATTTAAACTGTTCTTTGTCCACAGACCTAACACCTTCGGCGGCTACAGCAGCACCACCACCACCCCCCACTGGCATCTCCGTGCCGCGTAAGTAAAGTACACCACATTGTTTTCTACAGCACAGTATCGCTCTCCTTTTTTTACCCTTGTCAGTCTCTCTCTCTTTCTCTCTTCCTCTCCCCCTCCCTCTCTCGTTTTCTCCCTCTGTCTGTGTTTGTTTTTTGTTGTTATAGAGGCTCTGTTCAAGATTTATGGTGCATACACACTAGGCGATAAAATGGACGACTCAGGGAGCATATTGTGTAGTGTGTACGCACCATTACACAGTTTATTTGTTTCCAAATGGTTTTGATGGAAACTGTTCGTTGTCCACAGTCCAAACACCTTCGGTGGCTACAGCAGCACCACCACCACCCCCCACTGTCATCTCCGTGCCGCATAAGTAAAGTACACCACATTGATTTCTACAGCACTGTATCGCTCTCCTTTTTTACCCTTGTCATTCTCTCTCTCTCTCTGTCTTTCTCTCTTCCTCTCCCCCTCCCTCTCTCTTTTTCTCCCTCTGTCTGTGTTTGTTTTTTGTTGTTATAGAGGCTGTGTTCAAGATTTATGGTGCGTACACACTAGGCGATAAAGTGGACGACTCAGGGAGCATATCGTGTAGTGTGTACGCACCATTACACAATTTATTTGTTTCCAAATGGTTTTGATTTAAACTGTTCTTTGTCCACAGACCTAACACCTTCGGCGGCTACAGCAGCACCACCACCACCCCCCACTGGCATCTCCGTGCCGTGTAAGTAAAGTACACCACATTGTTTTCTACAGCACAGTATCGCTCTCCTTTTTTACCCTTGTCAGTCTCTCTCTCTTTCTCTCTTCCTCTCCCCCTCCCACTCTCGTTTTCGCCCTCTGTCTGTTTTTGTTTTTTGTTGTTATAGAGGCTGTGTTCAAGATTTATGGTGCATACACACTATGCGATAAAGTGGACGACTCAGGGAGCATATCGTAAAGAGTGTATGCACCATTACACAGTTTATTTGTTTCCAAATGGTTTTGATGGAAACTGTTCTTTGTCCACTGTCCTAACACCTTCGGCGGCTACAGCAGCACCACCACCACCCCCCACTGGCATCTCCGTGCCGCGTAAGTAAAGTACAGCACATTGTTTTCTACAGCACTGTATCGCTCTCCTTTTTTACCCTTGTCATTCTCTCTCTCTCTCTCTGTCTTACTCTCTTCCTCTCCCCCTCCCTCTCTCTTTTTCTCCCTCTGTCTGTGTTTGTTTTTTGTTGTTATAGAGGCTGTGTTCAAGATTTATGGTGCGTACACACTAGGCGATAAAGTGGACGACTCAGGGAGCATATCGTGTAGTGTGTACGCACCATTACACAGTTTATTTGTTTCCAAATGGTTTTGATTTAAACTGTTCTTTGTCCACAGACCTAACACCTTCGGCGGCTACAGCAGCACCACCATGACCCCCCACTGGCATCTCCGTGCCGCGTAAGTAAAGTACACCACATTGTTTTCTACAGCACAGTATCGCTCTCCTTTTTTACCCTTGCCAGTCTCTCTCTCTTTCTCTCTTCCTCTCCCCCTCCCTCTCTCGTTTTCTCCCTCTGTCTGTGTTTGTTTTTTGTTGTTATAGAGGCTCTGTTCAAGATTTATGGTGCATACACACTAGGCGATAAAGTGGACGACTCAGGGAGCATATTGTGTAGTGTGTACGCACCATTACACAGTTTATTTGTTTCCAAATGGTTTTGATGGAAACTGTTCGTTGTCCACAGTCCAAACACCTTTGGTGGCTACAGCAGCACCACCACCACCCCCCACTGTCATCTCCGTGCCGCGTAAGTAAAGTACACCACATTGTTTTCTACAGCACTGTATCACTCTCCTTTTTTACCCTTGTCATTCTCTCTCTCTCTCTCTCTGTCTTTCTCTCTTCCTCTCCCCCTCCCTCTCTCTTTTTCTCCCTCTGTCTGTGTTTGTTTTTTGTTATTATAGAGGCTGTGTTCAAGATTTATGGTGCGTACACACTAGGCGATAAAGTGGACGACTCAGGGAGCATATCGTGTAGTGTGTACGCACCATTACACAGTTTATTTGTTTCCAAATGGTTTTGATTTAAACTGTTCTTTGTCCACAGACCTAACACCTTCGGCGGCTACAGCAGCACCACCACCACCCCCCAATGGCATCTCCGTGCCGCGTAAGTAAAGTACACCACATTGTTTTCTACACCACAGTATCGCTCTCCTTTTTTACCCTTGTCAGTCTCTCTCTCTTTCTCTCTTCCTCTCCCCCTCCCTCTCTCGTTTTCGCCCTCTGTCTGTGTTTGTTTTTTGTTGTTATAGAGGCTGTGTTCAAGATTTATGGTACATACACACTATGCGATAAAGTGGATGACTCAGGGAGCATATCGTAAAGAGTGTACGCACCATTACACAGTTTATTTGTTTCCAAATGGTTTTGATGGAAACTGTTCTTTGTCCACAGTCCTAACACCTTCGGCGGCTACAGCAGCACCACCACCACCCCCCACTGGCATCTCCGTGCCGCGTAAGTAAAGTACACCACATTGTTTTCTACAGCACTGTATCGCTCTCCTTTTTTACCCTTGTCATTCTCTCTCTCTCTCTGTCTTTCTCTCTTCCTCTCCCCCTCCCTCTCTCTTTTTCTCCCTCTGTCTGTGTTTGTTTTTTGTTGTTATAGAGGCTGTGTTCAAGATTTATGGTGCGTACACACTAGGCGATAAAGTGGACGACTCAGGGAGCATATTGTGTAGTGTGTACGCACCATTACACAGTTTATTTGTTTCCAAATGGTTTTGATTTAAACTGTTCTTTGTCCACACACCTAACACCTTCGGCGGCTACAGCAGCACCACCACCACCCCCCACTGGCATCTCGGTGCTGCGTAAGTAAAGTACACCACATTGTTTTCTACAGCACAGTATCACTCTCCTTTTTTACCCTTGTCAGTCTCTCTCTCTTTCTCTCTTCCTCTCCCCCTCCCTCTCTCTTTTTCTCCCTCTGTCTGTGTTTGTTTTTTGTTGTTATAGAGGCTGTGTTCAAGATTTATGGTGCGTACACACTAGGCGATAAAGTGGACGACTCAGGGAGCATATCGTGTAGTGTGTACGCACCATTACACAGTTTATTTGTTTCCAAATGGTTTTGATTTAAACTGTTCTTTGTCCACAGACCTAACACCTTCGGCGGCTACAGCAGCACCACCACCACCCCCCTCTGGCATCTCCGTGCCGCGTAAGTAAAGTACACCACATTGTTTTCTACAGCACAGTATCGCTCTCCTTTTTTACCCTTGTCAGTCTCTCTCTCTTTCTCTCTTCCTCTCCCCCGCCCTCTCTCGTTTTCGCCCTCTGTCTGTGTTTGTTTTTTGTTGTTATAGAGGCTGTGTTCAAGATTTATGGTGCATACACACTATGCGATAAAGTGGACGACTCAGGGAGCATATCGTAAAGAGTGTACGCACCATTACACAGTTTATTTGTTTCCAAATGGTTTTGATGGAAACTGTTCTTTGTCCACAGTCCTAACACCTTCGGCGGCTACAGCAGCACCACCACCACCCCCCACTGGCATCTCCGTGCCGCGTAAGTAAAGTACACCGCATTGTTTTCTACAGCACTGTATCGCTCTCCTTTTTTACCCTTGTCATTCTCTCTCTCTCTCTCTCTGTCTTTCTCTCTTCCTCTCCCCCTCCCTCTCTCTTTTTCTCCCTCTGTCTGTGTTTGTTTTTTGTTGTTATAGAGGCTGTGTTCAAGATTTATGGTGCGTACACACTAGGCGATAAAGTGGACGACTCAGGGAGCATATCGTGTAGTGTGTACGCACCATTACACAGTTTATTTGTTTCCAAATGGTTTTGATTTAAACTGTTCTTTGTCCACAGACCTAACACCTTCGGCGGCTACAGCAGCACCACCACCACCCCCCACTGGCATCTCCGTGCCGCGTAAGTAAAGTACACCACATTGTTTTCTACAGCACAGTATCGCTCTCCTTTTTTTACCCTTGTCAGTCTCTCTCTCTTTCTCTCTTCCTCTCCCCCTCCCTCTCTCGTTTTCTCCCTCTGTCTGTGTTTGTTTTTTGTTGTTATAGAGGCTCTGTTCAAGATTTATGGTGCATACACACTAGGCGATAAAATGGACGACTCAGGGAGCATATCGTGTAGTGTGTAGGCACCATTACACAGTTTATTTGTTTCCAAATGGTTTTGATTTAAACTGTTCTTTGTCCACAGACCTAACACCTTCGGCGGCTACAGCAGCACCACCACCACCCCCCACTGGCATCTCCGTGCCGCGTAAGTAAAGTACACCACATTGTTTTCTACAGCACAGTATCGCTCTCCTTTTTTACCCTTGTCAGTCTCTCTCTCTTTCTCTCTTCCTCTCCCCCTCCCTCTCTCGTTTTCGCCCTCTGTCTGTGTTTGTTTTTTGTTGTTATAGAGGCTGTGTTCAAGATTTATGGTGCATACACACTATGCGATAAAGTGGACGACTCAGGGAGCATATCGTAAAGAGTGTACGCACCATTACACAGTTTATTTGTTTCCAAATGGTTTTGATGGAAACTGTTCGTTGTCCACAGTCCTCACACCTTCGGCGGCTACAGCAGCACCACCACCACCCCCCACTGGCTTCTCCGTGCCGCGTAATTAAAGTACACCACATTGTTTTCTACAGCACTGTATCGCTCTCCTTTTTTACCCTTGTCATTCTCTCTCTCTCTCTCTCTGTCTTTCTCTCTTCCTCTCCCCCTCCCTCTCTCTTTTTCTCCGTCTGTCTGTGTTTGTTTTTTGTTGTTATAAAGGCTGTGTTCAAGATTTATGGTGCGTACACACTAGGCGATAAAGTGGACGACTCAGGGAGCATATCGTGTAGTGTGTACGCACCATTACACAGTTTATTTGTTTCCAAATGGTTTTGATTTAAACTGTTCTTTGTCCACAGACTTAACACCTTCGGCGGCTACAGCAGCACCACCACCACCCCCCACTGGCATCTCCGTGCCGCGTAAGTAAAGTACACCACATTGTTTTCTACAGCACAGTATCACTCTCCTTTTTTACCCTTGTCAGTCTCTCTCTCTTTCTCTCTTCCTCTCCCCCTCCCTCTCTCTTTTTCTCTCTCTGTCTTTGTTTGTTTTTTGTTGTTATAGAGGCTGTGTTCAAGATTTATGGTGCGTACACACTAGGCGATAAAGTGGACGACTCAGGGAGCATATCGTGTAGTGTGTACGCACCATTACACAGTTTATTTGTTTCCAAATGGTTTTGATTTAAACTGTTCTTTGTCCACAGACCTAACACCTTCGGCGGCTACAGCAGCACCACCACCACCCCCCTCTGGCATCTCCGTGCCGCGTAAGTAAAGTACACCACATTGTTTTCTACAGCACAGTATCGCTCTCCTTTTTTACCCTTGTCAGTCTCTCTCTCTTTCTCTCTTCCTCTCCCCCTCCCTCTCTCGTTTTCGCCCTCTGTCTGTGTTTGTTTTTTGTTGTTATAGAGGCTGTGTTCAAGATTTATGGTGCATACACACTATGCGATAAAGTGGACGACTCAGGGAGCATATCGTAAAGAGTGTACGCACCATTTCACAGTTTATTTGTTTCCAAATGGTTTTGATGGAAACTGTTCTTTGTCCACAGTCCTAACACCTTCGGCAGTTACAGCAGCACCACCACCACCCCCCACTAGCATCTCCGTGCCGCGTAAGTAAAGTACACCACATTGTTTTCTACAGCACTGTATCGCTCTCCTTTTTTACCCTTGTCATTCTCTCTCTCTCTCTGTCTTTCTCTCTTCCTCTCCCCCTCCCTCTCTCTTTTTCTCCCTCTGTCTGTGTTTGTTTTTTGTTGTTATAGAGGCTGTGTTCAAGATTTATGGTGCGTACACACTAGGCGATAAAGTGGACGACTCAGGGAGCATATCGTGTAGTGTGTACGCACCATTACACAGTTTATTTGTTTCCAAATTGTTTTGATTTAAACTGTTCTTTGTCCACAGACCAAACACCTTCAGCGGCTACAGCTGCACCACCACGACCCCCCACTGGCATCTCCGTGCCGCGTAAGTAAAGTACACCACATTATTTTCTACAGCATAGTATCGCTCTCCTTTTTTACCCTTGTCAGTCTCTCTCTCTTTCTCTCTTCCTCTCCCCCTCCCTCTCTCGTTTTCTCCCTCTGTCTGTGTTTGTTTTTTGTTGTTATAGAGGCTCTGTTCAAGATTTATGGTGCATACACACTAGGCGATAAAATGGACGACTCAGGGAGCATATCGTGTAGTGTGTACGCACCATTACACAGTTTATTTGTTTCCAAATGGTTTTGATTTAAACTGTTCTTTGTTCACAGACCTAACACCTTCGGCGGCTACAGCAGCACCACCACCACCCCCCACTGGCATCTCCGTGCCGCGTAAGTAAAGTACACCACATTGTTTTCTACAGCACAGTATCGCTCTCCTTTTTTACCCTTGTCAGTCTCTCTCTCTTTCTCTCTTCCTCTCCCCCTCCCTCTCTCGTTTTCGCCCTCTGTCTGTGTTTGTTTTTTGTTGTTATAGAGGCTGTGTTCAAGATTTATGGTGCATACACACTATGCGATAAAGTGGACGACTCAGGGAGCATATCGTAAAGAGTGTACGCACCATTACACAGTTTATTTGTTTCCAAATGGTTTTGATGGAAACTGTTCTTTGTCCACAGTCCTAACACCTTCGGTGGCTACAGCAGCACCACCACCACCCCCCACTGGCATCTCCGTGCTGCATAAGTAAAGTACACCACATTGTTTTCTACAGCACTGTATCGCTCTCCTTTTTTACCCTTGTCAGTCTCTCTCTCTCTCTCTGTCTTTCTCTCTTCCTCTCCCCCTCCCTCTCTCTTTTTCTCCCTCTGTCTATGTTTGTTTTTTGTTGTTATAGAGGCTCTGTTCAAGATTTATGGTGTGTACACACTAGGCGATAAAGTGGACGACTCAGGGAGCATATCGTGTAGTGTGTATGCACCATTTCACAGTTTATTTGTTTCCAAATGGTTTTGATGGAAACTGTTCTTTGTCCACAGTCCTAACACCTTCGGCGGCTACAGCAGCACCACCACCACCCCCCACTGGCATTTCCGTGCCGCGTAAGTAAAGTACACCACATTGTTTTCTACAGCACTGTATTGCTCTCCTTTTTTACCCTTGTCAGTCTCTCTCTCTTTCTCTCTTCCTCTCCCCCTCCCTCTCTCTTTTCTCCCTCTGTCTGTGTTTGTTTTTTGTTGTTATAGAGGCTCTGTTCAAGATTTATGGTGCGTACACACTAGGCGATAAAGTGGACGACTCAGGGAGCATATCGTGTAGTGTGTATGCACCATTACACAGTTTATTTGTTTCCAAATGGTTTTGATGGAAACTGTTCTTTGTCCATAGTCCTAACACCTTCGGCGGCTACAGCAGCACCACCACCACCCCCCACTGGCATCTCCATGCAGCATAAGTAAAGTACACCACATTGTTTTCTACAGCACTGTATCGCTCTCCTTTTTTACCCTTGTCAGTCTCTCTCTCTCTCTCTGTCTTTCTCTCTTCCTCTCCCCCTCCCTCTCTCTTTTTCTCCCTCTGTCTGTGTTTGTTTTTTGTTGTTATAGAGGCTGTGTTCAAGATTTATGGTGCGTACACACTAGGCGATAAAGTGGACGACTCAGGGAGCATATCGTGTAGTGTGTACGCACCATTACACAGTTTATTTGTTTCCAAATAGTTTTGATGGAAACTGTTCTTTGTCCACAGTCCTAACACCTTCGGCGGCTACAGCAGCACCACCACCACCCCCCTCTGGCATCTCCGTGCTGCGTAAGTAAAGTACACCACATTGTTTTCTACAGCACTGTATCGTTCTCCTTTTTTACCCTTGTCAGTCTCTCTCTCTCTCTTTCTCTCTTCCTCTCCCCCTCCCTCTCTCTTTTTCTCCCTCTGTCTGTGTTTGTTTTTTGTTGTTATAGAGGCTGTGTTCAAGATTTATGGTGCGTACACACTAGGCAATAAAGTGGATGACTCAGGGAGCATATCGTGTAGTGTGTACGCACCATTACACAGTTTATTTGTTTCCAAATGGTTTTGATGGAAACTGTTCTTTGTCCACAGTCCTAACACCTTCGGCGGCTACAGCAGCACCACCACCACCCCCCACTGGCATCTCCATGCCTCGTAAGTAAAGTACACCACATTGTTTTCTACAGCACTGTATCGCTCTCCTTTTTTACCCTTGTCAGTCTCTCTCTCTCTCTCTTTCTCTCTTCCTCTCCCCCTCCCTCTCTCTTTTTCTCCCTTTGTCCGTGTTTGTTTTTTGTTGTTATAGAGGCTGTGTTCAAGATTTATGGTGCATACACCCAGGCGATAAAGTGGATGACTCAGGGAGCATATTGTGTAGTGTGTACGCACCATTACACAGTTTATTTGTTTCCAAATGGTTTTGATGGAAACTGTTCTTTGTCCACAGTCCTAACACCTTCGGTGGCTACAGCAGCACCACCACCACCCCCCACTGGCATCTCCGTGCCGCGTAAGTAAAGTACACCACATTGTTTTCTACAGCACTGTATCGCTCTCCTTTTTTACCCTTGTCAGTCTCTCTCTCTCTCTCTTTCTCTCTTCCTCTCCCCCTCCCTCTCTCTTTTCTCCCTCTGTCTGTGTTTGTTTTTTGTTGTTATAGAGGCTCTGTTCAAGATTTATGGTGCGTACACACTAGGCGATAAAGTGGACGACTCAGGGAGCATATCGTGTAGTGTGTATGCACCATTACACAGTTTATTTGTTTCCAAATGGTTTTGATGGAAACTGTTCTTTGTCAACAGTCCTAACACCTTCGGCGGCTACAGCAGCACCACCACCACCCCCCACTGGCATCTCCATGCTGCATAAGTAAAGTACACCACATTGTTTTCTACAGCACTGTATCGCTCTCCTTTTTTACCCTTGTCAGTCTCTCTCTCTCTCTCAGTCTTTCTCTCTTCCTCTCCCCCTCCCTATCACTTTTTCTCCCTCTGTCTGTGTTTGTTTTTTGTTGTTATAGAGGCTGTGTTCAAGATTTATGGTGCGTACACACTAGGCGATAAAGTGGGCGACTCAGGGAGCATATCGTGTAGTGTGTACGCACCATTTCACAGTTTATTTGTTTCCAAATGGTTTTGATGGAAACTGTTCTTTGTCCACAGTCCTAACACCTTCGGCGGCTACAGCAGCACCACCAACACCCCCCACTGGCATTTCCGTGCCGCGTAAGTAAAGTACACCACATTGTTTTCTACAGCACTGTATTGCTCTCCTTTTTTACCCTTGTCAGTCTCTCTCTCTTTCTCTCTTCCTCTCCCCCTCCCTCTCTCTTTTCTCCCTCTGTCTGTGTTTGTTTTTTGTTGTTATAGAGGCTCTGTTCAAGATTTATGGTGCGTACACACTAGGCGATAAAGTGGACGACTCAGGGAGCATATCGTGTAGTGTGTATGCACCATTACACAGTTTATTTGTTTCCAAATGGTTTTGATGGAAACTGTTCTTTGTCCACAGTCCTAACACCTTCGGCGGCTACAGCAGCACCACCACCACCCCCCACTGGCATCTCCATGCTGCATAAGTAAAGTACACCACATTGTTTTCTACAGCACTGTATCGCTCTCCTTTTTTACCCTTGTCAGTCTCTCTCTCTCTCTCAGTCTTTCTCTCTTCCTCTCCCCCTCCCTATCACTTTTTCTCCCTCTGTCTGTGTTTGTTTTTTGTTGTTATAGAGGCTGTGTTCAAGATTTATGGTGCGTACACACTAGGCGATAAAGTGGGCGACTCAGGGAGCATATCGTGTAGTGTGTACGCACCATTACACAGTTTATTTGTTTCCAAATGGTTTTGCTGGAAACTGTTCTTTGTCCACAGTCCTCAAAACCTTCGGCAGCTACAGCAGCACCACCACCACCCCCCTCTGGCATCTCCGTGCTGCATAAGTAAAGTACACCACATTGTTTTCTGCAGCACTGTATCGCTCTCCTTTATTACCCTTGTCAGTCTCTCTCTCTCTCTCTTTCTCTCTTCCTCTCTCCCTCCCTCTCTCTTTTTCTCCCTCTGTCTGTGTTTGTTTTTTGTTGTTATAGAGGCTGTGTTCAAGATTTATGGTGCGTACACACTAGGCGATAAAGTGGACGACTCAGGGAGCATATCGTGTAGTGTGTACGCACCATTACACAGTTTATTTGTTTCCAAATGGTTTTGATGGAAACTGTTCTTTGTCCACAGTCCTAACACCTTCGGCGGCTACAGCAGCACCACCACCACCCCCCACTGGCATCTCCGTGCCGCGTAAGTAAAGTACACCACATTGTTTTCTACAGCACTGTATCGCTCTCCTTTTTTTACCCTTGTCAGTCTCTCTCTCTCTCTCTCTGTCTTTCTCTCTTCCTCTCCCCCTCCCACTCTCTTTTTCTCCCTCTGTCTGTGTTTGTTTTTTGTTGTTATAGAGGCTGTGTTCAAGATTTATGGTGCGTACACACTAGGCGATAAAGTGGACGACTCAGGGAGCATATCGTGTAGTGTGTATGCACCATTACACAGTTTATTTGTTTCCAAATGGTTTTGCTGGAAACTGTTCTTTGTCCACAGTCCTAACACCTTCGGCGGCTACAGCAGCACCACCACCACCCCCCTCTGGCATCTCCGTGCCGCGTAAG
Source organism: Taudactylus pleione (assembly GCA_031769625.1). Classification (NCBI taxonomy): domain Eukaryota; kingdom Metazoa; phylum Chordata; class Amphibia; order Anura; family Myobatrachidae; genus Taudactylus; species Taudactylus pleione. Next base: position 2,186,906 of record JAUIMM010000040.1, on the reverse strand, counting down.
TAAAGTACACCACATTGTTTTCTACAGCACTGTATCGCTCTCCTTTTTTACACTTGTCAGTCTCTCACTCTCTCGCTCTTTCTCTCTTCCTCTCCCCCTCCCTCTCTCTTTTTCTCCCTCTGTCTGTGTTTGTTTTTTGTTGTTATAGAGGCTCTGTTCAAGATTTATGGTGTGTACACACTAGGCGATAAAGTGGACGACTCAGGGAGCATATCGTGTAGTGTGTACGCACCATTACACAGTTTATTTGTTTCCAAATGGTTTTGATGGAAACTGTTCTTTGTCCACAGTCCTAACACCTTTGGCGGCTACAGCAGCACCACCACCACCCCCCACAGGCATCTCCGTGCTGCGTAAGTAAAGTACACCACATTGTTTTCTACAGCACTGTATCGCTCTCCTTTTTTACCCTTGTCAGTCTCTCTCTCTCTGTCTTTCTCTCTTCCTCTCCCCCTCCCTCTCTCTTTTTCTCCCTCTGTCTGTGTTTGTTTTTTGTTGTTATAGAGGCAGTGTTCAAGATTTATGGTGCATACACACTAGGCGATAAAGTGGACGACTCAGGGAGCATATCGTGTAGTGTGTACGCACCATTACACAGTTTATTTGTTTCCAAATAGTTTTGATGGAAACTGTTCTTTGTCCACAGTCCTAACACCTTCGGCGGCTACAGCAGCACCACCACCACCCCCCTCTGGCATCTCCGTGCTGCGTAAGTAAAGTACACCACATTGTTTTCTACAGCACTGTATCGCTCTCCTTTTTTACCCTTGTCAGTCTCTCTCTCTCTCTCTCTCTCTTTCTCTCTTCCTCTCCCCCTCCCTCTCTCTTTTTCTCCCTCTGTCTGTGTTTGTTTTTTGTTGTTATAGAGGCTGTGTTCAAGATTTATGGTGCGTACACACTAGGCAATAAAGTGGATGACTCAGGGAGCATATCGTGTAGTGTGTACGCACCATTACACAGTTTATTTGTTTCCAAATGGTTTTGATGGAAACTGTTCTTTGTCCACAGTCCTAACACCTTCGGCGGCTACAGCAGCACCACCACCACCCCCCACTGGCATCTCCATGCCTCGTAAGTAAAGTACACCACATTGTTTTCTACAGCACTGTATCGCTCTCCTTTTTTACCCTTGTCAGTCTCTCTCTCTTTCTCTCTTCCTCTCCCCCTCCCTCTCTCTTTTTCTCTCTTTGTCCATGTTTGTTTTTTGTTGTTATAGAGGCTGTGTTCAAGATTTATGGTGCATATACCCAGACGATAAAGTGGATGACTCAGGGAGCATATTGTGTAGTGTGTACGCACCATTACACAGTTTATTTGTTTCCAAATGGTTTTGATGGAAACTGTTCTTTGTCCACAGTCCTAACACCTTCGGTGGCTACAGCAGCACCACCACCACCCCCCACTGGCTTCTCCGTGCCGCGTAAGTAAAGTACACCACATTGTTTTCTACAGCACTGTATCGCTCTCCTTTTTTACCCTTGTCAGTCTCTCTCTCTCTTTCTCTCTTCCTCTCCCCCTCCCTCTCTCTTTTTCTCCCTCTGTCTGTGTTTGTTTTTTGTTGTTATAGAGGCTGTGTTCAAGATTTATGGTGCGTACACACTAGGCGATAAAGTGGACGACTCAGTGAGCATATCGTGTAGTGTGTACGCACCATTTCACAGTTTATTTGTTTCCAAATGGTTTTGATGGAAACTGTTCTTTGTCCACAGTCCTAACACCTTCGGCGGCTACAGCAGCACCACCACCACCCCCCACTGGCATTTCCGTGCTGCGTAAGTAAAGTACACCACATTGTTTTCTACAGCACTGTATTGCTCTCCTTTTTTACCCTTGTCAGTCTCTCTCTCTTTCTCTCTTCCTCTCCCCCTCCCTCTCTCTTTTCTCCCTCTGTCTGTGTTTGTTTTTTGTTGTTATAGAGGCTCTGTTCAAGATTTATGGTGCGTACACACTAGGCGATAAAGTGGACGACTCAGGGAGCATATCGTGTAGTGTGTATGCACCATTACACAGTTTATTTGTTTCCAAATGGTTTTGATGGAAACTGTTCTTTGTCCACAGTCCTAACACCTTCGGCGGCTACAGCAGCACCACCACCACCCCCCACTGGCATCTCCATGCTGCATAAGTAAAGTACACCACATTGTTTTCTACAGCACTGTATCGCTCTCCTTTTTTACCCTTGTCAGTCTCTCTCTCTCTCTCAGTCTTTCTCTCTTCCTCTCCCCCTCCCTATCACTTTTTCTCCCTCTGTCTGTGTTTGTTTTTTGTTGTTATAGAGGCTGTGTTCAAGATTTATGGTGCGTACACACTAGGCAATAAAGTGGATGACTCAGGGAGCATATCGTGTAGTGTGTACGCACCATTACACAGTTTATTTGTTTCCAAATGGTTTTGATGGAAACTGTTCTTTGTCCACAGTCCTAACACCTTCGGCGGCTACAGCAGCACCACCACCACCCCCCACTGGCATCTCCATGCCTCGTAAGTAAAGTACACCACATTGTTTTCTACAGCACTGTATCGCTCTCCTTTTTTACCCTTGTCAGTCTCTCATTCTCTCTTCCTCTCCCCCTCCCTCTCTCTTTTTCTCCCTTTGTCCATGTTTGTTTTTTGTTGTTATAGAGGCTGTGTTCAAGATTTATGGTGCATATACCCAGACGATAAAGTGGATGACTCAGGGAGCATATTGTGTAGTGTGTACGCACCATTACACAGTTTATTTGTTTCCAAATGGTTTTGATGGAAACTGTTCTTTGTCCACAGTCCTAACACCTTCGGTGGCTACAGCAGCACCACCACCACCCCCCACTGGCTTCTCCGTGCCGCGTAAGTAAAGTACACCACATTGTTTTCTACAGCACTGTATCGCTCTCCTTTTTTACCCTTGTCAGTCTCTCTCTCTCTCTCTTTCTCTCTTCCTCTCCCCCTCCCTCTCTCTTTTTCTCCCTCTGTCTGTGTTTGTTTTTTGTTGTTATAGAGGCTGTGTTCAAGATTTATGGTGCGTACACACTAGGCGATAAAGTGGACGACTCAGTGAGCATATCGTGTAGTGTGTACGCACCATTTCACAGTTTATTTGTTTCCAAATGGTTTTGATGGAAACTGTTCTTTGTCCACAGTCCTAACACCTTCGGCGGCTACAGCAGCACCACCACCACCCCCCACTGGCATTTCCGTGCCGCGTAAGTAAAGTACACCACATTGTTTTCTACAGCACTGTATTGCTCTCCTTTTTTACCCTTGTCAGTCTCTCTCTCTTTCTCTCTTCCTCTCCCCCTCCCTCTCTCTTTTCTCCCTCTGTCTGTGTTTGTTTTTTGTTGTTATAGAGGCTCTGTTCAAGATTTATGGTGCATACACACAAGGCGATAAAGTGGACGACTCAGGGAGCATATTGTGTAGTGTGTACGCACCATTACACAGTTTATTTGTTTCCAAATGGTTTTGATGGAAACTGTTCGTTGTCCACAGTCCAAACACCTTCGGTGGCTAGAGCAGCACCACCACCACCCCCCACTGTCATCTCCGTGCCGCGTAAGTAAAGTACACCACATTGATTTCTACAGCACTGTATCACTCTCCTTTTTTACCCTTGTCATTCTCTCTCTCTCTCTGTCTTTCTCTCTTCCTCTCCCCCTCCCTCTCTCTTTTTCTCCCTCTGTCTGTGTTTGTTTTTTGTTGTTATAGAGGCTGTGTTCAAGATTTATGGTGCGTACACACTAGGCGATAAAGTGGACGACTCAGGGAGCATATCGTGTAGTGTGTACGCACCATTACACAGTTTATTTGTTTCCAAATGGTTTTGATTTAAACTGTTCTTTGTCCACAGACTTAACACCTTCGGCGGCTACAGCAGCACCACCACCACCCCCCACTGGCATCTCCGTGCCGCATAAGTAAAGTACACCACATTGTTTTCTACAGCACAGTATCGCTCTCCTTTTTTACCCTTGTCAGTCTCTCTCTCTTTCTCTCTTCCTCTCCCCCTCCCTCTCTCGTTTTCTCCCTCTGTCTGTGTTTGTTTTTTGTTGTTATAGAGGCTCTGTTCAAGATTTATGGTGCATACACACTAGGCGATAAAGTGGACGACTCAGGGAGCATATTGTGTAGTGTGTACGCACCATTACACAGTTTATTTGTTTCCAAATGGTTTTGATGGAAACTGTTCGTTGTCCACAGTCCAAACACCTTCGGTGGCTACAGCAGCACCACCAACACCCCCCACAGTCATCTCCGTGCCGCGTAAGTAAAGTACACCACATTGATTTCTACAGCACTGTATCGCTCTCCTTTTTTACCCTTGTCATTCTCTCTCTCTCTCTGTCTTTCTCTCTTCCTCTCCCCCTCCCTCTCTCTTTTTCTCCCTCTGTCTGTGTTTGTTTATTGTTGTTATAGAGGCTGTGTTCAAGATTTATGGTGCGTACACACTAGGCGATAAAGTGGACGACTCAGGGAGCATATCGTGTAGTGTGTACGCACCATTACACAGTTTATTTGTTTCCAAATGGTTTTGATTTAAACTGTTCTTTGTCCACAGACCTAACACCTTCGGCGGCTACAGCAGCACCACCACCACCCCCCACTGGCATCTCCGTGCCGCATAAGTAAAGTACACCACATTGTTTTCTACAGCACAGTATCGCTCTCCTTTTTTACCCTTGTCAGTCTCTCTCTCTCTTTCTCTCTTCCTCTCCCCCTCCCTCTCTCTTTTTCTCCCTTTGTCCATGTTTGTTTTTTGTTGTTATAGAGGCTGTGTTCAAGATTTATGGTGCATATACCCAGACGATAAAGTGGACGACTCAGTGAGCATATCGTGTAGTGTGTACGCACCATTTCACAGTTTATTTGTTTCCAAATGGTTTTGATGGAAACTGTTCTTTGTCCACAGTCCTAACACCTTCGGCGGCTACAGCAGCACCACCACCACCCCCCACTGGCATTTCCGTGCCGCGTAAGTAAAGTACACCACATTGTTTTCTACAGCACTGTATTGCTCTCCTTTTTTACCCTTGTCAGTCTCTCTCTCTTTCTCTCTTCCTCTCCCCCTCCCTCTCTCTTTTCTCCCTCTGTCTGTGTTTGTTTTTTGTTGTTATAGAGGCTCTGTTCAAGATTTATGGTGCGTACACACTAGGCGATAAAGTGGACGACTCAGGGAGCATATCGTGTAGTGTGTATGCACCATTACACAGTTTATTTGTTTCCAAATGGTTTTGATGGAAACTGTTCTTTGTCCACAGTCCTAACACCTTCGGCGGCTACAGCAGCACCACCACCACCCCCCACTGGCATCTCCATGCTGCATAAGTAAAGTACACCACATTGTTTTCTACAGCACTGTATCGCTCTCCTTTTTTACCCTTGTCAGTCTCTCTCTCTCTCTCAGTCTTTCTCTCTTCCTCTCCCCCTCCCTATCACTTTTTCTCCCTCTGTCTGTGTTTGTTTTTTGTTGTTATAGAGGCTGTGTTCAAGATTTATGGTGCGTACACACTAGGCAATAAAGTGGATGACTCAGGGAGCATATCGTGTAGTGTGTACGCACCATTACACAGTTTATTTGTTTCCAAATGGTTTTGATGGAAACTGTTCTTTGTCCACAGTCCTAACACCTTCGGCGGCTACAGCAGCACCACCACCACCCCCCACTGGCATCTCCATGCCTCGTAAGTAAAGTACACCACATTGTTTTCTACAGCACTGTATCGCTCTCCTTTTTTACCCTTGTCAGTCTCTCTTTCTCTCTTCCTCTCCCCCTCCCTCTCTCTTTTTCTCCCTTTGTCCATGTTTGTTTTTTGTTGTTATAGAGGCTGTGTTCAAGATTTATGGTGCATATACCCAGACGATAAAGTGGATGACTCAGGGAGCATATTGTGTAGTGTGTACGCACCATTACACAGTTTATTTGTTTCCAAATGGTTTTGATGGAAACTGTTCTTTGTCCACAGTCCTAACACCTTCGGTGGCTACAGCAGCACCACCACCACCCCCCACTGGCTTCTCCGTGCCGCGTAAGTAAAGTACACCACATTGTTTTCTACAGCACTGTATCGCTCTCCTTTTTTACCCTTGTCAGTCTCTCTCTCTCTCTCTTTCTCTCTTCCTCTCCCCCTCCCTCTCTCTTTTTCTCCCTCTGTCTGTGTTTGTTTTTTGTTGTTATAGAGGCTGTGTTCAAGATTTATGGTGCGTACACACTAGGCGATAAAGTGGACGACTCAGTGAGCATATCGTGTAGTGTGTACGCACCATTTCACAGTTTATTTGTTTCCAAATGGTTTTGATGGAAACTGTTCTTTGTCCACAGTCCTAACACCTTCGGCGGCTACAGCAGCACCACCACCACCCCCCACTGGCATTTCCGTGCCGCGTAAGTAAAGTACACCACATTGTTTTCTACAGCACTGTATTGCTCTCCTTTTTTACCCTTGTCAGTCTCTCTCTCTTTCTCTCTTCCTCTCCCCCTCCCTCTCTCTTTTCTCCCTCTGTCTGTGTTTGTTTTTTGTTGTTATAGAGGCTCTGTTCAAGATTTATGGTGCATACACACAAGGCAATAAAGTGGACGACTCAGGGAGCATATTGTGTAGTGTGTACGCACCATTACACAGTTTATTTGTTTCCAAATGGTTTTGATGGAAACTGTTCGTTGTCCACAGTCCAAACACCTTCGGTGGCTAGAGCAGCACCACCACCACCCCCCACTGTCATCTCCGTGCCGCGTAAGTAAAGTACACCACATTGATTTCTACAGCACTGTATCACTCTCCTTTTTTACCCTTGTCATTCTCTCTCTCTCTCTGTCTTTCTCTCTTCCTCTCCCCCTCCCTCTCTCTTTTTCTCCCTCTGTCTGTGTTTGTTTTTTGTTGTAATAGAGGCTGTGTTCAAGATTTATGGTGCGTACACACTAGGCGATAAAGTGGACGACTCAGGGAGCATATCGTGTAGTGTGTACGCACCATTACACAGTTTATTTGTTTCCAAATGGTTTTGATTTAAACTGTTCTTTGTCCACAGACTTAACACCTTCGGCGGCTACAGCAGCACCACCACCACCCCCCACTGGCATCTCCGTGCCGCATAAGTAAAGTACACCACATTGTTTTCTACAGCACAGTATCGCTCTCCTTTTTTACCCTTGTCAGTCTCTCTCTCTTTCTCTCTTCCTCTCCCCCTCCCTCTCTCGTTTTCTCCCTCTGTCTGTGTTTGTTTTTTGTTGTTATAGAGGCTCTGTTCAAGATTTATGGTGCATACACACTAGGCGATAAAGTGGACGACTCAGGGAGCATATTGTGTAGTGTGTACGCACCATTACACAGTTTATTTGTTTCCAAATGGTTTTGATGGAAACTGTTTGTTGTCCACAGTCCAAACACCTTCGGTGGCTACAGCAGCACCACCAACACCCCCCACAGTCATCTCCGTGCCGCGTAAGTAAAGTACACCACATTGATTTCTACAGCACTGTATCGCTCTCCTTTTTTACCCTTGTCATTCTCTCTCTCTCTCTGTCTTTCTCTCTTCCTCTCCCCCTCCCTCTCTCTTTTTCTCCCTCTGTCTGTGTTTGTTTTTTGTTGTTATAGAGGCTGTGTTCAAGATTTATGGTGCGTACACACTAGGCGATAAAGTGGACGACTCAGGGAGCATATCGTGTAGTGTGTACGCACCATTACACAGTTTATTTGTTTCCAAATGGTTTTGATTTAAACTGTTCTTTGTCCACAGACCTAACACCTTCGGCGGCTACAGCAGCACCACCACCACCCCCCACTGGCATCTCCGTGCCGCATAAGTAAAGTACACCACATTGTTTTCTACAGCACAGTATCGCTCTCCTTTTTTACCCTTGTCAGTCTCTCTCTCTCTTTCTCTCTTCCTCTCCCCCTCCCTCTCTCTTTTTCTCCCTTTGTCCATGTTTGTTTTTTGTTGTTATAGAGGCTGTGTTCAAGATTTATGGTGCATATACCCAGACGATAAAGTGGATGACTCAGGGAGCATATTGTGTAGTGTGTACGCACCATTACACAGTTTATTTGTTTCCAAATGGTTTTGATGGAAACTGTTCTTTGTCCACAGTCCTAACACCTTCGGTGGCTACAGCAGCACCACCACCACCCCCCACTGGCTTCTCCGTGCCGCGTAAGTAAAGTACACCACATTGTTTTCTACAGCACTGTATCGCTCTCCTTTTTTACCCTTGTCAGTCTCTCTCTCTCTCTCTTTCTCTCTTCCTCTCCCCCTCCCTCTCACTTTTTCTCCCTCTGTCTGTGTTTGTTTTTTGTTGTTATAGAGGCTGTGTTCAAGATTTATGGTGCGTACACACTAGGCGATAAAGTGGACGACTCAGTGAGCATATCGTGTAGTGTGTATGCACCATTTCACAGTTTATTTGTTTCCAAATGGTTTTGATGGAAACTGTTCTTTGTCCACAGTCCTAACACCTTCGGCGGCTACAGCAGCACCACCACCACCCCCCACTGGCATTTCCGTGCCGCGTAAGTAAAGTACACCACATTGTTTTCTACAGCACTGTATTGCTCTCCTTTTTTACCCTTGTCAGTCTCTCTCTCTTTCTCTCTTCCTCTCCCCCTCCCTCTCTCTTTTCTCCCTCTGTCTGTGTTTGTTTTTTGTTGTTATAGAGGCTCTGTTCAAGATTTATGGTGCGTACACACTAGGCGATAAAGTGGACGACTCAGGGAGCATATCGTGTAGTGTGTATGCACCATTACACAGTTTATTTGTTTCCAAATGGTTTTGATGGAAACTGTTCTTTGTCCACAGTCCTAACACCTTCGGCGGCTACAGCAGCACCACCACCACCCCCCACTGGCATCTCCATGCAGCATAAGTAAAGTACACCACATTGTTTTCTACAGCACTGTATCGCTCTCCTTTTTTACCCTTGTCAGTCTCTCTCTCTCTCTCTGTCTTTCTCTCTTCCTCTCCCCCTCCCTCTCTCTTTTTCTCCCTCTGTCTGTGTTTGTTTTTTGTTGTTATAGAGGCTCTGTTCAAGATTTATGGTGCGTACTCACTAGGCGATAAAGTGGACAACTCAGGGAGCATATTGTGTAGTGTGTACGCACCATTACACAGTTTATTTGTTTCCAAATGGTTTTGATGGAAACTGTTCTTTGTCCACAGTCCTAACACCTTCGGCGGCTACAGCAGCACCACCACCACCCCCCTCTGGCATCTCCGTGCCACGTAAGTAAAGTACACCACATTGTTTTCTACAGCACTGTATCGCTCTCCTTTTTTACCCTTGTCAGTCTCTCACTCTCTCGGTCTTTCTCTCTTCCTCTCCCCCTCCCTCTCTCTTTTTCTCCCTCTGTCTGTGTTTGTTTTTTGTTGTTATAGAGGCTCTGTTCAAGATTTATGGTGTGTACACACTAGGCGATAAAGTGGACGACTCAGGGAGCATATCGTGTAGTGTGTACGCACCATTACACAGTTTATTTGTTTCCAAATGGTTTTGATGGAAACTGTTCTTTGTCCACAGTCCTAACACCTTTGGCGGCTACAGCAGCACCACCACCACCCCCCACAGGCATCTCCGTGTTGCGTAAGTAAAGTACACCACATTGTTTTCTACAGCACTGTATCGCTCTCCTTTTTTACCCTTGTCAGTCTCTCTCTCTCTGTCTTTCTCTCTTCCTCTCCCCCTCCCTCTCTCTTTTTCTCCCTCTGTCTGTGTTTGTTTTTTGTTGTTATAGAGGCAGTGTTCAAGATTTATGGTGCGTACACACTAGGCGATAATGTGGACGACTCAGGGAGCATATCGTGTAGTGTGTACGCACCATTACACAGTTTATTTGTTTCCAAATAGTTTTGATGGAAACTGTTCTTTGTCCACAGTCCTAACACCTTCGGCGGCAACAGCAGCACCACCACCAACCCCCTCTGGCATCTCCGTGCTGCGTAAGTAAAGTACACCACATTGTTTTCTACAGCACTGTATCGCTCTCCTTTTTTACCCTTGTCAGTCTCTCTCTCTCTCTCTTTCTCTCTTCCTCTCCCCCTCCCTCTCTCTTTTTCTCCCTCTGTCTGTGTTTGTTTTTTGTTGTTATAGAGGCTGTGTTCAAGATTTATGGTGCGTACACACTAGGCAATAAAGTGGATGACTCAGGGAGCATATCGTGTAGTGTGTACGCACCATTACACAGTTTATTTGTTTCCAAATGGTTTTGATGGAAACTGTTCTTTGTCCACAGTCCTAACACCTTCGGCGGCTACAGCAGCACCACCACCACCCCCCACTGGCATCTCCATGCCTCGTAAGTAAAGTACACCACATTGTTTTCTACAGCACTGTATCGCTCTCCTTTTTTACCCTTGTCAGTCTCTCTCTCTCTTTCTCTCTTCCTCTCCCCCTCCCTCTCTCTTTTTCTCCCTTTGTCCATGTTTGTTTTTTGTTGTTATAGAGGCTGTGTTCAAGATTTATGGTGCATATACCCAGACGATAAAGTGGATGACTCAGGGAGCATATTGTGTAGTGTGTACGCACCATTACACAGTTTATTTGTTTCCAAATGGTTTTGATGGAAACTGTTCTTTGTCCACAGTCCTAACACCTTCGGTGGCTACAGCAGCACCACCACCACCCCCCACTGGCTTCTCCGTGCCGCGTAAGTAAAGTACACCACATTGTTTTCTACAGCACTGTATCGCTCTCCTTTTTTACCCTTGTCAGTCTCTCTCTCTCTCTCTTTCTCTCTTCCTCTCCCCCTCCCTCTCTCTTTTTCTCCCTCTGTCTGTGTTTGTTTTTTGTTGTTATAGAGGCTGTGTTCAAGATTTATGGTGCGTACACACTAGGCGATAAAGTGGACGACTCAGTGAGCATATCGTGTAGTGTGTACGCACCATTTCACAGTTTATTTGTTTCCAAATGGTTTTGATGGAAACTGTTCTTTGTCCACAGTCCTAACACCTTCGGCGGCTACAGCAGCACCACCACCACCCCCCACTGGCATTTCCGTGCCGCGTAAGTAAAGTACACCACATTGTTTTCTACAGCACTGTATTGCTCTCCTTTTTTACCCTTGTCAGTCTCTCTCTCTTTCTCTCTTCCTCTCCCCCTCCCTCTCTCTTTTCTCCCTCTGTCTGTGTTTGTTTTTTGTTGTTATAGAGGCTCTGTTCAAGATTTATGGTGCGTACACACTAGGCGATAAAGTGGACGACTCAGGGAGCATATCGTGTAGTGTGTATGCACCATTACACAGTTTATTTGTTTCCAAATGGTTTTGATGGAAACTGTTCTTTGTCCACAGTCCTAACACCTTCGGCGGCTACAGCAGCACCACCACCACCCCCCACTGGCATCTCCATGCTGCATAAGTAAAGTACACCACATTGTTTTCTACAGCACTGTATCGCTCTCCTTTTTTACCCTTGTCAGTCTCTCTCTCTCTCTCAGTCTTTCTCTCTTCCTCTCCCCCTCCCTATCACTTTTTCTCCCTCTGTCTGTGTTTGTTTTTTGTTGTTATAGAGGCTGTGTTCAAGATTTATGGTGCATACACACTAGGCGATAAAGTGGGCGACTCAGGGAGCATATCGTGTAGTGTGTACGCACCATTTCACAGTTTATTTGTTTCCAAATGGTTTTGATGGAAACTGTTCTTTGTCCACAGTCCTAACACCTTCGGCGGCTACAGCAGCACCACCACCACCCCCCACTGGCATTTCCGTGCCGCGTAAGTAAAGTACACCACATTGTTTTCTACAGCACTGTATTGCTCTCCTTTTTTACCCTTGTCAGTCTCTCTCTCTTTCTCTCTTCCTCTCCCCCTCCCTCTCTCTTTTCTCCCTCTGTCTGTGTTTGTTTTTTGTTGTTATAGAGGCTCTGTTCAAGATTTATGGTGCGTACACACTAGGCGATAAAGTGGACGACTCAGGGAGCATATCGTGTAGTGTGTATGCACCATTACACAGTTTATTTGTTTCCAAATGGTTTTGATGGAAACTGTTCTTTGTCCACAGTCCTAACACCTTCGGCGGCTACAGCAGCACCACCACCACCCCCCACTGGCATCTCCATGCAGCATAAGTAAAGTACACCACATTGTTTTCTACAGCACTGTATCGCTCTCCTTTTTTACCCTTGTCAGTCTCTCTCTCTCTCTCTGTCTTTCTCTCTTCCTCTCCCCCTCCCTCTCTCTTTTTCTCCCTCTGTCTGTGTTTGTTTTTTGTTGTTATAGAGGCTGTGTTCAAGATTTATGGTGCGTACACACTAGGCGATAAAGTGGACGACTCAGGGAGCATATCGTGTAGTGTGTATGCACCATTACACAGTTTATTTGTTTCCAAATGGTTTTGATGGAAACTGTTCTTTGTCCACAGTCCTAACACCTTCGGCGGCTACAGCAGCACCACCACCACCCCCAACTGGCATCTCCATGCTGCATAAGTAAAGTACACCACATTGTTTTCTACAGCACTGTATCGCTCTCCTTTTTTACCCTTGTCAGTCTCTCTCTCTCTCTCAGTCTTTCTCTCTTCCTCTCCCCCTCCCTATCACTTTTTCTCCCTCTGTCTGTGTTTGTTTTTTGTTGTTATAGAGGCTGTGTTCAAGATTTATGGTGCGTACACACTAGGCGATAAAGTGGGCGACTCAGGGAGCATATCGTGTAGTGTGTACGCACCATTACACAGTTTATTTGTTTCCAAATGGTTTTGCTGGAAACTGTTCTTTGTCCACAGTCCTCAAAACCTTCGGCAGCTACAGCAGCACCACCACCACCCCCCTCTGGCATCTCCGTGCCGCATAAGTAAAGTACACCACATTGTTTTCTGCAGCACTGTATCGCTCTCCTTTTTTACCCTTGTCAGTCTCTCTCTCTCTCTCTTTCTCTCTTCCTCTCTCCCTCCCTCTCTCTTTTTCTCCCTCTGTCTGTGTTTGTTTTTTGTTGTTATAGAGGCTGTGTTCAAGATTTATGGTGTGTACACACTAGGCGATAAAGTGGACGACTCAGGGAGCATATCGTGTAGTGTGTACGCACCATTACACAGTTTATTTGTTTCCAAATGGTTTTGATGGAAACTGTTCTTTGTCCACAGTCCTAACACCTTCGGCGGCTACAGCAGCACCACCACCACCCCCCACTGGCATCTCCGTGCCGCGTAAGTAAAGTACACCACATTGTTTTCTACAGCACTGTATCGCTCTCCTTTTTTACCCTTGTCAGTCTCTCTCTCTCTGTCTTTCTCTCTTCCTCTCCCCCTCCCACTCTCTTTTTCTCCCTCTGTCTGTGTTTGTTTTTTGTTGTTATAGAGGCTGTGTTCAAGATTTATGGTGCGTACACACTAGGCGATAAAGTGGACGACTCAGGGAGCATATCGTGTAGTGTGTACGCACCATTACACAGTTTATTTGTTTCCAAATGGTTTTGATGGAAACTGTTCTTTGTCCACAGTCCTAACACCTTCGGCGGCTACAGCAGCACCACCAACACCCCCCACTGGCATTTCCGTGCCGCGTAAGTAAAGTACACCACATTGTTTTCTACAGCACTGTATTGCTCTCCTTTTTTACCCTTGTCAGTCTCTCTCTCTTTCTCTCTTCCTCTCCCCCTCCCTCTCTCTTTTCTCCCTCTGTCTGTGTTTGTTTTTTGTTGTTATAGAGGCTCTGTTCAAGATTTATGGTGCGTACACACTAGGCGATAAAGTGGACGACTCAGGGAGCATATCGTGTAGTGTGTATGCACCATTACACAGTTTATTTGTTTCCAAATGGTTTTGATGGAAACTGTTCTTTGTCCACAGTCCTAACACCTTCGGCGGCTACAGCAGCACCACCACCACCCCCCACTGGCATCTCCATGCTGCATAAGTAAAGTACACCACATTGTTTTCTACAGCACTGTATCGCTCTCCTTTTTTACCCTTGTCAGTCTCTCTCTCTCTCTCAGTCTTTCTCTCTTCCTCTCCCCCTCCCTATCACTTTTTCTCCCTCTGTCTGTGTTTGTTTTTTGTTGTTATAGAGGCTGTGTTCAAGATTTATGGTGCGTACACACTAGGCGATAAAGTGGGCGACTCAGGGAGCATATCGTGTAGTGTGTACGCACCATTACACAGTTTATTTGTTTCCAAATGGTTTTGCTGGAAACTGTTCTTTGTCCACAGTCCTCAAAACCTTCGGCAGCTACAGCAGCACCACCACCACCCCCCTCTGCCATCTCCGTGCCGCATAAGTAAAGTACACCACATTGTTTTCTGCAGCACTGTATCGCTCTCCTTTTTTACCCTTGTCAGTCTCTCTCTCTCTCTCTTTCTCTCTTCCTCTCTCCCTCCCTCTCTCTTTTTCTCCCTCTGTCTGTGTTTGTTTTTTGTTGTTATAGAGGCTGTGTTCAAGATTTATGGTGCGTACACACTAGGCGATAAAGTGGACGACTCAGGGAGCATATCGTGTAGTGTGTACGCACCATTACACAGTTTATTTGTTTCCAAATGGTTTTGATGGAAACTGTTCTTTGTCCACAGTCCTAACACCTTCGGCGGCTACAGCAGCACCACCACCACCCCCCACTGGCATCTCCGTGCCGCGTAAGTAAAGTACACCACATTGTTTTCTACAGCACTGTATCGCTCTCCTTTTTTTACCCTTGTCAGTCTCTCTCTCTCTCTCTGTCTTTCTCTCTTCCTCTCCCCCTCCCACTCTCTTTTTCTCCCTCTGTCTGTGTTTGTTTTTTGTTGTTATAGAGGCTGTGTTCAAGATTTATGGTGCGTACACACTAGGCGATAAAGTGGACGACTCAGGGAGCATATCGTGTAGTGTGTATGCACCATTACACAGTTTATTTGTTTCCAAATGGTTTTGATGGAAACTGTTCTTTGTCCACAGTCCTAACACCTTCGGCGGCTACAGCAGCACCACCACCACCCCCCTCTGGCATCTCCGTGCCGCGTAAGTAAAGTACACCACATTGTTTTCTACAGCACTGTATCGCTCTCCTTTTTTACCCTTGTCAGTCTCTCACTCTCTCGCTCTTTCTCTCTTCCTCTCCCCCTCCCTCTCTCTTTTTCTCCCTCTGTCTGTGTTTGTTTTTTGTTGTTATAGAGGCTCTGTTCAAGATTTATGGTGTGTACACACTAGGCGATAAAGTGGACGACTCAGGGAGCATATCGTGTAGTGTGTACGCACCATTACACAGTTTATTTGTTTCCAAATGGTTTTGATGGAAACTGTTCTTTGTCCACAGTCCTAACACCTTTGGCGGCTACAGCAGCACCACCACCACCCCCCACAGGCATCTCCGTGCTGCGTAAGTAAAGTACACCACATTGTTTTCTACAGCACTGTATCGCTCTCCTTTTTTACCCTTGTCAGTCTCTCTCTCTCTGTCTTTCTCTCTTTCTCTCCCCCTCCCTCTCTCTTTTTCTCCCTCTGTCTGTGTTTGTTTTTTGTTGTTATAGAGGCAGTGTTCAAGATTTATGGTGCGTACACACTAGGCGATAAAGTGGACGACTCAGGGAGCATATCGTGTAGTGTGTAAGCACCATTACACAGTTTATTTGTTTCCAAATAGTTTTGATGGAAACTGTTCTTTGTCCACAGTCCTAACACCTTCGGCGGCTACAGCAGCACCACCACCACCCCCCTCTGGCATCTCCGTGCTGCGTAAGTAAAGTACACCACATTGTTTTCTACAGCACTGTATCGCTCTCCTTTTTTACCCTTGTCAGTCTCTCTCTCTCTCTCTCTTTCTCTCTTCCTCTCCCCCTCCCTCTCTCTTTTTCTCCCTCTGTCTGTGTTTGTTTTTTGTTGTTATAGAGGCTGTGTTCAAGATTTATGGTGCGTACACACTAGGCGATAAAGTGGATGACTCAGGGAGCATATCGTGTAGTGTGTACGCACCATTACACAGTTTATTTGTTTCCAAATGGTTTTGATGGAAACTGTTCTTTGTCCACAGTCCTAACACCTTCGGCGGCTACAGCAGCACCACCACCACCCCCCACTGGCATCTCCATGCCTCGTAAGTAAAGTACACCACATTGTTTTCTACAGCACTGTATCGCTCTCCTTTTTTACCCTTGTCAGTCTCTCTCTCTTTCTCTCTTCCTCTCCCCCTCCCTCTCTCTTTTCTCCCTCTGTCTGTGTTTGTTTTTTGTTGTTATAGAGGCTCTGTTCAAGATTTATGGTGCGTACACACTAGGCGATAAAGTGGACGACTCAGGGAGCATATCGTGTAGTGTGTATGCACCATTACACAGTTTATTTGTTTCCAAATGGTTTTGATGGAAACTGTTCTTTGTCCACAGTCCTAACACCTTCGGCGGCTACAGCAGCACCACCACCACCCCCCACTGGCATCTCCATGCTGCATAAGTAAAGTACACCACATTGTTTTCTACAGCACTGTATCGCTCTCCTTTTTTACCCTTGTCAGTCTCTCTCTCTCTCTCAGTCTTTCTCTATTCCTCTCCCCCTCCCTATCACTTTTTCTCCCTCTGTCTGTGTTTGTTTTTTGTTGTTATAGAGGCTGTGTTCAAGATTTATGGTGCGTACACACTAGGCAATAAAGTGGATGACTCAGGGAGCATATCGTGTAGTGTGTACGCACCATTACACAGTTTATTTGTTTCCAAATGGTTTTGATGGAAACTGTTCTTTGTCCACAGTCCTAACACCTTCGGCGGCTACAGCAGCACCACCACCACCCCCCACTGGCATCTCCATGCCTCGTAAGTAAAGTACACCACATTGTTTTCTACAGCACTGTATCGCTCTCCTTTTTTACCCTTGTCAGTCTCTCTCTCTCTTTCTTCCTCTCCCCCTCCCTCTCTCTTTTTCTCCCTTTGTCCATGTTTGTTTTTTGTTGTTATAGAGGCTGTGTTCAAGATTTATGGTGCATATACCCAGACGATAAAGTGGATGACTCAGGGAGCATATTGTGTAGTGTGTACGCACCATTACACAGTTTATTTGTTTCCAAATGGTTTTGATGGAAACTGTTCTTTGTCCACAGTCCTAACACCTTCGGTGGCTACAGCAGCACCACCACCACCCCCCACTGGCTTCTCCGTGCCGCGTAAGTAAAGTACACCACATTGTTTTCTACAGCACTGTATCGCTCTCCTTTTTTACCCTTGTCAGTCTCTCTCTCTCTCTTTCTCTCTTCCTCTCCCCCTCCCTCTCTCTTTTTCTCCCACTGTCTGTGTTTGTTTTTTGTTGTTATAGAGGCTGTGTTCAAGATTTATGGTGCGTACACACTAGGCGATAAAGTGGACGACTCAGTGAGCATATCGTGTAGTGTGTACGCACCATTTCACAGTTTATTTGTTTCCAAATGGTTTTGATGGAAACTGTTCTTTGTCCACAGTCCTAACACCTTCGGCGGCTACAGCAGCACCACCACCACCCCCCACTGGCATTTCCGTGCCGCGTAAGTAAAGTACACCACATTGTTTTCTACAGCACTGTATTGCTCTCCTTTTTTACCCTTGTCAGTCTCTCTCTCTTTCTCTCTTCCTCTCCCCCTCCCTCTCTCTTTTCTCCCTCTGTCTGTGTTTGTTTTTTGTTGTTATAGAGGCTCTGTTCAAGATTTATGGTGCGTACACACTAGGCGATAAAGTGGACAACTCAGGGAGCATATCGTGTAGTGTGTATGCACCATTACACAGTTTATTTGTTTCCAAATGGTTTTGATGGAAACTGTTCTTTGTCCACAGTCCTAACACCTTCGGCGGCTACAGCAGCACCACCACCACCCCCCTCTGGCATCTCCGTGCCGCGTAAGTAAAGTACACCACATTGTTTTCTACAGCACTGTATCGCTCTCCTTTTTTACCCTTGTCAGTCTCTCACTCTCTCGCTCTTTCTCTCTTCCTCTCCCCCTCCCTCTCTCTTTTTCTCCCTCTGTGTTTGTTTTTTGTTGTTATAGAGGCTCTGTTCAAGATTTATGGTGTGTACACACTAGGCGATAAAGTGGACGACTCAGGGAGCATATCGTGTAGTGTGTACGCACCATTACACAGTTTATTTGTTTCCAAATGGTTTTGATGGAAACTGTTCTTTGTCCACAGTCCTAACACCTTTGGCGGCTACAGCAGCACCACCACCACCCCCCACAGGCATCTCCGTGCTGCGTAAGTAAAGTACACCACATTGTTTTCTACAGCACTGTATCGCTCTCCTTTTTTACCCTTGTCAGTCTCTCTCTCTCTGTCTTTCTCTCTTCCTCTCCCCCTCCCTCTCTCTTTTTCTCCCTCTGTCTGTGTTTGTTTTTTGTTGTTATAGAGGCAGTGTTCAAGATTTATGGTGCGTACACACTAGGCGATAAAGTGGACGACTCAGGGAGCATATCGTGTAGTGTGTACGCACCATTACACAGTTTATTTGTTTCCAAATAGTTTTGATGGAAACTGTTCTTTGTCCACAGTCCTAACACCTTCGGCGGCTACAGCAGCACCACCACCACCCCCCTCTGGCATCTCCGTGCTGCGTAAGTAAAGTACACCACATTGTTTTCTACAGCACTGTATCGCTCTCCTTTTTTACCCTTGTCAGTCTCTCTCTCTCTCTCTCTCTTTCTCTCTTCCTCTCCCCCTCCCTCTCTCTTTTTCTCCCTCTGTCTGTGTTTGTTTTTTGTTGTTATAGAGGCTGTGTTCAAGATTTATGGTGCGTACACACTAGGCAATAAAGTGGATGACTCAGGGAGCATATCGTGTAGTGTGTACGCACCATTACACAGTTTATTTGTTTCCAAATGGTTTTGATGGAAACTGTTCTTTGTCCACAGTCCTAACACCTTCGGCGGCTACAGCAGCACCACCACCACCCCCCACTGGCATCTCCATGCCTCGTAAGTAAAGTACACCACATTGTTTTCTACAGCACTGTATCGCTCTCCTTTTTTACCCTTGTCAGTCTCTCTCTCTCTTTCTCTCTTCCTCTCCCCCTCCCTCTCTCTTTTTCTCCCTTTGTCCATGTTTGTTTTTTGTTGTTATAGAGGCTGTGTTCAAGATTTATGGTGCATATACCCAGACGATAAAGTGGATGACTCAGGGAGCATATTGTGTAGTGTGTACGCACCATTACACAGTTTATTTGTTTCCAAATGGTTTTGATGGAAACTGTTCTTTGTCCACAGTCCTAACACCTTCGGTGGCTACAGCAGCACCACCACCACCCCCCACTGGCTTCTCCGTGCCGCGTAAGTAAAGTACACCACATTGTTTTCTACAGCACTGTATCGCTCTCCTTTTTTACCCTTGTCAGTCTCTCTCTCTCTCTCTTTCTCTCTTCCTCTCCCCCTCCCTCTCTCTTTTTCTCCCTCTGTCTGTGTTTGTTTTTTGTTGTTATAGAGGCTGTGTTCAAGATTTATGGTGCGTACACACTAGGCGATAAAGTGGACGACTCAGTGAGCATATCGTGTAGTGTGTACGCACCATTTCACAGTTTATTTGTTTCCAAATGGTTTTGATGGAAACTGTTCTTTGTCCACAGTCCTAACACCTTCGGCGGCTACAGCAGCACCACCACCACCCCCCACTGGCATTTCCGTGCCGCGTAAGTAAAGTACACCACATTGTTTTCTACAGCACTGTATTGCTCTCCTTTTTTACCCTTGTCAGTCTCTCTCTCTTTCTCTCTTCCTCTCCCCCTCCCTCTCTCTTTTCTCCCTCTGTCTGTGTTTGTTTTTTGTTGTTATAGAGGCTCTGTTCAAGATTTATGGTGCGTACACACTAGGCGATAAAGTGGACGACTCAGGGAGCATATCGTGTAGTGTGTATGCACCATTACACAGTTTATTTGTTTCCAAATGGTTTTGATGGAAACTGTTCTTTGTCCACAGTCCTAACACCTTCGGCGGCTACAGCAGCACCACCACCACCCCCCACTGGCATCTCCATGCTGCATAAGTAAAGTACACCACATTGTTTTCTACAGCACTGTATCGCTCTCCTTTTTTACCCTTGTCAGTCTCTCTCTCTCTCTCAGTCTTTCTCTCTTCCTCTCCCCCTCCCTATCACTTTTTCTCCCTCTGTCTGTGTTTGTTTTTTGTTGTTATAGAGGCTGTGTTCAAGATTTATGGTGCGTACACACTAGGCGATAAAGTGGGCGACTCAGGGAGCATATCGTGTAGTGTGTACGCACCATTTCACAGTTTATTTGTTTCCAAATGGTTTTGATGGAAACTGTTCTTTGTCCACAGTCCTAACACCTTCGGCGGCTACAGCAGCACCACCACCACCCCCCACTGGCATTTCCGTGCCGCGTAAGTAAAGTACACCACATTGTTTTCTACAGCACTGTATTGCTCTCCTTTTTTACCCTTGTCAGTCTCTCTCTCTTTCTCTCTTCCTCTCCCCCTCCCTCTCTCTTTTCTCCCTCTGTCTGTGTTTGTTTTTTGTTGTTATAGAGGCTCTGTTCAAGATTTATGGTGCGTACACACTAGGCGATAAAGTGGACGACTCAGGGAGCATATCGTGTAGTGTGTATGCACCATTACACAGTTTAATTGTTTCCAAATGGTTTTGATGGAAACTGTTCTTTGTCCACAGTCCTAACACCTTCGGCGGCTACAGCAGCACCACCACCACCCCCCACTGGCATCTCCATGCAGCATAAGTAAAGTACACCACATTGTTTTCTACAGCACTGTATCGCTCTCCTTTTTTACCCTTGTCAGTCTCTCTCTCTCTCTCTGTCTTTCTCTCTTCCTCTCCCCCTCCCTCTCTCTTTTTCTCCCTCTGTCTGTGTTTGTTTTTTGTTGTTATAGAGGCTGTGTTCAAGATTTATGGTGCGTACACACTAGGCGATAAAGTGGACGACTCAGGGAGCATATCGTGTAGTGTGTATGCACCATTACACAGTTTATTTGTTTCCAAATGGTTTTGATGGAAACTGTTCTTTGTCCACAGTCCTAACACCTTCGGCGGCTACAGCAGCACCACCACCACCCCCAACTGGCATCTCCATGCTGCATAAGTAAAGTACACCACATTGTTTTCTACAGCACTGTATCGCTCTCCTTTTTTACCCTTGTCAGTCTCTCTCTCTCTCTCAGTCTTTCTCTCTTCCTCTCCCCCTCCCTATCACTTTTTCTCCCTCTGTCTGTGTTTGTTTTTTGTTGTTATAGAGGCTGTGTTCAAGATTTATGGTGCGTACACACTAGGCGATAAAGTGGGCGACTCAGGGAGCATATCGTGTAGTGTGTACGCACCATTACACAGTTTATTTGTTTCCAAATGGTTTTGCTGGAAACTGTTCTTTGTCCACAGTCCTCAAAACCTTCGGCAGCTACAGCAGCACCACCACCACCCCCCTCTGGCATCTCCGTGCCGCATAAGTAAAGTACACCACATTGTTTTCTGTAGCACTGTATCGCTCTCCTTTTTTACCCTTGTCAGTCTCTCTCTCTCTCTCTTTCTCTCTTCCTCTCTCCCTCCCTCTCTCTTTTTCTCCCTCTGTCTGTGTTTGTTTTTTGTTGTTATAGAGGCTGTGTTCAAGATTTATGGTGTGTACACACTAGGCGATAAAGTGGACGACTCAGGGAGCATATCGTGTAGTGTGTACGCACCATTACACAGTTTATTTGTTTCCAAATGGTTTTGATGGAAACTGTTCTTTGTCCACAGTCCTAACACCTTCGGCGGCTACAGCAGCACCACCACCACCCCCCACTGGCATCTCCGTGCCGCGTAAGTAAAGTACACCACATTGTTTTCTACAGCACTGTATCGCTCTCCTTTTTTACCCTTGTCAGTCTCTCTCTCTCTGTCTTTCTCTCTTCCTCTCCCCCTCCCACTCTCTTTTTCTCCCTCTGTCTGTGTTTGTTTTTTGTTGTTATAGAGGCTGTGTTCAAGATTTATGGTGCGTACACACTAGGCGATAAAGTGGACGACTCAGGGAGCATATCATGTAGTGTGTACGCACCATTACACAGTTTATTTGTTTCCAAATGGTTTTGATGGAAACTGTTCTTTGTCCACAGTCCTAACACCTTCGGCGGCTACAGCAGCACCACCACCACCCCCCTCTGGCATCTCCGTGCCGCGTAAGTAAAGTACACCACATTGTTTTCTACAGCACTGTATCGCTCTCCTTTTTTACCCTTGTCAGTCTCTCACTCTCTCGCTCTTTCTCTCTTCCTCTCCCCCTCCCTCTCTCTTTTTCTCCCTCTGTCTGTGTTTGTTTTTTGTTGTTATAGAGGCTCTGTTCAAGATTTATGGTGTGTACACACTAGGCGATAAAGTGGACAACTCAGGGAGCATATCGTGTAGTGTGTACGCACCATTACACAGTTTATTTGTTTCCAAATAGTTTTGATGGAAACTGTTCTTTGTCCACAGTCCTAACACCTTCGGCGGCTACAGCAGCACCACCACCACCCCCAACTGGCATCTCCATGCTGCATAAGTAAAGTACACCACATTGTTTTCTACAGCACTGTATCGCTCTCCTTTTTTACCCTTGTCAGTCTCTCTCTCTCTCTCAGTTTTTCTCTCTTCCTCTCCCCCTCCCGATCACTTTTTCTCCCTCTGTCTGTGTTTGTTTTTTGTTGTTATAGAGGCTCTGTTCAAGATTTATGGTGTGTACACACTAGGCGATAAAGTGGACGACTCAGGGAGCATATCGTGTAGTGTGTACGCACCATTACACAGTTTATTTGTTTCCAAATGGTTTTGATGGAAACTGTTCTTTGTCCACAGTCCTAACACCTTTGGCGGCTACAGCAGCAGCACCACCACCCCCCACAGGCATCTCCGTGCTGCGTAAGTAAAGTACACCACATTGTTTTCTACAGCACTGTATCGCTCTCCTTTTTACCCTTGTCAGTCTCTCTCTCTCTGTCTTTCTCTCTTCCTCTCCCCCTCCCTCTCTCTTTTTCTCCCTCTGTCTGTGTTTGTTTTTTGTTGTTATAGAGGCAGTGTTCAAAATTTATGGTGCGTATGCACTAGGCGAAAAAAGGGGACGACTCAGGGAGCATATCGTGTAGTGTGTACGCACCATTACACAGTTTATTTGTTTCCAAATAGTTTTGATGGAAACTGTTCTTTGTCCACAGTCCTAACACCTTCGGCGGCTACAGAAGCACCACCACCACCCCCCTCTGGCATCTCCGTGCTGCGTAAGTAAAGTACACCACATTGTTTTCTACAGCACTGTATCGCTCTCCTTTTTTACCCTTGTCAGTCTCTCTCTCTCTCTCTCTCTCTCTCTTTCTCTCTTCCTCTCCCCCTCCCTCTCTCTTTTTCTCCCTCTGTCTGTGTTTGTTTTTTGTTGTTATAGAGGCTGTGTTCAAGATTTATGGTGCGTACACACTAGGCAATAAAGTGGATGACTCAGGGAGCATATCGTGTAGTGTGTACGCACCATTACACAGTTTATTTGTTTCCAAATGGTTTTGATGGAAACTGTTCTTTGTCCACAGTCCTAACACCTTTGGCGGCTACAGCAGCACCACCACCACCCCCCACTGGCATCTCCATGCCTCGTAAGTAAAGTACACCACATTGTTTTCTACAGCACTGTATCGCTCTCCTTTTTTACCCTTGTCAGTCTCTCTCTCTCTTTCTCTCTTCCTCTCCCCCTCCCTCTCTCTTTTTCTCCCTTTGTCCATGTTTGTTTTTTGTTGTTATAGAGGCTGTGTTCAAGATTTATGGTGCATACACCCAGGCGATAAAGTGGATGACTCAGGGAGCATATTGTGTAGTGTGTACGCACCATTACACAGTTTATTTGTTTCCAAATGGTTTTGATGGAAACTGTTCTTTGTCCACAGTCCTAACACCTTCGGTGGCTACAGCAGCACCACCACCACCCCCCACTGGCTTCTCCGTGCCGCGTAAGTAAAGTACACCACATTGTTTTCTACAGCACTGTATCGCTCTCCTTTTTTACCCTTGTCAGTCTCTCTATCTCTCTCTTTCTCTCTTCCTCTCCCCCTCCCTCTCTCTTTTTCTCCCTCTGTCTGTGTTTGTTTTTTGTTGTTATAGAGGCTGTGTTCAAGATTTATGGTGCGTACACACTAGGCGATAAAGTGGACGACTCAGTGAGCATATCGTGTAGTGTGTACGCACCATTTCACAGTTTATTTGTTTCCAAATGGTTTTGATGGAAACTGTTCTTTGTCCACAGTCCTAACACCTTCGGCGGCTACAGCAGCACCACCACCACCCCCCACTGGCATTTCCGTGCCGCGTAAGTAAAGTACACCACATTGTTTTCTACAGCACTGTATTGCTCTCCTTTTTTACCCTTGTCAGTCTCTCTCTCTTTCTCTCTTCCTCTCCCCCTCCCTCTCTCTTTTCTCCCTCTGTCTGTGTTTGTTTTTTGTTGTTATAGAGGCTCTGTTCAAGATTTATGGTGGGTACACACTAGGCGATAAAGTGGACGACTCAGGGAGCATATCGTGTAGTGTGTACGCACCATTACACAGTTTATTTGTTTCCAAATAGTTTTGATGGAAACTGTTCTTTGTCCACAGTCCTAACACCTTCGGCAGCTACAGCAGCACCACCACCACCCCCCTCTGGCATCTCCGTGCTGCGTACGTAAAGTACACCACATTGTTTTCTACAGCACTGTATCGCTCTCCTTTTTTACCCTTGTCAGTCTCTCTCTCTCTCTCTCTCTCTCTCTCTCTTTCTCTCTTCCTCTCCCCCTCCCTCTCTCTTTTTCTCCCTCTGTCTGTGTTTGTTTTTTGTTGTTATAGAGGCTGTGTTCAAGATTTATGGTGCGTACACACTAGGCAATAAAGTGGATGACTCAGGGAGCATATCGTGTAGTGTGTACGCACCATTACACAGTTTATTTGTTTCCAAATGGTTTTGATGGAAACTGTTCTTTGTCCACAGTCCTAACACCTTCGGCGGCTACAGCAGCACCACCACCACCCCCCACTGGCATCTCCATGCCTCGTAAGTAAAGTACACCACATTGTTTTCTACAGCACTGTATCGCTCTCCTTTTTTACCCTTGTCAGTCTCTCTCTCTCTTTCTCTCTTCCTCTCCCCCTCCCTCTCTCTTTTTCTCCCTTTGTCCATGTTTGTTTTTTGTTGTTATAGAGGCTGTGTTCAAGATTTATGGTGCATACACCCAGGCGATAAAGTGGATGACTCAGGGAGCATATTGTGTAGTGTGTACGCACCATTACACAGTTTATTTGTTTCCAAATGGTTTTGATGGAAACTGTTCTTTGTCCACAGTCCTAACACCTTCGGCGGCAACAGCAGCACCACCACCACCCCCCTCTGGCATCTTAGTGCCGCGTAAGTAAAGTACACCACATTGTTTTCTACAGCACTGTATCGCTCTCCTTTTTTACCCTTGTCAGTCTCTCTCTCTCTCTCTTTCTCACTTCCACTCCCCCTCCCTCTCTCTTTTTCTCCCTCTGTCTGTGTTTGTTTTTTGTTGTTATAGAGGCTGTGTTCATGATTTATGGTGCATACACACTAGGCGATAAAGTGGACGACTCAGGGAGCATATCGTGTAGTGTGTACGCACCATTACACAGTTTATTTGTTTCCAAATGGATTTGATGGAAACTGTTCTTTGTCCACAGTCCTAACACCTTCGGCGGCTACAGCAGCACCACCACCACCCCCCACTGGCATATCCATGCCGCATAAGTAAAGTACACCACATTGTTTTCTACAGCACTGTATCGCTCTCCTTTTTGACCCTTGTCAGTCTCTCTCTCTCTCTGTCTTTCTCTCTTCCTCTCCCCCTCCCTATCACTTTTTCTCCCTCTGTCTGTGTTTGTTTTTTGTTGTTATAGAGGCTGTGTTCAAGATTTATGGTGCGTAAACACACTAGGCGATAAAGTGGACGACTCAGGGAGCATATCGTGTAGTGTGTACGCACCATTACACAGTTTATTTGTTTCCAAATGGTTTTGATGGAAACTGTTCTTTGTCCACAGTCCTAACACCTTCGGCGGCTACAGCAGCACCACCACCACCCCCCTCTGGCATCTCCGTGCCACGTAAGTAAAGTACACCACATTGTTTTCTACAGCACAGTATCGCTCTCCTTTTTTACCCTTGTCAGTCTCTCTCTCTCTTTCTCTCTTCCTCACCCCCTCCCTCTCTCTTTTTCTCCCTCTGTCTGTGTTTGTTTTTTGTTGTTATAGAGGATGTGTTCAAGATTTATTGTGCGTACACACTAGGCGATAAAGTGGACGACTCAGGGAGCATATTGTGTAGTGTGCACGCACCATTACACAGTTTATTTGTTTCCAAATGGTTTTGATGGAAACTGTTCTTTGTCCACAGTCCTAACACCTTCGGCGGCTACAGCAGCACCACCACCACCCCCCACTGGCATCTCCGTGCCGCGTAAGTAAAGTACACCACATTGTTTTCTACAGCACTGTATCGCTCTCCTTTTTTACCCTTGTCAGTCTCTATCTCTCTCTCTCTTTCTCACTTCCACTCCCCCTACCTCTCTCTTTTTCTCCCTCTGTCTGTGTTTGTTTTTTGTTGTTATAGAGGCTGTGTTCAAGATTTATGGTGCTTACACCCTAGGCGATAAAGTGGATGACTCAGGGAGCATATCGTGTAGTGTGTACGCACCATTACACAGTTTATTTGTTTCCAAATGGTTTTGATGGAAACTGTTCTTTGTCCACAGTCCTAACACCTTCGGTGGCTACAGCAGCACCACCACCACCCCCCACTGGCATCTCCGTGCCGCGTAAGTAAAGTACACCACATTGTTTTCTACAGCACTGTATCACTCTCCTTTTCTACCCTTGTTAGTCTCTCTCTCTCTGTCTTTCTCTCTTCCTCTCCCCCTCACTCTCTCTTTTTCTCCCTCTGTCTGTGTTTGTTTTTTGTTGTTATAGAGGCTGTGTTCAAGATTTATGGTGCGTACACACTAGGCGATAAAGTGGACGACTCAGGGAGCATATCGTGTAGTGTGTATGCACCATTACACAGTTTATTTGTTTCAAAATGGTTTTGATGGAAACTGTTCTTTGTCCACAGTCCTAACACCTTCGGCGGCTACAGCAGCACCACCACCACCCCCCACTGGCATCTCCGTGCCGCATAAGTAAAGTACACCACATTGTTTTCTACAGCACTGTATCGCTCTACTTTTTTACCCTTGTCAGTCTCTCTCTCTTTCTCTCTTCCTCTCCCCCTCCCTCTCTCTTTTTCTCCCTCTGTCTGTGTTTGTTTTTTGTTGTTATAGAGGCTGTGTTCAAGATTTATGGTTCGTACACACTAGGCGATAAAGTGGACGACTCAGGGAGCATATCGTGTAGTGTGTATGCACCATTACACAGTTTATTTGTTTCCAAATGGTTTTGATGGAAACTGTTCTTTGTCCACAGTCCTAACACCTTCGGCGGCTACAGCAGCACCACCACCACCCCCCACTGGCATCTCCGTGCCACGTAAGTTAAGTACACCACATTGTTTTCTACAGCACTGTATCGCTCTCCTTTTTTACACTTGTCAGTCTCTCTCTCTCTGTCTATCTCTCTTCCTCTCCCCCTCCCTATCACTTTTTCTCCCTCTGTCTGTGTTTGTTTTTTGTTGTTATAGAGGCAGTGTTCAAGATTTATGGTGCGTACACACTAGGCGATAAAGTGGACGACTCAGGGAGCATATCGTGTAGTGTGTACGCACCATTACACAGTTTATTTGTTTCCAAATGGTTTTGATGGAAACTGTTCTTTGTCCACAGTCCTAAAACATTTGGCGGCTACAGCAGCACCACCACCACCCCCCTCTGGCATCTCCGTGCCGCATAAGTAAAGTACACCACATTGTTTTCTACAGCAGTGTATCGCTCTCCTTTTTTACCCTTGTCAGTCTCTCTCTCTCTTTCTCTCTTCCTCTCCCCCTCCCTCTCTCTTTTTCTCCCTCTGTCTGTGTTTGTTTTTTGTTGTTATAGAGGCTGTGTTCAAGATTTATGGTGCGTACACACAAGGCGATAAAGTAGACGACTCAGGGAGCATATCGACTAGTGTGTACGCACCATTACACAGTTTATTTGTTTCCAAATGGTTTTGATGGAAACTGTTCTTTGTCCACAGTCCTAACACCTTCGGCGGCTACAGCAGCACCACCACCACCCCCCACTGGCATCTCCGTGCCACGTAAGTAAAGTACACCACATTGTTTTCTACAGCACTGTATCGCTCACCTTTTTTACCCATGTCAGTCTCTCTCTCTCTCTTTCTCTCTTCCTCTCCCCCACCCTCTCTCTTTTTCTCCCTCTGTCTGTGTTTGTTTTTTGTTGTTATAGAGGCTGTGTTCAAGATTTATGGTGCGTACACACTAGGCGATAAAGTGGACGACTCAGGGAGGATATTGTGTAGTGTGTACGCACCATTACACAATTTATTTGTTTCCAAATGGTTTTGATGGAAACTGTTCTTTGTCCACAGTCCTAACACCTTCGGCGGCTACAGCAGCACCACCACCACCCCCCACTGGCATCTCCGTGCCGCGTAAGTAAAGTACACCACATTGTTTACTACAGCACTGTATCGCTCTCCTTTTTTACCCGTGTCACCTTGTCAGTCTCTCTCTCTCTCTGTCTTTCTCTCTTCCTCTCCCCCTCCCTCTCTCTTTTTCTCCCTCTGTCTGTGTTTGTTTTTTGTTGTTATAGAGGCAGTGTTCAAGATTTATGGTGCGTACACACTAGGCGATAAAGTGGACGACTCAGGGAGCATATCGTGTAGTGTGTACGCACCATTACACAGTTTATTTGTTTCCAAATGGTTTTGATGGAAACTGTTCTTTGTCCACAGTCCTAACACCTTCGGCGGCTAGAGCAGCACCACCACCACCCCCCACTGGCATCTCCGTGCTGCGTAAGTAAAGTACACCACATTGTTTTCTACAGCACTGTATCACTCTCCTTTTTTACCCTTGTCAGTCTCTCTCTCTCTGTCTTTCTCTCTTTCTCTCCCCCTCCCTCTCTCTCTTTCTCCCTCTGTCTGTGTTTGTTTTTTGTTGTTATAGAGGCTGTGTTCAAGATTTATGGTGCGTACACACTAGGCGATAAAGTGGTTGACTCAGGGAGCATATCGTGTAGTGTGTACGCACAATTACACAGTTTATTTGTTTCCAAATGGTTTTGATGGAAACTGTTCTTTCTCCACAGTCTTAACACCTTCGGCGGCTACAGCAGCACCACGACCACGCCCCACTGGCATCTCCGTGCCGCTTAAGTAAAGTACACCACATTGTTTTCTACAGCACTGTATCGCTCTCCTTTTTTACCCTTGTCACTCTCTCTCTCTCTCTCTTTCTCTCTTCCTCTCCCCCTCCCTCTCTCTTTTTCTCCCTCTGTCTGTGTTTGTTTTTTGTTTTTATAGAGGCAGTGTTCAAGATTTATGGTGCGTACACCCAAGGCGATAAAGTGGACGACTCAGGGAGCATATCGTGTAGTGTGTACGCACCATTACACAGTTTATTTGTTTCCAAATGGTTTTGATGGAAACTGTTCTTTGTCCACAGTCCTAACACCTTCGGTGGCTACAGCAGCACCACCACCACCCCCCACTGGCATCTCCGTGCCGCGTAAGTAAAGTACACCACATTGTTTTCTACAGCACTGTATCGCTCTCCTTTTTTACCCTTGTCAGTCTCTCTCTCTCTCTCTTTCTCTCTTCCTCTCCCCCTCCCTCTCTCTTTTTCTCCCTCTGTCTGTGTTTGTTTTTTGTTGTTATAGAGGCTGTGTTCAAGATTTATGGTGCGTACACACTAGGCGATAAAATGGACGACTCAGGGAGCATATCGTGTAGTGTGTACGCACCATTACACAGTTTATTTGTTTCCAAATGGTTTTGATGGAAACTGTTCTATGTCCACAGTCCTAACACCTTCAGCGGCTACAGCAGCCCCACCACCACCCCCCACTGGCATCTCCGTGCCGCATAAGTAAAGTACACCACATTGTATTCTACAGCACTGTATTGCTCTCCTTTTTTACCCTTGTCAGTCTCTCTCTCTCTTTCTCTCTTCCTCTCCCCCTCCCTCTCTCTTTTTCTCCCTCTGTATGTGTTTGTTTTTTGTTGTTATAGAGGCTGTATTCAAGATTTATGGTGCATACACACTAGGCGATAAAGTGGACGACTCAGGGAGCATATCGTGTAGTGTGTACACACCATTACACAGTTTATTTGTTTCCAAATGGTTTTGATGGAAACTGTTCTTTGTCCACAGTCCTAACACCTTCGGCGGCTACAGCAGCACCACCACCTCCCCCCCCTGGCATCTCCGTGCCGCGTAAGTAAAGTACACCACATTGTTTTCTACAGCACTGTATCGCTCTCCTTTTTTACCCTTGTCAGTCTCTCTCTCTCTCTCTTTCTCTTTTCCTCTTTCCCTCCCTCTCTCCTTTTCACCCTCTGTCTGTGTTTGTTTTTTGTTGTTAGAGAGGCTGTGTTCAAGATTTATGGTGCGTACACACTAGGCGATAAAGTGGACGACTCAGGGAGCATATCATGTAGTGTGTACGCACCATTACACAGTTTATTTGTTTCCAAATGGTTTTGATGGAAACTGTTCTTTGTCCACAGTCCTAACACCTTCGGCGGCTACAGCAGCACCACCACCTCCCCCCACTGGCATCTCCGTGCCGCGTAAGTAAAGTACACCACATTGTTTTCTACAGCACTGTATCGCTCTCCTTTTTTACCCTTGTCAGTCTCTCTCTCTCTCTCTGTCTTTCTCTCTTCCTCTCCCCCTCCCTCTCTCTTTTTCTCCCTCTGTCTGTGTTTGTTTTTTGTTGTTATAGAGGCAGTGTTCAAGATTTATGGTGCGTACACCCTAGGCGATAAAGTGGACGACTCAGGGAGCATATCGTGTAGTGTGTACGCACCATTACACAGTTTATTTGTTTCCAAATGGTTTTGATGGAAACTGTTCTTTGTCCACAGTCCTAACACCTTCGGTGGCTACAGCAGCACCACCACCACCCCCCACTGGCATCTCCGTGCCGCGTAAGTAAAGTACACCACATTGTTTTCTACAGCACTGTATCGCTCTCCTTTTTTACCCTTGTCAGTCTCTCTCTCTCTTTCTCTCTTCCTCTCCCCCTCCCTCTCTCTTTTTCTCCCTCTGTCTGTGTTTGTTTTTTGTTGTTATAGAGGCTGTGTTCAAGATTTATGGTGCGTACACACTAGGCGATAAAGTGGACGACTCAGGGAGCATATCGTGTAGTGTGTACGCACCATTACACAGTTTATTTGTTTCCAAATGGTTTTGATGGAAACTGTTCTTTGTCCACAGTCCTAACACCTTCGGCGGCTACAGCAGCACCACCACCACCCCCCACTGGCATCTCCGTGCCGCGTAAGTAAAGTACACCACATTGTTTTCTACAGCACTGTATCGCTCTCCTTTTTTACCCTTGTCAGTCTCTCTCTCTCTTTCTCTCTTCCTCTCCCCCTCCCTCTCTCTTTTTCTCCCTCTGTCTGTGTTTGTTTTTTGTTGTTATAGAGGCTGTATTCAAGATTTATGGTGCGTACACACTAGGCGATAAAGTGGACGACTCAGGGAGCATATCGTGTAGTGTGTACGCACCATTACACAGTTTATTTGTTTCCAAATGGTTTTGATGGAAACTGTTCTTTGTCCACAGTCCTAACACCTTTGGTGGCTACAGCAGCACCACCACCTCCCCCCACTGGCATCTCCATGCCGCATAAGTAAAGTACACCACATTGTTTTCTACAGCACTGTATCTCTCTCCTTTTTTAACCTTGTCAGTCTCTCTCTCTCTGTCTTTCTCTCTTCCTCTCCCCCTCCCTCTCTCTTTTTCTCGCTCTGTCTGTGTTTGTTTTTTGTTGTTATAGAGGCTGTGTTCAAGATTTATGGTGCGTACACACTAGGCGATAAAGTGGACGACTCAGGGAGCATATCGTGTAGTGTGTATGCACCATTACACAGTTTAATTGTTAAAAAAATGGTTTTGATGGAAACTGTTCTTTGTCCACAGTCCTAACACCTTCGGCGGCTACAGCAGCACCACCACCACCCCCCACTGGCATCTCCGTGCCGCGTAAGTAAGGTACACCACATTGTTTTCTACAGCACTGTATCGCTCTCCTTTTTTACCCTTGTCAGTCTCTCTCTCTTTCTCTCTTCCTCTCCCCCTCCCTCTCTCTTTTTCTCCCTCTGTATGTGTTTGTTTTTTGTTGTTATAGAGGCTGTATTCAAGATTTATGGTGCATACACACTAGGCGATAAAGTGGACGACTCAGGGAGCATATCGTGTAGTGTGTACGCACCATTACACAGTTTATTTGTTTCCAAATGGTTTTGATGGAAACTGTTCTTTGTCCACAGTCCTAACACCTTCGGCGGCTACAGCAGCACCACCACCTCCCCCCACTGGCATCTCCGTGCCGCGTAAGTAAAGTACACCACATTGTTTTCTACAGCACTGTATCGCTCTCCTTTTTTACCCTTGTCAGTCTCTCTCTCTCTCTCTTTCTCTTTTCCTCTTTCCCTCCCTCTCTCTTTTTCACCCTCTGTCTGTGTTTGTTTTTTGTTGTTAGAGAGGCTGTGTTCAAGATTTATGGTGCGTACACACTAGGCGATAAAGTGGACGACTCAGGGAGCATATCATGTAGTGTGTACGCACCATTACACAGTTTATTTGTTTCCAAATGGTTTTGATGGAAACTGTTCTTTGTCCACAGTCCTAACACCTTCGGCGGCTACAGCAGCACCACCACCTCCCCCCACTGGCATCTCCGTGCCGCGTAAGTAAAGTACACCACATTGTTTTCTACAGCACTGTATCGCTCTCCTTTTTTACCCTTGTCAGTCTCTCTCTCTCTCTCTGTCTTTCTCTCTTCCTCTCCCCCTCCCTCTCTCTTTTTCTCCCTCTGTCTGTGTTTGTTTTTTGTTGTTATAGAGGCAGTGTTCAAGATTTATGGTGCGTACACCCTAGGCGATAAAGTGGACGACTCAGGGAGCATAT
Source organism: Taudactylus pleione (assembly GCA_031769625.1). NCBI lineage: Eukaryota > Metazoa > Chordata > Amphibia > Anura > Myobatrachidae > Taudactylus > Taudactylus pleione. Next base: position 2,154,022 of record JAUIMM010000040.1, on the reverse strand, counting down.
CGTGTAGTGTGTACGCACCATTACACAGTTTATTTGTTTCCAAATGGTTTTGATGGAAACTGTTCTTTGTCCACAGTCCTAACACCTTCGGTGGCTACAGCAGCACCACCACCACCCCCCACTGGCATCTCCGTGCCGCGTAAGTAAAGTACACCACATTGTTTTCTACAGCACTGTATCGCTCTCCTTTTTTACCCTTGTCAGTCTCTCTCTCTCTTTCTCTCTTCCTCTCCCCCTCCCTCTCTCTTTTTCTCCCTCTGTCTGTGTTTGTTTTTTGTTGTTATAGAGGCTGTATTCAAGATTTATGGTGCGTACACACTAGGCGATAAAGTGGACGACTCAGGGAGCATATCGTGTAGTGTGTACGCACCATTACACAGTTTATTTGTTTCCAAATGGTTTTGATGGAAACTGTTCTTTGTCCACAGTCCTAACACCTTTGGTGGCTACAGCAGCACCACCACCACCCCCCACTGGCATCTCCGTGCCGCATAAGTAAAGTACACCACATTGTTTTCTACAGCACTGTATCTCTCTCCTTTTTTACCCTTGTCAGTCTCTCTCTCTCTGTCTTTCTCTCTTCCTCCTCCCCTCCCTCTCTCTTTTTCTCGCTCTGTCTGTGTTTGTTTTTTGTTGTTATAGAGGCTGTGTTCAAGATTTATGGTGTGTACACACTAGGCGATAAAGTGGACGACTCAGGGAGCATATCGTGTAGTGTGTATGCACCATTACACAGTTTATTTGTTAAAAAAATGGTTTTGATGGAAACTGTTCTTTGTCCACAGTCCTAACACCTTCGGCGGCTACAGCAGCACCACCACCACCCCCCACTGGCATCTCCGTGCCGCGTAAGTAAGGTACACCACATTGTTTTCTAGAGCACTGTATCACTCTCCTTTTTTACCCTTGTCAGTCTCTCTCTCTCTCTTTCTCTCTTCCTCTCTCCCTCCCTCTCTCTTTTTCTCCCTCTGTCTGTGTTTGTTTTTTGTTGTTATAGAGGCTCTGTTCAAGATTTATGGTGCATACACACTAGGCGATAAAGTGGACGACTCAGGGAGCATATCGTGTAGTGTGTATGCACCATTACACAGTTTATTTGTTTCCAAATGGTTTTGATGGAAACTGTTCTTTGTCCACAGTCATACCACCACCAATGGTGGCACCCCCACCAGCACCAAGTCGTGGCTCCTTTAGGAATTTTAGAACACGGCTTGCCGCCCTGAGTTAGTACCGTGCACTACTGTACATTTTGCTCTCCTTTTTACAGTGCCTCTCTCCTCCTCCTGTACTCCAAATTGTTTCTGTACTTGTGTAACAGGAAAAAAATAATTTCGCCACAGTGCGGGAATGTGGAAGACCCCTGCCGCACACCCAGCCCCCCACTGACCAGTTGCCAGAACCTGGGCCAAGCAGGGCTCACAGGCCGTGTAAGTACTGTACCCTACACAACTGTACATTGTCTTCTTCTGTACTGTCTCTCTCCTTTTTTGTTTTCACAGCGTCTCTTTCTCTCTCTTCTGTACTACAAAGATGCATCTCCAACCTCTTTTCCTTACACACTTTGTGTTTTCATTTTTTTTATAAAGGACATCACTCGAAAGGTGGCCATCCACTTAAAGTTACCGGTATGACAACCACTGCATGATTAGGACATTGTAATAATGCAGTTGTTTGTCAGTACAGTAAGTGATGAGCCTACTCTGAACAAGCAGTTGTTCAGTGCAGGGTCATCAATCATTTGCAAACATGCTTTGCAGATACTGTACAGTAATAGTCATTAAATTGTGGGAGGTTACTGTACTGTATCTACACCGCACCAAAAGTATCCCTCTGTCTGCCAGCTTCAGTCAGTATAATCACCTTTGGTGTAGCAATGTTTTAACTGTATAGTACTGTACTTTTCTTGCATTGTACCGTACTGTAGCCATTGCATTGTTCTGTTTGTTTATGTACTGTACAGTACTTTGTTAGGAGCTACAGTAGCCAAACCATTTACAGTAGCACCTTATCAAACAAAGGTAAATACAGTACTGTTAATGTGAATATATTTTTTTCCAATACAGTCTTCAGTCATGGACCCACAGGGAGGCAGGGACCCCAAGGGAGGCAGGGACCACGCCTGACTCGAGGTAGAGTACAGTATTTACCTTAGTGTCGAGATTGTACAATATTGTGTATTAGTGTTGTAATACTGTACCCTTTTTTTTCTCTCCACAGAACAAATTCTTTTTTTTTTAGGCCTGTACAGGCAGATGGCCCACCACTTAGTGGATCTTTTTTATAATTTTTTGTTAACTTTATTTTTGTTTATTTATGATTTTTATTAAAATTTGTGTTATTTGGTAAAATGTTTTCTGTCTTTACTTGGTGCTGTGGATAAAGTACAGTATACTGTATTTACATTTATTGATAGTGTAACAACTAAAAGGTAAGAAAATACAGTACAGTAAGTCACCCATTCCGTACTTTTATTAATTGCACTCCACTCTTAAGGGGTGATTTAATAAAGGCAACAGGGATACTGTACAGTATATGACGGCAACCCCCATTGGCCGGCGCGCCTCTGGTGATTGAAATCCTGTCAAGTAGTATGATACACCCCTGCATCTGTGTGTTATTGACTTTTTGTACCTTTTTAATGACAGATGCACGTGTTGGGTCTCAGGCGCACTTAAAGACTGAATTACATACAGTACAAACACCAATTGTATAAATTAATGACAATTTTTATTTAACCTACAGTAACAGGCTTTACAGAGGGGGGGGGACTTCTTTAGCTTTCCACCCCTGTATAGTTCTCTACAGTACCCCGCTTCTTTCTTCTGCCGCTGGCATGTCCTGGAGTTCGAAGCTGGACACGGACATGACTACTGTACAGTACCTAGGAGGAAAGATATGACGTGAGAACAGTCCTTACTCAATGCCGACCGATACGCCCTACTGGACCGAGGACTACACAAAAAGAGTTGGCTTTTAAGTTAAAATCATCACTGGCACTTTTGTCCTCAGATGCAGAGTTTCACCTATACCAGGTGCAGACTCTACCTTGCATCAGAGTGCAAGGTCCACTGAACGCCCTGAAGAAAGGAGGATAGGCAGAGACAAACAGACAGTAAAAGGTATGGTACAGTACATACAGTACTCACCGGAGATACTCTTCTTCTTTGTCCCACTCAATCCCACACAGAGGTCCCTGTAGGAGAGAGAATATGCCATGCAAGGCCCTTTCCTGCTCTAATAGTGTCACACTAATACTACTGTATCTCACCAGCCTAACAAACTACAATATAAATTAATGTACAGTACAGTTGGCCTCACAGAGGGCCTACCGGTACCTGTTATGGTGGAAGAGGCTTTGAGGGGGGGAACTGCTTTAGCTCTTTCGCTTTCCACCCCTGTAGTCCTCTCCTGTCCTCCGCTTTTCTCTTCACATGGGTCTTCCTCTCTTCAGACCTGTTGGTTTACTGTAGGTTGGTTTAATGTTCCGTTGGCCTCACATAGGGCCTATCTGTTATGGTGGAAGAGGCTTTGAGGGGGGGAACTTCTTTAGCTCTTTTGCTTTCCACCCCTCTAGTCCTCTCCTGTCCTCAGCTTCTTTCTTCTGCCACTGCCACGTCCAGGACAGCGGCGGCGCCGGGTCTTCCTGTCTTCTGACAAGTCCCTTCAAGTCGTGTTTGTTGATTGCAGATCTGTACTTGTATGCGTGACTGTCCTCCATGCATGTTTCCTTGGCATGCGCAGCACCCCATTCAGCGTGTCCTTTATCCGAGTAAGTTCTTCTTTTCCAATCCTGAATCTTGTCTGGCATCTTGAGAGGATATCTTCTCTTAAATTGTTGAGGATTGGCACTTTCTTCCGACTTCCATCAAAGTTCACCCGCTTCGTCCAATTGCAATACAGGTCGTAGGGCACGTGTTCCTGAAATATTGCTTGCGCATATCGATGCATCTCACAATTCACAGCTCTGTAAATTTCATTGTCCTTCTCAACGTTGATCACAGCCAGTGGTATATCTGGTAAGGGTGTTCCAAATACAGTCAGTGGTGCTGGCGTGCTCGACATGACAGGCATTCCTGGTGAAAGTACAGGCATGCTTGCATTGTTGATCCTTGATTCTTCAACTAACCGTTCAGGCAGGCGATGTGATGCCACTGGTGTACTCTCCCACTGAGGCAGGCTGCATGATGGCACTGGTGTCATGTCCAAGTGCTCTGATGCCACTGTATTGTCCATATGTAGCAAGTGGAAGGATGGGTCAGTCTCCTAGTTGAAATCATTGTCGTTCTCCTCAAATTCATCCGGTGTGACCATTTCATACTGGATTGCCTGGTCATGTCTCTTCCTGGTACTCTGGGCAGCGGCCTCTTGCCATTCTTCTTTACTTTGCCGGATTGCTTCTTTCATTGCTTCTGCAATGGTGTCCTTCAGCCCTTCCTTCAGCTCTTCTTTCAAGTTGTCAATTTTCGCTTCCAGTTGACCAACTTTTCTGACGAGGTCTCTCACCATCCTGGCACAGCTACATGTGCATGCAATCTTCTTGGAATGACAGTTTTCGCCGAGTTGGTGAGCAGGATACATCTTCAACAAGAGGCTCAAAGGTGTCCAATTCTTCTGGCCCATAAATGACTGGTGTTTCCTCCTGGTTCGGGACGTTCATGGGTTGCTCCACATTCCCTTGTCCATTTTCTCCGATGTCCACTTGCAAAGTGTTGTTCTTCGCCTTTGCATTCTTCCTTGCCTTGACTAGAAGAGGTACCTGTAAATTTTCCTTACCTGTTTTCTTCTTGGAAGGTTTGCTTGAAGACCGTTGTGGGACTAGTGCACTCAGCCTTTTGGTCAGTGGAAGTGGGCAAAATTCGTTTCCGTTGTAAAAACCTTTGCTCTTCACCATGTTGACAGTTCGGTGCACTCTGAAATACACAAGTACAGTATAAAGACACTAAATACAATGTTAAGTAAAATAGTGGAAATACTGTACATGTACTGTATACAGTAAATGTTTCACATTACAACACTGTAAACAATTACAGTACTCTTTCTGTCTCCTAAGACTGTGCGTGTGTTATACAGTATATACAGGTAAATATAGGAGATTACACAGCGCTAAAACTGTTAAAGCACTAACCACTATTGTGAGATTGTATAGAGGCACAAGATAATAAATATGATAAATACAGGTATATAAAAAACACTCCCTAATTATATACTGTACGGTAAAGTACAGCGCCAAATTAGCTATTTTTATTACATAAATCAAAACTTAGTGTGTACATGACCATTAAAACCATTAGTCTCAAAGTTAAATGTGCAAACTGGTGCAATAATGCAAACACACGTTAAACACAGCAATATTGCGACTGAAAAAACAAATGGCCGCCGAGCAAAACAAGATGGCGGTGGTCAGTCACGGGAAACTATGAGGGGTAACGGGAGGCTAGGAACGATCGGTATGTGTGTGTGATAGTTACTGGATTCACAAGTAAGCCTCTACGGGGATGGGTGAAGGACGGGGCATACCGAGGCTGCGGGACGATAAACACAGCAATATTGCGACTGAAAAAACAAATGGCCGCCGAGCAAAACAAGATGGCGGTGGTCAGTCACGGGAAACTATCAGGGGCAACGGGAGGCTAGGAATGATCGGTATGTGTGTGTGAGAGTCACTGGATTCACAAGTAAGCCTCTACGGGGATGGGTGAAGGACGGGGCATACTGAGGCAGCGGGACGATAAACACAGCAATATTGCGACTGAAAAAGCAAATGGCCACCGAGCAAAACAAGATGGTGGCGGTCAGTCACGGGAAACTATGAGGGGCAACGGGAGGCTAGGAACGATCGGTATGTGTGTGTGATAGTTACTGGATTCACAAGTAAGCCTCTACGGGGATGGGTGAAGGACGGGGCATACCGAGGCAGTGGGACGATAAACACAGCAATATTTGCGACTGAAAAAACAAATGGCCGCCGAGCAAAACAAGATGGCGCCAGTCAGTCACGGGAAACTATGAGGGGCAACGGGAGGCTAGGAACGATCGGTATGTGTGTGTGATAGTTACAGGATTCACAAGTAAGCCTCTATGGGGATGGGTGAAGGACGGGGCATACCGAGGCAGCGGGACGATAAACACAGCAATATTGCGACTGAAAAACAAATGGCCGCCGAGCAAAACAAGATGGCGCCGGTCAGTCATGGGAAACTATGAGGGGCAACGGGAGGCTAGGAACGATCTGTATGTGTGTGTGATAGTTACTGGATTCACAAGTAAGCCTCTACGGGGATGTGTGAAGGACGGGGCATACCGAGGCAGCGGGACGATAAACACAGCAATATTGCGACTGAAAAAACAAATGGCCACCGAGCAAAACAAGATGGTGCCGGTCAGTCACGGGAAACGCAAATCAGTGTCTAACATAGCAAACGGCAAAAACATAGCAAGCTACCGTACTTACAGTACCAGTGAGTTGATACTGTAGGAAACAGCTGTAGAAGCTCATGGTACAGCAACAAAGGTGACTCGGAAGTCAGGCAGAGTTGCAGAGGTAGATCACGGTAATGAGCAGCAACAACAGCGACTTAGAAGTCAGGCAGCGTTGCAGGTAGTAGTACAGTATCTCAAGGGTTCGTACTGTTGATACGTGCCGATGAGACAATCCGAGCAGCAAGTCCGTACAGTTAAGTAGCAGATTCACAGTGTGGATAGCTAGTGCGGTCTGAGACGCTCTCTTATGCTACCAGAGACAAAGAAAACCTTGCCGCCAAAACTCTGCCATGCCATTGGACCACAAGGAAGTACATATTTCAAATACACCAATCAGCGGCCAGATTTTCTGCGGGAAGGAATTCTTATGTATCTGGTAGCATAAAAGAGCGTCTCAGACCGCACTAGCTATCCACACTGTGAATCTGCTACTTAACTGTACGGACTTGCTGCTCGGATTGTCTCATCGGCACGTATCAACAGTACGAACCCTTGAGATACTGTACTACTACCTGCAACGCTGCCTGACTTCTAAGTCGCTGTTGTTGCTGCTCATTACCGTGATCTACCTCTGCAACTCTGCCTGACTTCCGAGTCACCTTTGTTGCTGTACCGTGAGCTTCTACAGCTGTTTCTTACAGTATCAACCTGCTGGTACTGTAAGTATGGGAGCTTGCTAGGTTCACGGTCATTTTGCAGTTTGCTGTGTTAGACGCTGATTTGCACAGCGACTTTTCAATGCATATACTGTACCGTTTTGTTTTGCTCAGCGACCATTATTGTTTCAGTTGCAATATTGCTGTGTTTATTGTCCTGTTTGTCTCCTTCATACAGTACTGTAGATGCATATTTGCGTATTTAAGGGCATACTGTATGAAAGCTTGATGTGAGATTAAATTGGGAAATATATATCACAAATTAGCTCAAAACTATCATTTATTAAACACAGCCTGCAAAATGAAATTTACTAGCTGGTTATACTGTACATGTTATGGCTGATGTACAGTAAGAATGTAATAACCCCCTGTGTTTAAGATACTGAACATTACATTACTGTATGTACTGTATACTGTACTCAGTCTGTATACTCAGCAACAGTACTGTAACGTATTTCTCTTGTTCTTTACACAGATTTTGTCGTCAAACATGGCAAAAATCAGCAAAGCCATCAGCAAGATAATTGCAAGCATGAAAAATCAACACAAAACAACACGACAGATCCATGCCAGGCTGAAAGAGTGTGGTGTTCTTGTTAGTTTACAGACTGTGCGCTATCATGCATTTGAGAGAACGCGGACCAGATATAGATTTCCTTCTAAATGCACATGGTAGGTACTTTACATAAACCTTTTTTTATTACAGTATACTGTATGTTGCTAGATTGGTACTGTATTGTGTTCCAATTTCAACACTAACTGTCCAATAATTGCTATATGCTCTGTATGTGTTCTACCGTAGGAGCGTCAAAAAGATTGTGCACAAATTGACTTGTGAGGATGATGAGCGTACAGCTTTACAGATCAAACGTATTCTAAAAGCAGAATGTGACCTGGACATCTCCTGTTCCAGCATCAAACGGATGCGTAAGGAACTGGGATGGACTTTTGGCCCTACAAGGTACTGTACATACTGTAAAATATATATACTGTATATTAATAATGCACTGATTTTACATGACAGTAAACTAAAACTTGTTTTTATTTCACAGGATAAATCCCATGATAAGGGATGTTAATAAAGTAAAGAGAGTTGAACAAGCACGACGGTGGATAGAGAGTGGAGAGAATTTTAATGACGTCATTTTCACAGATGAAACTTCGGTTTCTCTCGAGAGGTTCTCAAGACTGTCCTTCCAACACCGTGCACATCTCTCACTTAAACCACGTCCGAAGCATCCGCTAAAAGTCCATGTATGGGGAGGTATATCTCGTTGGGGTGATCTATATTTTTGAAGGTGCAGTACAGTAATGCTTGTTTTAAAAATGATTTACAGTCCTGTACAGTGTATGCTTGTTACTGACAATTTCTCATCTCTTTAGGCATCATGGATAAGACCTTCTTCCAAGAAAAAATAGTAGATTGCTGTATGGTGCCATTTGTGAGAAAATGCTTCCCATCAGGACATCGATTATTCCAGGATAATGATCCCAAACATTCAGCTTCAGCAAAATTCATGGAAGAGAGAGGGATAAATTGGGAATGCACACCACCAAAGTGAGTATTGTCCTATAGTACTGTATTAACTGTTTATTGTACCAAAAAGTATGTACAGTACCAAGCAGTAATTATTCTAGTACACTTTATACTAAAGTACAGTACTGTGACTGAATATTTTTTTTATTTTTACTTACCTGTAGGTCACCGGACATGAATCCCATTGAAATGGTCTGGGCCCAGTTGAAGAGGTTCATCAGGTCTGATGTGAAACCAACAACTAAACAGGAACTTTTGGATGGGATAATGAAGTTTTGGAGAACAGTATTGACACGTGCCCAGTGTAACAATTATATTGATCATCTCCATAGAATCTTACCAGTTGTCATCGAAAGAAACGGTCAAGCAACTGCTATGTAGCTTATACTGTACTGTATATAATTTGTAATGTGGAGGAGGGGTTTAACTTCCTTGATGTTGCCATTTGTAATGCAGATGTTTCAAGTTTTCAGGTTCCTTTAGTTCATATACACTACAATAGTAGTGGCTGCTTCAACATCCACATCCATAGTTGCAGACATACAGTAGAGGGTGCACCGTGAATTGAGAGACAGGCTTCTACTGTATGGATAGAGCGGCGGTCCCTTCGACATCAGGATAAGGTGAGATTTTTGGTAATGTTAGTGCTCTGTTATCGTATTCACACAGCTGGTGTTCACCTCCATCTGGGGCACCCAAATACTGATTTGTTTCATGTATTTTTTTTTTTATGTTATATTATGGTGCACTCTGATGCATGGTAGAGTCTGCACCTGGTATAGGTGAAACTTTGAATCTGAGGCCAAAAGTGCCAGTGATGATTTTAAATTAAAAGCCAACTCTTTTTGTGTAGTCCTCGGTCCCCCAGTAGGGCTAAAGAAGTCCCCCCCCTCTGTAAAGCATGTTACTGTAGGTTAAATAAAAATTGTCATTAATTTATACAATTGGTGTTTGTACTGTATGTTTACGTCATTTTGCCAGGCGTGAAATTATCGCTGTATTCAATTTGAAAGCTTTTCTGTCTACTGTAGGCGGGAAGTCAATGCAATGTACAGTAAGACAGTATGTAAAAAAGTTTCGCCTACTGTATGAATAGCAGGTGGAAAAATTTCGTGAATTGGGGTGCAATGTTGCGGGAAGCCTTCAACGTCCCCTAAAGGTACTGTAAACTGCGTAAGTTTTTTTTTTTAAAAAGTCAGAACACACTAAAAATTCACTTTCATTTTGGGGGGTGGAAGAAAAAAAATTGGGGGGAAAAGTGAAACTTGTAGGGGTAAATTTACTAAGATGGGAGTTCTATTTAAGAAGTTACTGTACTGTATGTTGCTCATAGCATCCAATCAGATTCTACTGTACTTAGCATTTATCTACAGTAGCACCTTCTAGAAGATACTGTACAGTAATACCTGGAATCAGATTGGTTGCTATGGGCAAAATCACTTAATAGCTCTACCATCTTAGTACATTTACCCCCTAATATATAAAATGTACTGAGTTTAGTAAAAAAAAAAAAAAAAGCACTAAATGGGTATACAGTAGATCTGGGCATGCGCCTGAGATAAGATGACGTACAGTATTGTAGGAAACACTCAAGCCAGGTGCAAACTTGGTATTGCAGGCGGCTGTAGTGTAATGGTAAATAATCAAACCAATACATTACGCTGCCTGTACAACCCTTTTGCGGGTTCGAAGCTTGAAAGGTTACACTTTTTATTTTTTATTAACAAGGTTAGACTTTTTGGTCAAAGTACTGTGGCATAGAAATACCAGAATTTCTGGATAATGTACTGTATTAGTGAAGATTTAAAACAAAATAAAATTACCGTATAAAGTATGTACTTTAAAGGTCTCGAACCAGTGGTACAAGAAAATGGTAGATGCAGTAGGGCTAGGCATTAGCCCCCTAGACTACTGCATCTACTGTACTGTAGTTCCTAGAGTCAGGGAATCACTACAATGTCTACCGTATTGTACTTACAACTACAGTTATAAGTACCGTATAATACAGACAACTGGGCATGCGCAGTGCTATGAGACTCAATACGCCACAGTGTAGCGCGCAACAATGCGGTACACTGTATGGCGTACCGTATGGAGCAACAAACTACAGTACTGTAGCTGGGCACATATACAGTACAATAGATTGATTTTTGTAAGGGTTGGATAACAAGACTGAACTACAGTACTATAGTGAACATTAAAAAAATCCATTAAATTATAAAGGTCTCGAACATAAGGAGAGAAGTGTAAGCAAGACGGATCACCTAAGCCCTTGCTCACAAGTCTCTCCTAGTCCTCTACAGTACTTTATGTGACATCTACAGTACCATACGATAACGTACAGTACTCAGGCGTCTGTAGCGTAGAGATAAGAAATCGTACTTCTACATTGCAGACGTCTGTACAACCCGGGTTCGAAACCAGGAAGCTTAATAATGAAGCTTTTCATTATTATTAGACAGTCAAGGTTACACTTTTTATTTTTAATATTATTATTACACAGTCAGTGTAATAATAACACACTTTCACTGTGTGTGAATCATGACCTGGTACTGTACAGTATGATATTCCATACTGTACGCCATGGCGTACAGTACATAGCCATAGCGCTACAATGGTATGGCTATGGCGCAGCACCACTGGCAATGCATTGCAACCCCGCCACTGGGCACAAGCCAGAGATCCTATTTGTACCGTAACCCATCAGAACTGGCTATAAGTTACCACAACGCAAACTGTGCTGACAGTTGACGCAATTTTGCGGTTTAAATGCCGAGTCAGTTTGTACTAGAGAGACCCCTCTCTTATACACAGTCAACTATCAGTTACTAAACATATTAAATTAATAATGTTACCAAGTCTAAGACAGCATTTTCATTGACGCAAGTTTGCGCTCTGCATCTGCCCTACAAACTGCTGTTAGTCCACTACTGTAGCACCTTATGTACTGTAGTAATTAATTTACTATTTTGTATACTGTGCGGTATTGTAAGTCTCGGACAGTGCAGAATGGCACTAGTGTGAAAATTCAACAGTACTGTTGGCAATACAGACAACTGGGTATGCGCCATAAAATAGTGCAACTTAATGTATGGCTTGGCTCCACTGGACATGGGGCACACATTCCATTGTGATTAAAATCCAACCACTGGGCACACGCAGACATTGACGCAATTTGCACGCGCAGACATTGACGCAATTTTGCAGTTTAAACGCGCAGTCAGTTTGATATACAGAAACCAGTCTCTTTAACAGGGCCCATTGCCACTTGATAGTCATAATAAATAACTATAATGTCCGTGTTCATGTCAGCGCCGGCATTGACGCAAGTTTGCGTTCTAAGGTATGTATGTATGTACAATAATAAAAATCCTAGTTTCGCTGTTTGACTCCCGAAGCACTGGGCAGACATGCGCTCCACATGTACTGTATTGAATACTGAATATTTTAAGTGAAGATTTTAAAAATAAATTAAAAAAACATACTGTATTTTCAAGGTCTCGAACCCATGGAACAAGAAGAGAGGAGAAGCAGTGAGACTAGGCATTAGACCACTAGGCCACACGCTTCACCCATTAATAGAGTTCTGTAGTTTGTAAAGTCTAATGTCTAAGCTTCTGTCAAACAATCATCGGCCGGTGATACAGAACATACCGTACGGTACATTGGAAAGTGACACCTGGTGGTCAAAATGTTGTATTACACATCATGAAATCACACGCATGCGCTATGTAGTTTAGGAAAAGTGACACCTGGTGGGCAAAAAGTTGTATTACACTTAATGAAATCTGACGCATGTGCTATGTAGTTTAGGAAAAGTGACATCTGGTGGGCAAAATGTTGTATTACACGTAATGACTTTTTTCACTAATAAACTTTCTTTGTGGCGCGACTCATGGCGTGGTGTGTGGCGCGCCATACGTGGCATGAGAGATAGCGCTGTGATGCCACGTTATAGTTGGGCACATCAGTATAAGCTGATGGGTATTAATAGTAGACTCCACACCTCCTACCAACCGCAAGCCAGTGCCAAGGTGGAGAGGATGAACAGTACTATTAAAAACAAATAAAGTAAAGTCATGGTGGAAACTGGACTGGGCTGGCAAGAAGCACTACCACTTGTCCTCCACAGTATCATGACAACTCCTAGACCCCCTCTCAATCTGTCCCCCTTTGAAATACTGTTTGGTAGACAACCTCATTTGATTATAAGTCCGCAGGATGATTTGAAAAGTAACAACGAGGTAACTGTAAGGTATGTTATAACAATGAGTAAACAGTTCAAACAGCAACAACAGAAACTGAAATTGTTTTCACATGATATGCCTGAAACAAACTGTCATGATGTTGAACCTGGAGAATTTGTTATGATCAAAAATTTCTTGCATTCAGGTTGTTTGACTGATCTGTGGGAAGGTCCATATCATGTGTTGCTGACGAGTACAACCTCATTGAAGGTGGCGGAGAGAGATACCTGGGTCCATTCCACTCACTGTAAGAAGATCAACCAACCAGTGGAGAAACAAGGTGAAATCGAGGCAGATAACATAGACCTGTCAATTGCGAGTCTGTTCAGGGAAGGTTAAAGGTTACAGTGAGATATCTGAGCTAAAGAAATGTGTAGATCCTTGTTTTCAGCAATGGATTGGTCTGCTGTGGTTATCTTTGTGTTTTCTCCCAGATTTCTCATTATCTTGGGTTGTTTCGGGATCTCTGGTTCTGTGACAGAGGACAGAGGATGGAGAGGGGAGCTGATGGTGATATCAATGAAATGGAGTTGGGAGTAGGAGTGCTAAACCTACCGGGGGAGTATCTGACCAAACCCAGCACAGTAATTAACAGATCTGCTATTCTGGATACTCAGAGACAGTGTGAAGGTCTATCGTCTGAAGAATATTGTATGTGTGAGTTCTGTGGGTCCCTAGTCAATGAGAGATGCATCCAACAGTGCCAACCTAATTATAAGCAGTATTGGGGTGGGTATTATTTAGAGGATTATCATACCCATGGTGGGCAAAGTTTTAAACCAAACCAACTGTTGGGTGTGCTCTCACGTGCCCCAAGGACAGCATAAAGTAGGATTAGTGCCATGTCCATTAAATGTCCCTGAGATTTTAGAATTACAAAAAGAGAAGACACTGAATGGAAAATTTCTTAACACCAAACCACCCCATTTTAAACTCCACCAGTACAAGGTAGATAAAACACTTTTATGTTTGAACATCACCAACTCCAATGAACCAGGAAGTTGGGAGGTGACTGGGAATAACCAGACAATGAGCTTTTTACTAAGAACTGATCATGAGACTATGAATTATGAACTGTTACGCACAATTAGGTTGGGTGGAAGACACTTCTGGTATAAATATATACTGAGTTCCACCAGAGAAATGGTTGGTAGGGTACCAGAAGGGTATTGTGCCAAGATATTACAACAGAAACTTGCATGAGTCAAATGGGAGATGCATGAGGGAAATGTGTGTGATGATAATGATGTTTACTATTACTATGTTCTTCCCAGTGATGTATATTTTATATGTGGAAGGAAAGCATATAAGTGGCTCTCTCTGAGTTCCGAAGGTTTGTGTTATCTGGGAAGAGTAGTCCCAGAGGTTATGACTCTTACACATGGTGAAATGCTTGGTATTCACAAAAACACACCATATCTTCACACACAGTATGAACATAGAGACAAAAAAAATATGATACCTGGTGATGTACATAAAGCCACACAGTTAATTAGTGAAACAACTGGCTTTCAAGTTTTAGTTGTATTGGATCCCACCAGGATCGCTCAGGGTACACTAAATTTTAGATATATCCAAGATCTCGCTAATATCACCGAGATGTATGATGACACGTTTAGATATACAGGTACGGAGTTGCAAGCTTACAAGAAAGAACTGGTGCAACATAGACTAGTGTTAAATTATTTAACAGCTGTCACTGGAGGGTATTGCATAACTTTGGCCACCCAATTTGGTGTAAAATGTTGCACATATATTACAAATAACACTAATGACCCCAAGGAGGTGATAGACTGGAAGATGGACGAAATTCTGCAGCTGTAATGGGAATTCCGGAAGAACCATAATGCTTCAGTGGCTGAAGTAGATGAGAAGGTAGAGGAATGGGTTTCATGGCTGAACCCAGTGAAATGGTTCTCAAGTCTAGGAGAGTGGGTCCAGGAAATGGTTGCTAGTATAGGTAAACTCCTGATTCTCATATTGGTTGTCATCATAGTAATTGGCTTATGTGTCAGGTGTGTTCCTACTGTGTTGAAATGTGGAAAATGTAAAGATAAGGTAAACTGAAATAATTAAATTTTGATGGTGGTCAGTAGTAACCATATGAATACTGAGGTAAAAGTAGGACTGCATTACAATCCTGAACTAAAAGGTACCGTCATATGATGTATAAGATTTAGACATGCATGAAATGTGTTATTAAAATGTTATTTTAAAACATCTTAAATAATGTAAGTCCCTATCCCCTTCAAGACTTCCTTTATAGGATTGGTGCATCCCCACATCTTTCCCCTGATCTCCCAAGATCCACGGTGTGCGTATAAGGGTAGTTTTATGTCCCCTCCTAGAGACACATTATTGATGGTTTAAGAACCACCTTGTGCCATCCCATAATATAACACAAAATAATATGTCATAATGTAAGCCTAAATTAAATTAATTGTAAAATCCAAGTGTGATAGCATGTTGTTTGCTATCAAAGGGTGGCCTGTCGAAGCTGGATAATTGGCTGAGACAGAATCTGTTTAAAATTAAATCTGCACGATGCCATTTTGCGAATGGCAACAAGACGCCATTTTGCGACTGGCCACCAAGCACCATTTTAGCATATCTCACACATTATAAGTACATAAGGCGATGCTATTATTTAGCGTCGTGCGATTTCCACGCAATCAAAAGATGTTAAAAGTCCCCATTAAATAAATACAGACAGTTACTAAAACATATAATATGATCAACCCTGCAAAACATGTACCATGGTGTACTCCACAAAACATGTAGCCACACAATGCTAACTAGCATCTTTTCTCAATACCCCAATATTTACACACTGCACACTTTCATAAAAAGGGTCCCTAGCATTAAGGTTAATATTTAAGGTTTTATTCAGTATCATTAATGTTGTGAAATACATGTTATTTGATATCTAAGGTTTAGTATATGATAAGCAGACCGTGTTTGGTGTCATTCTAAACCACTGTGTCTTTGCAGATTTCCGGTTCCATCGGGGAAGAAATTGCAACGTGTCTGCAAGTTATGGATCATAGAGAGTTAGGGATTGAAATGTTTCCTGTAATGCAGCCAGTCTAAGCAGCAGGAAAATGGACACAAAGAGCTGTTGGAGGCTGGAATGTGACTATACAAATTGACCTATGAACTGTACTGTAACAGAAGAACCAGAAAGAAGAACCAATGGAATCTTGCCAACCTGTTCTATTGTATTGCCTATCTCTTATAGAGTAAATATGTGGGCTCTCTGAAACTAGATGCCAGTCTTCCTGCTTTGCTGTTGAGGGAGGTTTCATCTTTGATGTTGGGATCTGGATCCAGAGCACGTGCGTATGTAACAACTGTACCTTATGACTGTATGATTTATTTTGTGCTAATTGTATTTAGATCACAGCGTGGAACTATCTGTTTTTGTTGTGAATAATAACTTTTTGTGCTTTGCAACCACAATCAAAGTCTGAAAGCAATTATTTCTTGTGCGACTCATATTGCTAAACAGCGACAATTTTAAGGTGTATAGATAGGTAGGAATCGATAAGGGTGTGTGGTGCACTGAGACCAATAGTTCCATGGGGATCCCCTGATGAAGTCATAATGATGAAACGTATAGGGCATGGCTAGTGACACAGAGTGACGTCAACCAGTGTGCCAGAGACAGTTCTATGCTTAGAGGATCGCTGTCCAGAGACTGGCATACCATACTGCTGAGTTACGGAGAATCAATCAGTGGTGATACCACTTGCATTTAACTTTGATGTACGTTTACAGATATCAGTAAAGTTATTTTATTACTTCTTAATCACGAGTGCGCTCTTCTTATTACTTGCTTCCAGAATTAATTGCTCCATGGTGTGGTGCTGGATGCAGCTGTACCTGTCTGAAGTTGATTCACTGGCATCAATAAACAGAGAACTCTATGGGCAATTGGGATTTCTTCTCATATATATATACAGTATATTTGAAAAAATATATTTAGCTGTGTTGCCAACAAGGTTCAGCTATAATCTACAGAAATGTAATCTAGAAATACATTTTTATTGTCTAACGGTGATAAAACTAAATCAAACTGTCTTGGGTGTAAATCATTATTTATTATGCTAGTTATCCAACTAAATTACTTTTCTAACCACCCTCTCTCACATTGTATACTGTTGACCTGGCATCATTGAGTTTGGGTCATAATGACCTTGGGCATTTTAAATTACTCTTATCTTTTAAATTAGTTATGCAACAATGGCAAACTTGTCAGTAGCTGGAGTTAAGACTCCTCCATACCCATCTCCAACTACCACTCAGTCAGCCGGTGTCATTGCAGAAACCTAGATAGTCGCAAACTCCATAAAGGTTATTATGACGCAACCACAATGTCGGTGTTTAACGATTGTTTTTGTTTTTGTATCATTTTAGTTTTCAAAGTTCTCAAACTTAAGTCAACAAAAAAGTTTAATTTTAGATGAAAAGTTTATTTTTTTAAAGATATTAGCAATAACACAGAAGTTGTCAATTTTTTTGAAGACTACATGGAAATAAAAAAGTTCCTTTTCTATCACTTTTTATTTTATCAAAGTACCTCACTCAATAGTTCATTATTGCAAATATACTAATCTTCTAAAATAAAATCAGGCATAAAATAAACCCAGGTCATAATGACCCACATCAACGTCTGTGCAACAACTTTCCACCACAGTGATGCCGGGTAAATTATTTTTTGGGGAGGTATTAGTATTTGGAATTTCATCTCTGCAGACAGTGGACTTTGTATTACACAAAAAAATAACATGAACCTCTACTTTGACACTGAATATGACATTACTCAAGTGTACCATAACTACTGTTACAGTGTAAAAGGAGACTGCTTTCACTTGCAAATATTAATACAAAAATACTCAATGATTACAGCACTTACCAGTAGACAGGTGGGGCCTAATGTAAGTGGGTTACAGTTTAGAAAATGTGAGAGAGAATTCTCAAATTTTAAACTCAGCCACTGTAATAAAGTCACAGAACATGCAAACTTACATGTTTTTCCCAACGCTTTTTTTAAACGCTCATCCAGGTGTTACCTGTTTTGAATATACAACTCGATTAATGTAGTAGTGTGAGAGTTTTACTGCTAAGCTCTCACATTATCTAAACTCTAACCCTATTACATTTGGCCCTTATAATCTATTAATCCAAAATTAATATATCTTAGCACTAAATGTACTATATATATATATATATATATATATACACGCTGACCGGCACCACTTAATGATGTCATGGAAATCACGACATTTGTTCCCGGTGTCTGGTTCTGAACCTCAGAAGGCAGCAGCTCCCAGAGGTTAGTACTGATTATTATTGATGTGTGTATATATGTTTGTAGATTTGTTTATAATATTACTGTTGTCTTGATGACCTGGTCAGCACCTCGAAACATTGGAATAAAGGATGCTATCTATCGAGTTCCACCTGTATCCTGTATGTGTGTGTGTATATACAGTATATATATATATATATATATATATATAGTTTTGCCCTCTAAGGACATGCATATAGCCAAGCGATGCAGCGCCATAAGCTTTTTCCTCATAGTTTATCCTACAGAGTGCAATCCACATGGGCAAATAATGACATGTATGACATACAAGGTATTGCAGATAATTACATGCCTGATGTCAAATTTTCTGCCACACCTGGCATGTTGGAAAAATTTACAAGCCACCATGTACCTACAAGTTACACAATTGCTTCATTTGTAGCAGCCCGGTGGTTTTCTATATACAATAGGCAAGCTTAGAAGATTGAACCCCATAATATTGATATGCACTAATCTATCCTGCAAGTTACTGCCCCATTTGAATGCAGTTACAGGGCATTTATATTTGAACACTTGCAGCTTCCTGTCCATTGTCACAATACCACAAGGTCAAGGCGCAAGTGGTTCTAGGGACAATGGGGCTGCCAACAGTGTAATGACTAGACCACCGAATAATGGCAGTTTGAGCTTTAATCACAGGTTTTAATAATGTTTCTCGGGGCATTTCCAACACTTTTGCTTTTTTTGTCAACAGTAGACTTTTATCATAGTCTCTTTTCAATAAGCTTATCTACCTCTGCTGGTATCAGGGAAACATCACTGGTTATTCTTGCGATCTGCATCATTTGTGACAAAGGGAGTCATTTCTTCAAAGATGTCAGGTGATGACTCGAGCCAATTAAGAAGGTATTTCTGTCAGTAGGCTTATGAATGACATTAATAGATATTTTGTCTTCAATGTTTGAAATTACCACATCCAGAAAATGTACCTCTGTAATACTGTATTCATATGTAAATTTGATGGGGCTTGAGGAATGGTTTATAATCTTCCACTAGCAATATGAAACTATCAATCCCCCCTGTCCAAAAGAGCAAGATATCATCAATGTACAGTGTGTACATAAAATTATGGGACCTAGTTTCCGGGTCTTGGAAAAATAGTTTCCTGTAAATTCAACACCTGGTTCTAGTCATAGAAGCCCTGCTACAAAGAATTTTATTTCTGGTATAACATAGCAGATGAGGTATGCAAGATGCTGGTGTTGATGTTCCTCCCAGGTGAATATAGTTACCTTTGTCAGAGCATACATCACATTTTTTCAAATTTGTCAATCTTAATTTGAATCAGTCAATCCTGCCAAACCCCACAGGCAACTGAAACCAGGAATCAGGAGATTTGCAACTAGCACTTGCTGGCAAAAAGTTTATAAAGGTTGGCTCTTAGAACATAACTTATCTGTTTATACTTTACACCATACAGTAGCAAACTGTGTCAAAGTTGCTGCAGTTTGTGGCAATACCTCTCTGACTCTCTGACCTGCATTTTTTAAATCACTGTCCATATTAATTCTTATATGGCTTCACATTCAATAAAAAAACCTGCATTTTACAAATGCTTGACTCCAACATTACATATTTTCTGACAGATATTTTTTAGTAACTATTTTAAGTTCAAACAAATCCTATTGACCAAAATCTATTGTATCACTCAGTTTTTTTGTTGAGCAGAAAACTTCATTATGCTTCTACAGTATATTAATTAGCATGTACAGGACTGATACTACCACTAGGTGCTGTAAGGTAATTGCTTAGAAGATCAGAATATCATGTCACCTAAAGCAATGAATGAGTGACATAAAGTGGCAGTTTTTAGTTTTTATTTAAACAGGTGAAATTGTGGATCGACTTTGGGAGGAGCTGGTGCTTCTTGTAAAAAGTGATTTTATAGTTTGGGACTATCAATCACACAGTAAAGAATGGTTGGAGAACCTAAGGACTTAGAGCTCAATTCTATATGCTAAATCTATATATATATATATATATATATATACATATATAAAATCAAATGCCCACTAAGATGGGTTTTCGAAATTCAACTCCTAAGGGGGTGAAAAGGGTTAACATGATTCCTCCCCCTGTGCAATGTCCTGCCTGACTGTCTAATCATGGTTGTAGAACAGTTCATATTAAAACACCAACTGTTATCCCTATCCCAAGTGCTGCCAAATATTACTGACAGTTGTTGTGGCACTCCTATTTGAATAGTGAGGGAAGGAAATGTGTTACTATGGAGGTGAATGAGGAAAATGTGTTACTACACAGGTGAGAGAGGGGAATGTCAAATGTGTTAAGACGGGATGGCGGAAGGGAGTGTGTTAAAACACGGGCAAGGGGGAGGAATGTGTTACTACAGGGCTAAGTGGAGGTAATGTGTTACTACACAGGTGAGGGAAGGGAATTTGTTACTACAGGATGGAGGAGGGTAATGAATGTGTTACTATAGAGGTGAGAGAGGGGAATTTGTTACTCCAGAGGTGAGGGAGGGAAATAAGTAACTATAGTTGAGAGTGAGGGTAATGTGTTAATACAGGGGTGAGGGAGGGATTGTATTTCTACACAGGTGAGAGAGGGGAATGTCAAATGTGTTACAACATGGGCGAGGGAAGGAAAAGTGTTACTATAGAGGTGAGGAAGTGGAATGTGTTAGTACAGAGGTGAGGGAAGGTAATGTCTTACTACAGCAGTGATGCATTACTATAGAGGTGAACGATTAATGTGTTATCGGAGTGCTGAGATGGAAATGGAAACAGTAAATATCTAAGTTCAACCTGGGTGAAACCAGGTACTGGGTACATCAGCTAGTGTCATATATATATATATATATACAGAATGTATATATATATATACAGAATATATATATATATATATATATATATATATACAGTTACAGAAAATGCATTATCACACTAGTATATTCACTTTTGTATTTCATGTTGCAATTTCTAAAATTTGCATGATTAAATGTACATTGTATCATTGTCAATTGATGAATGCTTAGTCCTGGCTATGGGCCTGATTCAGAGGTGCATGCAGTCGCTGCAGCACTGCGACTTTTTGTGGAGCCGTGGTGGTGATAACATGCAAATCCTAGTTTCAGTATTTCCCTTGTATACTAGTGTGCACCTGTGCAAGCTCTGAAACATGCATTTTCAGCATTGTCTCATGGTATATCACTGCCAGGAGTCAAGACACTCTGCCATTGGTGCACCATCACATGCACCATTGAAACTTGCATCTGCCTTATGATAGGTTCAGTGTCTTTATCGGAGCATGGCCTCTGTGGCTGGGGCTCTATGTTTGAGAACACAGCTGCTTTCAAAGACACACCTATGACACTCCCATAACACACTCATGCAATAAATTTTAGCTTGTCATCTCTGACACTAGTGTTCCCCTATGGAACAGTGCATTTATGTGTGCACACAGGGTAACACATGCACCATAGGGGTTTTCAGAATAATAGTAGCAAATAATCACTCAACTATGTAAGCATTGCATGCACTTAGAATGCACCTCTGAATCAGGCCTGTTGTGTGGATACACATTTTAAAATGTGACTAGTAGAAGGCTAAGTAGCAACTGTCAATTTCTATAAACAATTTTAAAGATTTATTTTTTAATTGGAAATAGCCTTATTTTTAATATCAATCAAGTATACAGTACAACATTTAAAATTTTGCACATTGGATCAAACTTTTGTTATTCTTTTTTTCGAGAGCATAGTTTTGAGTCTTCAATAAATATTAACATTTTAACATTATAGACACTTTGAATATGGGTATTGTAGGCCAATAAGACCACATAAACAACTTCAGTTGAAGTGCTCTGATGAACCTGCCCAACAACAATGTGTTCTAGTACATTATTTATTGTTATTGGCAACTCTGCTACAACATCATTCTTCTGAAACATCAAATAAGCCAAATGATCAATTTAACCAACCAACTTTCCTGTAGTCCATGTTGGTAGTAAAGATAATAATGAAACTTCTTGATTTCTGTCATCCACTTAATGAAATTGTGATACAGAACTATCTTTATATGTATTACAATATATCAGGTCTTATCTTTGGTGTAAACCAGCACATCTGTAAATGCAATAGTGCCAGTGATTATTTACATCAGTAGAAGGAGTATGAATTAATTATAATACTCCAACATGATGATCATAGTCAGGGGAGAAGGGTTTTCTCTGACCCCATGCTCAAAGATGACAAAGACAATTTACCTACAAACAATAAGCCTTGCACAAGAAAAAAGGGAAAACATGCTAAATGAAAATGGTATCACTAGTAAAAGTATGTTGAAGAAAAGAAGCAATGCTAATGGCAGTGATAACTAAGCAAAGAGTGCCATTGCAGCCTTAATCTTATCTAACAAATTTATAATGAACAAAATTACCATTGCAATCATTGTCTATTTATTTGTTTAATGTTTTTATGACATTTTAATATTTTACCTATTTTTATATCAATCTGTTCTATTACATTACTATATTATGGTTTCTCACAAATAATAAGCACTCATTTCTCTTTTACTGATAATGCATTTTACATAAATGAGCTGCTCCCCCTCTCCCCCTATTAAAATACAAGTGCAGTATACTGATTGTTAAGCACAGCCAGAATCAGTAATAGAGCAAGATATTTTGTACACTTTAAGTTGGGGAGTTAGGCTTAGCATTAAGAGCCAGGAATTTGGTAGAGACATGCACAGACATATATGAACATAAATAGAAGCCTCTAATAGAGAAATTGAGGCCAGGTGTGCATCACACACCACAGGTAATATCACACCAAACATTATAAATGTACAAGAGAATCATAAAAAAGCCATTCAACTGGAATGTTTGGGAGTACCATTTTCCTGTGTCATAGAACTGAAAGTTAATTTAAAAAGGTCTACTTTATGTGTATAAGATTAATTAAATGGTATAAATATAACAAGTCTGACAACACATACATACTACTGCAGATTGTGACAGACTCTTGCTTTCTTGTTTTAGTTCTGACTCATCGGCTGAAAAACTGGATATGTCCTGGTATGGAGTTCCCACACTGCCACTTCAACCAAATGCATTTCCATGTTTAATACATCTTTATCAAGGTTAGTGGACAACCTAAATGGTACACTTAAATATTGCCAAACCTTCCTGGATTGCGTTCACATGTCCATGTTATTGTCAATAAAGTTAGCATAAAAAAGTGCACTGTTAGTCCTTTATTGCATATACAGTATTGAACAATAAAGTTACATCTTCAATGACATCTATGTTAGGCCTATTAACTTTATACTAACTTAGATAGTTATGATGTCTGAAACCCTGTGTGTAAAAACTTGCAAATAATTCTTCATTATCTATCAGTTAGCCACAGTTTGGCAAGAGTACAAGTTAATACATTCTGCAAAGAGTTGCAATTACAAATCAGTGACAGATACAAATTATTTTCCATTTGTACTAGTATTGCATAAAGTATTTCAATTCTTTCTACAATAGTTTATAAATTAGCTTTCAATAGGGTGAAGCATGCTAGTTTTTTATATTTCTGTGTTCTCTCAAAGATTACATAACATTAATTATTTTGTGTTTGGGAAAAAATGCAGACTGAAATCGTCACAAATATACTATAATACTAAAATAATACTAATGCTACCACTTATAAGCAATCATCAAATTCTAATATTTGTTGTCATCTATAAAAACAAATACAGTATATTAAAATATCAAAGTGCAGAATAAAATATTAAGCACTAAGAACATACTGAATGCAATAAGGAATATATGTATAAAAAACTGTGCAACATTGCTTAATAATAAATTGATATAATAAATATGAGGTGCTTAGTACACATTTGAATCAAAGTGTGGATGTCCATCTACTGGAATGCATCTATGTTTTTGGTATGCTATTAGTTTGTTATTAGTTATTATGGAATTATATTAAAGCCAATCACAGCATTATAGAAAATATGTGGATATTTGATTAATTAAAGTGTGTGTCACATTCTAATACATTAAATAAGGTATTGCTAACAGGCTAATACATTAAATAAGGTATTGCTAACTGTACAGGTTTCCAGGTTCATTATGGTATGACGTAAAATAATTAGTATTACAATATATAAGCATCTTGTGTCAATTCTTCAATATTAGCAAGACCTCATTACAAGGATTGAGAAACATTAATCTACAGTATATTCCTGTAGATCTAAACTTTACAGATACACAATAAATTAACTGTGAAAAAAGCATGTTGCTTAACTAGAGTTTCAGTTCCTCTCAGCTAAGTTGTTATAGACTACCAAAAGTAGACAAAATTGGCCTTCAAGTAAACAGGTGAAGCCAGAGAAATGTAATTCAAAAAGTTAAAATTACATAGCAAAAAAATGGAGGTATTGGTGTTGTGCTGTGCTATGCATAGAATTTTTAAAAATCTATTAATACACAGTCAGGTAATGTAATCATATAGATTGACTGAGAAGAGGATAGGCCTTATAATTGGTAGACTGGAGTTAAAAAAGAAGAGGGTGAAGAAAATATGGAGAATTGTGTAATTTTTAGGTAGTTTATCACTGACATAATTTGGATATATTAAATCTTATTGATTTGTCAAGTTCATGAACAAATATTTTCAATACAATTTATTTTGTGCAAATGTTCTTAAAAGAAAAAAGTATGACTGACAAGTCAAAAAATGGATCAATAAGTTTTGCAAGAGTAGTTAGTTCATCTATAGTCTCCTACTCAAGAACGAAATATGTAATCCTTGAAATGTATACTGATGAAAAGCATTGGTCTGAATCCTTATTTTCATGAGAAGGTACTTGTGTTACAAGACAGGAAAGCTCACAGTATAAGAGTAAATGGCATTTACATTAAAGAAAGAGATCTTTCTTTATTTGGCGGGACATACTCCATTGTTAATTGTTAAGAAACAGGAATGCAATTTATAATACCAAAGTTAAATATCAAATGCATTAGGCAATGACCTTTCACTAAGCAGAAATCAATAAGTTGCTGTTCAAGTTTTTATTCAGTATAATTTGAGTTATGGTCAACCTTTGCAGCAATAAGTTTGTGGCATTTGGTTTTAACAGAACTGAAATAGTGCTCTTGATTGTAAAGTTAAGTGACATGTTCCCCATGTAATCATGATAGTTTAACATGAGGTTATGAGGCACTTGTGTCTAATAATATGCTTCAAGTTGCATGGCTATGAGTTTTAAAAACATAACTCTTTAATAGCAAGGCAGAAATTTATCATTGGGCAATGCTGCTCTCAGTTGCTGAAAATGTTTAAAATACAAATGATGGATGACAAGCAGTACACACCAATATGTAACTAGAATTTAGGTAGGGCATAAGCAACATTTTAAAGTGACCACAATGGTTTGTAGGCTTCTACCCTCATTTATCCGATCATGCTGCCTGGTTGGCTATCTACTTTCCTCCACCACTGCACTTAACTTTCTAAGAAGTTGAAAGATGGATCAATAAAGAATAGAACAGAGATAATATAAATGTGCTTACATAGATATTATGGAGAGGGATTTAAAGTATGAAAAAAATCCTTAATTAGAAAATACCAAGTTTCAGGCCTTTTCTACATTAGAGTCCATACTTGTATATGTCAATGCTTTAAAGGTGCAAACAGATTTTTTTAAGCAAATTATGTACAATTTTAAAATTAAAGTTGTTATTCATTGTAACATTGCCTGACTAGCAGATTATAGATTCCAACTATACCATTTTGGGGCTCTGTCCCTCGCTCTCATTTAAGTCGATGTTGTCCTGATTCAGGCAGCATTCACAGATGCATATTCTGTTCACTAATGCTCTGCAGCAGTTAACAGGTATCATGCACCAGTCATAATGTATACAGCATGCTTTTGTGGAGGGAACAGTAGTGGGTGGTCTAAAGCACTGGTCATATTCATATTGCACTTGACTATGCTCCATGACATGTAGTCACACATCCATTTCTCCAAGAGTAAATGTTGGGTGGTATAGCAAGTGATTTACTGTATGTTTAAGAAAATCTTGATTTATAGTGGAGATGGAAGCTTCAATTACATTATCCTCCATGACTCCAAAATTGAATGCAAAATATAAAGTATACAATATCCATGACAGATATTTTTCCAAATTTTTCTTGCATGAGATCATGTATGCTAAGACAGAAATTACATAAACTGAGGTTTATGAATTATATAGTTAGCAAATCATATATGTAATAGGTGGGATAATACAGTAGTTCCTGTATCACTTATCAGTGCTAATTTTATATAAATAATATTACAAGAAACTTACTTAAACATCTCAGTAAAATGTATATTTTGTAGAAATATCTTGAATCTGAATTAATTTTTTTAAATGATGTACACAGCAAAAAAGACATAAAAAAGAATAAAAAGGCAGTTTAAAAGTTATTCCCTATAAAAAAAAGGTTAATACAAATGTAATAATAGCCATTACTTTTTAATTTTGAAGTACATCGTCCATTACAATAACAGATTGAAACAACCCAGGAAGAAAATTTCCTCTAGGCTGAAATCAAATTCTACAACTAACTATGTGTCACACATAGCATATTTACAACAAAACCTAATGCATGAACAAATAGCCCAACATATTCTTGCCAACATGAACATTTGTTTCATGCAACCTTCCAAATAATTTTAAGAAAAAAATATTATATACATCATTACAAATATGCTTTGTGGGTGTAGTGTTCTTTATAATTCTGTCATAAATTTAAACAATACAACTAATACATAAACAATTCTATTCTATTTTTTGGGGAAAAAAGAAGCAAATGTGTTGGTAAAAAATGTATTAGTTCATACCACAAATATATAGTTTTAAAACAATAAAGAAATACAAATGTGATTGAAGTTGGGAAACACAATTTTAGCTGTTTCCATTCAAATTTAGAATGAGTGTTTGCAGAATGCTCTTCTTGGTAGGGTTATAGTCCAGCAGATGGCCACACAGCAGAAACCTGAGAAAGGTAACTGCTCTGCATTGCTTAGAGAGGAACAGTTTGGTATTAATATTTGAGTTGCAAAAAAGTAATTATTACTTAAAAAACATTATAATTTTTGCTTTTCTTACATTAAGAAAAACTTGAAACAGATTTCCCACTAGATTAGGAAGTAGTGAAGACTTGTTAGGGATTGGAAGTCCTTCCTGTGATTTCTATTTAATAAGAATTCCATTGCCACATTTAGATTAATGTGTTCTGTTTGGCATGAAATATGGCACTATTTTAACATTGTTTGGTGGCTTTGAATCTCAGGGGCATGTCTGCTAATCAAACTTATATTTTCAAATATTTCTGGCAACTATTTCTGTCTTAATTACATCAAATACAATTTAAGCATGTGTTTCCTCCATATGAAGATAAGTTTTAAGACATATCCAAAATGTGTAATACATTTAAAGCTGTTGCAATGATCATTATAAAAATATGTTCACCTACTCATTTTCTATCTCTTCATTTCTTTTTCCGTTATTTACCTGTTGTGTACTGTAATTGCTCTAATGTTTTCTTTTATGATCACTTGCTTTGCTTATGTGAAACTTAACATTTAAAAATTGTAGAGAAACATTAGTAAAATTAAGGTTAGAAGTTTTGAAATTACAAGACCTATATACCTCACAACTCATATTTCCCTTATGATGCACAGAAAATAACAGTAGCTGTGGAAATACATTATTTGAACTGTTGCCTTATTTGGCATAAAAAAAAGCTCTGTTCACTAACTGCAAACCCCATTCTGTTCATCTAGCACTGAAAAATATATTTAAATTTATTTAGGCAAAATATTATGCAAACAGTGATTACATTTAAAGTTTAAAAATGAATTCTGCATCACAATTGTACTAAAAATATCAATTTATTTACCAAAACACAAAAATGTTTTTATCATATATAGGACCCTATTTACTACAATCCGCATTTAGAATGCACATTGTAGTGTGATATTTCCAACTGAATTCACATTGCTCTGCCCCTGCGAATCCCCTCCACAGCCTTATCACTGTATTTTTTGGAAAAAATACAGTGACAATGTGCTGCGCATGTGCCGACCACCCACGACTATACCCACATGATCGCAAACCCCCGCATGACAACTCACAACCCACCCCTGGTGACCCCCCCTTAATTTCACTTACATCCAGTCATTGCTGCTACGGTGATGTCCTCCCTCTGGGGTTTCAGTCAGCTGGTCTCTCATCCTGCACTGTGACCCAGTCAGATGTTCTATGCAGCAGCTGACCAGGGTCACAGTGCATGAGCTGGGAGACCAGCTGACCTGAGCCCCGGAGGAGATCACTGGAGCACCGATCACCAGCCTTGGACTCAGGTAAGTTGTTTCTTTTACTATTTTTTTTTTTTAGCAGTGATCAGCTTGTGGTCAGCTGATCACTGGAGCTTGGCTCCCAGCTCTTCTCTGCCTGTTAGAGCAAAGCAGGAGTCAGGGAACCAGTGGAGAGCCTGGATAACGCCATCTCCAGGTGGCGCTATTATCACAGGGTTTCCCCCGGTATTTTTTCACATTTTATTTTTAGTATATCTCAGGCAGATCGCATTTCCCATTACAATTATGGGAAATAAGATTAGCTTACTAAAAATATGTGATATTAAGGGCTTGGAGTAGTAAATTTAGGTAAAACTAAAATAATGTGAAAAAGGTGTGAAAACCTGTTTTGCTTTATTTTAGTAAAAATATTGTTAACAAATAGAGCCCATAGTGATATTTAATTTTTCCACTTTAAATGACCATGTCTCTTGAAAAATGTTAGAGAAAAAAAACACCCATTTCATTTGTATATGCTTCTATTAAAAAAATTATATTGAAATCTACACAAAATGTATTTTAGAATTAGTTCAATATGTGTGCAGTATGGTAGTACCCTGACAGTGTTCCTCTATTTGTTTGATTACTTATTTATTCATCTAAATTACCTGTGTACATTTCTTAAAAAATGAATTGTTCTCCATTTTTCAGATATTCATTTGTCTAGATAAATAGGCAAATTAATGAAATATAAGATTCTAGAATGGATTTCATACACATTTAGAAAAAAAACTATAAAAAAGTTCCTTTTTTTGTGTTTTTTAGAGGGGTTGGGTTTTATTTTTAAATTAAAAAAAAATTAAAATTATTAACTTTTCTAGGACCTTCTGGTATCTATTAACACATTTACCAGTCAACCTAAAATTTACTTTACTGCATTAGTCTGGTCTTTAACATCCTGCTTTCCTTAAAACTGCTTTGAAACCTACTAGGTAAATGCTACTAATATGCTCATTTACATCTCTAGAACTCTGGTGGCTTTAACATGCAGTAAACTTTCCCAGAACTCCTCCATTTCTGTAAAATAGAAATGGCAAAATGTTTGAATTTTACACTGTAGAATGGCTGTGTAGGGCAGGAATGTGTGGAAAACCAATCAAAAGCTGCAATCCCAAACTTTGCACTCTTTCATTGGGCCTCCGACTTTTATATCACTCCTGTTTTTTGACTGGAACACTTTGACAAAAACCATACAGCTGCAAAAGAGCTAGATTTACAGTACTTAACTCTTAAATTGGGATCCATGTTTGTCATTATTTTTTTAATTCTCTTTTGGATTGCTATTTACATGTGCTATTTTACTTTTCTCCATAAAAATATTCTATAATATATATCAAAGTGAATATATATAGACATACAGCAAAGTAAATATATTATAAGTTATTCATTGTATAGTTCTTTTATTATTTATTTTAATGCCATATAAAGCAACTGATTGAGTAAAAAAACATAGATATTTCCTAGAATAGAAATAAAAACCAGAGAATGACACCTATTGCAATAATGAATATCTGACAATAACTGGTATTGGTGCTACTCTGAAGAACTGCAAAAATACAACATGGAAATGCTATGGTGTTTGCAAGCCTGCACCCATTATGGCATTCGATGTCAAAAAGAATCAAGTAATATAGGACAAATGGAACAGCATTAATTTAATCTGAAACAGAACATTTGCTTGTTTATCTTTAGTTAAACTTATACTATATCTCTTTTTAACCACTTGGATTATGCCCACTTTAAATCTACTTTCTGTTTGGTAATCATTTTCTTTATAACTTTCTGTCATCTGGGTTCTGGTGTTGCACAATTCAAAAGCATTTATTGGACTACCTTCAAGAAGGACTTGCTATATTAAGGCAAAAGAGACATGATCTCCTCCCAGCAGCAACAGATAAGAGTTAGTAATGATAACATTCAAACTGGCAACTGTTATATGTGTTTTAGCATTACTGAATGGCTGAGGGGCAGGGGAGATAAAGTCTCTAATAAAGAGAATGTTAAGAAAAAGTACAAATATAAATAAATAAGAAAACGATAAAACTAAATATTATAAACCAAAAGCCCCATCCGCAGAACATACAGTATCTTATCCTATACTAATAAAAAAATCAATCTCTACAGTACTTGTCTGCACATTTACCACATTTACCCTAAAGACTTTTACTGGCGTGTTATGCTTTTGCCCAAAGAGCGAACTGTGATCTAGTCACCTTTCACGAAGTGGTTAAACTGGGATAGAGCATTGAGTGTGTGAAAACACCTTCAGCAAATTAATTATACATGTTGACGAAAGAGAATTGAACACAGCTAGCCAGAAGCTAGCACAGATGTGTAAAATGTAATGGCTCATAAAAAAGTCTACTATCATCTTTAAGATTCAAACAATATTGATTTTTATTTTCAAAAGTCTTGCTCTTTTAGTTGGTTTGCCTCAGCTGCTTGTCAGTTTTAATATTCATAGAACAGAGTACCATTATACTGTATGTACCCAGCTCCAACTGGTCAAAGCTCAGAGAAAGATTGCACAGTGTCCTAAAGATCTGCCTGGGGGCATGTTCTGCATTTTAACCTTCTGTGAAAAAAAAAAGTAAAACTATGACTTTGAAAGTTATATTATGTATAATCTTGTAAGATGCTCTCAAATGTGGGAATTGGGAACAGTGATATTTTCAGTTGATAGAAAAAAAATATCTATAAGCTTATTCAGTGCAAAGGGAAGCTCTTCTCATGTCCTCTTGACTTAGGTTGTGTATATCTTTGAAACATGCCAATCTCCCTGACCAGTGGCCAAGTAACCTTGCACATCAGCAGAAGGAATATTCCAATACTGACATGGTAACTTGACCATCATACATTTAAAAATAAATGTAAATTCAGAAATACAACCTAAAGCATCTGATATGCTGCCAACACACATCAACCTGGAAGCACCTATATCAAAGACAATCTCCAGGACACTGTACAACTCATCAGTAACCATCAAAAGGTTATGGTCACACTGGTAGCCTGCAACAGGACTATTATCTCCACATAAAATCGCTGCTGAAGAGTTGCGAGTACAGAACCATTTATATATCCAAGAGTGCTGAGACAGTAAGATCACACCATTAAGATATCACCTCAGGCAACCATTCCCCCTAAGGCAGACAGGAGAGAGAAAGGAAAAATGTCATCAAGAACAACAGTGATCCCTTCGCACACAGGTGAGTATACTTGCGGGATGCTACATTATATGAGCCATATAACCCTAATAGAAGGTTGCAGAGCAAACAATAAAAGGTGAATGTATGGAAACAACTAGATAACTATACAGAAAGATAAATTAAGGGAAATTCATAACTTTTAACATTATCCATTATTTTCTATATATACAGTATATATACAGTATATAACACCCCTTCTTTTGCAACATATCTTCCACCCTTTGTAGATATTTTTTTTTTTTTGAGAGAAAGATCTCTTATTGGGTTTGCAGCTCTTATACTCAATTCTATACCCAGAGGCGTCACTTGGTCTGGTCACGCCCGGTGCGCATTTCATAACCCCCCTCACCCAAAAAGCGGATGTGGTCTAACATAAGGGGGCATAGCCTATCAGGAAATCCTGATTGCATCACTCTGTAGGTGTGCCCAGCATCCTCAGAGATGCTAGGCTGCCCATGGATACTAGCGCCTGCACTGTTGGCTCCTCCTCTGTGATAGGACCTGAGTCCTGCAGTAGAATATCACACTGCAGCACCAGGATTCTGTCACTGAGGAGGTTCCTGAAACTCTGAGGGTGACACCCGAGTGCGGCCTGCGCCCCCAGCTCTCCCATAATGACTCCACTGTCTATTCCTATAGAGTAAGAGCGCAGTGTCCATTATATTTAATTAGAAATATAGAAACATAGCTATTTTAATCTCTATGCATGTTCAATTTGCTCCCCCAATCTAAAGAAAAGTTAAAAATGAACCAATAAATCTCAAAACATTATGAATAGATATATCAACCTAAAGCAAATGTACAAGCCATTTTGTTCCTATTTGTTAGCAGTGGGTTGGCCTTGTAAAACTCCCATGGATATTATTTTGCTCAGTATCTTATGGTGGAATCAAGAAAACTGACATTAACTGAAGTAAGAAAGGCCTGCAGCTTGTTAGATGTTTCTCTGGGTTCTTTCATTACTTCCTGGATGAGTTGTCAATGTGCTCTTGGAGGAATTTTCGTAGGTTGTCCACTTTTGGGAAGATTCACCACTGATCCAAGTTTTTCCCATTTAGTGTAATAGCTCTCACCATGGTCTGTTGAAGTTCCAGAACTTTAGAAACATCTTCGTAACTTTTTCAGACTGATGTACTGTATTTCAATACATTTATTTCTCATTTCTTCTGGAATTTCTTTTGATTTAGGCATACTGTGCTGCTTGTTGAGACCTTGGTAGAATAAGTAACTAAAGGGGCAATTATTTCACACAGGGCCAGTTAGATAAAATTTTCCTTCAATAAATGAAATTATAATTTATTTTTTGTGTACTCAGGTTGTCTTCGTCTTATATTCAATTTTGTTTGAAGATCTGTAACAGTTAAGTTGAACAAATGTGCAAAAATAGAAGAAATCAGGAATTGGGCAAAAACTTTTTCAAGCCACTGTACATCAGTGATTGCTTAAAAAACACATTCAGGACATTTAGGGTATTATGTAAAATTCAATGCTCCCATTTATATATCTGACATCTTCTCCCTTCAAACTCCCATCTGCCCTTTTTGCTCAGAAAATGCACGCCGCCTCTCCTGCCAACTGATTACTACCTCCCACTTCCACATCCAATATTTTGCCCGTTTTGCTCCCTACCTCTGGAACTCTCTCCCTCTCCTCATCAGATTCTCCACCTCTGTAGAAATCTTCAAACAGACTCTCAAAACCCACTACATCATCAAAGTCTTCCAGCTCTCATCCTAACCCGCTGTTACATGCTCTTTCCTCACTGTCTACCCCATCTGTGTCATACCTATTTGTCTGCCCTACCCCTTTAGAATGTAAGCATACACAAGCAGGGCCCTCTACCCACTTGTGCCTCTCCTTACTTATGCTTTTATCTACTCATCACTAAGGCATATAATCACTTGGTTGCTTATGCCCTGCTACTTCTTTGAGTGTTATGATCGCTAATACAGCAATGTGTATAAACCTTGTCCTTGTCGAGCATTTTATTATACTGTAAGTCACTGGTTTCTTGTTCACTTATAGGTCTATGTACTTTGTAAGGCACTGCAGAACACTTGTGGTGACATAGAAATAAAGGATATTATTATTATTATTATTTACACTTTTACACCATACATAGTGCATACTGTATTTTCAGATGGATACATCTAAAGATACATACAGTTCTAAAACCATAGCATATATACCAGGTTTACCTCATGGGTAACAAGTGTGTATGCTTATTCCATACAGTATCATAGAGAAAGAGCAGAGATAGTATTGGGATGTGACGTGACAATGGGCCTGATTCAGAGATTGACACTAATGTGATCGCAGCTGCTTTTTATCATGGAACACAGCTGCGAAAATATGCAAATAGTTCCAAAGCATATGACAATGAATCACAAGACAATCACAGCATGTGCACAGTGCGACTTATATGCTTGCGCGATGGCAAACAATCGCTCGATCTGCGTAAAAATCTCCCTTGTGTCCATCTCTGAATCAGGCCCAATGTTAGTAGTAAATACTAAAATCTCAATACCTTATTTGTGCACAATAAAATAAAAAGTGTACCATATGCAAAAGAGAATAGATTATTAATAAATGAAGACAATAGAGATGTGTGCCGACCCCCATGTTTTGGATCGGCATTCATCTTCGTGTTTTAGTTTTGTAAAACCACCCTCACGGGTTTTGGATCTTTTTTTTTTTTAAATAAATAAAAAACAGCTAAAATAACTTCATTTTGACCTGTTAGCATGCATTCCAAAACCCAAGTTCACTTTTTAAGTCTGAGTTCCCAAGTGCAGAAAGATCAGAACCAGGACTTGGATTGACTCAGTACCTCGAAGTGATTCCGAACTCGGACTTGGTTAGACTCAGAACCCCTTAATTCGGTTGTTGTCGGTTCTCTGAGGACCGGACACACACATCTCTAGCAGACAATGTATAATTACAGCAAATAGTGCATAGGCTGGGGATGAGTCACATTACAGTATGTCGCCAGTTCAGGGGCAGAGCTATGGGAGACAATGGAGACGCCTGCCGCTGGGCTTCAGCACTCAAGGGGCACCTCCTCCATTGTCCTCAACATATTCACCCCACTTAAGGCTGTAACTATGTACCCGGAAGTCTACCGTCATGGCCACCCAATACATGGCACCCCTCCCCGGCACCTGAGAAGCTACCATACACTAGTGGAGAGCTCCATGTCAGACCATCAGCTGCTGTCTTCGTCATGTCTGTCTGCATGTGAATTGTTACATTACAGTGTCAGCAGCTATGATGTGGGGGGGGGCACCAAATTATAACTTGCCTCCGGACTTCTGGGATGAACTTGCACCACTGTAGCCAGTTTCTGTGTTAGTGTGACCAGCATACCACAGCAGAGTGCTGTTTTTTCCAGGCAGACACTATACTGTACATATCTCCACAATTGCTGCAACAAGCCCAGGCTATGAGCATTGATATTTGTTTCTTCCACGGCACACCACAGTTCATCTTCTTCAGCATAGATCTTTGCTCCGGAGGTAGAGTACTAACAATAAATATGTCTTCGGGCATGCAAATCTGAGGCTATGGCCAACTCGAAGTAGAGAGTACAGTAATTACTCAGGGGTATATTTGCAGTACTAATATGTGGGTTTTTAGAAGTGGAGTTGTTGCCCATAGCAACCAATCAGAATATAGTTATTATCTTCTATAAGGTGTTATATAAATCATTAATAGAATCTGATTGGTTGCTATGGGCAACATCTCCACTTCTAAAAACCCACACATTAGTAGATATACTGTACCCTTAAGTGTTAGTGGATTCAAATCAGGGATAAGCAAAATGCATGATGTGTAAACAAGGATACACAATTTGTGTGCACATGTGTAGTAATAAAAAGATGGTTAGCAGTAAATGCTTAAAGTTGCCTTAGCCTATTAATACGCATTATACTAACATAATAAAGTCTAATATATATAAAATAGCGAATTTAACTTATTATTAATAAATGTGGGATTTACCATATAAAATATAATTACATACAAGCAAATGGGAATTTTCTAAACAGCAGCAGTGCAATTGGAAATGTCAGTTAAGTAATATAAATAGATGGCCACAACTTCATATGATTTAGCAGCAAATCTGAAGTGGTTACAGACTGCTGTTTATTATCATCATCATCAGTGCATCTTGTTGCACCAGCCCTCAAGCACTTCTTTTTTGCTCTGCTCCAACTTTGAATCGGGACCAATATGTTTAATGGCCCATGTGCTATGTGAGTTAGTAGCAGCCATCTAAGTCTTCTGCACGCTGTGTTCATAAATCAAGTGTAGAGAGCTAGTTGTTACCAATCAATAAAATAGTAGATTAAAGTTATAGCAGTATTTGTCTTTTGGGCTGTCATCACCACCAGCATCTAGCATAGAACTAGTAAACATTACAAGACTATTCCTAAACAATGTTTGCTGTATATATATATATATATATATATATATATATATTTCCTAAACACTGACTGCTGTATCTTTCTTTCTCTCTTTATTTTCATAAATATATATATATATATATATATATATATACACAGTCAGGTGCATAAATATTGTGACATTGACAGAATTTTCATTTATTTTGGCCTCTATTCATAGAGTATCATAGATACTCCAAGATAGCAGCTGTTATGGGACTGTTAATAAGTAAAGGTACAGGCACTCAATGAACTTAAGTTCCATTGTTTAAGATGTAATTCCTTTTTAAGGAATAAAAACAGACTACACTTATAAAACCCCAATGGCCAATTGCTTCCTGGATGTCTAGTGTACATGTATATATATATATATATATATATATATAAGGGTTGTGCACCAGCCACTTTTTGTGTTTTGTGTTTTAGTTTTGGATCTGGATTGGTTTTGCCAAAACCACCCTTCCGTGTTTTGGGTTCTGGGTTTTGTGCTTTGGATCTGTATTTTTTTTTTAAAAAGAATAAAAACAGCTAAAATCACAGAATTTGTGGGTTTTTCTGCTCCTATGCTATTATTAACCTCAATAACCTTAATTTCCACTCATTTCCAGTCTATTCTGAACACCTCACAATAGTTTTTTTATGTCCAAAAGGCTATCCTAAGCGACACGAGTGGGCGGCACAAACACGTGGCCCATCTAGGAGTGGCACTGCAGTGGCAGACAGGATGGCAGTTTGAAAAACTAGGCCCCAAACAGTACATAATGCAAAGAAAAAAAAAGAGGTGCAAGATGGAATTGTCCTTGGGCCCTCCCACCCACCCTTATGTTGTATAAACAGGACATGCACACTTTAACAAACCAATAATTTCAGCACCAGGGTCTGCCACACGACTGTGGCTGAAATGATTGGTTCGTTTGGGCCCCCACAAAACAAGCTGGCAATTAATATGTCCCTGCACAAACTGGCTCTATGGAGGCAAGATGTCGTCCTCATCCTCCTCATCCCCCAATTCCTCACCCTCTTCAGTGTTGTGTACATCCTCATCCTCAAAGACTATTAACTCATCCCCGCTGGAATCCACAACCACAGGTCCCTCTGTATGTTCTGGAGGCTGGTCTCCCTGGAAGAGTTGGTAATTCATTTTTATGAACATCATCTTCTCCACATTTTGTGGAAGCAACCTCCTACGCCTTTCGCTGACAAGGTTCCCAGCTGCACTAAATACTCTTTCGGAGTACACACTGGAGGGGG
The DNA here is from genome assembly GCA_031769625.1 of Taudactylus pleione. Lineage (NCBI taxonomy): Eukaryota > Metazoa > Chordata > Amphibia > Anura > Myobatrachidae > Taudactylus > Taudactylus pleione. Next base: position 2,116,468 of record JAUIMM010000040.1, on the reverse strand, counting down.
GGTAACTCAGGTAAAATAGAGCCAGTTTGTACATGGGCCTCCAAATTGCCTCTATTTCCTGCCAGTACAGGTACGGACTGTATGACATGCCTACTTGGGTGCTGTCCCCGATGTAATCCTCCACCATTCTATTAATGGTGACAGTATCATATGCAGTGACAGTAGACATGTCAGAAATTGTTGCCAGGTCCATCAGTCCGGACCAGATGTCCAAACTTGGTCCTGCCTGCCCTGCATCATCGCCAGAGGGTTGCTTAGGATACCTAAGTTTTTTCCTGGCAGCCCCAGTTGTGGGAGAAAATGAAGAAGGAGCTGTTGACATGTCACGTTCCGCTTCAGCTGACAGTGTTTTCACCAGCAGGTCTTTGCACCTCTGCAGGCTTGTGTCGGCCAGAAAGAGAGACACCACATAGGCTTTAACCTAGGATCGAGTACAGTGGCCAAAATGTAGTGGTCTGATTTCAACAGATTGACCACCCTGGAATCCTGGCAAAGCGAATGAAGGGCTTCATCCACAAGTCCCACAAGCCGAGCGGAATTGCTCCATCTTAGCTCCTCCTTCACTTTCTCCAGCTGCTTCTGCAAAAGCCTGATGAGGGGAATGACCTGACTCAAGCTGGCAGTGTCTGAACTGACTTCACGTGTAGCAAGTTCGAAGGGCTGGAGAACCTTGCACAACACGGAAATCATTCTCCACTGCGCTTGAGTCAGGTGCATACCCTCTACTTTGCCTATTTCATAGGTGGATGTATAGACTTCAATGGCCTTTTGCTGCTCCTCCATCCTTTGAAGCATATAGAGGGTTGAGTTCCACCGTGTCACAACCTCTTGCTTCAGGTAATGGTGGGGCAGGTGTTTGCTGGCGCTCCAGTCTTCGGCACACAGTCACTGAATGGCGAAAGTGGCCAGAAATTTTTCGGGCCACCCAAAGCGTCTCCTGCATGCCCCTGTCGCTTTTCAGAAAATTCTGCACCACCAAGTTTATTGTGTGAGCAAAACATGGGACGTGCTGGAATTTGCCCAGATGTAATGCCCGCACAATATCGGTGGCATAGTCAGATATCACAAATCCCCAGGAGAGTCTAAGTGGGGTAAGCCACAGGGCGATGATTTCCCTCAGTTTCTCTAATAGGTTGTCGGCGGTGTGCCTCTTACTGAAACTGGTGATACACAGCGTAGCCTGCCTTGGAACGAGCTGGTGTTTTTGAGATGCTGCTACTGGTGATGCTGCAGTTGTTGCTGCGTAAGGTGATACATCTACCCAGTGGGCTGTCACAGTCATATAGTCCTTAGTCTGCCCTGTTCCACTTGTCCACATGTCCGTGGTTAAGTGGACATTGGGTACAACGGCATTTTTCAGGACACTGAGGACACTTTTTCTGATGTTTCTGTACAGTCTCGGTATCACCTGCCTAGTGAAGTGGAATCTAGATGGGATTTGGAACAGGGGACACACTACCTCCATCAATTGTCTCAATCCCACTGCACTAATGGCAGATACCGGATGCACGTCTAACACCAACATAGCAGTCAATGCCTCAGTTATATGTTTTGCTTCAGGATGACTGCTGTCGTACTTCATCCTCCTCGCTAAGGACTGTTGGAGGGTCAATTGTTTAGTAAAAGTAGTGGTGTTCCTACTTCCTCTCTGGAATGATGAACGACTCCCAGCAGCAGCAACAGCAGCAGGAGGCGTAGCAATGCAGGATCCTCCAGAGGAATCCTGGATAGGAGAGTCAGTCATGCCAGTGACATGGCCTGCAGGACTACTTCCGATCCTGACTAAGAAGGAAATTGATGAGGAGGGAGTTGACGGTGTGGTTTGCAGGTGCTTGGATACAACAGGACAACAGGATTTAGGTGTCCCTGGACTTACGGTCTTAGCCAAAGTTTCTGAACTCGACAGTAACTTTTTATGAACGCGCTGCAGGTGCTGTATAAGGGAGGATGTTTCTAGGTGGTTAACGCCCCTACCCCTACTTATTTCACCTTTACATATGGCAAGACAGTTGTTGTCTGGATTTGGATATAAATATTGCCAGACCAAAGAGGTGGAATGTTTGGTCTTCTGCCCAGGCATGACCGTGATGGGCTTTTTCATCCCACGGACAACAACTGTCTCCCCCGGAGCCTGATTTAAACAAACCACATCACCATCAGAATCCTCCTCGCCAGCTTCCTCCTCAGCGCCAGTTACACCAGTATCCTCATCCTGTTGTACTTCAACAGTGACAACTTCAATTTGCATATCAGCAAGTGGACTGTGGGTGCTCCTTTCAGCACTTGCAGGGGGTGTGCAAATGGTGGAAAGAGCCACCTCTTCCCGTCCAGTGCTGGGAAGGTCAGGCATTGCAACCGCCACCACACTTGGACTCTCCTTGGGGATTTGTGATATCTTCTTAGAAAGCACAGTTCTTCGCTGTGCTTTTGCCAGCTTAACTCTTTTGATTTTTTTAGTGGGAGGAGGGCTTCCATCGTCATGTGAAGCTGAACCACTAGTCATGAACATACTAGGGATCGACCTTAGCCGTTCCTTGCCACTCCATGTCGTAAATGGCATATTGGCAAGTTTACGTTTCTCTTCAGCTGATTTAAATGTCTTTTTCAAGGTCATTTTCCTGAACTTTATCATTTGGGATTGTATGTGCCCTCTACTATGACATTGGGCATCGGCCTTGGCAGACGACGTTGATGGCATGTTATCGTCTATGTCATGACTAGTGGCAGGAGCTTCAGCACTAGGAGGAAGTGGTTCTTGATCTTTCCCTATTTTATTTTTATCAGAGAAAGTTTGGTCCCCCATTTATGTTAGATTGATATATATGTGCGGCTAAGGCACACACAAACACAGAAAATAATTTTTTATTTTTCTTGGAGACTAGTGCACTTTGAGGGTCACACCACCCTTTAAGAAATGAGCCAGCCAGCTCTTTACTTATGGGACACAGGCGCACGCTTGGCGCTGCTCCTTTGTTGATGCACGTGCAGCTACAGCCCACACAATTCACAAAGACAGAAAAAAAAAGAAGAATTTTTTATTCTTTGTGGAGAGCACTTTGGGGGTTACACCACCTTTTAACAGACAGATGAACGCTTGGTGCTGCTGCTTTGAGGATGCACCTACAGTGCAGACAATTCACAAACACAGAAGAAAATGTTTTATTTTGTTGGAGTGCACTTTGGGGGTTACACCACCCTTTAACAGACAGATGCACGCTTGGTGCTGCTCCTTTGTTGATGCACGTGCAGCCACAGTGCACACAATTCACAAACAGAAAATATTTTTTTATTTTGTTTGGAGTGCACTTTGGGGGTTACACCATCCTTTAACAGACAGATGCACGCTTGGTGCTGCTCCTTTGTTGATGCATGTGCAGCCACAGTGCACACAATTCACAAACACAGAAAATATTTTTTTATTTTGTTTGGAGTGCACTTTGGGGGTTACAGCACCCTTTAACGGTCAAGCCAGCCGGCCCTTTACCTATGACACAGGCACACGCTTGGCACTACTTTGTTGATGCACGTGCGGCTACTGCGCACACAATTCACAAACACAAAAAAATATATTTTTTAATTTTGTTTGGAGTGCCCTTTGGGGGTTACAGCACCCTTTAACAGACAAGCCAGCCGGCCCTTTACCTATTACACAGGCACATGCTTGGCACTACTTTGTTGATGCACGTGCGGCTACTGCGCACACAATTCACAAACACAGAAAAAATATTTATTTTTTTTGCACTTGGGGGGAGCACCCCTGATGGACAGAGCACCCCCTGGACAACACTACAGCACCCCTTTAGGACTGGGACACTGCACAGGACTTTGGAGTGGACACAGCACCTGTGGACAACTGACTGCACAACACAGTCCAGCCAGTCCCTATGGACTTTGGAGGAGTGGACACAGCCCCTATGGACAACAGCAGCACAGCCCAACACAGCCAGCCTCTATGGACTTTGGAGGAGTGGACACAGCCCCTATGGACAACAGCAGCACAGCACAACACTAAACTACATTACACTACACAGCCCAGCCAGCCCTAACTCCCACCCTCCCTCTTCACTGTCCACAGCCGAGTGAGAAAATGGCGCCGACGCGGGTACCTTATATAGAATCCAAAACCCGTGAGACCCGGAAGGCGGGATGATGACGTTTTGCCTCGATTTCAGATCCAAGTCAGGTGGGAAAAGTCGAGCCTGACTCGGATCGGCCTCAGATCGGGGGGGTTTGGGGGGGTTCGGATTTCAGAAATCCGAACCCACTCACCCCTAATATATATATATATATATATATATATATATATGTATATATATATATATATATATATATATACAGTCAAAATGGCTCGGAACTCAATACTTCTCAAAGCAAACAATGATCTGGGTGCTCGCACAAAGGATAGCATTAGAGATTCAAAGTGTAAGGTCACTATACGTGACAGAACACATGGCGTCACTCCAGGATTTCCAATATCAAAATTTATTGTAGTTTTAACGTTTCAAGGCCCTCCTGGCCCCGTCGTCAGGAATACAACACCTGTTGTATTCCTGATGACAGGACCAGGAGGGCCTTGAAACATTGAAGCTGCAATAAATTTTGATATTGTAAATCCTGGAGTGATGCCATTTGTTCTGCCACGTATAGTGACTTTACACTTTGAATCTCTTTATATATATATATATATATATATATATATATATATATAAAATGCGTCCCATTGCCAGGCAACCGGACTACACAATTCAAGTGACATTAACTCCACTAGTCTAAAAAGTGACAATAAAGCTAACAAACATACAGTAGGTGATGGTATGTCACTTTAAAGCTTTTAGAAAGTTAGCACCTGCCAATCACTAGAAGCCATGGACCATTTGCCACTTCTTGTAAAAAAATTGCTAACTTGCTCCAGCATTTAATGGCTGCCATGAGCTGCTGGTACTTGTAGTTCTACATAGTAAATTTATATTTTGTAGTATTTAATAATAGTCAGTGCTACTTAGTTTGGGGCTAATTTTCCCTAGGGGGCCACATTGATAATTGTGGACCAAATTCTTATGAGACTTTCTGCCCCATGCGGATGAGACTGGGTGTGGTTCCCACTATGACTTATTATGGATCTCCCTGTTACAGAGTAACCATACCAAAATTACACAGATATGTATGGTATTTGGTTTCTGCAGGTGGATCCCATGCTATTTGAACCCCCATAGTGTTACTCAGCTCCATCTATGATTTGAAATTGGGAGGAAGCTACTTTTATGTTGTTTTTTTATCAGTAACAACATGTGCTGGTGATCATGATCATTAACATGAAAATCAGTAATTATGTAGATGTTTACAATATTGACAATCATAGTGTCGATACCACAATGTTGACAGTTATGATGTCGACAATATTAAAATATCGACATGGAACTGCAGACTGTCGACATGTTCACAATGTTGACATTTGAAATTTCAAGATTCTGCATGGAGCGTAGGGGTAGGGTTAGGCTATGTGAGGTTAGGGTTAGGCACTAGGAGAAAGGTTAGTATCAGGCAGCAGGAGGGGAGGTTAGGTTTAGGCACTAGGGGGTGATATACTGTTAGTGATACCACCAGAAGCAATTGTGGATCAGATGGAAGTCACTGTCAGCTGACTGCTGGGCCCAGAAGACACCACTGAAGCCTCTATACATGTCAAAACAGATGAGTCAGCACTAGACTATCAGGAATGTTTTGTAGACATACTAATCATGTTGACATTTCATCAATGTAGACATGATGATTGCAAACATGGTCAATGTCTACATTCCAAACATGTCGGCATGCTGCATGACCATGTTAACATTCTCATGTCAACATTATGAATATCAACATGATGAATGTTGTCAATATATACTGAACCCCATTAATACTTATCTATAGACCATGCCTCTAGTAGACATAAAATATATACCATCAAAAAAGAATACGTGAGGCTGTGGTCTACTAAGCATACTGTAGGTTGCATTTCCAGGGTATGTGGCACTCCTATGTATGCACACCCTTACTGTACATAAAGATGTGCCAGCATGCCTCCAAAACTCCTCTGCAGGTGTTGTGGGTCACAAATACAATTTATATATTATTCAAACTTCCAAGCTGAATATTCTAGACCTGATTCAGAGGTGTGCACTAATGCAGCCATGACGGCATCTGTTGCTGCAGTGTGACTGCACATTTATGCTTTTCCCAATAGGTACTCATACAAAGACACACACCTGCTGGGGCACTAATCTGCCACTGAGCTTATTAAAATGCATCATCGGTCACACATTAGTTGCACCATCAAAGATTGCACCTAAGAGGTGCAGAATCTCTGTCTGAACATGGCCACCTGTGTCAGTACAACTCCATCTGACTTTCCAATCCCTTGTTACTACACAGAAAGTACCTCTCTTTGCATCCAAATTCATTCTGCGTCTCCCAGCATTAACAATTGGGATGCATGTGCAGTGCGACTTAGACGCATGTGCAGACTGAAAACATTGGCCACTTGTGTGCAGCATCGACATTAAGTGCACATTAGAATCAGGCCTTCTGTTTGCAGTTGTGTATACCAGTGCACTACTTTTCCACTGGGTGATAAAATAAGTACAACTTGGTGTTGTTTTTTCTATTATATGTACAGTATCTCACCAATATCCTTTGACTTGCTCAGGCAAGCTTAATTTGAAAACTCAACATTGCCACTGTATATTTTAATATTTGGAAAACTTAAGTGACTTTCATAATTGTGTATAAATAAATGATTGTAACTTCTGTAAATTAAGTTTGCATCTTTTAGCTCATACCATCTAAATGTTTATGGGCCAACATCTATAATTTGTTGGCATATTAGTATGCATATGCAATGCTCAGTGACATACTTTGCCTAAATAGACCCGAGTGCACTGGCAAGGTCTTTGACTCAGCATGAATAGAAAGCTTCTAATTTGAAAGCAGCCTCTTATGACTGAATAAATAGTCATGGATGAAAATATTAATTCAGTCAAGTTTTCACTACATTTTTTTCAAGGGATTCTAATTAGTGACTAATTAGCCACTTACCGACTATTTGGTTTTCATCCATTTGAAAAATTGTTTTATGGTTTTGACACTTTTTGGCCAAATAATAAGAAAAGAAGTAAAACAAAACAATGTTCATGTCAATAATAATATAGGTATAATTGTAATGTAACATTAACACTAGACATCTCTTTGAGGCCATATAAGATACAAATAATGTAACCATTTATAATGTACTAGATTGAGATAATGCACTCAAGACAAAAGTATTCCCTCTGTGTTGTCATCAAAAATGTAAGTCTACATAATATTTTAAGTAAAAAATAGCTAAATGAAATATTTTTATATATATATTATTTTTATTTGTGCACCTATAAAACCTACATTAGGCCCAAATAAGATATGTAAGCAACACTAGTTACTGTATTTCACCTGTTAATATATGTATCAATTAATTCCTTTTAATTTAAAACTGGCAAATGTAGAATGTTCTTGTTATTTAACAATGCCATAAATGTATTGCAGCTTTTTATTGCCAAGTCACTTGTTGTGGTAGAATGTTGAATGCACAACTGAAAGGAATTTAGAAGATAACATGGTACAACAAATACTTTGCTGGACCAAGCATCAGATGAACCAATGAACAGAGGAATCAATGGGGACAATAAATACTGAGTGGTAAATTTTCTAACTATCAGTTTTGCATCGGGTTCAAAACCGTCAGGTCTTGATGGCATGTTTGTGTTTAAAAATGTGAATATACTATCCATCGGTTTCCAGTTTCAATTGAAAAGCAACTGCAGTGTTGGTCAGTTTTGGTGAATTAAGGGCCTGATTCAGGTTGGATCGCAAGGCTACGTTTGCACGCAGCCAGCCGATGTTTGCATTCTGTGCATGCGTATAAGATGCAGTGCACAGCGCGAACCGGCCACTGCGATCGGGAAGCAATCACAGTGAGCACGCAGTGATTGACGGGAAGTGACCGTTTGAGGGTGGTGACGGGGGTGGTCAGAGAAACGCAGGCATGCCTGGGAGTTTAAATACCACTACAGGGGCATGCATAATCAAGCCACTGCGATAGCATATGCTGGCAGAAGTCTATATAGCGACAGTAAGTTTAGCAGTTTGTGTGGTAGGGTCAGGTCAACCACAACTGTGCAGATGGTTCCGAAGTTACTCGATTACTGATGTTTTCGCTGACTTGCGGATGCATGTCATGGGAAGTGGGTGGCTTTATACAGTGGTGAGCGTCTTGGTATAGAGCTGTGGTTGCCATGCAGTTGCATTCATTAGCATATTTTCAGAGCAAGCGGGGTGCAAACGCAACCTTGTGAACCAACCTGAATCAGGCCTTAAGTCTGTTAGTTTTTGACATCTCCAATGAAAACAGATGGCAAAAAAAATTAAAACCAACTGAAAACCGACTAACACTTCATAGTGCTTTTCTATTAGCTAAAACATACCACATGCAATTTCTACATTACAAACCCCCTATACAAATGCCCCAAACCACCCAAGCACATTCTGAGGGTATAGTGAGGTGGTTGGAGATAGTTGATTTGGGAGTGAAGTTTGATGAGTGATATAGCGATTTCTGAAAGTTGTCTTGCCTTTTTCTGTGTAGTCTTGTCTTAGTTTAGTTTGAATATTTTTTGTCTGCTGTCCTTTTTTCTGTCTTGGCTTTGTTTATTTGTGTGTGCCTGTGGTGTGCTTGTGAGATATGTAATGTTAGTGTAAGTTTTATTTTTCTGTGTTTGTTTGTCTTGTCTGTCTTTGTGTTATTTGTTATTCATTTAGATGGAGGGGAAGAGGAGGAAAGAGGAGGATAGAGGGTGAGGTTGAGGAGCCAGTGCAGGAGTTAGAGCAGAAGTCTGACTCATAGCAGGAGATGGAGTCAGGCAAAGCAAAATCTGCCTGTAATGTCAAATTTTGTTACATGGAAAATGTGACCCTGGTCAATGCATTACAGTTCTATTATGAGGATCTTTTTGGTAGGCAGGCTTCACGCACTACATCTAGGCAGAAGCAGCTGTGGACAGCTGTGGACTGCTACAGTGGAGGCAGTTAATGCTGTCTGGCATTTCAAGAGGAGCAGGTCCCAGGGAAACAAATGCTTATATGATATCAAGCCCAAAGTGAAGGTGAAGATAACAGAGGAGTGCAAGGCTGCACAGCAAATTATAGATGGCTGCTCCCCGCATGGAGGTCAAATACCTGAACTATGAGGAGCCCATGAGGAGAATTATTCCCAAAGTGCTTGTCTCTGGCATCATTGATCATGACAGTTATGCCTCCCACATCTGACATGGCCTGGTGAGTGTTCTTATGAAAATTAAACATACAGATGTTTCCTTATACATCTTTGCTGCAGTCATGCTAAAAAAAACACTCTCAGCATGGCAGGTCCCATGAGAATCTACTAGCACCAGGTGTCTTTTCTTGCTGAAAATGCATCTAAGTTGCAATGCCGTGTATTTAGGATGCACCATCAGACTGTGCTGATTAATTTGATATGTGACACTTGTATATCTGTGTGCGACTGAGTCTCTGAATCTGTATACAAAGTGCTACAATGTAGCGGCCGCTGATTTTTCATTCCAAGTTATGTTGTGGTTCATTCACAAACTCAGGTGCACACAGATATACAAGTGTCATATATCAAATTAATCAGCAAAGTCCTAGTCGCATCACATTGCAACTTAGATGCAAAAGACTCCTGTTGCTAGCAGAGTAGCTTGGGACCTAGCGGCTCATGCCAGGCAAGTCACACTGCAAGGCGTATTGGGGCTAGTTGTATGAGGAGTAGGACATAGCTGTACACCACTATAAACATGTGTTACATACAGTACACGTCATTAGTTAACAGTTTAAACACTTAGTACATGTGTATTGATAAGTTTTGACAATGAATGTGGGCACACACATATTTTTGGGGTTTTGCAATCATTAATATGTTGTTTGCTTGTAGCTCAGCCTAGGAGAAGAGTTGCAACCAGTGTCACTTTAGGAGATGATGGGAAAGTGGCAGGTTTATTTTATTTATTTTAAAAGTTGTAAAAAAAACAAAAATCAATTTACTGCTTTTCAGCAAATGTATTTGTTGTGTTTAAGATCCATCAGGGGTCCACACTATTCAGTCCCTTAATATTGGAAGTAGGGAATTGGTGACACAGTTTTCTGTGTTGATGTGTTTATTTAATAAAAAACTTCTACATTCGGTGTCTGTTATTTCTTTTGTTTCATCTTTTTTTTACAGGTGGACTACAGCTGTTAGCGGGTCTTAATGTTCGAGCATGCTGGCACTTGTGATTTTACAAGTGCCATCATGCCGTTGATAGGCATGCTGGGATCTGTTGGCCACCGGTAAAAAATATATTAATGAACTTTATATTCATCATACCTATTACCTCTTCACTCAAAGCCCAGGGGGTATAGACAAGAGCTAGTTGTCCTTGTTTGTTTTTTCCTGATGGAAAAATTACGACTTTTTATTGTTTCTGTGACATCGGCTACATTATATTTTAATAGGGCTTTGGAGACAATTTAGTTGCTTTTACAACCTGGAGGAAGCTCACACAACACATTGAGAGCATATAAACCCCACATAGATAGGACCTTTGTCAGCAACTTATCTCATGACCTCAGTGCTGTGAGGCAGTAATGCTAAACACTATGCCACCATGCTGCCCATCTGTTGAATCTAGGTCCACAGGGTGGTGTAGGAGGAAGGTATGGGAGTTATTTACTAAACTTTTTCTGGAACAGGCCTATTGTGCAAATTCAATTTTGCAAGATTTGAACAAAATTTTACTTCAGGAAAATTAATTTGCTAATCAAATAAAAGTATTAACCTCTATATTTATTTTCCTGTTACATCTTGGCTACATTCCTTATATTTATGAAACATCAACCTGAAAGAAGACAATTTACCAAAAGTATATAATGATGAACATTAATGTGCATTGATGCAGTAGGCATTAATTGTGTACTATATAAAATCAGTTGTTTGTTAAGAATTGCTTTAAAAACAGCTTGAAGCCTAGCATTGGATATTGTTTATTATACATTCAATATATTTATACATGTGGTACAAAGAATGACACTGCCTTTTCAAGATTTGCTAGGGAATTAGATACACAGGACAAAATGACTGTACATCAATAATAGGGTATATATTATAAAAATATATGGACCAAGTCTTGCTATTACATACTTGATAATTGTTACTGCTTTTCAAAGACTTTCTTTGCAATTGGTAAAGCAGCCTTATAATATGCCACTTTGTCTTGCCCTGTTCGAAAAGAATGGCCCCAGATGCAAGTTTTCAGTAAACATTCCACATGACTTATCTGTATGATCAGTGGTAATGATGTCCCCTGCTATGAAATGAGCTTGGCTATTCTTCTGAAGTTTGTACATGAATATCTGTAACTTAAATTTATGTTTTTCATCCTAACAAATTTAAATAATGGTAGAACAAAAACACATAGTATGCTAAAATTTATAATAGCCATATTTATTTATTGTTTATGCAGTATATAAACTTTAGGCTTTGTTCACCATTCAGCTGTATTCAGTTTTCATACTTTAAATTAATAAAATAAAATATAGTTTGTACTTTGGAAAGTGTTGAATTCTAAACTGTTTTTCATTAAGAAAACTGGTTAATGGAATTAAAATGTGTTGTTTATTAGGTCATAAATTTGTGAAGATAAACTGTAGTTATTGAGACCTTATTTATGTTGATCATTGACAAAATAATCAATAACCACTCTTTTAGGACTAAGACTGCCTGCTATGTGAATATTTGCCAAGCAGGTTCAGCACATATTTATACTTTTACCCCTATAAGACTTGCGTCAAAGATTTTTGGAAACACTATTACAATAATCCATTTAGACGTTACTGTCTGTTTGTGCTAGATAATAGATGTGCTTCCAGAAGTAGCTAAAACAATATTAAGTTAACTTCCAATTTAGAAGAGGAAAAAAATGTTCTGGATTTATATGAATTTAGTAACTGTCAGGTTTTTTCTGAATGGTATTTTACTTTATTTTGCTTTTTTATTGTTTATTGTATTAAACTCTCTAATGGTTGATAACCGCATTGCACCTTAAAGACTTATCATGACTAAAACTTAACTAAAATAAACACAAAATAAGGTCACATTTTATTTTGACCTAAGGTTATTAATTATTAAATTATTGATTATTGAACTAATCATTGAATTAGGTATTGCCAATTGAAATTAATGTTATGAACTTAAAGTTAGTATGGTGGCAGACAACAAAAAATGGATACTCCAACAAACACATGCAGATCAAACACATCACTCGCTGGTGTTCAACTCTCCAGCAAAGCATGCCCGGACGAGCTGTGTCATTTCCCTGTAGAGACAATTTGGCCTATATCTGAATAAGGAGAGCGCAGCCATCTAACTTAATAACAAAAAGCACACTACCGTTCTTTCCGCCAAAGCAAAGCAACAAAAGCAGCTGCCCGCCACCAAAACAAACTAAACTAACTCCACCAGCACTCAAACAAAGCCTCCACAAACAAATAACAGACCAACATCCATCAAATGTACTCCATCAGGCCTAAACAAATGCACGTCCTTAAACCGAATCGTTCTATGGACCACAACTCTGCCACCCACTGATAACAAAAACCAGGCCACTGCAGCATCACTTTTCGTCTTGCTTCCTCCATCACCATACACGGTTTTCTGGATGCCAATTATGGTGAGGTATTATCACAGACCAAACCGAAATACAAGAAGGCCAAATAAAATTGTTTGAAACTTGCATCACACCCTTCCACACTATCCGCAGACAGGAACCACACTCACAACGGACATGAAGACAACAATAACAATGTTAGTGACAAACATAAGCATGAAAACCAGACTGGAGGTAAAAAAACAAAAAACTACTAGGATCTTTTCTATATTTGTATATTAAATTTAGGTGCCTCCATAGGAAAAATTAAAAATACCGCCAGACCACTAAAAAGTGAGTAGTCTAAACCACACCTTACACGGTCGCACATAACGATTAAAAGCCCCCAGGTTTCCACCAGCCCAGCACCTGAATCTCTGATTGAGAAAAATCCAGAGGCCGCCGCAGAAGTTGCAGCCCCACTTTGAAATGTTCTTGCAAAGGGAGCTCGAGAGCTGCAAAAACACAGTTTCAAGACCTGACCAAATTGGTACTCAGTAACTGGGGATCCATCCGCAAGCACAAGCCACGCTACCTCCTGCGCAGGATGCCACTCCAAATATGCATGCAGGCAGATCCAGCTGGCTAGACATTTCCTCAAAGATATCCAATAACCCCTTTCCCATTCTGGTCAGTCTTGGAATGATGTATTTTGCACAACAGAGCACCAACGTCACATAATACGTCCAGATGAAGAAGAGCCTATGTAGCATCACTCGCCAGTGCTACTAACTCACTAATGCGAAATGCACCATGAAAAGCCATTGGAAGGGCCAATTTAAACAAACCTCAAATGTCGAGTAACATACACCTTCGACTTTCATCAATAGATGTGGCAACAAATTAATATCAATGGGACACCAACGATCCTCTCGAACTGGCCCAGCCCTTGCCCATCCCTTAAGCACCCTAGCTAATAGAACAATCTGGTCAAACCTTCCTGGACCAATGGCAATGGCCATGGGGCCGCGCACCATGACTAGGTAAGCCCCAAAACCAGATGACCTGGCAGCATCTGTAAAAAGCTGTAACTCCCAATTATTGTGCGCTGGCTGTGGCCAAATGGTACCATTAAAATCAGTTAGAAAGATGGACCAAACATGCAGATCCCGCATTATCTCAGCAGGCAGACGCAAGAAGTTATGCAGCCTATGCAAACCCACTGTGGCCCTTTCTAATTTGCAACAAAAAAGTATACCCATAGGAATTACCCTACAAGTAAAGTTAAATAGCACCAGGAGGAGACTGCACCTGCCACGTCTCATTCCCAGCCTGCAGCCCAGATGCAATAGCTGTTAATGAGTTATATCATCCGGCAGCCAGCAGCAACCCACAGCAGTATCTATTTATATACCCAGAAAGGAAAGCCATGTAACTGGGCCCTCTGTTTTGTCATGAGCAATGGGAACAACTAGCTCCGCAAATAAAGCCTGCACAGAAAAAAGTAAACACGCACACCTGGGGGAGCCTGCTGGACCAATACAGAGGAAATTGTCTAAGTAATGAACCAGACCCACTTCTCCCATTTAGGCAGAAACACACCAGTGTAGGAATGTGCTAAAATGTTGAAGAAAGGAACAGGAGATGGAGCATCCCATGGGCAAACATTTGTCTACAAAATACTCCCCCTGCAACTGAAAACCTATAAAATGGAAAGAGTCTAGATGCAGGGGCAGCAGGTGGAAAGCCGATTCAACATCAATCTTTGCAAACAACGTCATGACACCAAAAACATGAACCAGGCCAATGGCATCATCAAAAGACTGATACACTAGGCAGTTCCTCCAAAATAGCATCAGTGACCGAGCTGCTGTAAGGAAAAGAAAGATGTTGAATCAACTGGTATTTACCCTGTGCCTTCTTCAGGGTTACATGTACTGGAGAAAGAAAGGGGCCAGGCATTCTCCCTAACTCAACCTCCTTTAAAACTTTCTCCCAAACCATGTGAGGAAGTTGAAAGGTGGACCACAAATATTCCGAAGGGTACCCGACAATACCTGGCCTTTAATAGGGAGACGGAATCCTTTCAAAAACCCAGAATGCAAAAATTCTGCCTCGCTGCTGTTTTAACAAAGGTGCAATGTGAGTATGGGATGGCGCCCTACTTAGCTCCACACCTGCTGGCCGGCCAGCCAGAAGGGGTGGCTTCAGAAGCCCTGCTGCAATCTTTAGCTGGATACAGGCCCCCCCCACGCAATGGAGGCAAACATGTTGAAATCGACACCGCGTACCAAGTCTGCAGGAAGACCCACTGAAGGTGTAACATCGACCCTGCCCCCTGCTTGGGAAGCGAGTGTTTGCTGGAACCTTCCATGCTGCTACCATTGACACGGATCCTGAAGATGGCTGAGTAACCTCCAGCCAAACCTCAAAATCCGTAAACCCTAAAATCTATGATGACCAATTCTGATTGGTTCTTTTAGAATTCCTCATCATAAGTGCGCCACATGGACACCTTATTGAGGCCAGACATCCCATGAAACATTTGCAAATATTTATCTGTGTTCGGGTGCTCGGCCGGACTAGTGTCTAAGCAGCAAGCAAAAAATGTATACATCCCTGCCGGCCAATTAGTATTAGACCAAAAAACTTTCTCCCCAATGCCCCCTGTTTGCTTGCCGGCTCTGAACTCCTTCTTGGACTTGGACGTGAGCCTGAATACATCCACATATTTTTCTTTAGTAATATTGTCACATACACACCTGCGCAAGCCTTGCAATATGGCTGTAGTGTCGCAATGTACAATGCCACCCTAAAGCTGTGTATCGGCCTCTGACTTGCTAGATGAGATGGAGCTGGACTTATGAGACCTGCGAGAACTACACCGAGACTTACATCTCACCCGCTTAGTCCATATAGATGCCACCTCAGACGAAGAGGAATCATCGTCAGAAGATGTGGAAAAGGAGGAACTAGTCAACTTTGCCATGGCCACCCCAACTGCCGTCTTACTTGAATGTCCAGGTAGATTGACTGTGCCACCACTGAGGGACCCAACACTGATGCTGTAAAGCAGCTTCACTCCCACTCCCTGTCCTGGAGCCCCTGGGAACTGGGATGGCATATGCTTATGCCCCGCCCCCTGCCCAGAACGCCGCTCACCCTGGCCGGAGTCAGCAGTGACCAAGGCCCCATCAGCAGACCCCAAACTAATGGTGGGGTCAAGCGGAAGTACCACCGACCCCGCTGCTGCCATGTTGGCAAGGGCCTCTGGAGACGCGCCCGCTGCAACCATGATCAGTATATAGTACAACGGAGCCCATCAACACTACTGTACACTGCCGGGTGCTGGGGCTGTTGAAGCAGCCTTTGTCCCCGATACTGCTGTCACTAATGGTGTCCCATGCCATGACCCGCAGTTGCGGCGGGCCACATGAATGCCTGCCATGCATCTGTCTAGTGGTCCTGCTCTGGCAACAGAAGCTGAGCAGGAGGGCCGCTTAGCTAGGGGATGGCGGGGCATTGCAAGGGATAAGGGCAAAGGGAGGAATAAATCAGAAAAAGAAAAGAGGGAAAGAATAAAGGCTTAACAAATAAATAAGAAAAAAAACTAGTACAGAATTAAGTAAACTCAGACTAAGGAGGCAAGAGGATAAAGAAAAGAATTAACAAGGTTTGAATAAGAGAATTAAGAAGCAAGAGAGGACAGAACTATGCACTGATTATACAATCAAATTACACAGACCACTTCCCTGACTCCTGGGTTGGAAATTTCCAGAATCAAAAAGACCGAGGGCCTGATTCAGAGCCGCTCGTAAGCGGCCGCTCGTTCGCTCCGAGCGATGTTCGCACAACTGCGCATGCATATGGGTCTTAATGCGCATGCGCCAACCAGTCATTGCGGTCGGAAATGGAGCGCTCGCAAAACAGCGAGTGCCTGCTAATTTGAGTGACAGGATGAGGCATTTGTGGGTGGTAACAGGGGAAGGTGCTTGAAAACGGGGAGTGGTGATCCGAACACAGGCGTGCCAAACGGTCAAAACAGGCGTTTTAAGTGTGTGCATAATTAACAAAGCAGCGTCATCGACCACGTCACTTGGTTGTTTCTTAGCCTGAACTGTTCGCATGATTGCGGTAGGAAAATCCAACCACAAGCACTGTGAGCAGTTCAGACTCCTTTCGTTGTACTCGATTAATCTAATAAATAGCGGAGATGTCGTAGGATGCGAGCGGCCAGGGGGCGTCTTTACAAAATAGCGAGCGCATGTTTCGTTCGCTCGCTCAGACATAGAGGCGTCAACAGACCCCAAAGAGCGAGCGCTCAATTTAAATATCCGGTCCCTTTTTCTGAACGAGCGAGCGCAAATAGCGTCCCGCTCTGAATCAGGCCCTGATTTCCTTGTTTCCAGCCCTAATATTAGAACAAAGACATGCCCCCCAAGAACCCTATAGGCTCACTCTAAATGCCTGACACCAACAACACATAATTCTTAAAAGTACCCTGCTGCTTCAACCTCAGGGTTTAACCAGGCTCAGTCAGAATGCAGCTGCCTTGTTCTTCTTATTAAATGATGTTGACTTTACTGGTGACTTTGTTTTACACCAAAGTAACTGTAGCTAAACACTTTGTGAGCCTATTTCATTTGTTCAACACTGTCATTTTGCTTTCCATTAAACTGCTGTCACTTATGTGCAAATAAATAAAAACTGCATCATTAATTTTACAGGTTTGCAGTTGTTATCCAGATGATAATATTTTCAATTAAAGTGTTCCTTCAGAAAGAAGACAATAAAAAAAAGAGAAATGGACATCAAAATTTAATTTCAGCTTTAGAGTGCCAAATTTTGTAAATGAGAAAGTAAAAGTCAAATTAATTAAAACTGTATCCTGCAACAGTCAATGACGGTGTGCAGAGAAATGTGTTTTACATTATTTGCATTGCCCAAATAGAACTAGAAGCAATATTGCATTTTATAATTGACTGAAGTAACTTAGGACTGGATATGCAATTTGATATTGTTGTTCTGTACACTGAAGAATGTTGTTTAAATCAATAAATACAATGTTAAAAAACACACGTTGGACTCCCAATCCTTTTATGCTATAGCAATCTAATGGACTAAGGGCCTGATTCAGAGCCGCTCGCTGTTTGCGAGTGCTCGCTCTGAATCAGGGCAGGGATTTTTTATTTATTTTTTCTCCTGCCCGCTTGCTAAGCTGTGGGTGCCCACACACAGCTTGTGCGAGCAGGCTGGAGATGGTCGCGATTATCACAACCATCGGGCTTGCAAGGAGACCCTGTGGTAGGGTCTCAGCTCTCGCAAGACCAAGTGGACTCCCTGCTCTAATAGAGCAGGAAGTCCACTACTGACATCACAAGTGGAAACCACTCTGCACCCTTGGGACAGCCCCCCAAAGGATAAATGCATCAAAAAATGACTTTGAAAATGGGGGCGAAAGAGTACAAAGTGAGGGTACACACATTTAAAGTAGCTAAATAGACATTTGGGGGGCCTGCATGTAGGGAGAGATTTTTTTTGATTGCAGGTGGTTGCTGAAGTTACCTTTTTGGCAACACTTAAAACTTCACTTTAGCGATTTTAAATCATGACTGCACCCATTTTCAAGTACCCCAAATTTGACAGGACTACTTATTTTCACAAAAAAAATGCTTAATGCTATTCATCATCAGTTGTGCAAAGAAGCTATATAGTGGCAATTGAAAGAACTAACCACCCCAAATAGCTCCAGGGGGGCTAATTGGGGACATCTATACTGATCCCCTATGTTAGTGCATCTTTTGTGAGGTGTCAGGCTGATTTCCCCATCTCTGACAGCACTTTTTGCCTGTTTGAGTATTGCAGGACGCACTTTCGCCTCCTTTGGAATTGAATATGACGAATATCGCGGTTGCGCCCGATAAGTTTCCGTGGCCAAAACACACAATTTAGGAGGAAACTAAGGCCCTGATTCAGAGCCGGATGCTCTGACCAGAGCGCTCGCTCTGAATCAGGGCCCACCTCCAGTAATATGGAGCGTCCTCCTGGACGCTCGTATAGCTGTGGGTCACCACACACAGCATATACGAGCGTGCAGGATGATGGTCATGATGGTCTTGACCATCGCGACCATCGCCACTGCGAGCAACAGCCTGCGGTTGAGTTTTTCAACCACAAGGCCAGGAGTGATTTTGGCTCTATTAGAGCCAAAATCAGTCCCACTGACATCACTAGTGATGTCAGTGGGGCCGGCTTCAGATGGTAGGCGTTCACTTGGGAATGCCTCCGTCTGGCAGGCATGCCCCTGGCACGCCCACCTAAGGGGGCGTGCTGTCAGTCAACATCGACAGCACGCCCCCTTTTATGAGACACTACGAGCGAAGGAAAGTCCTTCACTCATCGCGTCTCGCGCATGCGCACGATGGAGCTCCCTCCATCATGTGCATGCGCAGTGCAGACCATCGACCCACTTGAGAGTGGACAGCCGCTCGCGAGTGGGTCTGAATGAGAGCCTAAATTCTGCTAATAGCAGCAAAATTATCGCAGCTAATTGAATATTGCCCAAAATCTGGGAAAGTCCTTTCATCATACTAAACATAACTTTGGCCTCCTGAAAAAAAAACTTCCGTTTGATCACTTGACATTTTAAATAGTTTATTTCCAAGTCAGTTCTGTGCGTAATATTGAGTTTATGGGGAACATTTACAAATTGGTCATAAACCATAGAGCATTCTCAGCAAAGTGAAAGCTATATAGCCACTGGGTTGTATTTATCTACCATAGATGTAGGTGTGTAGTGCATATGGGCCCATCAGGTAAGTAGACCCCACACTGTCACTCCAAGACACAGCTATGGGTATATTTTAATAAAGGTAGATGTAGTGACTACCTAGTATCCAGAGCAGTAGGAATGCCAATAACGCCAACCCAATCTGTCTCATGGACCCTAGTGTGCAGGTATAAATATTTGAGGGAAGACTTAGGCAAGGGTGGGATGGTACTATGATAGATTATAATTAAAATTGTTTATTTTACATTTTATAAAATTTTGGAAAAGGGTTGTTGGAGTCTTCAAATTAAAGTTGATTTTAAAACTATCTGTTTTTACTTATTTTTTGTGTTTTATATAAGGCGCTTGTATTCTAGGAAATTGTGTCCTTTATACAACAGAAACATGGGTAGTAAAGTTGCCACTTCTTGGGGTCCCAGTCTTGTTCATTACCCTGGACTAAACAGCAATGGATAATGAAAAAGACCAATGTGTTTTAGCATGGTTTTTCTAGTTTCTTAGTCACATAGTTCATTTTCAGGACCACAATTTAGCCACCAGCCCCGTGCTAACCAGTATGTGTATACAGATATGCCCAGCTATTTTGTTGCTCATGGCGTGGCGTGAGTCACGCCACGGACTTGTGGCGTGGCATGCAGACCTCTGAGTCGCGCCATGGACTTGTGGAATACCGTGGTATTCTTCAACGAAGGATATGCTATGGCATGTAATACAGTGCTTAACCGCTGGGTGGCGAGAGCTCCACTTTTGTAATTGCATGTAATATAGTGCTTAACCACTGGGTGGCGAGTGCTCCACTGTACTGAATGTCTATCATATTCACAGCATTTGCATGAATGCACAACCCATACTGTATTTTTAATGTCGCATAATATACTGTACATACTGTATACAGTATATAGTACTGTACCGTACTGTACGTAACATCTTATAACAGGATGCAAATCACTGCACATACTGTATTGTACATATGGTACGGTGCAGTAACTGAATAGTAGAGAAGTTGCCGGAGTTGTTGTCAGGGTATAACCGATACTGTAGAATAATTAGATGCACGCACAGCTTTCACTGATATGGGATGCATTACAGTATGACAATTTATTTATTTTTTATTAAAAAACAGCAGCGGGAGGAGTGCACAAGGATGAGGCCACTCTCTGTGGTTCACTGTAGCTGTCGTGTGGGCTAGTGGTTAGGTGATCACTTTGGTAGAATTATGGTCCGGGGTTCGATCCCTGGAAAAGAATATACTGTACCGTACTGTATATTTTTTTTTGTCACTGTCTGCTCTGGACACTGAAGTGCCCAGAGAGGGCTCTCTACTGTACTGTATTTCACTGAATAGTGATTTCATACTGTGACTATGGTGCGCCCAGAAACCGCAAAACACAAACATGCGACAACGCATATGCGGTCTCAGCCTAGCGCACTATGGCTACGTCCCTTGGACTGTGTCTGAGAGTGCTTTCCGTCTGTGAGAGAGCGCTCTGTGTTCAAAGCTGACTGTGTGTTTGATGCACAAAATAGCGTTGCATCCCAAACTGATGACATTGGTGATGCTGCTCCAACCTTGCACACTAAGGGCCTGATTCAGAGCCGTTCGCTATTTGTGGTCGTTCGTTCAAAAACAAGGGGTGGCTATTCAAATGATCCGTTCGCAAATTGCAGTCTGTTCACACCTCTAAGTCTGAACGAGCGAGCAAAACATACGCTCGTTTTTTTGATAAAAACGCCCCCTGGCCGCACGCACCATACGTCATGTCTGCTATTTATTAGATTAATCGAGTACATCGTACAGCGTATGACCTGCTCGCTATTCTTGTGGTTGGTGTTTTCAACCGCTATTTTGCGAGCAGTTCTGAGTTAAAAAAAACCAAGTGACGTGGTCAATGACGCTGCTGTATTAATTATGCACTCCCTTAAAACGCCCGTTTTGACCTTTAAGCACGCCTGCGTTCGGATCTCCACTCCCCGTTTTCAAGCACCTTCCCCTGTTACCACCCACATATGCCTCATTCTGTCACTCAAAATAGCAGGCCCTCGCTATATTGCGTACCAACGATTTTCGGCCGCACTGACTGGTTCGCGCATGCGTACTAAAAACCGTACGCATGCGCAGATGTGCGAACATCGCTCGGAACGAGCGTACTGCCGCTAGCAAGTGGCTCTGAATGAGGGCCTAAGTACGGTAGTAGTGGGATCTGTAGGAGAGAGAGCTCTCTGTATTACATGGTTGGTGCTACGGTGGCTGTCAGCCATCTGCGATGGATTAGAAATGGAGGGGGGTAAAATGGGATCTGTGGCGCCAAGCCATACGCCATGTAGCGCTATGCTATCACTGAGCATGCGCAGTTGGCTGTATTACTGCAGTCGGTACAGTATTGTATTCTGTTGCATTTCCATCTCTGGTGGGCGCATGCCCAGTAGGAGGGTTGCGATGGGATTTCTGGCGCATGCCCAGTGGGCCGAGAGTCATACATGGTGCATCAGTTCCCTTCCCCCAAAGCAAGCCAAGAGCCTCACATTACCATAATAAAGGAAGCTTTGTTAATTCATTTACTGTAAGCAGTCAGCTCTGCCCTAGTGTCCTGAAAAATGCTTTGAATTGTCACAATTGCCAAAGACACCATCCCCCGTCTGCTAGGACTAGTGTGCCGCTATGAATGTGCCTGTACTGAATATTCAAAACTGACGGTGCCCTACAATTTAGCACCACAGAATAGTGATTTCATAACTGCAGGAACTGTTAGTGAAACTACTGTCTAGAATGTGAGACAGGCCTCTGCATCACAAACTGTGTGCCCAGAAACCGCAAAATGCAAACATGTGACAACGCATATGCGGTCTCAGCCTCGCGCACTATGGCTACATCCCTTGGACTGTGTCTGAGAGTGCTTTCCGTCTGTGAGAGAGCGCTCTGTGTTCAAAGCTGACTGTGCGTTTGATGCGCAAAATAGCGTTGCATCCCAAACTGATGACATTGGTGATGCTGCTCCAACCTTGCACACTAAGTACGGTAGTAGTGGGATCTGTAGGTGAGAGAGCTCTCTGTATTCCACGGTTGGTGCTACGGTGGCTGTCAGCCATCTGCGATGGATTAGAAATGGAGGGGGGTACAATGGGATCTGTGGCGCCAAGCCATACGCCATGTAGCACTATGCTATCACTGAGCATGCGCAGTTGGCTGTATTACTGCAGTCGGTACAGTATTGTATTCTGTTGCATTTCCATCTCTGGTGGGCGCATGTCCAGTAGGAGGGTTGCGATGGGATTTCTGGCGCATGGCCAGTGGGCCGAGATTCATACACAGTGCATCAGGTCCCTTCCCCTAAAGCAAGCCAAGAGCCTCACACACAGCCTGTGAGATGACAGTTGGGAGAACATTGGTTGACACTTTTTCACCCATTGGAGCAAAAACACGGGATTGGCTAAAAACAGTTTGGGAGATTATGTCATTTTGCCAGGCGTGAAATTATCGCTGTATTCAATTTGAAAGCTTTTCTGCCTACTGTAGGCGGGAAGTCAATGCAATGTACAGTAAGACAGTATGTAAAAAAGTTTTGCCTACTGTATGAATAGCAGGTGGAAAAATTTCGTGAATTGGGGTGCAATGTTGCGGGAAGCCTTCAACGTCCCCTAAAGGTACTGTAAACTGCGTAAGTTTTTTTTTTTTTTAAAAGTCAGAACACACTAAAAATTCACTTTCATTTTGGGGGGTGGAAGAAAAAAAATTGGGGGGAAAAAGTGAAACTTGTAGGGGTAAATTTACTAAGATGGGAGGTCTATTTAAGAAGTTACTGTACTGTATGTTGCCCATAGCATCCAATCAGATTCTACTGTACTTAGCATTTATATACAGTAGCACCTTCTAGAAGATACTGTACAGTAATACCTGGAATCAGATTGGTTGCTATGGGCAAAATCACTTAATAGCACTACCATCTTAGTACATTTACCCCCTAATATATAAAATGTACTGAGTTTAGTAAAAAAAAAAAAAACCGCTAAATGGGTATACAGTAGATCTGGGCATGCGCCTGAGATACGATGACGTACAGTATTGTAGGAAACACTCAAGCCAGGTGCAAACTTGGTATTGCAGGCGGCTGTAGTGTAATGGTAAATAATCAAACCAATACATTACGCTGCCTGTACAACCCTTTTGCGGGTTCGAAGCTTGAAAGGTTACACTTTTTATTTTTTATTAACAAGGTTAGACTTTTTGGTCAAAGTACTGTGGCATAGAAATACCAGAATTTCTGGATAATGTACTGTATTAGTGAAGATTTAAAACAAAATAAAATTACCGTATAAAGTTCTGTATGTACTTTAAAGGTCTCGAACCAGCAGGACAAGAAAATGGTAGATGCAGTAGGGCTAGGCATTAGCCCCCTAGACTACTGCATCTACTGTACTGTAGTTCCTAGAGTCAGGGAATCACTACAATGTCTACCGTATTGTACTTACAACTACAGTTATAAGTACCGTATAATACAGACAACTGGGCATGCGCAGTGCTATGAGACTCAATACGCCACAGTGTAGCACGCAACAATGCGGTATACTGTATGGCGTACCGTATGGAGCAACAAACTACAGTACTGTAGCTGGGCACATATACAGTACAATAGATTGATTTTTGTAAGGGTTGGATAACAAGACTGAACTACAGTACTATAGTGAACATTAAAAAAATCCATTAAATTATAAAGGTCTCGAACATAAGGAGAGAAGTGTAAGCAAGACGGATCACCTAAGCCCTTGCTCACAAGTCTCTCCTAGTCCTCTACAGTACTTTATGTGACATCTACAGTACCATACGATGACGTACAGTACTCAGGCGTCTGTAGCGTAAAGGTAAGAAATCGAACTTCTACATTGCAGACGTCTGTACAACCCGGGTTCAAAACCAGGAAGCTTAATAAAGAAGCTTTTCATTATTATTAGACAGTCAAGGTTACACTTTTTATTTTTAATATTATTATTACACAGTCAGTGTAATAATAACACACTTTCACTGTTTGTGAATCATGACCTGGTACAGTACAGTATGATATTCCATACTGTACGCCATGGCGTACAGTACATAGCCATAGCGCTACAAGGGTATGGCTATGGCGCAGCACCACTGGCAATGCATTGCAACCCCGCCACTGGGCACAAGCCAGAGATCCTATTTGTACCGTAACCCATCAGAACTGGCTATAAGTTACCACAACGCAAACTGTGCTGACAGTTGACGCAATTTTGCGGTTTAAACACCGAGTCAGTTTGTACTATAGAGACCCTTCTCTTATACACAGTCAACTATCAGTTACTAAACATATTAAATTACTAATGTTACCAAGTCTAAGACAGCATTTTCATTGACGCAAGTTTGCGCTCTGCATCTGCCCTACAAACTGCTGTTAGTCCACTACTGTAGCACCTTATGTACTGTAGTAATGAATTTACTATTGTGTATACTGTGTGGTACTGTAAGTCTCGGACAGTGCATAATGGCACTAGTGTGAAAATTCAACAGTACTGTTAGCAATACAGACAACTGGGCATGCGCCATAAAATAGCACTGCTTAATGTATGGCTTGGCTCCACTGGACATGGGGCACACATTCCATTTTTAATAAAAATCCGACCACTGGGCACGCGCAGACATTGACGCAATTTTGCGGTTTAAACGCGCAGTCAGTTTGTACTATAGAGACCCCTCTCTTATACACAGTCAACTATCAGTTACTAAACATATTAAATTACTAATGTTACCAAGTCTAAGACAGCATTTTCATTGACGCAAGTTTGCGCTCTGCATCTGCCTTACAAACTGCTGTTAGTCCACTACTGTAGCACCTTATGTACTGTAGTAATGAATTTACTATTGTGTATACTGTGCGGTACTGTAAGTCTCGGACAGTGCAGAATGGCACTAGTGTGAAAATTCAACAGTACTGTTAGCAATACAGACAACTGGGCATGCGCCATAAAATAGCGCTACTTAATGTATGGCTTGGCTCCACTGGACATGGGGCACACATTCCATTGTGATTAAAATCTGACCACTGGGCACGCGCAGACATTGACGCAATTTTGCGGTTTAAACGCGCAGTCAGTTTGATATACAGAAACCAGTCTCTTTAACAGGGCCCATTGCCACTTGATGGTCATAATAAATAACTATAATGTCCGCGTTCATGTCCGCGCCGGCATTGACGCAAGTTGGCGTTCTAAGGTACAGTACTGTATGTACAATAATAAAAATCCTAGTTTCGCTGCTTGACTCCCGAAGCACTGGGCAGACATGCGCTCCACATGTACTGTATTGAATACTGAATATTTTAAGTGAAGATTTTAAAAATAAATTAAAAAAACATACTGTATTTTCAAGGTCTCGAACCCACGGAACAAGAAGAGAGGAGAAGCAATGAGACTAGGCATTAGACCGCTAGGCCACATGCTTCACCCATTAATAGAGTTCTGTAGTTTGTAAAGTCTAATGTCTAAGCTTCTGTCAAACAATCATCGGCCGGTGATACAGAACATACCGTACGGTACATTGGAAAGTGACACCTGGTGGGCAAAATGTTGTATTACACGTAATGAAATCACACGCATGCGCTATGTAGTTTAGGAAAAGGGACACCTGGTTGGCAAAAAGTTGTATTACACTTAATGAAATCTGACGCATGCGCTATGTAGTTTAGGAAAAGTGACATCTGGTGGGCAAAATTTTGTATTACACGTAATGACTTTTTTCACTAATAAACTTTCTTTGTGGCGCGACTCATGGTGTGGTGTGTGGCGCACCATACGTGGCGTGAGAGATAGCGCTGTGATGCCACATTATAGCTGGGCACATCAGTATATATATATAAAGAAACCAAGGGCAACGGCACACGTAGTATACCAAATGTAACTATAGATGTGTTCTGCTACATCTTTGCTGCATACACAGCAAATCACGTCACTCATGGTGCGAGGTGTGTGGCTGCCTTATTTAAGTCCTGTTCAAGTTCTTTGAAAATATCACCATTCAACCAGACCTCTTTCGTGAAGACTGATGTTCCTTAAAGTTACAGTTTGTAGTAATTTTGACATTTATCTATCAGAAAAGTGTATTTCTGTCAGTGATGTGTTGCTTTTCTGTGAGCAGTGTCTCTGTGAGAGAAGTTATTGTTTACACTTGTGGAGTGATACAGCTGTGGCTTTGTGATGAGGTTTTGGTTGCAGTTAGAATACACCACAGCATTTTATACAAAAAAAAAAATATATATATATATATATATATATATATACAAAGTCAGAAATCCACTGCACTCGCCACTCCCAGATTTGGGGTGCAAACCTGCACTCGCCATTCCCAGGCCTGGAGTGCAAGTGGCTTGTGACCACATTGTCTAAATCAGTGGTTCTCAAACTCGGTCCTCAGGACCCCAAACAGGTCACATTTTGTAGGTCACCCAGCAGGTGCACAGGTGTATTCATTACTCACTGACATATTTTAAAAGAACCACAGGTGGGGCTAATTATTTCACTTGTAATTCTGTGAGGAGACCTGGAAAACATGCACTGTTTGAGAATCTGTGGTCTAAATTAAAAAAAAAACAGAAAGCTCAGCACTCACCATTGTTAAAGCACTCACCATAATACATAAATAATGGAGTATTGGATTAGTTTCCCTTCTGGCATATACTTATAGTGCCTGCTGACCACTGCAAGCGTGCATATCTTCAATGTCACAGCGATATCCGTTCATGAAGCCATATGAATATTATGTTATATAGTTTGGGTTTGTTCCTCTTAATTCTGTCTAATATGTTGTATGTTTTCTATTTATAGAAATCGGTTTCAATTCCATACGATTTTATATATATTTTTAATTTCTTTTTATTTGGGAACATTGATTATGTTTCTCTTCTAGATATCTGGTGTGCTGTAAGAAAATGTTGATCAATAATAAGGATGTATAATGTTACATATCCGTCATACTTATGGAAACCTGGTAGCTGCTATCAGAGAGTTTAAACTGAAAAAATGTTAACTGGTTTAAAGCTCACCTGCCAACTAACTTATGGCTGTTAAAGGTAAGACCTTCACCAAACATAGGGCCTGATTCAGAGCCGATCGTAAGCGGCCGCTCGTTTGCTTCGAGCGATGTTCACACATCTGTGCATGCGTATGGGTCGTAATGCGCATGCGCCAACCAGTCATTGTGGTCGGAAATCATGTGTTCGCAAAATAGCGAGTGCCTGCTAATTTGAGTGACAGGATGAGGCTTTTGTGGGTGGTAATAGGGGAAGGTGCTTGAAAACGGGGAGCGGAGATCCGAACGCAGGCTTGCCAAACAGTCAAAATGGGCGTTTTAAGGATGTGCATAATTAACAAAGCAGCGTCAATGACCACGTCACTTGGTTGTCTCTTAGAGGGGTATTCAATATGAAACGTTAACTTCACTGTCGAACTTAATGTTTCATATCGGAGATTTTACCTGCGTTAAAGTATCGGGCGCGCTCCCGCTTATCCCCGTATTCAATATAAAATTAACAAAAATGGGAAACTCTGAAGTTGGATTTGCGTAAAGTTACGAATTTTTCCTTAAAAAAATTATAAGACCCCCTAAAGTTCTAAAAACATGGCTGAACACTATGGGTACCCCCGTTTTAGCCTTTAATTGAAAGTCGGGGATTTAAATAGCCACAGCAGGTGTTTTTTTCCCGACATTGAAGAAGTGATGCAGAAGAGCACTTAGGTTATTTTTTTCGTTTTTTTAAGTGGTCCCATCAAATTTGGGGTACATGAAAATGGGTACTAGCATATTTTTAAGTCCCTAAAGTAAGTTTTTAAAAATTCTGCATTTGTGCACCTGCTGCTATAATTCTATTCTTCAAATCACCTGCCGCATACTTGCAGAATAGCCCTGAACCTATTTCCCTATTTTTAAACAATTTTTTCCCATTTTTTTTTTACCCCAATTTTTAAATTAATTTTTGGGGGGGTCCCTATTTTTTTAAAAAAAATTTTTGACACAGTTCTTTTTTAAATGTCATTACCAGGGGTGCAGGCTATTTTTGTTTAAGCCTGCACCCCTAAACCCCAATTCTGCACTTTTTTTCGCCTCCTATTCAATGGTGAAAAGTTATCCCCGTTTTTTATCAAAGAGGGGTATTCAATATGAAACGTTAACTTCACTGTCGAAGTTAATGTTTCATATCGGAGTTTTTACCTGCGTTAAAGTATCGGGCGTGCTCCCGCTTATCCCCATATTCAATATAAAATTAACGAAAACGGGAAACTCTGAAATTGGATTTGTGTAAAGTTACGAATTTTTCCTTAAAAAAATTATAAGACCCCCAAAAGTTCTAAAAACATGGCTGAACACTATGGGTACCCCCGTTTTAGCCTTTAATTGAAAGTCGGGGATTTAAATAGCCGCAGCAGGTGTTTTTTTCCCGATATTGAAGAAGTGATGCAGAAGAGCACTTAGGTTATTTTTTTCGTTTTTTTAAGTGGTCCCATCAAATTTGGGGTACATGAAAATGGGTACTAGCATATTTTTAAGTCCCTAAAGTAAGTTTTTAAAAATTCTGCATTTGTGCACCTGCCGCTATAATTCTATTCTTCAAAACACCTGCCGCATACTGGCAGAATAGTCCTGAACCTATTTCCCTATTTTTAAACAATTTTTTCCCATTTTTTTTTTCACCCCAATTTTTAAATAAATTTTTTGGGGTGTCCCTATTTTTTTTAAAACTTTTTTTGACACAGTTCTTTTTTAAATGTCATTCCCAGGGGTGCAGGCTATTTTTTTTAAGCCTGCACCCCTAAACCCCAATTCTGCACTTTTTTTCGACACCTATTCAATGGTGAAAAGTTATCCACGTTTTTTATCAAAGACTTTTCAAAACTGCGTTAAGTCTTTGAAATTGAATACGGTGTAGAAGTAAAACCTGCGATAATGATGTCATACTTCCGATATTAACGCAAAAATGATGTTTTCGCTCCCATATTGAATACCCCTGAAAGACTTTTCAAAACTGCGATAAGTCTTTGAAATTGAACACGGTGTAAAAGTAAAACCTGCGATAATGACGTCATACCTCCAATATTAACGCAAAAATGATGTTTTCGCTCCCATATTGAATACCCCTGTTAGCCTGAACTGTTCGCATGATTGCGGTAGGAAAATCCAACCACAAGCACTGCGAGCAGTTCAGACACCTTTCGATGTACTCGATTATTCTAATAAATAGTGGAGATGACGTATGATGCGAACGGCCAGGGGGTGTTTTTACAAAATAGCGAGCGCATATGTAGTTCGCTAGCTCAGACATAGAGGCGTCAACAGACTGCAAAGAGTGAGCGCTCTATTTAGATATCTGGCCCCTTTTTCTGAATGAGCAAGCGCAAATAGCGTCCGGCTCTGAATCAGGCCCATAGAGTCTATCATACTACCAAAAAGGCAGCTGACACAGGTTAATATAAATGAGCTTGCAAAGAGGTGCATGAGAAAGGTGTGATCACAAAAAGGTTAATTGAAAATTAACCAAATACACAAAGTTAGAAATCCACTGTACTCACCACTCCCAGATTTGGGGTGCAAACCTGCACTCACCATTCCCAGGCCTGGGGTGCAAGTGGCTAATTGGTTAATTTTTAATTAACCTTTTTGTGATCACAGATTTCTCATGCTGGCTAAAACATTGTATTATACTGTTCTGGAATCAGCTTCCTACTGTTGCTTCCAGCTGGCAAGGCATCCCTATGATGATGTTAATCAACTTATATCACAGAATGTGTAGCTGGTTTATATATGTAGAACTATTAGGAAGCCTATATTTGTACCAGAGGATTGTTGTACACATCTTAAGTGACAGGCTTCACAGGTCTGTTTTATTTTTGTGATCTCTCTGTGTGCCTGTTGCTTTGTAGGGACCTGCTAATTTTGACAGAGCTTAGATAGTTCCCTTATTTGTGCTACTCTGATGGCCTCTGTTTGATCTGGTCCTTCTATTTACACCTACAGATTCATAACTTTGTGCACCTGGCATTTAACTATTAGTGTTCAACCTATCTGGCAGATTATCTACCATTGTCTGGGACCTAGAGGCCATGACATCGAATGTGAAATCTAGCACCAGTACCCCAGCCGATGGGAGTGGGTTTCTGAACTTACATCTCTCTATAGGCAAAATTCTTAGCTTCAGAGCTGAACATTTATACTTTAAGGATTCCTTATTAGTGACAGCAGGATCTGAATCTACAGAATAATTATACAATACTTTACTTAAACTTAAGAAAAAAGAAGTAGATTACTATGGGGTAACAGTAACAGACTATCATAAGGAGTGCAAAATCCCCAGGGGCTTCAGGATTTAAACGTTTACGTTGGGTAGTGGTACTGAAAAGTGCTCTCTGGACCTCATATTACTAGTGACTGAGGAATCCAGTAGAGAACTAATTAGTATGCGTGAAAAAATTGCCACTTTTGAGATCACACATATAACAGACCTAACTAGTGATTCCACACAGAATTGGCTGGAAAAGCTAAGTTCACAAGTTACAAAATACAAAAAAGAATTAATACAATTTAAGCAGGAGAAGTTAAATAGGGTATATCTGGATTACCAGGAACAGAGAGTCTATACCTGGGCCACGGGCAGAACACCTACACCAAGGTTTACCAAATACAGACAGGGACCTCCTAGATGAGAATTAGAAAGCGACTTCTCGAGTGGAGCCAACTCTTCCCAAAGTGACCATGAAGCTTCTACCAGCACCATCATATGGAGACGCCCTTTAGGGGTTACCACCCGGGAAGCAAAAGACACAGGGAATGCACAAGACATAGCAAGCAGGGGGAGAGGAAAAAAGATAAACAAGTGGAGAACACAATAATTATTATTATTATTATTATTATTAATTATTAAACCTGTCCAAAAGAGCTATCATAGAAACTGAAAAAATATTACTCAACAAGGGACTGAGTTTTGTTCCAACTTGCACCTTCAATAGTTTTGACTGGAAGAAGGATATCTTGCAGTTCACACGCAACATAAAATTAAAAGAGTTTTACTCCAACACCCACAGTACAATGCTTTGATCAAAAGTTTCACAAGGCTGTTGGATCATCATGTAATGCAGGAGTCTAAGAAACATCATACATATGCTCAAAATAATTTAATGAAGGATGAATATCTGGCATTAAAAACTCTAATCAAAGACACTGCCATCTCTATTCACCCCACGGACAAAGGATGGGCTTTGGTTATACAGGACACAGATGACTTTAAAAAAAGAGTTGTACAGACAATTATCAGACACAGCAGCATATCTGGAACTATAAAAAGATCTTTCATCCCAATATAAAATAGAATTGGACATCATTCTAGCAGAAGCACTATCCAGAAATTGGATTTTGGAATCCACCAGAATCAGCCTTGTCACTGACAAACTAGTAGTACCCTTAATATATTCACTCCCTAAGGTACACAAGTCTTTGGAGGCACCACCAGTCAGGCCCATCATTTCAGCAAGGGGTTCCCTGTACAGCACCATCTCCAAATATTTGGACTTTTTAGTCCAACCATTGATAATGAAACAGCACACTTTTCTAAAGATACTAAAACCCTGCTCAACAAATTGCATAGTTTGCAGAATATACCCACTAATTTACTACTATGTACCATTGATGTGGTATCTCTTTACACTAGCATCCCACACAGGCAAGGTGTGGACTGTGTCTATCAATTCCTGCTCAATAATAGAGTATACGGGCTTCACATACCCCTCTTTATGACCTTACTAGAAAAAACCCTCACTAGGAACTACTTCCTATTTGATAATATGTTTTTTCTTCAACTCCGGGGATGTGCCATGGGTTCCCATGTAGCACCATCTTTCGCAAATATTTACATGTTTGAAGTGGAGAAATCCTTATTTTTTGACAATACCAGAATGTACTGTTTTTTACTACATATATTTACGATATCTTGATCCTTTGGTCAGGATCACAAGAAGAGTTCATTCGTAACATGACAGTGGTCAATCAGATGCACGAGTACGTTAAATTCACCTATGAATGTAACCATCCAGCAGTACACTACCTAGATGTGCATGGAAAGGCACAGAGTTTCAATACCCTTTTATATGCCAGGAGTCATCACCCAACTGCCCTTAAGAAGGGACTTCCCTTCTCCCAGTTCTTACGCATCAGAAGAATTACCACAAACGATGAAGTAGCTGCGCTAGAAATTGATAATATGAAGAAATTTACAAATGAGGTTATTTACTAAAAGAATTGGAGCGAACAAAACTATGCTTTTCACAAACAAGCATAACACAGCCAGCAAATTCATAAATCAAACCACAAAGAGACTGTGGCTGATTATCAACACAGATATCAGTATTAAAGCTTTACACTAATCAACCATCATGATGTGCCACAAAAGAGGCAAAAACCTTAAAGACTGGTTAGTGCATAATGACATATAACAACCATCCTCTAATCCAGAAACACATTTCTGGGCCAGGAAGCTAGGTTGCCACAAATGTACTGGATGCACTACATGCAGTTACATGCAACCTAACAGGTACATTGTACATCTACACTCCGGAAAACAATTTCCTTTCAAACATATCTTCACATGCACCAGCAAATATGTAGTCTACATGAGAAGATGCCCTTGCAGCCTAGTATACATAGGCACAACTACACTGACCTTCAGGGAGAGGATGGCAAACCATCACACAGCCATCATACAAGCCCTATCTGGTAAAGAAATAGACCAACATGTTGCCTGTCACTTCAAAGAGAACCAACATTCCTTGGCTACCTTATCATACAAGATTATCTACCATGTACCAACTTCCAAGAGAGGTAGAGATCGAGAGAAGTGTCTACTACAACTGGAAACACAGTGGATTCATAAGTTGAATGCTGTCACTCCCTTTGGACTCAATGAGACTTTGTCCTTTGCATGTTATTTATGAAGATGTTCTCCAATTTTTTTGGCTGCCACATGGTGACACCATTTTTTTGTGTGTCTCACAGTGGGTGCTACTTATTACATTGTGTTTTTGCATCACCCTGGACTTGTCACTTGTTTTTTGTTGCATGAACAGCCTGTGACAAATTTCTCAGTTTATTCTTTACTTTCAATATTCTATATTGGACAAGACACTGTATGCATTTTTTACACAGCTCAAGCAAGAGGTTGCTGGGCTACATTCACCCCCACCAGTGCATCCATTCAGATATTATATTAATTACAGACATACCATACTGGCTATGCCCAATCTTGGCTGATCTTGGAAGCCAAGCAGTGTTGGGCCTGATTAGTACTATGAGGGGAGACCACCTAAGAAGATCAGGTTCTGTAATATAGATCAATACATCTATTTTGGAAATACTGGTTGGAGGGTTAAAAGAAGCGCAATGTATAGGTTGCCTTGTTCATATATTTATATTTTTGCTCAACATTTTTTCTTTATATTTTTTCTTACTTAGTTTGCTCCATGATGGAGCTATTTCCCTATAGATTATGCATAGACCTTACTTCGCCTTTAACTTTTTTGGAACTTTTTTTACTTTGTTCCCTTTTTTTGATTTTTGCTAGATTAGTTCTTTTTCTAGTGCGTACTAGATTCATCACATAGGAGTGTTTTGTATATATCTTTCTATTTTTTGATCAAGTGTTTATTTCAACAATGAGTACAACAGCCTCGTCATTATGTATATAGGTGTATACATAATTTTTGTGTGTATATGCATGTATATACACATATATTTTTTCTTTAATATATTTTTATATTGATTCCTTTAATATACATTTTACATGACAACTATTCCTAATATTTTTTCACATTCTTATAATTTGAGGATTTATTTGGATTCATTTTTTCCTTTACATGGCTATTTTGTATTGACACTGTTCATATATGCATTTTTCCTTCATTCATCCTCTTATTGACACTAGGGTGTGGAGTTTATTTGTTCTCCATTGAGATGGCGGTGGTTGGGGTATTTATGTTTATTGTGCATCACTTGATTGTTCACTTATGTTACACATCCCCTCACTGGATATCTCTGGTACCTAACACACATGTGCTTTTCACATTCACCTTAACACCTAGTGCTTTGCACACAGGGCCTGATTCAGAGCCGCTCATAAGCGGCCGCTCGTTCGCTTCGAGCGATGTTCACACATCTGCGCATGCGTATGGGTCGTAATGCGCATGCGCCAACCAGTCATTGCGGTTGGAAATCGAGGGCTTGCAAAATAGTGAGTGCCTGCTAATTTGAGTGACAGGATGAGGCGTTTGTGGGTGGTAACAGGGGAAGGTGCTTGAAAACGGGGAGTGGTGATCTGAACGCAGGCATGCCAAATGGTCAAAACGGGCGTTTTAAGGGTGTGCATAACTAACAAAGCAGCGTCATCCACCACGTCACTTGGTTGTTTCTTAGCCTGAACTGTTCGCATGATTGCGGTAGGAAAATCCTACCACAAGCACTTCGAGCAGTTCAGACGCCTTTCGATGTACTCGATTAATCAAATAAATAGCGTAGATGATGTAGGATGCGAGTGGCCAGGGGGCGTCTTTACAAAATAGCGAGCGCATGTTTCGTTCACTCGCTCAGACATAGAGGCGTCAACAGACTGCAAAGAGCAAGCACTCAATTTAAATAGCTGGCCCCTTTTTCTGAATGAGTGAGCGCAAATAGCATCCGGCTCTGAATCAGGCCCACTCTACCCACCTAACACGGTGAGCCCTAGTCTTACAAAGTCACTGTGGCAAATTTTTTTTCTTTTACTTTCTTTACCTTACATGTAATTCAACCTCCCAGCCACTGGTGTGCTAGACCTGGCTGGCCTGAGTGATGCCTCTGTGCACCCGGCTCAGCATGTGACATGGTCACGTTGTTGACATCATTGTGCATGAGCTGTGACACACTGTGGATGCACGCAGATGGTCATACTCATGGCACCCAGCGACCAGCACACGGAGGCAGCACCTATCACTTTAGACATACTGCTATATAGGTATGTATACTTATTATCACATTTGTGTTCTTGATAAAAGTCTTCTAGACTGAAACGTCAAACAAGAGTGTAGTTCCAAATGGGCAGTCAAACCTTGAAGCTCCTGTACCCCAGTAGCCTGTTCCAGTTCCGAATTCATTTTTAGGTCTGTGCAAACTGTCATTGCTGCTGACACTTGAGACTCCTGGAGGGAGGCAGGCCTACTAGGCACAATAAACTGGGATGGTCTTAGGAATGACCTTTCCATGAAACTCAGTAGTACAGGACAAAAGTTAAATAGAATTTATTCACAAAAGAATTATAATCAACAAGGTCTCATATAAAGTCTCAAACAGCACAGAGATTCATATATGCAATAATAAGTATAGGAGAGAATCCCAAAATATATATGCAGTCTTTAACATATAAGAACTAACGTGGAACCCAGAGTCCAGTATGAGATTAATACCTCAGGATGGCATTGAGGACCTTGGCCAGGGTAGAACCCTGTAGTAATGGAAATCCGGAGCAGAGCGAGACCTGCAGAATAATATAGTTCTGGGACAGGGCCGAGACCTGCAGTGCAGTGAGAGATGAAGCAAACTTGAGCCTTGTGGTATAATGAAGACGGAGCAAGGTTACACCCTGTGAGGCGATGAGATTCTGGAACAGGGTTGAGCCCTGTATGGAGCAGGGTTGAGCCACTTGATGTGGAGAAGATTATAGCAGAGTTGAGCCCTGTGGTGTTGCTAGGGTTTGGAGCAGGGTTGAGCCCCATGATGCAGAGAAGATTGTAGCAGGGTTGAGCCCGTGATGCGGAGAAGACTGTAGCGGGGTTGAGCCCCGTGATGTGGAGAAGATTGTAGAAGGGTTGGGCCCTGTGGTGCAGAGAAGATTGTAGCAGGGTTGGGCCCTGTGGTGTGGCTAGGGTTCAGAGCGGGGTTGAGCCCCGTGATGTGGAGAAGATTGTAGCAGGGTTGAGCCGGTGATGCGGAGAAGACTGTAGTGGGGTTGAGCCCCATGATGCGGAGAAGATTGTAGCAGGGTTGAGCCCCGTGATGTGGAGAAGATTGTAGCAGGGTTGGGCCCTGTGGTGAGGAGAAGATTGTAGCTAGGGTTTGGAGTGGGATTGAGCCCCGTGATGCAGAGATGACACTGTAATGGTGCAGTTGACAGCTGTAACAAGGATGGATTCAATATCCACAGGAATGGAAAAACAACAGGCATAGTAAATAGTGCAGCAAAATGGTGAAACTGCAGTGATGGAGCAATGAGCAATACTTAGGCAATAGGAATGCTGGGCCCTGTAGTGCAGCGAGTGACTGACATCAGAAGTTCATCTGGAATACGACAAAGTCCACAGCAATCCATAGCCACAGCGGGGATCTGGCAGAAGTCCAAGAAAAAACCTGAAAGTAACGTTGCACATACACTGAAACACAGTTAGTAACAGGCTTTATACTAGAGGTCTGTGATCCATAGGAAATTTCAGAACATGTGACCCAAATGGAATCAGGTTTGAAATAATGAGCAATCTAGGAATCCCACAGCCTGATGACACCTGGGAAACAGATGATCACTTTAACACTCTATCCCCTGAATGAGAAGCATGTCAGCAAGCAGGATAGCTCCTCCATTGACCACAATGGAACCTTGGCAAAGGTAGTCTATCTTTATGTACTGAAATAGTCGCAGTCCTGACAATGACACAGTTGTCAGCGTGATCTTTATTGTACAAGACCCATGAGTGCTGCCATTCATCTTAACTGTGCATGTGCTGTTCCTTAGGGAATTTTGTGGAGGGCACCAGGGTAATTTGCTGATGCTTGAATGTGGAGTGCCGGCTAATACATGGTATTATATATATTATAAAAACCCTTTTTTTAAGTTTCTCTAGCTCTGCCTTAATGAGGAGGCTGAGTAAGATGGCTGCTATAAAGCTACAATCTAGCAGCTGCCGGCAGGCTTCTCTGAAATGGTCACTTCAGATGCAATGGTGTCAGGGAATCACGCTAGGCAACTGTTTAAACAGCCCTGTGATATTTAGGACAAGTGCTGTGGGCAAGGAAAGCAACTTTGCTTTTAATTCTACATTGGAAAACATAACAAATTTCCACCACTTCTTTCAGACACAGTCACTGCATTGCATCATGTCCCTGTGCTCCCGTGCTGTCAATTACTCAGTGTGACATCATAAAAACTATTATTGTGGCACATCATTTGGGCTGCATGGTGGACTAAAAAGATTACACACAGGTAAGGAGATGATATGTAGGGCACAGACTGGTTTTACAGAATTATGTTTTGGGGACAAGCTATACACATCCACTGCATTTTCATAAGGCCCCTATTGTAAAGTTACTTATCATGCACCTTACAATGCTCATGTATGGTGTTGCAAAGGTTGTCTACAGGGATGCACACCAGTCATGATACTTTTGGGAGAATTAATTACAGAAGGCATGCATTTCTATTTTTAATGTAAACAATTGATGATATTTAGAGATTATTCATCCAAATACTACATGCTTTATCATCAATATACACACAACTAGAACAATGAAAAGGAAAAGAAGGATAAACAAGCCACTGCAATATTGCACTTATCCTAATTATTAATAAATGGGGTTATGTCACAACATTCATTGAGGGCTACAGGGATTAACATGTTCCGATTATGTTTGCAAAAGGTTTCTCTTTTCACATTTTTTAGAATATCACCTTTTCTTTCATCCATAACTACATGCTCTATAGCCTTAAAGGTGACATTTTCTAATTTTGAGTTATGACGTTCTAAAAAATGTCTCGTGACGCTATGATTTTTTACTTTATTTAGAATATTTCACATACAGTATGCTCTATAATGTACAGCTTTAGTTCCCTTTTTGTCTTGCCAATATATTTCTTGCCACATTGGCATTCTATCATATATATGACAACTGTTATTTGGCGATTCATTAAGCTAGATATTTTATATTCTTTCGAATTTTTTGCATTTTTAAAGCTCATTCTGTCTCTACTGCAAAACTGTCATATCTAGTGTTTTAAAAATATAATTTTAGCATGTGATCTTCAAATATTGATGGCTGACTTTGTGCAATGCACTTATTTAATACATTTGTAATTACTTGAAAGGAGCATTGCAAAAATATAGATTTTATGTTGCATGATTAATCTAAAAGGAGTTTTAGAAAAACAAATGCAGTAACTTAAATAGTAACTTACAAGTTTATAGTTAATGTCAAAATGGGCTCACAGTGAATATAATTTGGATAAAATACCCTCATAGTGGACCAGATACTTACTAGCCACTAACTTTCCACTTTTTGGAAGTATTTTCATGGCACTATGGTGATATGGTGCATACTATAAACATTTTAAAATTTCACTTCAAAGTTCTGTCTAATGTCATTTTGCTTCATCTCCTTAATTCATTATAACATTTCTGATTTTCCATAAGATGCCATTATTTCCTGATAAATCCTAAAAACATGTTCATTTTATGCCAACTAATAACAGCCCTTGAAGCTCATTTAAGTATCCCATCTCGCAAAATAAAATCAATGTTTTGAATGTGGGAATAATCCAAGGGACATTCCTGTGTATAA
This sequence comes from Taudactylus pleione, assembly GCA_031769625.1. Lineage (NCBI taxonomy): Eukaryota > Metazoa > Chordata > Amphibia > Anura > Myobatrachidae > Taudactylus > Taudactylus pleione. The sequence continues at coordinate 2,077,368 of JAUIMM010000040.1, read as the reverse complement.
CCATCATTCAGAACCGCCAAGATCCCCCCAGTATTAAAAGAATAATTTTGCCCACAGCCACTCAAATTTTATTACAAATATTTGTGACAAAATGCCATTTGCATTGAGGATATATTTACAGGTTCAAAAATGACCACTAATGACCTTAACATTGACTAAATATTTGTTAGCCCTTTTTTATTTTACAGTCATATGTTCACTTTAAGTTTAAAACTTGGCAACATAATTTACTACATATTAATATAAATGTATGTATAGAGTTTTGTCTGCAGTTATCTACAGATGAACTTTTAAAAGGACAGCTTAGATATTTAAATTTATTATAGAAACAGTATCTCTCAAGAGATTTTCAACTGTCATGTAAAAGAATGGTTAGAAGTTTAAAATGAAAATTAATTGTGAACTTATAAAATGTAGTTCACAGTTAAATGGAGTTGTAAATTAATACATAAATCAAAATTGACATTTTTTTATATGTAAGTACTGCATTTAAACTGTTTCTTTAATTATTCGTCTGATATACCTCTTAGACAAGTTTCAGTTGTTACAAAAATAATATAATAATTTAACATTCTTTAGCTTTTTCTACAATTAATTTAGCAAAGTTAAAGTGATGTGGTACTGATAATACAATAGCTTTATTCTCTCTGGAAACATCAAGCTTGAAATACATAGGGTACAATAACTAAACCTGAAAGTGATTATTATTCTAGTTAGTAATAATGAGTAGTCCTTCAAATGTTGTAATATAATTACATGCTTATGTTAGTAAGCAATTATACAAAGTAAGAAGTATTCATGATTTACAAAGTGTTTGATAACTGTATCCTGCCTTTGTACATTAGATGGATTGATAGACAGTCAGATGATAGATGAGGTCCATAATGTGCAGAAGTTAAATTTGTGCTACTCTAAACTGAGAACTGATTAAAATTTACAAACATGCAAAAAGAAGTCAATAGTCAAGCCAGAATTAGCTTAAGAAGGAGCCTGGTGTGACCTGAAATGTTACCATTTTGCTTAATAATCAATTTATTGTTTATATATACTGGAGTGTAATCTTATTTTTAGACTACATTACTGTAACACTTCTGGTGTTCAGCCAAATATTTTACCAGTTGGGGCACCCTCCTGTCATCTCTCTCTCTCACTCTTTTTCTTTAATGCTCTATTGCTCATATAGATATATAGATCTACAGTATCAATCTTTATATGGGATATAGTCGAGATCCCTAAGGTAGGGATATTGGCACTGGAATCAAGACACCAGTCAGAATCACGGCACCAGCATCCTGACCTCTGGCATCCCAACAGTAAATTTTGGGGTTAGGGGAAGGGTTAGGATTAGGGTTAGGAGTCAGGCACTAGTAGAAAGGGTTAGGGTTAGGCTGTGGAGGAAAAGGATAGGTTTAGGCTGCAGGTGGTGAGGGTTAGGTTTAGGCTGCAGGGAGGAAGGATTAGGTTTATGGGTAGGGGTAGGGTTAGGTAACTTACTGGCAGGTGTCGGTATCCTAACCCTATTCAGGATTCTGGCATTCGGATTCTGACAGCCAGGATCCTGAGCACCGGCATCCCATACACAACCCTTATATATTTATATATATGCACAAACACTACACTACATGTTGCTAAATTTGTATGTGCATATTAAAATACAAATACAGTACCAGTACTGTACCATTTGTCATAACCTACAGTACCATCATATTCATAATATACACAGCTTTCTCTTTAGCCAGTCTATAGAGTTCAAGCTGCATTCATGTCCATTCAATTATAAACAAACGTTTTTAAATATAAATCAATAAGCGAGATACTCTAGAATAATGGACCAGGATAAATCATTCATGAGTCATTTGTGGTAATATATGGAGTAATTAAAGTAGCAATTGCTACTTCTGTTTTGGGATTGATGTATAATAACATACAACACTAAATATTTGATGATGACTGGTGTAGCAGAGAGGTAACACATACAGCATTTTACAATACCTCAGCAATTATATATTCCCTATCAGAACAATAAAAAACACTTTTGCTTGAGTTAAAGTCCCTTGAAGTATTTAATGTTGCAGAGCATACTTCTTTGTTCAAGCACCAAACATGCAGCAAAAGATTGTGGGATACACTTTCTATGTCTTGTATATGTAATCCTTATAAACATGTATAATTAACAAGAAGATTTTAGAATAAATCAAAAGAAACTGCACAAGACAACACTGCCTACTATCAATCCAATATAGCTTCTAATGTAATATATGGAGTAATTAATGTAGTGCTTGTTATTTCCATTTTGTTACTGATATATAAAACATACAATACTAAATATTTTATCATGCCTGGTTTAGCAGAGGTAACAAATATATTACACTACCACAGCAACTATAGATTTCCTATCAGGCCTATAGAGAATATTCTTTGCTTGAATTACAGTAAGAACCTTTGGAGTGCTTTACTCAAGTAAATTTAGTTAAGCCATGCTACTATAATAACAAATAATATTTAAACTGCACAACTTGCAATCATTTTGCCCCTTGTTTCAGAACTACTGCTAATCCCTGATTCCACAGATTATTCAAATTGGCAAATCGAATGAATATATTGAAGGTGGGCCCATTTAACTTTTTTTTTAGATTTTGATTAAAAAGATCAAAATAGATATATGTTGTTCTAACAAAGGGATAATGGTTCAAACTATGATTCATACGTGATAATGTAATTTATGTTCGACTATATTTTATGTCTTTACAAAACATTGCATATTTGCTTATTAGTTTTCAGGAACGCTTAATTTTCCACAATCAAAATTTTACAATATTTTTAACTTGTACAGCTGTTATACCTCAGACATTATTCTAGACTACAAAGACCAGTCCAATATTACTTTCCTACATTCCAGTTGTTCAACTCATCATATAATGAAGAAAACCTCTTTTTTAAATTTAACAGGAGTCACTTTGACATTATTATGTAATGAAATCACTCTGGAACACTGATAAAGTCAAAAAGGTCAAACATGCTTTTTTCAAGTTGAACAAGTTTACTGTTTTATTTTCATACACAGTGACAGTTTTGTTTCAGCAAGTTAAGGATACCGTGGACTTGCTGTTACATCTGTGGCAATTGTTGGCTCAGTTATATGCTCACAAGAATTCTAGCTCTAATGTAAAGAGCATTTAAGCAGTGTTTAATACATTTATTAAATTACCATTATACTACACAATGAATGGCCTTAAGCGTTAAATGGCAGAGCCATAAGCCAATGGAAGGGAGGGGGACAAAGTAATACCTGTCTAGCCAATCCGACTCTGCCCATACTACCAGTCTCCAGATTGTGGCTCCAGCTCCCCTGCTGCCACTCACTTCATCCATGGTAAGTGCTCCACTCTCACAATACATATTCTTTATAATTATAAGATGAATATAAAAGTTCTAAAAATACAGAGGGAAAAAATGAGTAGGGTTCCCCCATATTTTAGGAACCAACACTGGGCTCCCAGAGCCAGTGCTGGTTTTAAAAATAAGGGGAAAAAATGGCATGGGATTCCCCGTATTTTTAAAACCAGCATTGGTTTCAAATCTAGCCAAATTGTAATCCCATAGCCAGGGGACACTTTCACCGGGTCTACCTGGCCAAAGAATTAACACCCCAAGCTAGTCAGCCCAAGCCAGGGATCTCAGGGGAGTTGGGGACTCTGTCAATAAAGGGATCCCCCTTCTTCCAAGCACCCGGGCTTACGCTGAAGCCCGGGGCTCTTCACTGCACACTTGGCTGGTGGGTGCAGGGGTAATAGTGTGAAGAATAGATTAATATTATTATTTTTTACAGTAGAACTACAGGCGCCAGTGTGCCTGCCATTTGGCACTTTTGGAAATACAAGTGCCAGCAGGTGGCTAGCACCCATACCCCCACTGTAAAAAAATAGAAAAAAAAGATGGTACACACACACCGTAGAATTTAATAGATTATAATATACCTAACACACTCACACATACTTACCTTCTGCCACAACCCCTTTCTCCAAGTAGAATTCCCATGGGTTTACCTGTGAAAAAAAAATCAAATACTCACCAACCTCTTGGCAAAGGTCAGTCCCCTTCTTCTGTAGGCTCGCAGGCAGGTTTGCAACTGCGATCCTTGCAATAATGTAAATGCAGCAGGAGGTGTATGACACCCACTTCTGTATTTGCTGTCCCAGCATTGCGATGGAGGTCGCAGGCTGGGATCACATCACAATCATTGGTGGTCGATGGTCGCTATGGTGGAGGGCACCGAACCTCTGGCCAGCTGAGTAGGTTTAAGTTTACTGAGACTGGCCGGCTTGCAAAATCCTGGGCTAGCCACTCCCAGAAAATAGGGCATACATGCCCCTTTTTCCTGGAACAGCAGCCGTACATGCCCCTTTTTCCTGGAACAGCAGCCGAACCCGCCCCAGCAACGCCCCTTAAATGTCTCTGCCTGTCAATCAAGTAGAGGCATTCAGGGATTTGCATGCAACTATGCAGGACCCATTCTTCATACTCACAGAATGGGTCCTGCGCATGCACAGATTTCTGATAATCAGGAATCTGTGATCAGCAGCGAACTTGCGTTCATTTGTGAACCAGGCCCATTGTCCAATCACTTTTGTCTACATAGTGTATATCTCAGCATTACAGTCCACTATGTAGATTTCCACAAAGTTCCAAAACAGCTCAAAATCTCTATTGTGCACATAGGAGCGACTGCATAATTTCCTCCTTCATGTTTCACACCATATGACAGCAACTCGTAACCAAGGGTAAGACAGTATCATAGTATAGACTGGAGGAATTTTTCTCACCCGTCTTCTTCTTTCTTTGCTGCTCTTCTCTGTCCAGTAGCTGCAGCGTGAATAGTAGTGCAGTTGAATAGAACATACTATGTGTATTACAAGAATCCTTTATTTTACATTTGAATGTAAACAGGGGTGCTTCAAGGCACAGTCTGTCTGGGCTGTTGCCTGGAGCAAATTTTCATAAAAAAATATGAATAAACACCTGCACACATTATATTTACATATATATCAATATTGCTAAAATTTTACTTTTAAAACCTAAGAAGCTTCATTGGGAACAGTTTTTGACATAAATAGCTAAATATGTTAAAAATAGACATAGAATATAAATATGAAAATGCTTGGAGCACCATAGCCTCAAAGGGTGCAGTCCCTCACCTACCTCACAACCGCTGACTCTGGGCCTGATTCAGACCCGGACGCAAAACTGTGTTCGCCCACAGTACGTATGAACAGAAATATGTTAAACAAAGTGCTCACACGTGTGGTCGCTCGTAGCTAGGCCTCCACCCTATATTCACCCAACCCCTCCTCTACCTAGCGAGCGGCTGAAATAGCGAGCACTCTACTCGTCTTTTGTTGATGGTTGCATGTCAATAAACTTTATTGTTTGTTCTGTGTTCCATTTGTTCCGCTGATTCCGTATGGTTTTAAGGACAAACCTGTTTTTTAGTTTAAGTCGAAAGGATGTTTCTTTGGTATTAATGCTTTTGTTGTTTATTATTTTAATACAGAATATATGGTTATTCGTTTGGTCTGAACCTTGCTTACGCACCTAAATGCATCAAGCCAATCATAAGTCCCAATATATTTTTATGGGTTGTTACATGACTCACACATTAACCAATAGAATTTTTCCTGTTATTTATGAAAGTACTTTAGCCAATCAGATATTTTTGGTACCTGTAATAAAATTGTTTTGTGTTGAAAAAAATCATTGCCATTATGAGAGCCAGTGCATTCACACGGCGTGAGTTGCTGGTCCTCACGGAAGTGATTGACCAGCGCATAACAGATAGGCCACCCCCCATCACCAACCTCCTTATGCATCGGGCGTACGTGGAGGTGCGCTGGCAGCTGTGATTGATGGGCTATCGCAGGACCATCGGGCAACTGGAGCGCAGATGGTCGGATTTGCACAGCAGGTCACCACGCCTGCTTGAATATCTTCATCTGCGGATCCATCGGCGTAAGTGTATATGTGAATTGTTTAATGTCTATACCAATCTTAATTGCATAATGTACTTTGCTAATGTAAATTTGCTTTAACGCGCGTGCATAAACATGGTTGTATATGTCATTACCTCCATACTGGTTCTCCATAATACCCTTATGTAGTTAATGCATTGTTTTTTTTATAAAATAAAGAAAATTTGAAATTCCAAATACAAATATGTTTTGACAATGTAGAAAACATGTTTGAAAATATTTTTGTAAAATATTTTTGGCCCAAACTTTTCTACAGTTTACACTTGGAGCCAAATGTCAAAGGTAGTGTCCATTTTTGTTGGACATTTTTTTTTAATCAAAAAAATTTCCAAACAAGCTTTAAAAAAGAAAATTTTAATGCACACAAATAAAAAAACAGGATTAATACACACAAAACAAAAATAGAAACTCAAGAACTGATTGTAGATGTAGCATGCCAACATGTTGTCCCAAATCTGGCAAAAGTCACATTTGTCCAGGTATAAATTCCACATTTTTTCATAATTGTCATAGTTGTTTATTTTCAGGTAGTATGCAGGTTGTTGTTTTGTTTTTGAAAAACCAAGAAAAGAACCATAAAAAAATTAACACAATGGAAAGTGAAATTACCATCTTCTATATGTTTTATAAATTCAAAGTTTAAAAAAATTACCTGAAATAACACAAAAGAATGTCATCGCGTATGCCCCCCCCCCCAGACACTCTCCTACAACCAACCTTAGGGGGGCCATCCTCTGGCAAGGCATCCTCTGGCTGCATTGGGACACCACTCCTTATGGCGATGTTATGAAAAATCCAACACAGGACCACAATTTTGGAAACCATAGCCAGCAAATACATTAGGTCGACACCAGAGATGTGGAGGCATCTAAATCAGCCTTTTAAAAGGCCTATACAGCGCTCCACCACCTGCCTGGTGGCAGTAAGTGCGGAATTATATTGACTTTGTGGACCTGGTGTAGGTACCAAATAAGGAGTGAGCAGCCAGGGCATGCAAGGGTAGCCACTGTCTCCTGCGTAAAAGAAAAAAAAATCACAACAAAATCCAATTAAACATTGTAGCGTTAAAAAATTAAGGGTCCCACTTACCCAGAAGCCATGCATCACCAGCTTGTAGGTTGTTTAATTTTTGCCAAAGCCCTGATTGATGGATGACAAAAGAATCATGTGCACTTCCAGGGAACTTTGCATTCAAGGATAGGATCTGAAGGGAGGCATCACATACCACCATTACATTCATTGAATGAAAATGTTTCCTGTTCCTAAATATAGCCTCTAGCACTGCTGGAGGCTGAAGTGGTATGTGAGTGCCATCCACACCCCTATGATGTGTGGGAAGCCAGCAATTTTCAAAAAAAATTTGCTTAACCACAGCAAGGGACCCCATATCCAATGGCATATGAATAAAATGATGGAGGTGCTTAAATATGGCATCCATCATGGCCCTCAGGATCCTGGAAAAGGAGGACTGTGATATTCCAGCCACTATTTCGACTGTGGTCTGGAAGGATCCTGAGGCACAAAAATGTAACACCGACATCAACTGCGTTAGTGGTGGTATTGCTGTTGGATTGTTAATTTGCCTCTCAAGATCACTCTCTATTAATGAAAGAGTGTCTAGGATAACTTTTGGTGGTAGGCAGTAATGCCTTAACACCACATCATCAGGCATTCCAAAAAGGGTGACACGTGTTTGATATATCTGGGATCTTGCATGCCTATGAGGCCTATGCCTAGGAGGATGTCCAGGTTGGTCGGGGTCTGGGACCATTGCCACTATGAGATGACCTACATCAATCTGAAATGGTAGGCAATTTTTTAATGGATTAGATATTTGAGAATGGAAAAATATACTTATCTTCATTAAAAAAAGGTATATTCTTACAGGGTTGGGTAGGGACGTCTTGTCGAAAACCTAGATATTTTTTATGGCTACAAAAAAAAAATAAAGGAAGGGATTAACAAGCCAGGCTAAGCCCACAAGAACACCTCTGCATGCACTACACAGATGAGGTTAAGTTTTTTTGTTTTGGAATTATTCTAATGTACGCTTAACTGACAGACATGAGCTCGCTAAATATACGCCACAATTCTATTTTTTGCATTATAGTATGCTTAGCTGACAGACATGAGATCGCTAAATATACATCACAATTCTATTTTTTGCATTATAGTATGCTTAACTGACAGACATGAGATCGCTAAATATATGCCACAATTCTATTTTTTGCATTATAGTGTGCTTAACTGACAGACATGAGATCGCTAAATATATGCCACAATTCTATTTTTTGCATTATAGTATGCTTAACTGACAGACATGAGATCGCTAAATATACACAAAATAATTACACATAAATCATAATTGGACAAAAAAATAAAATAAAAATAAATCTGTAATTGCAAATCCGACATATTTTTAGATATACCAAACAGCACAGGCTGATTGTAACCAAAATATGTTATAATGTACACAAAGAAAGATGATTTTTTGACACAATTAACCATGTACTTACCACACCCAGACGAAACCAGAAAAACAAAAGGGGTCCAAAAAACGAAATGAAGAAAATCCAAACACTAAATGTAAGCAAAGTTAGAACATGTATTCAAAAATAATCTTTTAAATTTTAACCCCCCCCAAAAAATTCAAAAAAACTGGGACCATCGACACTATGAGATGACCTATATCAATCTGAAATGGTAGGCAATTTTTTAATGGATTAGATATTTGAGAATGGAAAATTTTACTTATCTTCTTTAAAAAAAGGTAGATTCTTACAGGGTTGGGTAGGGACATCTTGTCGAAAACCTACATATTTTTTATGGTTACAAAAAAAAAATAAAGGAAGGGATTAACAAGCCAGGCTAAGCCCACAAGAACATCACTGCATGCACTACACAGATGAGGTTAAGTTTTTTTGTTTTGGAATTATTCTAATGTACGCTTAACTGACAGACATGAGCTCGCTAAATATATGCCACAATTCTATTTTTCGCATTATAGTATGCTTAGCTGACAGACATGAGATCGCTAAATATACGTCACAATTCTATTTTTCGCATTATAGTATGCTTAACTGAAAGACATCAGATCGATAAATATACGCCACAATTCTATTTTTCGCATTACAGTATGCTTAACTGACAGACATGAGATCGCTAAATATACGCCACAATTCTATTTTTCGCATTATAGTATGCTTAACTGACAGACATGAGATCGCTAAATATACACAAAATAATTACACATAAATCATAATTGGACAAAAAAATAAAATAAAAATAAATCTGTAATTGCAAATCCGACATATTTTTAGGTATACCAAACAGCACAGGCTGATCGTAACCAAAATATGTTATAAAGTACAAAAAGAAAGATGATTTTTTGACACAATTAACCATGTACTTACCACACCCAGACGAAACCAGAAAAACAAAAGGGGTCCAAAAAACGAAATGAAGAAAATCCAAACACTAAATGTAAGCAAAGTTAAAACATATATTAAAAAATAATCTTTTAAATTTTAACCCCCCAAAAAAATACAAAGAAACTCCAAAAACAAATTCAAATCAATGACGCACAATATCCGCGCACAAAGCATGATGCGGCCGCATAATGCACACGTATCTACAAATACGTCACGACAGTCCAAAATTGGTCTGCTGAATTCTGTTGTGGAAACATGACTATGGAAGAGCAGCAAAGCCAAAATCCTGGCCCACAAAGTAAGTACACAGAAATTTATATCCAAAGTTTGAAAAATAAATTTAGAAAATTAAATATATAATATTTTTATAATGAAAGGTGTTGAGGCTGACAATGAGGAGGCTGCGGGGCCAAGTACCCAGGCCAGGTCAAAAAGAAAGAGGCAGCCACAATTCACAAGAAAGGAGATGGAGGTTTTGGTGCAAATGTGCATTGATAATCGGGCGCATTCACCACGGGTGCAACACAGAGATGGAAACTATGAGAGGACATAGCCAGTGCTGTCAATGGTGTGGGAGATTTTGTCAGATCTACCAAAGAGGTCAAAAGGCGGTACGTAAATGCACTAACCTATTTAAAATTTACATTGAAAAAAAGAAAATAACAATATTCCTCCTTTTTTAATCATCAGATGGAGCGACTTCAAATACCGCCTGAACAAAAACTTGCAGATAGGGCTAGGCATGCAGGGGGGACAGGTGGTGGGCCAACCCCTGTGTCACTTGAGCTTACCGATTTGGAGGAGCTGACACCGGGGTGTGTGCAGGAAGAGGAGGTGTTTGGCGTGTCCAACATGGACACAGACATGCCCGACTTTGCGGCTCCACATGTTGCTGCAGGTAAATGTTTTTTTTTAATTAATACATTAAAACATAAGTTTAAAAAAACACAAATTTTAATTATTTTATTTTTCTTACAGGCACAGAAGAGGATGAGTCTGCTCCAGAGGTGACCTTTGGCCGCAGTAGATCTGCTGGCTCCGTAGGGGAGGAAGCAGGATATCCACCTGGTGACCCTGTTGTGGACAGCCCAGGTCATACCCCCTTGCAGGCAGTGGCCCTCCTCACAGATCTCAATGAGAAAACGGAGAAGAACACCGAGATTCTGATGAGGATGGACGCCAATCTGCTACGAGTGGCGGACGCCCTGGAGGAAAATGCTGCAGCCAATGTGAGAATAGCATATGCCCTGGTGCAGCTCATCCACCTGCGCATGCTGGAGCCACCCTCCCTTCCTGTTGGACCATCAGGGCCCTCCACCTCAGGTGCAACATCAGCCATCCCTTCAAATGTGCCTAGCCCTATGCCTAGACCAGAGGAATCAACATCTGCCTCTGGCCAGGCCAGCCGCAGAAGCACACGGACAAAATCTTGCTCACAACAACACCAGGCCAAGCGCCCAAAAAGGCGTTGACAGCACTAGCTACATTTCCCATTATCCATCTTTGCGTTTGCCCCATATTTGTGCACCCCAAAAACCTCCATCTCCTTTCTTGTGAATTGTTTTTCTAATTTAATTTATTTTTGCATTAGCCTCTTATTTGTTTTTTTACTTATAAAAAAAATTGCAATTTGTAAAAAAAAAAAACCTGGAAACAATATGGTTTTGAATTTTTATTTGAATTGAAATCAACATAAAAATAAAAAATTTGTATGAAATTTCATTGACAACTGGGTAAAAGTTACTCTATCAAACATACTTAAAAACATTACAAAGGTGACCAAAAAAAAAAATGTGACCGTAAGGTAACAGGTAAGTTAAAAATAACACAAGCTAAGCAATTAGTAGGTGATTGGATTTGTGTTTAAAAACCATTAAAAAAAACATTTATTAGGTGAGTGGTGTTGTGCATTACAAATAATTTGCAAATAACAAAGCAACATGTGATCGGAAGGTATAAAATATAACAGGCACATTTCAAATAACATTATAACAAGTGAGACAATTATTAGGTGATTGGATTTGTGCCTTTGAAAAAAAAAAAAAAAACATCGATTCGCTTAGGTAGCTACGAAGACACTATAGTCTTTGCAAGATCCAATACCCTACCACAAGCTGAACGAGCAGTCAGAATGTAAACCGGATCACACAGTGACGTATCACTACTTCCGCTCAAATTTTCCGCTCGCAGCAGAAAATAAATGTACGCCCAAAATACGCCTTGACATGCCTACGTTATCACATCTCCACCCCCGTCAACACCCATAAACGGACCATTCTGTCAGTCAAATTACACAGGTCACTTCCCGCTCGCTGTGTATATGAGCGAAAGAAAAATGACCGCAAAGATAAGGCAGCACATGCGCAGTGATACACGGGCGCAATGCGTGGTTGTCAAAAATCAAATGCGTATGAGCAAACGGCCGCTTGCATCCGGGTCTGAATCAGGCCCTCTGTCAGCCCATGCCTTGATCCATCCCTGCCACACATTCTTCTATTGGACAGGTCCTGGCTCCATTCGGCTATGAGCAGCTTCTTTGCAGTCAGTGCTGAATTACCAACAGGGTGGATACAGAGGGTCATCACACAGGGGTCCGCACACATCAGTAGGGACTCCAAAATAAAAGATACAAGCTACTAACATATTGTAGGAAGATCTAGTGCAGCCACCAGGGTTTGACATGTCCAGAGAAGCTGCTGATATGCAGTATCAGTAGCTGGTACATGTGTAGCAATGCTGGATGATCTGTGCAGGGAAACAAGCAGTGAGGTTGGCTATAGGAGCCAACAGCAAGGAGTATACAGCTACAGCCGGTTGTTGCATATTGCACATGCGTATGCATTGCAGTGTGTGTGCGAGAACTGGCCCACCCGCGCACGCAGGAGGGGTTTCCGAGTCCCTGGAAACCCCCCCTGTTCGACCCGGCGAGCAGCGCTGCTTAATACATTTTTTTTTTTTTCAGAAAGACTGTGACACTGCCTGGGCTGGCTGTAGGGGGAGCTGCAGTGCGCAAGCCCCTCCCAGCCAGTTCCCAGACAGGCACCGTGAGCATCACTCAGCGCATGACGACTGCCGCGCCTCCGGAGCTGTAGAGTTCGGCGCCGGGCAGCGGCTGTAAGATGTAAGTGGCCCAGCTGCCGAATTGTTGACGCTGTCAGTATGTGTCGGGGGAGCGCCGGGGAACTTGCGGGCGGGCCGGCGGCGGGGGCTGGGAGTCCGAGTATTTTTATATCGGACTCCCAGCCCCTGCCGCCCGCCCGCCCGCCCCCCCCCCCGGCACTGCCATATTCCACTGCCAGTCTGCTATACTGCTGCTGTGGGGGGGGTGGGGGGCGGGCTGGGAGTCCCAGTATTTATTTTTTTTTGTGACTGCAGCCAGGTGCCATCTATTGCTGGGGGGGGGGGTGTAGGGTAGGCACTGCTATATTCCCCTGCCAGTCTGCTATACTGCTGCTGTGGGGGGGTGGGGGGCGGGCTGGGAGTCCCAGTATTTTTTTTTTGTGCCTGCAGCCAGGTGCCATCTATTGCTGGGGGGGTGTAGGGTAGGCACTGCCATATTCCACTGCCAGTCTGCTATACTGCTGCTGTGGGGGGGGTAGGGTAGGTAGGGTGACGGGGGCTGGGAGTCCCAGTATTTTTTTTTTTAATGCAGCCAGGCGGCCATATTATTCTGCTGGGGGGGGGGAGGGGGTGGGAGAGATGAGAGGTACGGGTGGCGGAGCAGCCAGGAGCCAGGACACTGATCAATAAACACACAAAAGCATATGGTTACTTACATATATGACATCATGGATTAAAACGTCTGGTTGTTGCAATTGTTTTTTGGCATGTATCGGGAGACACTGTTGGTTCACACACAAAGGCTATGAAATCTAATTTGGCAATATAGTGAGAATACCAATGTTAAATTAAAAAACCCCATCTATAGCTGCACTACAGCAGCACTTTCCTTATGAGTGGATAAGTTATGTCTAATAAAGCATAACAATGGAGAACAGGGACTGGTACATTGGGAGATCTGGGCGCACGCATATCATCACAGAACACTGTCACCTGTAAATTGCACAGGCTTTTGTAAACTCTGGGCCTGATTCAGAGCCGCTCGTAAGCGGCCGCTCGTTCGCTCCGAGCGATGTTCGCACATCTGTGGATGCGTATGGGTCGTAATGCGCATGCGCCAACCAGTCAGTGCGGTCGGAAATCGTGTGCTCGCAAAATAGCGAATGCCTGCTAATTTGAGTGACAGAGTGAGGCGTTTGTGGGTGGTAACAGGGGAAGGTGCTTGAAAATGGGGAGTGGAGATCTGAACGCAGGCGTGCCAAACGGTCAAAACGGGCGTTGAATGGGAGTGCATAATTAACAAAGCAGCGTCATCGACCACGTCACTTGGTTGTCTTTTAGCCTGAACTGCTCGCATGATTGCGGTTGGAAAATGCTACCACAAGAATAGCGAGCAGTTCATACGCCTTTCGATGTACTCGATTAATCTAATAAATAGCGGAGATGACGTATGATGCGAGCAGCCAGGGGGCGTTTTTTCAATATAGCGAGCGCATGTTTCGTTCGCTCATTCAGACATAGAGGAGTCAACAGACCGCAAAGAGCGAGCGCTTAATTTATATATCCGGCCCCTTTTTCAGAACGACCGTCCGCAAATAGCGTCCGGCTCTGAATCAGGCCCTCTGTACATAGCAATCAGACGGGAACGGTGGCAGCGCATCCATTTGTCTTCTCACTCTGAACTGGCATCTAATAACACACATTGATAAAATGAGACCTTTAAAAAAAAAAAAAGGACTAATACAGCATTTTATAAAACAGCAATTTGGTCACCTTCAGGTTATGCAATAGATTGTTATGACTGTGATTACATAGCAGTACAGCAACGAGAGCCTTAAAACGTACAGTTATCTGTTTATTCCCCCAGAATAGCAATGAAGACATATTTTGCTTGTTCAGACAATGATCAGACGAACGTTGTCTGATCGTTCTGCATGTGCTGGATCGAGCATACAGCACATGCAGCAACTCCCCCACTACTGTTGATCGTGGGTCCCTATAGTAAACAGGTTATCATGGTCGATATCGACCATGTTGGCCTGCATGCATGGGCGATGGTAGATATCGTTATCGACCATTCGTGCCCGCTCATTGAGCGTAGTTTGAGGGGGCATTAAAGTGTACTATTTGAGTGATAACGATCTGATCATTATAGTTTAAATCGTACACTTTATCTGATAGTGTGTATGCACCATTAGTATGTGGTAGGGATGTGTTTTGTTTTTATCCATGATAATACCATATAATGTTTAATTTTTTTTTACATATTTTACTTTAATTGTATCTTATAGAAAAGTCACAAGTTGTTTCCGACATAAGAACAATGTCAAAGCGGCCATGTAAACAAAAGGGTGCTATCCAGAAATATTTTAAAGCAGCTTCAAAAGCTACAGTGACGGCTTCCACTGCTTCTGAAAGCTGTTTGGTCGAGCACCCTGGCACGGTTCTTTTGGAGGGAAACTCTGAGAGTGAGGCAGGAACATCCTCTGCTGAAATAACCACATCAATAATAAACTTAGACGAATGTCCAGGTCTTTCAGAAGGATGCTCAGATAATGAGGCAGACACAGGGAATGCACCGAGCGTTCTACTTGTGGAACAGCTTAATCTATCTCAACCGGACATCAGCATTGCCCTATCTCATTCCCTCAGTGATGCAGAGAAGTTCAATGTGCTAGAGAATTTTTATAAACCCCCAAAAGATTTTCAATTTCCAAAGAAGCTGTTGTATGGAAAGCAACGCAAGTTCCAACGTGACTATCTGTCACAATTCAAATGGCTGGCATATTCCAGATGCCTAGATGCTGGACTTTGTGTTTTCTGTACTCTTTTCTCTCTGCCAAGTGGTGCAGCAGAAAATGTTGTGTCTGTGCATTATTCTAACTGGACAAAAATGGCTAGCGCATTAAATAAACACCAAGTGAGTTTAACCCATATGAATGCTGTATCACTAGGCACAGAGTTTAAAAACACTTATAAGGGACTCCAGAAGCCAGTGGACCACTATCTAAATGCAGAAAGGGGTAGGAATTTTGAAGAAAATCGAGCAAAGCTTAGACCAATAATTAGTGCCATCATTCTGTGTGGGCGACAAAATATTGCTCTAAGAGGCCATAGAGACAGTGACGCAGGTGACTCTACTAACAAAAGCAACTTCAAGGCTATATTAGATTACAGAAGTGAGGGAGACAGTGAGTTGAGAGAACATCTAAGTAAGTCAGCCAAAAATGCAAGGTACACTAGCTGGCGGGTTCAAAACAAAATCATAGACATCTGTGGAAACATTCTGACTAGGATGATAGTTGCAGATGTGGATGAATTCTTTACCGTCATAGCTGATGAAACAGCTGACATCAGCAATAAAGAACAACTAGCTCTTGTCATTCGATTTGTCAGTAAAGAAGGTTTAATTAGAGAGGAGTTCCTAAGATTTATAGAATGCAGCGAGGGGGTCACTGGGCAAAATATTGCACAACAAATCGTCACAGGCATTAATATGGCCGGGCTTTCTTTGAACAAACTTCGTGGTCAGGCATATGACGGTGCAGGGTCAATGGCAGGGAAGGTGAAAGGTGCTGCTGCAATTATATCTCGTCAGTACCCAAAGGTGGTCTATACTCATTGCTGCTCCCATGTTTTAAACCTAGCCATCATGGCAGCTTCTAATATTCCCATGGTGAGGAATATGTTTGGTGCTGTGGATCGAGTACACACTTTTTTTGACTCTCACCCAAAACGCCAAACTGCTCTTGAGGCTGCTATTTCTAGTGAGTGCCCAGAAGCTACAAGAAAAAGGTTGAAGTCTCTGTGCAGGACCCGTTGGATAGAATGGCATCATGCACTGGAGACCTTCCTTGACTTGTATCCTGCAATAGTGAAATGTTTTGTGGACATTTATAATCCACCATCAGAAAATCCAGCATCCTGGAGCAAAGATAGTGTGGTTGATGCCAAATCTCTGCATCTTACTTTAACTACTTTTGACCACATCATTACTTTAGTAGTAGTACAGCACTGTATGTCATTTGTTAAAGGACTTACTGTCTTACTACAAGCTAAAGCAAATGACATTGTGAAAGCCTGTTCTGCAGTTGAGGTTCTAAAAGTTACAATGGCAGGAATCAGACAGGATATTGATAATGAGCATGCCATGCTCTTTAAGAAAGCCAGTGATTTAGGATTAATGTTAGGAGTTACACCTAGTCTCCCACGTACCTGTGGTCATCAAACCCATAGAAGCAATGTGCCAGCAGAAAATCCTGAAATCTATTACAGGCGTGTCATTACTGTCCCGTATCTTGACCATCTTATTACAGAGCTTGATGTTCGCTTCTCTGATCATCAGACAAAAGCCATGACAGCACTGACCATCATTCCATCTGTAATTGTTACATACAGTGCAGATCAGAGCCAAATGATAGCTAATTTCACTAATATGTATGAGGATGATCTTCCTTCTCCAAGAACATTCCATGCTGAGCTGATGCTATGGAAAAATCATTGGAAAGCTCAGGATACAGCCATTCTCCCTTCCACACCTTTTGAATCTCTATGCCATGCTAGTAAGCTGGCATACCCCAATATAAACACCCTACTTCAGATATTATGTGTACTTCCAGTCACTACCTGTGAAGCAGAGCGCAGCTTTAGTTCTCTAAAGCTTCTAAAAACCCATCTGCGCAGCACTATGGGACAAAGCCGTCTGAGTGGTTTAGCTTTGCTCCATATACATAATAAAACCCCTCCTGCTGTAGATCATGTCCTGGCAGAGTTTATTGGCCTCCATAACCGTAGAATGGAACTGGGACATATTGACATTTAAAGTACTGTTAAATTACTTTACGTTTAGTTCAAATGTTGAAATTGCACTGGTAGTTTAAATTTTGTTCGTACATACTGTTACACATTGTGCATAAGCAAGCTTTATGCCCAGATGCCTTGTTATTTATATTATTTATTGTTATTTATATTAATACACTTGAAGTACAAAATAAAGTGTATGTTGCAAGCTTGTTCTGGCTAGACGTTTTTGTCATTGGGTCTGTAACCAATTATTTGGAAACCCCCCTTTCAAAATCCTGCATTTGCCACTGTGGCCAATGCAATTGGGACTGCAATCGCAGACCCATCGCAGAGTAATTGATAGGATGAGACTGGAAAAGGGTTATGTAGTGAGTACCCTCTAGTAGTGCACCTGTTGGGGCTGAGTGGCAGAATTTATAAGGTTTGGAGCTGACTATGGGAATCAGTGGCTGCTTATCTGCCACTGGTGGAATAGCCCCTACTTGTGCATGTGGCTCGGAAGTCTAGTTTACTGTATATAACTTAGATTATATCACTTCAGCAAAGCTGCAAGGTTCAGGCACTCCCAGCCAGGCATTGTCCCTATGGGGTAGAGTGAAGAAGATTATCTGACAGTAGATTTGCTCAGAGCCTCTGTGGCCACAAATTGTTTATTCTGTATATTACAGTAAGGTCAAAGGTACCTCAGCCTGGCATGTGTAGTTATGCTGACAGGAACATCTCTGAAACATGGGGACAACCTGCTAGAGGATGGTAGTGGAAGGGTGATACTGTGAGAGGGGTGACTATTGTTCTTATTACCCCGATCAGAATCCATCACTGTCTCCAAGCATTTGTTCCAATTGTGGCTCACATACAGCAAAAGGAGTGGAAGTATTCCAGGGACATGCTCTGTGGCAGGTAAGACACTCTAGATGAGGTCCCTATGTCAACAGCGTGTCCTATGATGTGTTAACTTCCCACAAATTGGCATGTGAAGTGGAGGAGGGTGGAATGGGGGTCTGGTGGGCATTCAGAATTGTTCTTATGACATGGGAAGGTCTGACTGGCAGTGACACTTAAGGGGTATTGGGGAGACCTTGCTGCAGTGTATGATTTGTAAAATTTAAATGATAGAGTCCTCCACAAGTTAGTTGTACTGGGAACCTCACCACCCTTAATTGGGCAATGACTTACTACTGCCATGTGGTCTGATAAGTGCTACTGTCTGTACAGACACACAGTTTCTGCCTAATAGTGCCCCAGTGTGCATGGAAACTCAGCCAACTTCATTCCCTTGTTTTTTTCCTTACTAGTTACAGTACATGGTAAAACCTTTTCACTTATGGAATTGCGATATATAATAAACACATTTTCTTAATGATAAATCTTTTCACATTACTGCATTCAACCATTCAATCATAAAAAAAATTCAAAATGATTGGGTGCACTCCTCCCTTTTGCTGAAAAAGGGCATTCGTAGATATGGATGTATTAAAAATCTATAAATGTGTGGCCTGATTAATTCCCCTCCACCAGTTTGTGTGTGTGTGTGTTGTGTGTGTGAGGCTATGGGTGCAGCATGTGTATGAAGCTATGGGGCAATGTGTGTGTGAGGCTATGGGGTAATGTGTGTGTGAGGCTATGGGGGCAACATGTGTGAAGCTATGGGTCAGTGTGTGAAGCTATGGGGAAAATGTGTGAGGGGGCACCAAAGGAAAGTGTCAGTCTGGGCGCTAATTAGATTAATTAGATAAGCAGAACATCTTTATACTTGTTGACTAGATTTAGGAACACAGCCCAAAATCAAAAGAAATGTGATGCAAGATGGAATTTTCCTTTAGCCCTCCCACCCATGCTTATGTTGTATATTAAAAAGGACATGCACAGTTTAACACACCAAGCAGCTCAGTGACAAGGACTGCCACTTTGGTGCCACTGTTAGGACCCCCACAAAACAAGTTACCAATTGGCTTAAGGTAGCTAACAGTGTTGTTCATGATCTCTACAGTGGCAAGATGATGTCATTATCATCCTCACCCTCATCAGTGTTAACTTCATCATCACACAATATTAACACATCCCCCCTGAAATCCACCATTACAGAAGTCTCTGTACATTCATATAATTAGAGGGAAATGAATTTGTAAATTAACTTGTAGTTCATGAACATCATCTTTTCCACATTTTGGGGAAGTAGCCTACTGCACCGACCGCTAACAAAGTTCCCTGCTGTGCTAAATACTCTTTCTGTGTACACACTGGAGGGTGGGCAGCTTAATTTAAAACATATAGACTTGATTCATGGCTCCAGATTGCCTTTTTTCCCTTAGTAGCCAATGTGACTGTCAGACGAACTCATGTGTACACTGTCATTAAAATAATACTCCACCATTCTATGGATAGTTACCATATCAGATTGAGTCATGGTAGAGCTGTCACTAATTTGGGGGAATTCTTTTAGACCTGACCAGATGTCAAAATGTTGTGTCACTCTGGTGCCAACTTAACTCATCCTTATCACCAGTGTGTTTCTTGGGAAAGCTTAGTAGTTTCCTGACAGCAGCAGTTGCAGGAGAAATTGAAGGAGACATTGTCGTGTCATGTGCCACTTGAGCTGCCAACTTGCTCACAAGGATCTCTTTGCATCTTTTGTATGACTTAAACCTAAGATCAATTATGGCCACCAACATGTAGTGATCCAATTTCAAGATGTTGACAACCCTTTGTTCCTAGTAAAGTGAATAAAGAACTTGATCTACAAGTCCAAAATACGTATCAAATTAGCTTTGTTTCATCACCCAGCTGACAGTTTCTTTTGAATCTAATGTACATGGGAGTGCAGTCCGTAAGGCTGTACATTTCTTTTAAGAAACACTATAGTAATGTGCAATAACTTTAATCATCAGCAACAGACAAGATGTATGCAGGTTTGATTTTTCTTTACAAATTATAGAATTTACCACATTTTTATTAAACTTACATTTGGATAATAAGTAAAAATAAAAGTGAAATAAAAAACGATAATAAACACTGCTTCTTACTATAACCTCATCTTGATGCTAAAAAGAGTTTTCTTTAATTGTGTACAGCATTTGTATTGCAATGTGTTAACATAATTTATACAAAAAACACAACAGTAAATGTACATATGTATAGATAAAATACAATATAAATAAAATACAGATAATTACTTTAGATAGCATGGATAAAATTATACAATAACCACTCCTCATTATTGTTCTTAAACTACAGTAACTGTACATTTGTATTGCAGCATAATATACTGTACATCTGCAGCATATTACAGAAAGTCATGAACATATATTTTCTTCAGTTTACATATAAAAAGATGATTAATGCTAAATCCTGCTATTTTCCTCTAAATGGATACTTTACTTACTTTTATAAAAATGGATGTGCCATAAGACCAAGAATGCTACCCTTGAAATGTCAGACACCATTACTAAAATACAGTCAATCCATAAATTTCACATAAAAGTCTGTGAACTGTGTAAATTGATGTTCTTTCTAAACTAGACTATTTAATGCAGAATTGCAAATTAGCTTTTTTTTTGGAGAGCATGCTTCATTGGAGCTAGTAACAAAACATACAGGTTTCATCTTGCTTTAAAGTTAAAGGTTTCTACCTGTGGCAATAGACACATCTGTTAGTTTACCCTTATACATCTTTGGTTTACATTTATTTGATATATCATTTATAAAATAAATTAACACATTTGCTACAGAAAATTATCTGGAAAATATTTCTACTCAGAAACAGTTGTTATAAGTTGGTGAATATAAAATATAATAGTGAGGAATTTGTTTTCTCATATGTATATTATACAAAAAAAACCTGAAAACCCCACTGACCTTTTTTTAAAATGAGCAGCCACAGCCCTGCAGAAATGTCTGCCTGCCAGCAGCCAGGATGGAATCACCTCTACTGTGAGTATCATCCATGTTTAAGAGGGCAAGTAGCTTAAAATGTATAACTTTTTATTGCTTGTGCATAATATTGAAATTAAGAGTGCTGAATACAGAAATGGATCTTTGGTCCCCCACATCACTTAATCTAACAGCACAAGCTTGAATGTGTGGGTGAACCCACAGACAATACTTACCTGTCCATTGGTACCACAGAAATCACAGGGAAAATGTTGTGGATGTAATTTTTTAAAAGATCTGTACATGCGCAGTAAAGCGATCAACGGGAATATAGTTGGAATGCCATGTTCACGGAGAGTAGTGCATGACCAATAGACTCTCGGACAGTGCCAGAGTCTACTATGTGCATGTGCCAGCAACAGGGGGTGTACCCGGAGATTGCAAATGAGTCACCTCCTCTCTTAATGCAATCCTGATGGGAAATTAAAGTTTTTAATTAACTAATATTGTTTAGAACTGTGGGTGTCATTCAGACCCAGTCGCAAGCACTGATGCGCTCACAACCGGGTCGATGGTTAGCCCTGCGCATGTACAGCAGCCGCACTGCACATGCGCAAGCCCCGGAGTGAGAGAGAAACTCTCTCACTCCGGAGCTCTCTACAAAATGGGCGGTTGTCGATGCTGATCGACAGCTCGCCCCGTTTTGTAGGCGGGCCAGGGGTGGTTTCAAAAATGGAGGCGTTCCTTAAGGAATGCCTACCGTTTTGTGGGCGGCCGCAATGACATCATCAATGATGTCAGTGGGGAGCTTCCTGCTCAACCTTAGGGTCTCGTCGCAAGCCCCGATGGTGGCAATGGTGTTCACCATCGTGACCATCAACTTGGTCGGTCGCTAAGGTGTGGGTGGTAACCCACAGCTTAGCTAGTGACCAGGAGGCTGCACTAAAAAAAAGTAAGCAGCCGCCCTTATTCAGAGAGAGCGATCGCTTCTTGCAATTGCCTCTGAATGAGGGCCTGTGTGCTTAACAACACAACCCTGAAGATGATAGCAATATATACTGTGTATGGTAATGCAACATCTTTATTGAGTAATTTAAAAATAATCAATTTGTAAAAATGTATTATTTTCAAACTGTAACAAAAATGTGGTACTCTTCTTTATGTTATAGAGATAATTTATATATAGTAAGCAGACCATATTATACTTTCAATTTAATGGGGGAGATTTATCAAAGCTTGGAGAGAGATTCATTGGAGAGAGATAAAGTAGCAACCAATCATCTGCTAACTGACATTTATAAGCTGGTTGGCTGGTACTTTATCACTCCCAACTTTATCTCTTTCCAAGCTTAGATAAATCTTGCCCAGTCTACATTCCAAATTACACAGTTCCAGTTTATTCAGGTCTCAACATTTCCTCTTATTACATTACACTTTATCACACATCCCCTTCACACCCACCTTTTCCAGTTTCCTGCCTCAGATCATCAGCACTGAGAAGTTCCCCTTCTTTTGGCTGTTCACTCTGCAAGGACCAGCGACTTTATTGGAAGTGCCATGGATCATAAATAAAGCAGCATTTGTGAATATTAGTTGTTTTACAGTATAAAATGTGATTTCATAATGATAAAATTGAAACGGGATAAAATGGTATTGTTGGTCCATTTTTAAGGATCAGAAATATCTTGGAGAAGTTATGCAGGTTCCTTGGCGGTTACTACGAGCACACACATGGAGAAGGTCATCTTATGGGTGTGTTATAGGAGTGTCATGGGCATATCAGTGAAAATGGTTGCATACACAGATGCTCAACCGTTCACATAGGAGGTTATACATGGACTGAGAAACTGCACCTTCCATAGGACTGGTGCAAGTTTTGATGGTGCATTTAAATATGTGCAAATCAGTATTTTAGCACCTATGGATATTGACAGTGCACATCTCAATCATTGTAGATTTGGACACATGTATCTACACCAGGAAAGGACTTTGTTGTGGCATTTGCATAAAGTCACAGATGGACCACCATCAATAGACACAGCCACTCCTATATCCACCTCTTTATTGTAATACTTATCAATGGTATGTTGTGTAGGTATTTCAATGATGATCTATGGGCCTAATTCAGAGTTATACACTAATGCTGCCACTGCATGTACAGCGAGACTCAGATGTATGCACAGATAACGCTCACCTGTGAAAACATCGGCATAGTATACAACTCTTGTTAAGAACCTATGCTAAGTTAACATTCAAAGCTTACTACAGTTTTTGCATGAGTTATGTGTTGTAGCACAGTTGGGATAGGGGTACCTCTCCTGGGGTAGATGGACTCCCACTTTACACACACAGCAGCCGGAGAAACAGGATACAAGTCAGGGGTTCTCGTACAAACTGGTCGGCCCAGTGTTTATTGTGCCCAATAAATAAAAATATAAATAAAACATAAGTCCTAGCCCAGCTGGGCACTAGCAACACATAAGATTCCCTCTCTATAATAATGGTAGGGCCTATTGCCCTCACCATCAACAAAACACGTGCACAGTACTTACAAGGATTATCACCAAGTGTCTCTGAACAGCCTAGTCTGCCTGCTCTCCCAGGTGTGAGACATTCAGCCACAGACAAACCATGCTTATATTAGCCATCTCCAGCTGCAAGCCCTAATGAGCCTGTTACCAGGCTGAAAGGCCCAAAACCTGGAGGATGGAGCCCTCCCTCTCCTCACATCCACACCCCAGGATACAAACCGGATTTTCCAAAAGCTGATACACTGGTCTGCTTACAAAACAGACTTCTCCTGGGGGTTTTGAGAACACATAGGCCAAAAACCTAGGACAAGATGTACCTGCCATTGACCACTTTACCAGTGTTTCTATCACAGTGTATATAGTACTATTTTTCTGAATGTTTAAGTACAGCACACACATCCATTGCATGTAAACTTTTAAAAGCACACTTAACTGTGATACTAAAAATTTACACATTTGCATTCTATAAAGCATTATATTAAAATGTTACACCCATAAAAATAGTCACCAAATATACTGTATACAGTAAGTACACACCTACAGCCTTTTGGCCACTGTCCTATCCTTTGCCATATGTATATCACTTTAAGGGGCTTATGCATGATGATAAAAATGTGTGTGGTGATAATTATGGTTTGAACTCGCTGTGAATTAAATATAAATATCTGAGGCATTCATCATGTCTCCTTTATTTACTGTTATTATCATTTTCAAAAAGCTGCTCTTTCTGTGGAGACAGAAGATAGTGAGTTACTTCTCCCACTTCTCTGGAGTTCCCCCTCTGCATCCTCTCCCCGTTATTCATGTTCCTTTCCATGATCCCTCCCTGCATCCTCTGCCAGGTGCTTGCTCCCTCTCTGCATTCTCTGCCAAGTGCCCTCTTCCAGCCCGCACCCTCTACTCAGTGTCTTCTCTCTCCACACATCCTCTTCCCAGTGTCCGCTCCCTCCCTGCATCTTCTGCCTAGTGTCTGCTCTCTCCCCGCATCCTCTCCCCAGTGTCCACTCCCTTGCCACAATCTCTTCAGTCTCTATTCCAGTGTCTCAAGTGGTGATGCTTTATTATTCCTTATAGAGAGCTGATAAATAAAGATCTTCTAGGGACAGTGCAGATAGTTATACTTTATTACAGTATTACCATTGTATGAGAGACTAATTAGGCCACATTTCGAATATGGGGCCCAACTTGGGGTCTTCAGTGTAAGAAAAACATAGGTTAATTGGAGAGACCAGCAACCTCATAAATTAATAGTTTGGAAGGGTTATATATTAAAAGAGGTTAGAAAAACTAGGTTTATTCACTTTTGAATTAAAAAGGTTCCTTAGACAAAACTAATATGTCTATCTAAGGTCAACACAAAATGTTTAACATTGATCTTTTTATACCAAGTACTATCTGTAGGAGGAAGTACATTATAGTAAGGGTGGCTTAGCTGTAGCACTCCTTACCACTGGATTGGATACCTTTCTTACATTTATTTATTATTTATTACCAGTTATTTATATAGCTCACACATATTCCGCAGCGCTTTTACAGAGAATATTTGGCCATTCACATCAGTCCCTGCCCCAGTGGAGCTTACACTCTATATTCCCTATCACATGCGCACACACATACACACTGGGGTTACTTTGTGTTGGGAGCCAATTAACCTACCAGTATATTTTTGGAGTGTGGGAGGAAACCGGAGTACCCGGAGGAAACCCACGCAAGCACAGGGAGAATATATAAACTCTGCACAGGTAGGGACATGGTGGGAATCAAACCCATGACCTCAGTGCTGTGAGGCAGTAATGCTAACCATTACACTGTCTGTGCTGCCTACATGAATTTGTATCAGTGGCAATTTTTAATAGAAAACATTATGGGTTTGATTGATACAAATAACTTAAGGCAGTCATACATAAGCACCCATTACCTACCTCTATTGAGCATAAGAAATTTTCCAGCATGCACAACAGAAAAAATAATTGGTGTTCTGAACTAATAGTGGATATCACCAACAGACAGACAAACCAATTATCTCTCTCCATCACCTCCCACTGACACCCACTGTGCTGACAGAACCAGGAAGCAGAGTGATAACTTCAGCTATCATGCTGCTTCCAGCTCTTTGCCAGTATGGGCTATTATCGGCGGCTGTCTCCCAGCAATAGCGTTTTGGTAAGTTTGTGTGAAAATATACATTTCACTTAGCGAATTTAGGTGTAAAATATTTATCAAATCTGCATTATAAATGCAGATATTGAATAAATTTGCCTCTAAAAGTTTTGCAATCGGTATGAACCTACTGTATATGGTGTATTCTTAGGAAATGCAGGAGACTGTTTCTATATAATATGCATTGTAATTTTACAATTTTAGACAGGTGTACAGGAATTTCAGTGACTGCACAATAGAAAGCAGGTAAGAGACCATGTGATATTCTCTATTTGTATAGAGAAGACTGTGACATTTTGAGGAAACTGACATTTTTTAAACTATGAATAGTGATTTGAATAATAATCATTAAATTTAGATCAAGGGATTAGAAGTACAGTTGGTAATTAGAAGTCTCTGCAAAGACCATCCTAAAGTAATAATTAATTTTTAATAACCCCTAACCATCGAATAATCTACTTTTCCAATTAAAACCTTCCCAAAGAATAAGGTGTCATTTTACCAAAGAATGGATTAGAATGCTATATTGCTGCTTATCCCAAGGGTACTTTACTAAAACATTACAGCCTTGTAATGACTGGCATGAGTAGCAAGGAATGATGAGTTTAATTCTTGTATCATTCATCAATGAGAAACTAAGAATATCAAGTAACAGTGGTTACTATAGAAACCTTGCAATAATAGATCATCTTATTAATCTGTAATTTGTACAGTGTCTACTTCTTGAAATTGAATAATGTTGTTAAAATAGCTAAAGATATTTATACCCAGTATTGAGCCTGCAAGAATGTTAATTAAATGGGGTCACTTGGGAAAGTCTCAATTGATTACTGGAATGTAAATTAATTTTTAGCCATTTTTTCCAAAAATTACCCAATTGTTAGAAAAGTAATTCCAGAGAGGTGTGGGAATATGTTTCAGTGGAACCAGTCTCTGAGTTATTTTAATGCAGCTGACTGCTTGTAGATCTTCACATTAGGTAGATTAATTCCCCCATTTGACCTAAGTTGAAAAGACCTATGAAAACAATTATTTGGTGCCAAATAAAACATAGAAAGAGAGTGTTAATTTTGGACATCTCCTTGCAAGTTAGCAATATTGGCAATAAAAAAACACAAAATTCCCCAGTATTCTGCAAATGGGCCAGCAAATTAAATTCTGTCATCTTACCTGATGAACTCCTGCACTGTAAAAACCTAAACAAAGTGCCCTTCACCAATAACAACCCCCTTTCCTGGAACACACACTTGTTCGTAGGTACTCGGCTGCCGCCTGGACTTTGCTCTTAAAGTAATAACAGTGCAGGAAGCACAGGTATCAAAATATAGACATAGGAATGTGACACTCTAAGAACTCATATAGGGAACTACACCTAGATTCTCAGGAGGTCTCCCATCCAGGAATAAACCCAAGCCTTTACTGCTTAAATTCTCACACTAGACAGAAGAAGTCTGTCTATAGATAAATTATGTAGTAATTCAAATAGTACTCCTAAAGAGTGATTACCAGAATACTCTCCAACAGTTAATGTCACAGCATGCTAGTAACAAACAAGGATTCAATTTAGCTACTATTAATTAAGTAGCTAACAAAAGGGTATGCAGTAATATTTTCACTACATTTGTAATATATACATTCTTAAGCAATATTAATAATTCCAGAATGATAATTCAATAAACATGAGAGTAATTACAAAACACATGGACCAACCAGAGTAGTATATAAGCCATCTTATACATCTTGTACATCTTATACATCTTGTACATCTGCTAGCAATAATATGTAATAGAATGTATCCAGGAAACATACCAGATGAAGAAACCAGCAATCCTTCCTAGGCAGCTTGCAAACAGCTAGCACCAGGGACCAGGCAAGACATGGAATCCTGTGGTAGAAACAGCCAGAACAGAACAACCCACACAGGTCCAAGAGCCAGTACTTGATTAAAACTGCTGGCAAACCAATCACATTCAACCAGGCCAATGCCCAGGCTGACATCATCATAACAGGTGAACAAGTCCGCAACCATTCCAATGATTTAGTCTAGACTTGACTAGCTGAGTACAGATATAAAAAAATCTCATTCTACACAATAATAGCAATGCAGAGATCCATTTACATATGTTTGCAAACATATGGTAAGGGACCAAGGCAACTCTGTTTTGGTGGTCCCAATGCTAACAATACAAAATAGTGGTTGCACATATCAACTAAATAGTTTTTCACATGTGCTTGTAAAGGGATGGGTTTACTCTGAATTACAGAAAAAAAAAACATTTTCCCTCCAGCACACTGCAGAAAAACAGCAGAAATGCTTGAATAAAACATGATAATAGAAATTCAGAGGTCTTTGTGGCATATATTTACAAATATATGGTTAAGCGCCGGGCTGCATCAAGGCTCCTCTGTACCAGTGTCCCTAATGTTACATAATAATAGCTCCCACTCTGGGTCCCAATTGCATACTGTTGTGGTCCTAATGCTATGTATATTCTTATGCTACATGATAATATATTTGGCTGCATCCACATGGACTAGAAGTGCAAACTCAGAATTTCCGGTGGTGCTAGAATGCACATGATCTATCTCTGATATACTGTATGTTAATAAATCCAGAAGTGAAATCACACATTGTCAGAAGCCAGCCAACAGTGAAATGCACATGGAACGCAAACATTGTCTGGCCAGAAGTCCAGAGTTAGCCATTTCCTCTGAATCATCTATCCTGAAAGTGACATTTGCCGCATCACCCAGAAGTTTCTAAACAGTTGAATAACATATACCACTGAAACGGAAGTCACTCAAAATGTACACATTATTCAACCAGTATTTAAAAAAGCACAGTGGAGTCCCTCTCTTTATGCTGAACTTCCCCTGAAAGAGTCCAATCAAGAACAAAATGTCTAGGGTGACAAAATATTTATCTCCTTCATATATGTGGACTAACCTTACTCGTACCTCATTTGGAAAAGCAGTCAGATAACAGATGCAAAGGAATTTATTTGAACTGTGATCTTGCCAGTACAGAACCAATCTCCTATACTAAGTTAAGAATTTTTTTTGTCATTTTCTCTCTTCTTATTGTTTTTTATATTAACAATTTTTATTATGTATTTTCATGATATGTATATTTATGGATTTATTACACCTCTCAGAACTAGTCAATTTTATTGATAAATAGTCCTCCAGTTTGTGTTTGGTATATTGCCTAGATCCATATATCTAGAGCACATAGAAGGTGAAAATGACTTTGCACAGGTGGAATGGTGGATAAGTTTTGTGTTTTATATATATACATATATATATATAATGGTTTTTTTTAACACAAAACTCATCTGCCACTCCACCTGTGCAAAATCATTTTCACCTGACGGGCTAAATGAGTACAGCGGGGGGCTTGTGCATGCAGAAGTTTTGACTAGGGTGCCTAGAAGGATAACACCAACCCTGTATACAATATTACTTAAAAAGTGGTAAATATATATTAAGTTACAATATGTTTATAATACTGTATCTATTTAGAGGACTCTGCATGTATTAGAGCCAGAATTATTGCTTACTACTAGGTATGTAACAGATAGTTGTTACTTGTATCATTTTATTAATTGATTTTATATGTATCAATTAAATTATTGGATGTTATAAGGGTGCAGCACAATAATTGTCACAATGTGCTTAAATTCAATGATAATCAAAATGAGCATGCTGTATGTTCAGTGGACTCCTTCTTTTTTGATAAACTTTTATATTCTCATTAGTACCAGAATAAGTATATGGAATATAATAATGGATTATAATGTCAAGTTACATTGTACTTTTGTACGGGGGTGTCACTATATCCGATCAGGGGGATTACTATCACTGATCAGACTAAATGTCTCACAATTAAATGGATTGTTCTCTGTAGTATATTTAGCAAATAAATCAATTCAATGATTAATATATTCAGAGGCTGCCTGTTCTAATGATATTTCTGGGAGACATAAACCATAGTCCTCCTCTAATTTTTAGTGGAATAGAATGTTGGACACCCTTAGATGACTATAGTTTCACAATTTCCAGTAACATAATGATAATCTTATATTATTATTCCAGTAGTCATCACAGTCAATAATCCATATTAACTGACGGTGAGACAAATGCCACAAATCCCCCAATGCCACCTTTTCGGCAGCTTAATGAGAGCATACTGGTTTCTCTCACCACGGTTCCATTAAAACATGTACAAACATAACACTTGGTATTGATAGGTAAATAGAAGGATAATGGTCCTGATGACAGCTACTGTTCCAATGCCAGCTGTTTACAATAGTGGGGTGAAGACAATCAAAGTCCATAAGTAAAGTAATCCATACTAATTCTATTATAACCCCATATAATCAGCCACATTCAGCACTGCACCAAATTTGGTGGTTTTGTGTACTCAAGTTCATTTTGCTTTTAGGGACTGATTCTGATTGCAAAAAACAGCCACTAACTTTGCACATTGCAGGTGCAGAAAATTTTAAATGTGCAGAGAAATTTAGATTTGAGAGTTGCGTGGCTAAACTGAAATCTAAATTGCCATTTCTTAAATAAAGAAGTCCAGTCTAAAAATAGAAATGTCTGGCATTTGTTGGCTACAGCATAGCCAGTATTTACCCTGCATGCAAAAATAAATGCATTTGCACCCCTTTCATTGCAACATGGTTTGTTCCAGATATAGTTACTCGCTTATTTATTTTTTTGCTTTGCCACAAATCATTATCAGCCCCAAAGCCTGTTAATAGACTGTCACTTCTAGGATTTCATGATGCCTTAAGCTGCATGTACACATAAAGATTTTCTGTCCAACCATCCAACTAGTTGATTGGTTGGAATGAAAATCTGGTAAGGTATGAAAGCAAATGACAATCAGCAATTTGCTCCCAAATGCCAGAAAATGGAGAAAACCTGTTGTTTGAACAAATTGTTTAGATCAAACATTTAACGAACTTGTCTGAATGTCCATTTTCATCTGTTTTATGTAATTTAGGAGCAAATTGCTCATCATCATTTACTCCCATATGTTACCAGATTTTCATTCCAACCAATCAACTATTTAGATGGTTGGACAGAAAATCTTCACGTGTGTATGCAGCTTAAGTCTAAGGTACACTGTACAAGGGATAGACTGCAGTCCTTGATAACCTTTTTTATTGCATTTAAGGAAATAGAGCACATGGATTTTAACCACCAGTTACCTAGATGTTTAGTGGGAAAGGGCTCAACTAATACCCCTTTCACACCAAAATCCTGTGTCCAAACCAAGGTTTTTGAAAACAGGTCAGTCCCAGATGAGACATGGGTCAGACCCCATTTATACCCTTTTTAGACTGCAGTTAAAACCTGGGTTATTGCCATGTTACCCGGAATGCTGCTTGGTGTAAAAGGGGCCAGGGTTGGATTCTTGGGTCGAGTGACCCGACAATCCAACCCAGGTAGCTTGCAGTGTTGAACATGGGAATTACCCGTGTAACCCTGCAGTGTAAATGTAATCTGGGTCCCGTTTAAAAGCATGGGGAGTTCCGGATTGAAGGGGGTCTGTCCTAGTTCTTTCCCACTTTTAAATCATGTTCTAAATACT
Source organism: Taudactylus pleione (assembly GCA_031769625.1). NCBI lineage: Eukaryota > Metazoa > Chordata > Amphibia > Anura > Myobatrachidae > Taudactylus > Taudactylus pleione. The sequence continues at coordinate 2,045,882 of JAUIMM010000040.1, read as the reverse complement.
GGGTCAGATCAAGGACTTTAGTGTAAAAGGGGTAAATGAATGATAGTCGAATCAACTGCTCTGAAACCATCATATTGGTAAGTAACACAAAGAATAGTATAAGGTGGCTCTTGAATATCCCATTTTAATCACAATATAACAATAATAAAATACATATCCTAAAAATTGTGCATGCACATATTAAACATCTAAGCAATGAAAAGTCTAAATGGAGGACCTGGAGAATGGTCAGGAAATGTCATAGATAATTATTCCACAGAGTTCCAAACAATCAAAACAATTGTATCAGGTTTATGCCTGCTGCAGTTAATTGGATTGGAACTTAACACTCACAGTGCCACAGTGTGCTGTAATTGTAGCAGTAAGTGTTGCAGTGAAGCTGATACACTTCCGTTTGCATATTGAAAGTTCCAATGACTAGATTAGTGGTTCTCAAACTCGGTCCTCAGGACCCCACACAGTTCCATTTTTTCCAGGTCACCAAGCAGGTACAATGTTGTATTCATTGCTCACTGACATATTTTAAAAGAGTCACAGGTGGAGCTAATTATTTCACTTGCAATTCTCTGAAACCTGGAAAACACTGTTTAGGATCCTGAGGACTGAGTTTGAGAACCTGTAGACAAGATTAAAAAGTAAACCTCCTTTATGGATTCCATATACTCACAGTCCTGGGTCAGTTAATACTTATAGGTAGCCCAGCTCCTCATGAGTTTGCACTGGGTAAATTGATAAGCTGCAGCATCCAGATTACCTGTGTACAATATACACACTGTGTGGCTCTCTGTCAGGGGACACAGCGTGATCCAGCAAATGACCGATGTCTACGACAAAGTCTAGAGAGCTATGTCTGCAATGAATTTATTCACAGTGAAGAGTAAAAGGAGCAGCAATATCCTAAATGCAGCATCTTGGTTTTCACCTTCAGCTGCAAAGGCATGCACCCTCTGAGAGCAGTGTCCGCAGTGAATCTAATTAGGTGAGGGGTAATTGAAGCAGCAAAGTCCTGAGTGCAGCGTCTAAAATCTCACCCTCAGATGCAAAGGTATGCACCCTCTGTGCTGTGCACCCAAAGTATAATGGGGGGATACTCTGATTCCCAAGTCCAAGAGTACAGGTGAAACAAACTCCTTCTGTGTCCTTAACGTGTTTCTCCTCACTGGGAGGCTGTCTCAAAAGGCAGAAATATACAGTGTCATCTTAATGACTCTTGTTAAATCCTGGTCCCACTCACATTGAGGTTCAATCTTACATGGTCTAATTTCACTTACAAACATCAGCAAGGAATCAGACATAGCAGACATGGGCTTAATATATTAATTTTACTAACTACAGTATTTCAAATATGGAATTTAAATTGGGTGACAGCTTTGACCCCTCTATTGGATAAGAGCAGTACCAATACTCTGTTTGTTGTTATAAGTCAGGTGATTAAGAGAATATTCCTGTCAGTCATCTTAGTTTTATGTTGCAATGCTTAGTTATTTATTAAAACTATGTATTATTCGTAGTAACATACTGACCTCTGTTCTGACTTTTTTTCCATAACAAAATGCTGAATCTTATGCAACTGTACCTTAATGTTTTTTTCATTAGTTTCTCCTGGGATTGGAACTATGGCCACTCTATTCATGGGCAATTTGCCCTATTCAACAGACTGGTTCTGTAATTCTGTTACAGTACCTTTAAATTATCTATGTCAGGAATCCAAGGGGATGTTATGAACCCAATGCAGTCAGTGCTGGTTAAGCACTACTCACTATGGAGACACAGGGGTAAATTTGCTAAGATTTGAGTCTGATCAAGTTTGTTTTTTTTTAAAACTCATTTTGCATCACTGAAACTCGGGTGATTTTCCCATTTTTAAACTCGCAAATTTACTAAGAAATAAGTTTAGCTGAAAGTGAGTTTTCCGATGGTGAAGCAGATCAAGATTTCTCCCCCGAGTAGTAAGTTTAGATGAGATTACTCACCCAAGATTGCAGTGTTTTCTCCCTGCAAAACTCTCCCAAGGAAGCAGCCTGCACATATCAGTGAGAAATGTGAAGGCCGCTTGTGTGGTCTACCTGTTAAAGAAAGGTTAAATATTTTTTAAAAATTATGTAGGGTACCCCCCCAAAAGCATAACCAGTCAAAGACTACTCAGCCAGTCCTGGTTCCTAAAATTACGGGGAACAAAACGAGTAGGGTTCCACCGTAATTTAGGAACCAGCACCTGGCTGCAGAGCCAGTCCTGGTTTTAAATATAGGGGGGAAAAATTACGTAGGGGTCCCCCTATATTTAAAACCAGCACCAGACCCAAACTGGCCAGGGTGTAATGCCACAGCCAGGAGACACTATTACCAGGTCGGCATGGCCAAACTATTTGCACCCCATGCTGGTCAGCCCAAGCCGGGGATCTCAGGGGAGGGGGGATCCCCCACAAGAAGGGATCCCCCCTCTCCCAAAACCCCAGGCTTGGTCTGAAGCTTGGGGCTCTTCCCCGCTCCCCTGTGCTGTGGGTATGGGGATAATAATGTGTTAAATAGTTATAAACTAATATATTTTACAGTGAAACTACAGGAGCCAGCATACCTGCCCTTTTGCACTTGTGGAACACTTGAGGTGTGTAGTAAAGTTTTACTTTAGACGGTGTGTGTATACTATCTTTTTTAACTATTTATTTTACAGTGTGCACTTGTAATTCCACAAGTGCAAAAGGGCAGGCATGCTGGCACCTGTAGTTCCATTGCAAAATACAATAGTTTATAACTATTTAACACATTATTACCCACATACCCACAGCCCAGGGGTGTGGGGAAGAGCCCATGGCTTCAGACCAAGCCTTGGGTTTTGGGAGAGGGGGTACCCCTTGTTGTGGGGGTCCCCACCTCCCTGAGATTTCCAGCTTGGGCTGACTGGCTTGGGGTGTAAATGCTTTGGCCATGGAGACTTGGTAATAGGGTCTGCTGGCTGTGGCATTACACACCAGTCGGTTTGGGTCCGGTGGTGATTTTACATAGGTTTGACTGCAAGCAGCACAAGACAGGGGGGAATGAGGGAGGAACTTATCCATTGGATAGATGAATTGCATAGGGTGGTTAGTGCTGACCCGTGGCTTTAAAACAGACCTGTAATTTGGTATGTCACCACTAGGGAAGCTTACTTGGTGAAAGGAACCAGCAAACCCACCAGAAAAAGTCATGGCCAGAGCTATGAACACTGAAGGCCTGCTTGAAGCACAGAGTCTGTGCACTACACCAGAAAGTTAGGATGCTTGACCCCTGATACACTGAATGATACCTGGACTCCAGGGTCCAATATATAACAGTCTAATACCTTTTCGGGTGTATATTATCACATTGACTTTTCTTGTGTCTCTGCTGCTCAGTCTTCAGGTGAACACTAAAATACTATTGGTCCCCATTTGTAAAGGAGGCTCTTGCAAACTACCAGAGGATAATTACAGAGAATATAGTCTCCAGTACATATGGAGATGGCTGTATGCCCCATATTATCTGTATTCCTCTATAAAACAAAATACTGACAAAATATGAGAGGATTAAACTTCCAGCCAACTCAACTGTCCATTCATTCACTTTCACATCAGAAGACATTGCTTGAGATGTGCTGTGATGCTCCTTTTCTAAATTCCTGTCCATCTGCATTAAACCCATTTTAAAATAATATGAAAAGGTAGCATAGGAGCAGACAAAACAAACAAATCTAAATCTAAAGGTAAATAAAAAGGGGGTTGATTCAAAACCATTCCTTCAAAACATTAAGACAGGATGAAAATATGTTTAAACTTCAAATGGCTCTCTTATCTTTGTGTGTTAATTTGGCTTTCAGGGTCCCAAATATTACAGGTTATTAATAAAATGGCTGTATGAAAACTTTTGTTTCACAAAAGAAGAGGTGAATACTCTGTGTTATGAGATCTTGTTGTTATTTGTTAAAGCCACAATAATAAAGATGGTTACATTTAGTTGCCATCTAAATTGAAAGTTACATACTGTACTGTCTATCTACTATTTTACACACATATTGTAAAACCAAACTCTATGAATATTTAAATAGCCAGGAAAATTTGCCAATTTCATTTCAAATAAAATAAAGTTAAAGGGTTTCCACTCCCAAAAAACGTATATATATAAATTTATGCATTTCAAACATTTTATTATATACATTTGAGACAATAATTGACATTTTTAATTAGAAGAATATAACATTTTATATAAATTTAAGACAAGTGCAAGTACATAATTTATATGTTATGCTGTAAATGTTCTAAATTTTAGATATTGTAACAAGGTCACAATCATATTATATTCACATTAACAGCCCAGATGGTATTTGTTTATCCAATGTTGAGATTGAGAAAACAGATCATATACAAACCTACCTCTGTAGTATGATAGTGTTACTTTCTAGATTGAAATAAGACTCTGCATTGAGACATCAAATGAGTAGAAAACTTGGATAATTACAATTTTTCTTTGTTATTATTATCCTTTATTTATATGGCGCACAAGTGTTCCTCAGTACAAACACAAATAAGTTGACCAGTGACTTACAGTACAATACAATACAGGACAAGGACATGGATAATATGTATTGCTACATTAGCAACCATAACACCCAGATAAGCAACAGAGCAAAGCAACCAAGTGTTAGGTGCCCTAGTGGGGAGTAAGAAGTAGAGAAAAGTAGAGAAGGAGAAGCAAAGAGGGTAGAGCGCCCTGCTCATAAGAGCTTACATTCTAAACATTTTGTTTCTTTGTACACTTTTATTAGCTTGTATTATACATGATAACAAAATGTCAATAACTGGTTACTTCAAATAGTTTGTTTCACATTTGCCTCTATCATATCTCACTGTACCTACAGTAGTAGTTTAAGTTAAAGCATTACATACATTGTCAGCACTATCTAACCTAACATATGAAGGCAAAGCATCAGTTTAACCCCTCTATTCTTGATAATCAACAGTCTTCATATATGGTGGCTTTAGGTAGACAAGTAGGTATTTTCTAAATCAATTCCTGGTGCACTGTGCAAGACATTGATTCTGGCACAAATGCTGTGTTTAACAAGAAAACTCAGAAAAGGTAAGTAGAGGAAGGTAATAGCCTCCTATTTTAAAAAAGACATGATTCAAGTGAATTTCTTGTGATTTGTGTGTAATACAGTAAATTGAGAGTCACCTCTAAATTGGAAGTAATATGCCATTTGAAAATATACCTTGCTGTCCCAATCAGATGTGATTGGCTGCAAGCTCTGAAGTCACCAAAAATGTACTGAGGTGCCTCTTGTCTGAAATATAGGTGAAATCGTACACTAGGCCTGTTAGAATGCATTAAAAGCCAATATAAACCAAATCACTGCAACTTTCATTGCCAGAGGTTCTCGTTATGATAGCATTTGGGAGTGTTTTTGAGAGATTTTTCAGTGAGATTCTCCATCTCATTAAGCAGAGGTATAGGAGTCAGAGGCCATATCAGCACTAGAGCCAGGACCAACTTAGGTTATGTGATAAACATGTTTCGAGCTAGAATGTCCTTGGACTGACTCTCAGTACAGCAAGTAGTACTGAACCATATAAACCTCATGAATCTCTATGAGCAGTTGAAAATTATTTAGAGCCATTTGCAGGCAGTAACAAAATAGTTATACAATACTAGACAATCTCCGGTGCAGGTTTTAGTGTATATAAATGTAGCTGCATCAACACCTTAAATTTGGACAAATAAAGTCATGTATGACCAGGATGTTAGTACTTAGAAAACATCGCTGTGAAAATGAGAAAATTTACCCACTGTACTGTTGTTACAGTTTAAATATATTGTTATTGCTACATATTTGTATTGTATTGATATAATTCTAATTCAATGTGATGTCTTTTATGCATTGAACATTCGTCATTAGAGTGTTGATATATGTTTTATTAAAATAGATTTTTATTAAACTGTGGGTACATTTTCTCATTTTCACAACGCTGTTTTCTAAGTACAAATGTTCCCATTTTTGGTTTGCCACCACTTAAAACAGCTGCATGAAGTGAAAAATTTAATTAGAGGTTTTTCTTTTTAGTGCCAAAGCTACTATATATCTTGGATGACCAGGGTGTTGCCTGTCCAATGAACAACCTCCTTCTTTATGTGAGCTGTGCACACAAGAAAAGGAGAACTCTCCTACTACAATAGTTTAGGTGTGAAGGACATTTCTTTTATTTTAAATTACACAGTATATAAGATAAAAATATGTCTTGGAACTAAGCTCTTATAACAGACAATAACTAATTTCATAAAACAAAATACAATAAATTGAACTAAGCTGCAGGCACTAAATAGTCATATAATAAATGCAAACATTTAAAAATGCAAACCAATTGAAATAAAAAAATAAAACATAAAATATTAAAAACAGAATGAGGCTCACTTATTTGGAATCTTGCAACATATTTCATGGCTAAACCGCTTCTTCCGGAGATTATCTTGTATTGTATATCCATCTTTGGAAGCCACTTGGGAAGTTTCTATATATCTCATCGACTTCAGTCTTTAGATGCTGTGGCGTCAGCCATTTCTGCTCTGACTCAATAACTAAGCAGTGTCTGGGTGAAATTAATTATTGTGTGCCTTATACTGTATGTCTACAGGTTCATTTCAGTCTGTGAGCTCACAAGTTAAGAGATTTCAAAGGCAACATTTTCAAGGTGTTAAACAAAGTGTTATATGCCCTAAAAAATGTTTTACACACATAACTCCACCCCCTTTCATGAGTAAGACTGACAGGACCTAAGTTTTGTCTTCTATCAGCTCTCAGATTTACTTAAGATTACAAGCTATAGCTCCCAGGACATTATTACACTGAGAGCATCACACTTGAGACTAGAGGTGTACAGTATGTCAACCAATATCCTTACCATTCCCTTAATGTGCTGGTAGACTCATGGGCATATTAAGAGAGGAGGCAGCCCATGCAATTTTCCCCTCCATGGCCCTCTCCTCTCTCCCCGGTAGCCAGCAGCCCACTGACAGCAGCAGTAGATTTTGGGCACTAGTCTGTGCCCGGAGTCTACTGCACATGAGCAGGTCACCAAGAAAATAGGGCAGCAGCCATTTTCCTGGCATTTTCCCTACTGCGCATGCAGAAAATGCTGGGAAAATGACCGCAGAGGCCAGTTTCTAGTATTTTGTGTATCGCTGCTCCAGCCGATGTGGGACTTCAGAGAGGTAAATATTAAAAAGTATGGGTGCAGGGTGTGTGGTGTGGGCCCCCCCTGGACCTAGGACCCCGTGTGCTCTGCACACCCTGCACCCATTATAAATATGCCCCTGAGTAGACTATGATGCAAAGATCAGAATTATTAGTACAGTTTGGTATCAGACTTTAGTGGTTCTTGTCATGATGCCTTTATCCTACTGTATGCCAGTCAGTCCTGCTGAAAAGTTTGAGAGCAGATACATTTGTTTAATAACAGTTATTTATATAGCACATATATTTCTCATAGATATACAAATAATATTTAGAAATTGACCTCAGTGAAATGCATGAATGCTGGCTACTAGGAATGTGTTGTTTAATAGTTCTTATGTATGTGTGTAAAAAAATACTGCTTGTAGGCTACAGTAAATGCAATATACTGTAAGTGACTGCACATATCTTTGTTGTCTCTCGTTTCCAGCGATATAGGATATGTGTCTCTCCTGTCTTATGATACCTCTGATTCCAGCTCAGTACAAATATAATGAGGTGCACATGTCCATTGGGAACATGATAGAATGTACCTTTGGGCTTTTGAAGAGCAGATTCAGGTGCCTTGACAAATTAGGTGATATGTTCCTCTACGGTCCTGAAAAGGCACCAGATATTGTTGTCACTTTTTTATGCTACAAAATTTTGCTTTTCATCAAAATAGGCCTGACCTTACCTTTCTTGTAGTATACAGTGCAGAGCCTGGGGTCTCTTTATCATCTGACATTGTGGTGAATACAAAGGTGTGTTATATTAAAAAAAAATTTACTTTTCAAAGACAAATTTCAAATAACTTTTGTATATTTTCTCTCAAATGTATAGTTTGTTACTGCATGTTAACAATAGGTTGTGTCCTAAACCTATTTCCCATTTATAATGGTAAGTGTAAAAAGTAGTAATTTGCACTATACTGACACATGCCTTAAGTGATGTGATATCATGTTTTTAAATGATTTTATGTTTTCTACAGTAGTTCTAATAGTGTTTGTTTGCACATCATGCATTTCCCCTACAACTGTAGGGCCTGTAAAGCTGCACCTTTATCAAATTATTATAAAATGTATTATTGTGCAGTTTGCACATGCCACATTAATAAAATTGTGTCAGCCAAATAAAATATTAAATTGTACATTGATTGTGAATACAACAAATGTTTGATCAATTTTTGTTGTTCACAATTTATACTTTATGCTTCTTTTTTCTAAAAATATGCTTGAAAAATTGAAAATTGCAAACAAAAAAAATAAAGCATAGGTTATGAAAGAAAATGATTTCCTGAATACGAGTATGTAGACCACAGATGGTCTGAGAGGAAATAATTGCTGCAGCTCCTCCTCATATGATGCAAACTTACTTAATACAGATCTTTTCACATGCCCTACTGCACAGGTTCTCAAACTCGGTGCTCAGGACCCCAAACGGTGCATGTTTTGCAGATCTCCTTACAGAATCACAAATGAAATTAGCTCCACCTGTGGTTCTTTTAAAATGTGTCAGTGAGTAATGACTACACCTGTGCACCTTCTGGATGACCTGGAAAACGTGACCTGTGTGGGTTCCTGAGGACCAAGTTTGAGAACCACTGCCCTACTGCATACACAGCTTTATAAACAAATGCCTAAAGCGTCTTTTATCCTGGGCAGTAAAGTTTTGTTAGCAATGCTCCCCACAATTCTCTCATAAACAGGAACACTGCTGCTTACAAGGTCAAACATCTCTTAGTAAGAAAAATGTAGATTGTGCAATGAATTTGTTTTCCCAGGTGCAAGCCAATTGATTTCCTCATCAACCCCAAGGGGCCCCTCTACTCCCTGTCCACAATCCTCTGCTAGCTGTTGGGGATCCCCTAACCTGCTGTTCCTCCTCACTAAACTCTCCAGGTCCTCCCCTCCCACTCTACATACTAAACAAATACACAAGTAACTGTGAACAAATAAATATAGCACAAATATTACTGCTTAGATCACCCACACAGAAATAAATCAGGAAAGACTAATGCACAAAAGACCAGCACAAAAAATGTATACCAAATATAAAAGACACACAGAGGAACAAAGACAAATCTAAAGCAATACATCACACTAAAATTGTAATATTGCAAGCCCATGCTTATATGAGGCTGGTGACGTCATGTCAAAATTGTGCAACATTAATTTTAGCTAATCCCCAATGGATAATTAATTTTTCCTTTTTCTTTTTTTTGTAAATCATCATATTTATTTTGAAACATAAAATTGGATTGGTCAGATTTTTGCCTGTTGCAGCTCACTGCAAGTCACTGTAAAACCCACCTGAAACCCACCATGAAAATACACTACCATAAAATCATATGACAATAATTTTTTTCAACTTTTAAAAGAATAGAAATTCCAGCTTTAATAAGTGACGGGTTTAAAACCTATTGCACAACTGCCATAAAACTGCTGCAATCCTGCCCACGTAAATAACATGCCTATGACACGTGGATTTACAAGCTCTATAGATCTGCGCCGGCTTGTATTACAAAAAAACTAGTTAACAAATGAGAACATTTAAAAAAAAAAGTGTGAGGTTCCCCTGCAAATTGTTAACTAGATTTGTCGTCTTTGGGAGCTGTGGAGAGAGATCACTTGCAGAAACGCTCTTTAGGAATTAATGGGAGATGCACTAATTGGTAAAGGTTTGTAAACTGCCATGCTCTGACCAATCAGTGTGCCCCTTTCATTCCTATAGAGAGTGTCCGCAAGTGATCCCCGCAAGGGGATCCCATCACGCCCAAAGTCTTCAGGTCTGAGAGACAAGTGAGGCCTGATGTGAAGAGCTCTACCATAAAATGTCTACTATAAAATGCCTATGATAAAATAATTCAAATGGGTCATCAGTTTCATCAGTTTCCTAAACTATTACATTTATGCCTGTTGTTTTGCTAATCATCTGACTGGCAGATAGCTTTTCCAGAGCTCTACCATTATAAATGTTTCCTCTTTGCTGGCTGACTATAAAATGTCTATTAAAAAAAATACAAATGGGTCATCAGTTTCCTAAACTACTAAATTTATGAAAAGTAGCAAATGTTACCAAAACAAATCAAAGCAATACAAATATAGAAAATACTATTATATTTACACTGCTGCACTTCTTAATAATAAACAATAGCAGTTAGGTGCTCACAATGGCCATTTTATTTTACCTAGGTCTGATTTTTTGTTGGGTCATAACCAGCAGTGGCTCCTACCCTCTTAGAGGAGGGGGCTGCCACCGCCGAGAAGAAGAGAGCATTGAAGAAAAAACCCACCCACACTGTGCCTGCAAAACTGATCTGACAGGCGATGGGACCAGCGCATGTGCACTAGCAGCAGGGAGCCACGCATGCGCATATCACTGGCTTCCAAAGGGCTGCATTGTCTGCAGCCCCTAGGAACCGGGTAGGGCTGGCTGAAAGACAGAGTAGCGGCTTCCTACTGGAGCCGCTCTCTACTAATAGCAGCCCGGACTGGCAGTCCCAGGGGGAGGTGTGTCCTCCCCTAGACTGCCTGTTGTGTACCTGACTGGCAGATAGTGTTTCCAATAGGAAGCCACTGCCAGTCACAGTATAGACAGTCTAGGTGAGGTGACAGAGTTTACTGGGAGTCTTCAATTCCCTTACATAATTAAGTTATAAAGGGCCTGATTCAGAGTTGCATGCAATGTTGATGCCGCATGCTAGTGGCCAATGTTTTCAGTCTGCACATGCATCCGAGTCACAGTGCACATGTCGCCTAAAGGAACAGAAGAAATGTGGACACAGAGAGAGGCAATTTCAATGGGTGTATTTGGGTGGTAACAGGGAAGTGGCTGCGTGTTGCAGTCAGTGACTGCATCTTTTGCCGCAGTTGCACTAAATTTGTTGGCCATGTTCAAATATTTTGATGCATAAAACATTTTTTTTTACTTAATCTGTTTTACTTTTCTATAATTCACATTTCACATGTATATAATTGAGTAAGTGATTAGGTCACATTTATAGTACTTTAATAACTGCAGACTGGATCATATTCTGTAACTGTAGTTATATACTGTAAATGTATTAAACAGTAAAATTCTTAAACTTTAGTAAACATGCTGCTTCTTGTCAATATTCTCATCTCAATTATGTAGAATGAAAAAAATAGACATTTATCTTTTTTTTTCCTTTTTCTTTATAATCTAATTGAGATTCATTTCAGAAAGAGCAATAGCTTATCTTAACATGATAACCACATTATAGCAGAGAATGTGAGAGCATGCTGTGGTTGTAACCCACAGGGATATAAGTAAAGATTCCCCTCCTGGCGATTTGCTGAAAATTGCAGGGACTTTATTATCTGATTTAAATTCAATCTATCACCTTTAGTTCACAAGATGGTGAAAAACATATACCTAAGATATTCACAGAAAAACAGGCATGCAATCAAGTTAACCGATCCCAGCAAGCCACTGGAAAAAAAATTCAACAGAAGTTAAAATTTGACATGGAAAAAGGTATCTTCAATGACAGAGTTTGAAGGTAATTTGTCAGATCTTGGCAACTCATTTCCTTATCAGCAGGGGACTGTCCCCCGTGATATTCCCCATTATTTAAGCTTTCTAAACTCTTAAGTGAAAACAAATTTTTACTTCAGACAACTAGGTAATGATAGATTGTGTTCATTTCTATCTCTCCCTTGCTGTTGTGGTGCGTAAATGTCTGTCCATTTATATTGTAGTGCAGTTGTAAATCTCTTTTAACATAAATTAAATATAATATTTCTTTTTTACATGCAAAAAAGGATCTCAGGAGAAAAAATTAACTATTTAAATAAATTTTACTAGGGTGATTGTCTTGTATATCAGTGTCATAATACATTTTTTAAATAATATGTAAGGATGTAAAATGTATCCTCATATTCCTATGATACAGTCAGCATGCACTACTTTGATAGTAATGTAACATGCATACTATGTAATTATTATTCTTGTTAATTTCATTATGAACTTGATAAATATTACTATCTTTACACATTCTGTGTTGAGCTTAGACAGGACGATAATGTTTGAGGACACATCTGTAGCTGTAGGCTAAGGGCTCCCATTTCTCCTGATTTTTGCCATTATAAATCATTTACTTTACAATGTTATTTTTCCTTGAAACCATATAATTTATCTACATTAACAGCTCATGCAAATATGTTCTAGTGATTTTTCACCTATGTTTAGAACCATATATGAATGTGGTAACTTTATAAACTCAGAAAGTGTTGGTGTTGTTCTTGCCACCATCGTACTCGTATTACAGAAAAAACATATTTAGTAAACACCCTTATTTATTATGAGGTATGGTACAAATCTAATAACTATAAGCTTCAAACTATGAGGTGATGCATTTCCTTATTTACTACAGAAATTATGACATTCCTTTGATAGGGTCTAGAGATTCTAACAAAGCTCTATTGACATAGTGGAAGCTTAGATAAGAATATATCCTAGTGATGGAGCCTTTATCCTATCAATCCTGGTTTGGTTAGGTTGCATGTCATCTAATGACACTTGATGGTTCATCCTTGCTCTTACTGGCAAAATAATCCAAGGATTTCACCAGCAGTTCAACATGTATTTGACTAGATGACATTCTCTACTAATGTGCTTGACACAAGGTGGAAACAGTCCAGAGCCTTCTTGTGTAATTATTACAAGCCAAAAGTAAAGGGTACAAAGAAAACACCACTAGCCCCAAACTGTGACCAAACTGACCAAAAATATTAATTATCCTGCACCCTCCTTCAGATTTGTGTCCTGTGCAATTCCCCTCTCAAGCAGCCCAAGTTACATAGTAACATAGTTATTGTGGTTAAGAAAATGTAAACCCCACTGCTTTAATTAAATCAAGAATTGGCAGTGAAGGGGATAAAACTAAGCTGACGGTGCAAGGAGCAGAGTTAGGAGGTTGCCATGAAGAAAGTGGACACTTACAGTTGGGATTGAAGGCAGTTGATGAGGTACCTGGCTGCCTGAAAGGGTGCATCATAGTATTCCCACACCAGTAGTTGATGACTTGGAGGAGCAAGGAATGATGGCTGCTGTTGCATACCCTCTGGGAAGCTGGCAGTAATTAGAGAAGGGGCTGGATTGGACTAGAAGGGGGAGCCTGCAGTTGGGATCTTCCCTCTCTTCCCCTATAGCAGAGGCTGGATCACAAGGATGGGTTCTGAGGTACCCCTTTCTAGAATAGGAGACTGAAGCTTCATTGCAGTCCAAGACAGGACATTGCTGAAATACTGAATGGGAGCTGACTATGAGAATATGGTCTCTACCAATGTCAGCCCTGTGACTCTTCATTAACCATGAACATAATGCAGGAGCACTCTAGACAGGTTTAGTCATTAATAAAGGAATCAAAGCTCAGGAATAACTACTGTTTATTAGTGAAAACTGCAAAGGAGCTTGAACTATAGTTAGCTCACACTACCTAGAGCTTCTACTCTGCTCAGTGGCAACATTAAGACATACTGTATAGTCTCTACTTATAGCCTATTAACCTGGAAGTCACATTTAGGTGTTACAACTACAGTATGAATTATACCTAATCCAATCAAAAACCAGCACATCTTATTAAGCCTCTTAAAGGATGGTCTACTGTAGATCTGGAACTAGCAGTGTACCCTTTTACACTACTATAACAAAATGATGTCAATCATACAGTAGGGAAGTTCTGGATATTAATATATTAAAAAACCCTCAAGAGTATTTCTTCCAAACAGATATAAGTATTTCAAGGAAAAGTACAGGATAATTTTCAGATCTGCTAATAGCTGCTTAAAAGCAATGGTGCTTACATGACCTCTTGCAACAATTGAACTAAAAGATGTCACAGATATGTACTGGATGGATTTTATAGTCCAAGCCTGGCCTACCTGTGGCTCTGCAGATGTTGTGTAACTACAAATCCCAGCATAGCTTCCCCCGAATCAGCTTCACATCAGCTGGAGAGCCACAAGTTGGCCAGGCCTGCTATAGTCTACTAGAAAGTTTATATAAACCTGGATTACCATTGTCGAGTACAATATGTGCACCAACAAGATCTATATATAAAATCATTAGTCTTTACTGACTCATCAATGCCCAGCACAAACCCATGGACCTAGAAACATGAAAATCGGGGAGAATATTCCTCCCATAACGTAGGTGCCCACTAAGAAGGGATTTTTTTAAAGTTGACTCCTAATGGGGTGAAAAGGGCTAAAATATTTCCTCCCCTGTGCAATGTCCTGCCTGACTGTTTCATTGTGGCTGTAGCACAGTTCATATTCAATCACCAACTGTCATCCCAAGTGCTGCCAAAGATCACTGGCAATTGGTTTGGCTCCCCTATTTGAATAGTAAGGGAAGGAAATGTGTTACAACACAGGTGAAGGAGGGTAAAGTCAAATATGTTACTACATGGTGAAGGAAGGGAATGTGTTAAAACACAGGTGAGGAAGAGGAATGTGTTACTACAGGGGTGATCAGGGGTAATGTGTTACTACAGTGGTGAGGGTGGAGAATGTGTTACTCCAGAGGTGATGGAGGTGAATAAGTTACTACAGGTGTGAATGAGGGTAATTTGTTACTACAGGTGTGAGGGAGGGATTGTATTTCTACACAAGTGAGGGAGGGGAATGTCAAATGTTTAAGAGAATAAACAATCTGCACTATGTAGAAATGTGAGCTGATCGAATCCAATAATATACAGTATGGTGTAAATAAACGAACGCTTAAAGTAAAAGAATGTGAAAACAACAAAAGGTAAAAAAGTAAATAAAGAAATAGCTATAAAACAAATGACAAAAAATAATAATAGCTGCAAGCACAACAAATACACAAAATACTGTTTATACCCTCCTTGGACTCTATGAGCATTTTGTCGATATATACTGTAACTGGAGTGTGGAAGTCCACAACTTGCCGCATTTAATTTGTGCTTTCCCTACCTTACCTTGGCAGACTGAGCAGGTCCTAAATCTTCTCCATAAATGGCAGGAGGCTCCCGGCTTTCAGTGTTGTTGATGCTTTGGTGGCTTGTAACTGACGTCAGATGCCGCACCACGTGTCTCTGGCTCTCATTAAGTGTCCAGCACAAGGGCTCAAACGCGTTTCATAGTACTTGGTTACTTTGTCAAGTATAGTCAGTAGTGCCTCTGGATCTTTATTTATACTTAAAAAACTTTATTAGTCGTTGATAAAAACGGATGTTTAAAACAGGAAGTTTTCCTTAATAAGAGCGGTATTTAAAACATTAAAATACTTATTATTTGTTTTTGTTTTTCATTCTACTTGCTTAAAACAAGGAATAAATACAAATAAAAGTAGAAATAATGTAAAAATAAGTATAAAAAAATAAAAATACAAAATAAAAAATACAAAAAAATTAATAAAATAGGAAAAAAATGAAAAAGCATTGATGTCGACGTCTATATTAAGACCGTGTGGTTGTAAGGTTTTTTGATGGTATTTCCAACGTGTTTTGTTTTTCCTTAGTGTATACTAAGTCTACCTCTCTCCAATATTCACAGATTTTCTGGATTCCAAAATATTTTATGCTTTTTAGGTCTTTATTGTGATGTTCTGAAAAGTGATTTGATATACTATGGGTCCTTAGACCCCTTTTGATATTGAATATATGTTCAGCTACTTTGCTTTTAAGTTTTCTCTTTGTCTGGCTGATGTATTGCATGCCACAGGGGCATTCCAGAATTTAGATTACTACTTCAATTTTGCAGGTTATTTGATCTTTAATTTCAAACGTCTTTTTTGTTTGGTTGCATATAAACTTTTTGGTTGGTTTTGTGCACCCAGTTTGATTTTTGCATCCTATGCATTTCAGACAGTTATACTGTCCTTTTAATGTCAAATGTGTTACATCACATGTGAGGGAAGTTAAATGTGTTAGTACACAGGTGTGGGGGTGATGTCTTTCTACAGCAGTGATGCATTACTATAGAGGTGAAACTGGTACATCGGCTTATATATAAACCAACCCTGATACTATGCATCTACTAAGCAGATGATCCAATGCTGTGGCCAAGGACACAGCTCAGATCAGTAATGCATGCAGGAGGTGTGATGCCTACTGCTGCATGTACTAAGCCTTGGAGAGTGATAAAGTGGATGGAGATAAAGTACCAACCAATCAGCTTATAACTTTCACTTTACAGGCTGTGTTTGAAACTGACAGGTTTTAATTGGTTGGTACTTTATCACCATCCACTTTATCGCTCTCCAAGGCTTAGTACATACAGTAGACCCCTAAATTACAGCTATCGCAGCTGCTAACATGTTAGCAGCTGCAATAGCATATCTATCTGCTGCTGAATCATGCCCCTAAATTCACCAAATTATTTAGGTCTGGGGTTACCCAAGACAACCTTTGGTGGATTATAGGTAGATTCAACTCAGTCTTCAGTGGGGGCACTGCCTACATAATATGCAAAGAATAGAGGACTAGTAGCTAATCACTTCCATACTAAGTAGGTGAAACATGGTTTTAAAATGATAATGAAATACCAATGTCCATACATTCTAAGCTGCAACTCTATTAACATACATACACACCCAAAACCCCCAGTAAGGTATAACACCACTCTCAGGGTCTGATTCAGCAAGGATCGCTATTCTGCTAGAACGCATGCACCGCAGTTGCTAATATCAGTGGTGAAATACAAATGTGTGCAATCGAATTGTGATCACAGCCTAACATAAGGACGCCCACTTCCCCTTACACACATCCGTATACTTGGGCAATTTAGAGACACAATCAGTTACATCGGACACATACGCACAGTTGAGGCAGGTCAGACCTCACTCAGGAATTGCTAACTTCAGCACATGCTATGAGACCTCAGGCTGCGTTTGGTATTGCAGTTATGCATGCCGATAAAACGCCATTGCAACGCACTGGCATGCCCGCGTTTGCCTGAAAACCCCCCCGTCACCACCCACAAACGGCACTTCCTGTCAATCAAGTGCACTGGGTCTGCATATCCTCTGCAAATGCAGTTCCCATCGCAATTGATAGTTCACGAATGCACACTGCGATGCATATGCAATGCGATTTAATCAACTGATTGCGTGCTACTGCGATCCTTGCTAAATCAGGCCCTCAGATTAGAAAACAGCAAATAACAACAGTGTAACTTTATGAGCAGAATAGATACACTAAACACAAAGTAAGTAACAAATAACAAACTTACACCACAAGTAAAAATTATTTCCTGCTCCTACTATATGTGACAATAAAACAATGAGATAGTTCAACAATCATAGTTGTTATTATTTTACAGTACAGATACTCAGGGGTAGCCTGGGTATTAAAGTAGTCTTGAAAAATATAGTGAAAGTAGTCTAATGGGCAGGGCTGGACTGACCCAATTAAATTTATTAAGCAGCAGCAGTGCATTGCGCCCAACCTCTCCCACTTCCTTCCTTGGTGTCAGCAGCTTATTGCACCACTTCCATCAGTCAGCAACAGCACAAGCACATCGTCCCCACTTACTTTGTTGCTGAAATATGTACCAGGATCACCTGGGAGCAGAGTGGAGAGGGAGCTGGGGGGAACCTCCTCTCCAGGTTCCTTCTTCATCGATCTGTTAGGTGTATGCTGTGGACTTGCAGGGGGCTGAGGTGTGGCCAGGCTGCTTCCTTGCTGAGTTGTGGTCAGGAGGCTTCATGCATGGCTGGGCTGCTTTCTTGCTGCGCCCTCTATTGGCTGATGCTCTATGCACCAGCATACACGTAGTTATAGGGGAAACAGTCGGGAAGCCAATGGACGGAATCCCGACCATCTAATCCCAGCAAATGTCTAATGACAGGCGTCGAAATCCCGATGCCTGTCATTAGACCTATGCCGGAAGCCCGACACCAGGATTACCGATCGAAGGTAAGCTGGGCACGGACAGCTGCGGGGGGAGGGTTAGGTTTAGGGCTCCCGGGGGGGACTTAAGCTGGCCAAACATCTACAGATTATCTGTCCAACCAGCCAACTAGTTGATTGGTTGGAATGAAAATCTGGTAAGGAGTGGGAGTAAATGACAATCAGCAATTTGCTCCCAAACGCCAGAAAATGGACAAAAACTGTTGTTTGAACAAATAGTTTAGATCAAACATTTAACAAACTTGTCTGATGACCATTTTCATCTGTTTTCTGGCATTTAGGAGCAAATTGCTGATCATCATTGACTCCCATACGTTACCAGATTTTCATTCCAACCAATCAACAAGTTGGCTGGTTGGATGTAAGTTGGTCTAGTGTGTGGGCAGCTTTAGGGTTAGGCACCCCCCCGGGAGGTTAGGGTTATGCTAGGGGAAGGGGGCTTTAGGGTTAGGCACCCCCTGGGGGATTTAGGTTTAAGCGGTGGGGAAGGGGGGGTTAGATTTAGGCACTTAAAGGGGGGATTGGGGTTAGGCACTTGGGGGGGTTAGGGTTATACACCCCTGAGGGAGTGTTAGGGTTAGGTACCCCTAAGGGAGAGATAGGGTTTGGGGTGGGAATTAGGTTATAATACTTACCTTAATGGACGATCGGGATTTCCACCTCTGTCAGGCTGTCACTGTCGGGATTTGAACCGCTGGCCAGTTATAGTATGAGTAGGGTACCTGTACTAAAACTGCTGGGTTATGATGCCACTAGTTCTACAGTACATACATAGTTCAGCATACAGATGTGTTCTCAAACACCTAGCATCTATGCACCATAAGGCGCAAACCTCTCAGTGTGACTTTGCTGCTCTGAGAGGTGTAGTGTACCATCTTTTTCTTTACATTTTGCACCTTATTCGCATCACAGATGCAGTGAAATACCACTTGGAGTGTACTAGAGATGCTGGGCTGTGACTTTAACCACACAGGAATTAGTTTTCAACACATACAAAGTCACAGATGAAGCACAATGGAACTTGTCATGAGAAAAAGCCATGACAATTGCATCACAGTAAATTCATATACAGATTTAGACTCATTTGCGCACAGATCTACAAATATCACATTTCAAATTGATCAGTGTAATCTAGCAGAGTAGTTTTGTTGATTTCAGTTTTATTTATGCTAATAAGAGGCACATTTTCAGCAAAAAAAGATGTTCAGCATGGTGAGTAGCCCAGGATCTGGCACACTGAGAAGGGCTGTTTGGTGTGACTAAAACCACAGTGTATCTGTATTTATGGCTACAGGACCATAGAGGCACTTGCAGAACCATATCTGGTACCTCTATTTCAATTACCCAATTACCATTCACCTACACCAAAGGGGTTTCATATTTTTTCTTCCATCTTTAATCCATTTAGAGACAGTGCTTGAAGTGTGCCAGTATGCTATGGTATGGCATACTGGCACTTTGTTTAAGCACAAAATATTTTTTTGACAGTTTCAGGGCGGAGGAGTGGCTTGAGCATTGGCATGTCAGGGGACCAATCAGTGGCCTCTTGCTGTTGGCCAATCAGCAGCCAGCAGCGGAAGCCTGCTGATTGGCCACTGGACATGCTGCAGGAAGCTCAACAGATTCAATATAGCCAGGCTGAGCAGGGACCATGCGCACAGCGATGCTGCAGCTGTGTTACCTGATGCTCCTGCCCGGCTTATGCTGCTCCTGGTGCCTGGGAGATGGTAGCGAGGAGGCGGAGTATGTGACGTGTGGCTCTGTGCTGAAGTTGCTGAACACCTGGCATAACAATATGCTGGGTGTTCAGCTGCTTCAGCACAGAGCCGTACGTTATGGCCAGTATCCCAGTACCTAGACTCTGGCTGCACTTCCCCGATGTGAAGCACAGCTCAGTTGTGGGAGCTTGGTTGTGCCATATATATGTTATATGGTAGCATGTGGTGTGTGGATGAGACACGGAGCAAGACAGTGCATGATTCTAATATATCGGGATCATTACCCCAATAGGAGAGACTCCCCTGACCTATCCCCTGCTTGACTGCATCTGTCCTGGAATACAAAGTAAATGTAACCTCCAGGTGTCAGTGAGCTGTGATATTTCATCAGAGCAGTATTCACAAGTCTCAGCACTCCCAGCCAGTTTCCTTATTCCATGACATACATGGATTGTATTTAGAGTGGAATGCTCCCAGACTGACTAGAAATGGGTGACCTGTCATGCTGAAATGCACCCTTTTCAAGTGGCCGCACTCCTTGGCTAGGCTAATTTTCTTGTGCGCCCCGGATACACACTCATTTTTATACTAGCCACTTCTACATATTCCATACCCCTACTTCAAATTCTCACTTCGACCACTGTTTTGGGAGGAAAAAAACATAAGTTACAACAACTTGTTCCACGTGGAACCACAATGCAAATTACAGGCTATGTAGTCTATCAACGGTTTCACATGATTGGTCAATGTGTGGGAAAGCCACACTGTATCGTTTAGAAGTAGTTTCATATCCATATGGAGTATAACCTGAATGAACTCTATTCATAAAAATGTATTAATGCATTATTTACACCTGTGTTTTTGTTTTGGTTCTAATACATCCAACTCTAAATAGGCATCAGAACAACTAGAGTATGAGTATCAGGTACAATATAAAATAACTTTTGAGAATGCCACTGGAAATGAAATGTAAAGAAGAATGTAACAAATATAATGACCAATGTATTAAAAAGTTTGCAACCACATTTCTCCACTGGCAAACATGGTTGCCATTTGGATGTTGACAGTTACCGTGGGAATCAAATTCTGGTTGTCCACACTAGATAGACAATAATTATTTGAGTCTTGCAATCTAATATGATCTTGTGCAGAACCATGAGCAGAAGCACTGAAGGGGGAAGATATAGTGAACACTCACCTCTCATCAGATCAGAATGTGCTATTAATATATCATCAACAATAGATGTACAATGCATTGAACACATTTCTGATGTCGATGTGATATCACTGCTTCATTATGTCAAAGTCAGAAATATTAAATAAACTCATATCCCATTCTTTAATATTAACTGGCATATGCTCATGACATATTTCAAAAAGCCATAACCTGTGTGTATTTCGGTTATCTATACACATACATCACTTTCTTCAAAGGTACCTTATTCCATTCTATTGACACCATGTTGTTAAGCAACAAATTCCAAGGTTTCATAAACAGTAAGGCTTGTTGTTGCCCCCAGCAGACAGGGTGTCATAAAAGGAGCTATTTCTATTCATTAATAATGCTCCTTTGGTTGTATTTGATGTGTAAATAAGCTTGTCATGCCTGGGATCCACCATAATATATGACTTCCTATCTGCTGATATCATGGCTCCTCTGTTGACCCATACTGGACAATAGACATGTCAGTCTATAATTACCAAAGGTACAATTCTTTGATCCTGATTAAGAACTGTAGGCATACACCTATGCATACCACTATCTGTGTGCATTTTTAAGTGATCTAAGCAGGAAAAAAACCTGTCTCTTATACAATGACCCATAGTCTCATTGTGAAACAAATAAATCTACATGTATGCTACTAAACATTTAACTTATACAGTATGTTCAAACCTATTTAATTTCTTTCTTTCTTTGAAAATATATATATACAGTATATCTAAAATAACAATTAATGAATGTTTTAATTCTGGCAATGCCTCTCATCCTTATATTCCTAAAATATATTTAATTTTACAAATGATTACCAGCTAGCTGCCGTGGCAGTTCCCCCCTTGTGGCCATGAGAGATTAATTTGATTGGCCACACATTAATCTAACGTAATTGTTCCCAAAGCATTTTGAGGCATTTCTGCAAACCAAGCTTTCATCTTACTCTATTGTAATTTCAATATATATATAATGAATTAGACATTTATATGAGAATTAATAATGTCCAATGTATTATATATATCCCGGCTTTCAGGGCTCACACAATACAAACCTGCCTCCTACCCAATAACTTACACATAGTAGTCACACATATAACCAACGGTTTACACAAAAAAAAAATATATATATATATATATATATATATATATTGAAGAGAAGATAAACAGTTATACATATAGTCCAGGGATGGAACCACATATTAACATCGTGTTTGGGGTCATAATGTACAGAATTGTGTTAGAAATAATCCTGTGTTTGCACATAGATTGTCGCACATTGCGGCAAGCAGATATTAGCAATGCCGGATTTATGTTTAATATCGCATATAACAATGGTTGATTTGAACTAGCTTTCGGTGAGAACCCAGAGGTGAACTCCTGTAACAGAATCTTGAGCCTATGCATTGCCCACTGTTTGAACCAACCAATGACCCCAGTGAACTGGAAATGTCCCGCCCCTGGACCAATGGAAGAAGACACAGCTTACTATTATACTCACCCATAATTTAACTGTATAAATTAGGTTCCCCTGATCCAGAGAGCAGTAGCTGTATTCTACCAGTCATCTGGTGACGACTGTACTCTGGATCCAGGGAGCGCATGCAAATGTATGTATACTGCTTTGTAACTCTGACCTCTTTTCTTGAACTATATTGTACCACTGTATGACTTGTAATAATAATGTTATATAAACTTTCAATACAATATTTACTTTTGTGTGTTGGACCACAGAAACTGGTGTGTGTGTGTATTGTATTCACTTGCTTTCACATAGGTTATTATAGTGATATATTGCACTGTAATTCATATTGTATTTTTGATATAAAGATAGCGACTATTATGCATACTAGTGGTGTTACAATAAGGGAAGGTATTGCATATGCATCACACATTGTGTGCACTATGCATACACATTTTCATATTGCCACACGCAAGATGTGTCAATGTGGCGTCAACAGCCGTAGTGAGATTTAAAGTAGGATTCCACAATTACTCTGAGTAAATTGGGCAATACTTTTTATCCGAATATGCCTTTTTTCTAGTGATACATTTAAAAGGATGTGGTATATTTTGTTGGTCTTTATTCATGCTCATAATGTCAACATGCAGCATGTCGACATGCTTGACATGTCAACATTTATCAAGTCAACACTGAATGTAAAAAAAGTCCCTGGTGGTCTATTGTGCAACTTTCAGTAGTGAATATTGCTAATCCAACCATTATTCCTAACCTTCTACCTAGAGCCTAACCCTAACCTCCCCTCCTGCAGCCTAACCATAACAATTCACTGCTGGTCCATGCAGAATATCGACATTTCATTGTGAACTTATCAACATTCTGCATGTACTGACATGTTCTATGTCGACATTTTAACAATTTCAAAATTATAATTGTCAATAGTCCCTTTAAAACCATACTGTATGTGATTCTGATGTATTAAGGTGGAATGGAAAGCCTTTTTGTGGATTATTTCTATTTATTAACTGTCAAAAGTTATATCTGGCAAGCCATCCATTTTGTTTTATTGATTTTAGGTAAAATTGTAAAGATTTTAAATTCTGAGCTGGTCTGAAAGAACTCTCTGAAATTTGTGACACCCCTTTATTTTTGGGTCTGCTAGTTCAAGTTTCCCTTGTATTAAATCTCCCCTCAGGACCTTATCTAAAAGACAACTTCAGCCTTTGCAAGAAGCTCTTGTTTGATGAGGGAAATAAAGTAATAGTAAATATAAGTCAAACTTAATTATTTTTAGCAATTACCTGTCTGGTGTAATCAACTGCCACAAAGACAGGGAAATTATTATTATTATTATTATTATTATTATTATTATTATTATTATTATCCTTTATTTACATGGCACCACAAGGGGTCCGCAGTATCTTACAAAAGAGCAAAACAAGAAAACAATGACTTACAGTACAAAACAATGCAGAACAAGGACTGGTTTATAAACATTGCTGCATCAGTGATCATAACACTCAAATAACTAGCAGGGAGGCAGTAATCAATGGTTAAGTGCCATAGTAGGGAGTATGTAATAGTACAGTAGGTAATGGAAAGGAGAACCACATGAGGTAAGAGGGCCCTGCTCATAAGAGCTTACATTCTAAAGAGAAGAGGCAGACAGACAGGGGTGACACAGATGGGGTAGACAGTGAGGAAGGCATAAAGAGCAGTTGGTTAAGATGAGAACTGGATTGCTGTTATGAAGAAATGGGTTTTGAGAGCCCGTTTGAAGTTTAATAGAGAGGTGGAGAGTCTGATAGGGAGAGAGAGAGAATTATGTGGGCATGAAAAAAGTTAGCCAACTCCAACTGGGCCCTGAGTGAAATAATAGTTGCCCCCTTAGTAAAGCTAGAGAAGCTTGTGACGAACTGTCAGATTTTTTTAATCGACAGTCTGGACAATTGTTCAGCTACAGGAAGTTCCCGTTATCTGTGCTAAACACTTTATAAATTTGTCAGAAAAATCGGATGATTTCTCGTGGAATCGTTCGATGTCAAAAATCATTTTTACCCAATTATTTTATCTGGATATGGATCATAGGAGTGTTTTTGACTAGAAGGCAGGTTTTAAGAAATATGGGCGGTCTTTTATGTCAGATGCTTGGTAAACAATGATAATTTCTATCTTATTTATGTGTTTGTCAGGTTGCAGCCAAGGATCGGCCGTTACTCACCTCAGCACCAGCTTCCCCTGACCTCTTGAGCGATCAGACGCCAGGTGCGGTGGCGAGTGATGCACTGAAGATTATGCCTGGGATCTGCTAGGACATTCATGTGCTGCTCTGTGATTTGGTTCATGTGGTTGCTGTCATGAATGCAGCCATGACAGACTACATCACCTGATTAGCCGTTTACTCAATGGCAGCATTGGTTGCTGTCAGCTGACAGTGTTCTCCAATGGACTGCTACCTTAGGGTATTTAGCTGGGCTCTGGACAGCAGGAAGTTGCCTGTACAATGTTGTTACTTCCAGTGAATACTTGCTGTTGCAGCTTTCCAGGTTCCAAGCTCCTTTCATCTAGTGATATGTTCCTAGTATTAATCCACAGTGTGTGTACTCAGTACATCATCAGAGTATCATCTCCTACGTTTCATTCTCTTGTGCCAGTTCTGTGTCTGAAACCACAGTGTGTGTACTCAGTACATCATCCGAGTACAATCTCCTAGTGTCATCCTCCTGTGCCAGTTCTGGATCTGGATCCACAGTGTGTGTACTAAGTACATCATCCGAGTACAATCTCCTAGTGTCATCCTCCTGTGCCAGTTCTGTGTCTGGATCCACAGTGTGTGTACTCAGTACATCATCCGTGTACCATCTCCTAAGTGTCATTCTCCTGTGCCAGTTCTGCATCTGGATACAAAGTGTATGTACTCAGTACGTCACCCAAGTGCAAACTCCCAGTATCGCTCTCCTATTCTTTCCTTGCGATTGTGTTCTTCCATTTCCCACTTGTGCCAGATACCTGACCAAAGGGCAACAAACAGCTTACTGGGTGCAGCTTAAACCCAAATCCAAATTGGAAGGGTCACTGGTGAACACCTCCCAGTAAGCTTGACTCCATGACTTTGGTCAGGTCTAGCCAACATCCGGTACTTGTGGATGAGGAAGGCATATATCCAAGCCCCTCTTCTCTGGTTCCTTTCCCAACCTCGTACCCCGACTTCCTATCCCTCTGTAGAGGATCTCCATAGCCCAAACATGACGGTGTTCATTTGCTTTGTGCCATCAAAATGGAATACCTCCAAAAGCAAGGGCGTGCTGTGTTTGCGGTTGCTGCTATCACTATTTTAAATGAAATTCAGTGGAGAAGAAAATTTGGGAGAAGGCGCTGTTGCTCCAAGGAATAGCTGTTAAATAGAGATTCCATTTCCCATATGCCTTTGTTACATCAAATTCGTGAATATTACCCTGATGACTTTAAAAATTACCTGAGGATAAGTGATGAATACAATGTCCAGTTGTTGCAACTTGTCACACCATACATAAAAATGCAAGATACTCACTCAAAAACCAGCCATCACTCCTGAGCAAAGACTACTTGCAACATTAATGTTTTTTGGTGACTGGGAGGTCTTTTGAAGATTTGAAATTACCTGTGCTATATCCCCTATAATCTTTGGGCCTCATAATCTCAGAAACCTGTGATGCTCTATTTGCAGCATTGAGAGAAGAATATTTTAAGGTAATTTTATGCAACATATGATGCATGCAATAATGACCTTAAACATGGCCAAAATAAGTGTAACTTCAATTTTAAACACACAAACTTTATTAATGTCAATATATCACAGTAAACACAAAGCAATTAGTTATTGCATTAATTTATCAGTGCATATGTTTCATAAATGCAATCAAACAGGCAGCTATAATTGCTGATAAGTATAACTGTCCCCAGGATCCAGTGGTAAAGGAGTAATACCTGCCATAGGTGGATAGTATGTCTGCCTTGGGTGCTGTATGTTAGGTGGATATGTCCTCATTGTATGTTGCGGTTGGTACATGGGCTGGTACATGTGTGTTTGCATGTTTTGCCCACTTGAAGTTATGGTACCAGTCTCATCTATCTCACCTTTATTAGCCTTATAAAATATATCATATATCAGTCTTTCTGCATCCTGACTATATTTTACATCTAAATTTCTAATTTTTGCAGCTTTATTGACTTCAAAAGCATCAAATTCATCTGTTGTTTTTTTTAAACAATCTTTGCATGACTCTAGAATGCTGTGTGTTATTGAGTCATGGCTACCCCCAGATGTGCAGGCATATTTTTGTGCTCTAGTGGCCATGCTTTGACGTGTAGTTGGCATGCTGAGTGTTTGTATGTTGCTTCCTCCCTTGCTGGAGATTGTGGTGCTGTTGTCTCCTCACTGAAAACTGCTGGCTGTAAAAAGATAAAGGTATACATTAATATATTGTACAGTACTAATTTTCATTGGGCTTTAATTTCCAACAGTTCCGATCCACATCTGCAGAATGGCAAGAGATTGCAGTTGAGTTTTACCAGAAGTAGAATTTTCCTAACTGTGGTGGTGGCATAGATGGCAAGCATGTACACATTATGCAGCCAGCAAACAGTGGATCATACATAACTACAAAGGATTTTTCAGTAATATACTCATGGCTATTTTCAATGCAAATTGAGAGTTAATTTTTGTTGATATTGGTAGAAATGGTGGTGTATTAGAACAATGATGGTGGTGTATTAGAACAAACAAAATTTCATGACCGACTCAAACAGGGCACATTATGCCTCCCAAATACAACAGAAACACGGTGTGGGTTGAATTTTGTATTTGTTGCATATGAGGCCTTTGCTTTACAACCAAATATTTGAAACCGTTCCCACAGAAGGTACAGTATTAACCCCTGAAAGGCCCATATTCAACTACCGTTTGTCCCGAGCTAGAAGTGTTGTAGAAAATACCTTTGGCATTATAAGTAATACATTTTGAATTTTCCACACAAACATCAATTTATCGCTGCAAAAAATCAATAAAGTGGTTTTAGCTTGCTATGTGGTTTGAGAAAGAAAAACAGGCAACATTTAGTTGACATTCATTTTGAGGAAAATCAGGAGATATTAGAGGAGATACAGAGATGGACCCAACTTGAAGCCAGTGTTGGTTGTAATTTCTCTGAAGAGGCTAAACTAAACAGAAACAAATATTTTTTCAATGGGGAGGGGGCAGTTGATTGGCAAAATTACATTTAACTATAATTTGCCTTATGTTGACCCTCTATTTGTTATGTTATGCACATGTAACCTGCCATATTTTTGACAAATAATGTTCATTAAAATATATTTATGTTAAAATGGATTGTGTTGTGTTATTTTTACATTAACTTACCATTCTAGATATGTCTATACTTTCTGTAAGTTGACTCTCAAATAGCTTTGGTATTTCATCCAGGTTGGAGATTGATGTGCTGGGTAATTCTTGGTCTGCAGTAAAAGCTAGCATGTCATAGTACCAAACTTGCTGAGTCCCTGCCCTGGACTTTTTAGACTCCTGCACTTTGTTCAGTTCATTTTTATAAACTGTATGCAAGTTTGCAAATTTCATCTTTACAAAATCTGCATTGGTATGTGGGTGATATGGCTTGCATACCTGCATAAGGGATTCAATTGCAGCAGCCCAGAAATGTTGATATGTTTCAATAAATTATCTGATAACATTGTTATTTCTGTCTGCAGTTATGGTTTAATGATTTCGGTACAGTGAAAATATATAAGAAAATACAGTAAAGGGGCCTATCCATTAGAAGATTGTTTTTGTCAAAGACTTTTCCTGCCAACAAAAATGTTTTCATGCAAATAGTCTTTCACAAACATGATAGACTTTTGTGAACAATTTCCTTATAGACCAAAGACCAAGGATTTTCGCGGAAGAGACAAGGGAGTGAAAAATTTTAACGAGTGCAGTGAATATTCATTAAAGAAGTAATTTGCAGTTCACCATTGGTCGTCAGGGGTGCCGAGAGGGGGGGGGAGGTGGGTACAAATTATCGGGCCCGGGCTTGCTGGAGGGGCCCGACGGGGGCCCGGGTCCAGTACTGCTCCTGCTTTCATCACAGCAGCCCAGCACACGCTGCTGTGTGCAGGGCTGCACTGGGAGACTGCCGCAGCTGCTAAGAAGCAGCCACAGAAGTCTCCTATGCCTGTGGGGGGAGCTCAGAGCGCAGGAATATGTGGTCGTACATATTCCTTCAGCAATTCATGAATATATGCATGTTTATGTTCATTTATTTTCCCCTATATTGCAATGTAGAATATATAAAAATGTTTAAGATGATATTCAGAATTAGTATAGTTGTGTGAGGTGCAGCTGGGTCGCATTTGTCGAATGGTCTCAGGCCTGGAGAGGATTGAGGCCTTCCCTTCCCCCTGCAAAGTAAATAAATGAGTCCCTGTTGCATCAGTCATTTTGATTAATATTTGATCCAAAGGTATCTTAAATGATGTATTAACAAATATATAGAGATTAGTGTTTATTTCTATGCAGGTGTGATTAACTGCGGAGATATGTACAAGTTAGAACTGATCTTATTTAATGGTTCAGCAATAGAAAGAATTGTAGGTTTAAATCCGTGTCAGTTTTAATGTGAGCAAATTAGGAGTAGGAGATTATTATTATTACTATTATATTATATATATCCTTTTACATTATTTTCAATACAACATTATTTTTGTGTCCTTATATCCATTTACCTAATGGAACTATATAATTGAATATTTGCTCTTATAGATTCGATCTAATTCATATTTTACTTTTATTTTTACTACTGTCATTTATTTACTCTTCCTCTGAATGTACACTTTTAGCTCTGTACATAATCAGACTCCGTCCCCTGACATAATGAGTCAGGGGACTCCCAGAGAGTATGCTGATAGAGCTCTAAAACAGCCCTCTGTGAGGACAAATACGCATCAACACTCGTACTTAATTAAACCCCACCCCTGGACATGACGAGTCAGGGGATTCCTAAAAACTAGGTAGCGACGGAGCTAAATCCAGCCCTCTTGGATGACCAGCAGGGGTTACTCCCCTGTCACGTGGAATCTTGTGAGACTGTGTACGTATTAGTCTCCGTTTGTGACAAGGGCTCTGATTGGTAGGTGATGTGCAGTCACGTAGTAATTGAAGCTCTCACTTACGGATAAAAGCCGGCAGCCCACGAGGGTAACACACAGACTTTGAAGAAGCCGCAGGGTGAAACGCGCGTTGTCCAGGTTACAGGAAGGGACTTCACCGGAATGTGCACACGGTGACCCTCACTACACTGAAACAAACTCCCTCATGCAAGGCTGATATGGGCATGTTCATTTACTGGTATTGTACACTCTAATTTTTTCCATTATAATCCTGTGCAGATAGTGAGGATTATCCTCACCAAGGGAATCGTTCCCCCATATCTGCCTAAAACGGATTATAAGTCTATGGCCCTCATTCAGAGCCGTACGCTCTGAGCAGAGCGCATGCTCTGAATGAGGGCCGGGCTCCATTTTCATGGAGCATCCTCCTGGACGCTCGTATAGCTGTGGGTCACCACCCACAGGCTATACGAGCGTGCTTTGTGATGGCCGCGATGGTCGAGACCATCGCGACCATCGAAATTGCGAGCCGGAGCCTGCGGTTGAGGTTTTCAACCGCAAGCTCCGGAGTGATTTTGGCTCTATCAGAGCCAAAATCACTCCCACTGACATCACTAGTGATGTCAGTGGGCCGGCTTCTGACGGGAGGCGTTCCCGTGGGAACGCCCCCGTCAGGGAGGCACGCACCCGGCACGCCCACCAAAGGGGGCGTGCTGTCAATCAACATTGACAGCACGCCCCCTTTGATCGGACACAACGAGCGAAGGACTTTCCTTCGCTCGTCGCGTCTGGCGCATGCGCACGACGGAGCTCCCTCTGTCGTGCGCATGCTCAGTGCATAACATCGACCCACTTGCGAGCGGACAGCCGCTCGTGAGTGGTTCTGAATCAGGCCCTATGTCTCTAAGTAGGACTGCCAGCAGTTTTTTATCTGGCATTCACTGTGATTATTTACACATGCCTTAATAGCACTGCAGGATTTGTATGGAACAGAGACTTTCTTCTTTCACCTTCTTTAATTATGTCTTACTAACATGCCATATAGCTCATGTTAAAAGTGTACTATAGAAATATGTGACAAGAATATCAGTCTTTACTTGCATTGAGATTTGTGAGGGAGACATATTATAAAGGATCTTTCTCTGATATATATTTTTTTGACATCAGAGGACAAACTGCTATTTAGAATTGGAATTTTTGCAATAATTATCCCTATATGCAACTTTCATAGTTCGTCTAAAGCAGTTGATACTTTTGTACAAATATTTCACCCTACAAGTTGGAGGACTTATGCAGCTCTCCCAATATGTTTATATTTTATGTTTTTGTGTGTATTGGTGGCTATACCATGTTTTAATGTGACTAAAAGAGACACCCCAGTGCAATGTTGTGGTGTTTTTCAGATACAGATATCCAATTGTGTGATTTCCTGTGCATTTGTCACTATACTATTTGGTCAATTGGATTATTAGATATATCTTTGCATTGTCATTTCTTTATATAATCCCACTGCTCACTAATATTCGTCTGTATACACACCAATTTTTTGTACATACCCCCCTCCTTATACTTCTATTTCTGAACTGATCTCTCTGTACTCTCATCAGTCCCATCTCTGGGGACTGACAGTAGATGCAGGTATAACTATTTACCATCTGTATTTGGAGAAAGTAACTCTCATTGACCACCTCTGCCGACGGACATGTGATCAAAAGCAGATTATAACTCCATTTGGTTATACAGATGCTTTTCATAAATCTATCTATTACAATGAAGATTCAGCGAGATTCATGTCCATGAAGCTAATAAATATTCATTAAGATCTTGGAAGGGGAAGGGGTATCCTATTGAGAGATACACATCTCTTTTTAATTATGTTGTGATATATGTTTGTCTTTATTGTTGTTAGTTAGATCAGATCTAGCATAAGATCTCAATAAAAGTTATGTTTTAACTTGTTAGAGTGCCCTCAGAAAAAAGAGTCCTCTTTCTCTTTTTCCTTTTTTGTTATATCCCAGACTCTAGGGGAGCACCACTGGTTCTATATACATTTTTCAATATATGCATGTTATCTTTGGAAATAACTATTAAAGATAACGTATCTAATTCCAGTTACAATATTATGACAACAACATAACGTTGTCTGTACCTGTGCCCAGAACATCCCTACAACCTATAAACTTACAGTACATGCCACATTAATTATAGACAATGCAGGGTAATTGTGAAATATGACATTTATATAAAATGTATATGAAAATTGTATCCTACATCTATTGTGGAAATACACAATCCAGCATTAGCCACAATACATTTATACACACACAAATGTCCAATAAAAATCAAGCCATGCCTTAGTGTGCAGTTAAACAATATAACTGGATGCTGATGCTGCAACACATAATGCATACATACTAGGACATATTATCCTGAAAACGTAGTGTGTACACATTCAAACAAATACTAAAACAGATAAAGGAAATCAATTAAGTAGTATATAAACAACATTATTCTGGTAAATGAAACATAAAAACCTACAGGTCATTTGTAGTGACATAGGGGGGTATTTACTCAAATCTGTGATGGAGGTAAAATTGTAAAAAATTGCCAATCAGCTCCTAACTATAATTTTATAAACACAGCCGGCAAAATGTAAATTAGAAGCTGATTGGTTAGTACTTTATCTCTCACAATTTTTTCTCTCTCCCAGCTTTGATAAATACCCACTATAATATGTTAAACACATCAATACTATTGTATGAGTTGGATGAACCTTCTGAAAACTTGAGTGAAGTTCGCAAGAAATGTGGACATGACCAGTCAACAGAATCTTCAGAGGCAGTCGTTTGAAGTTCCGCAAGAATTGTGGACACGACCAGTCGAAAGTATGAAATTTCGCCACCATCACAGCCAAACGATCGTTCAATAGTGTCATCGTTTTATGAGTCAACACCTGCCCTAACCACATCCATGATGACAGTTTGGTGCCAAAACAGCTCCACAGCTGCTCTAATCATAGCATAGGCAAGACAAACGTCTGGGCAAGCTTCCAAAGAAGATTTTGGAGAGAATACTGCTACTAGAGCCATACCAATGAATGGGCCTGAAATGGAAACTATGGTCCATTTCTTTGATAGATGGGATTATGATTGCACACAGAAATACTATAAAAGAGTGAAGCTTTGTAAAAAGAAAATCATGATGCGCCTGATAGATATTCTGCAAGCAAAGTATGGTCACAAATGCCAAAAGGACCAAATCCAAAAAAGATGGTCGGACCTAAAAAGAAAAGAAAAGATTAAACTTGCTAACCTTCACAGACAAATAAAAAGGAAGTAATTTAACACCTTTGATTAATAGCACAACACCACCATGAAATTAAAATGTACAACTTATACGTACTGTACAATGGTTTTTTGTAGAACAACAGCAAATGACTAGAGAACACAGGAAAAATGTCAAAACAAGTAAAAGCCAGGATGGGCGGGCCACTGTGGAAGTGTGTGTGGGCATAGAGCAGGCACAAGAAAGTACAGGTACAGTACATGCATGAGTTCCTTTAAGTGAGTTAATAAACACATGTTATTTGTGACAGTGTAATGACCCTTATATTAACATAAGCAATGTTTTACACAGTGACAGAGGGCACACATAAAATAAATCAATAAATTGTGAGACTCCCTGATAGAAGCAAACAGCTTGACAATGACCAGATATCCAGTACTGCAAAAGGTATAGTAGAGCTTGTATGGAATTTTCTTTGATAACAAATGTATAGCAGTAATAACACATCTCTTCTCTCAAATACCCTATAGTCATTTATGATGGCAGCACAGAGGATGACATACCTACACAAATGTGAAATGGAAGATAAGTTTTTGGGTTGAGAAGGCAACAAAACATAACCAAACACAGTACAGAAAAAGAAAGTGAAAGTTAGGTGAAGGAATATATGGTGAAAATAAGGGATACAGTCAAAATGCCAACGGTCGGGAGGCCATCTGTCTAAATCCCGGCGTCTAAATACCGATGCGGGACTAAAGACAAATGTCGAAATCCTGACGCCCGTCTAAATCCCGATGCCGAAATCAAGACAGACAGCTTCCCGAATGAAGGTAAGCCGGGCAGTGATAGCACTTAGCCATGGGGGGGAGGGTTAGGTTTAGGGGGGTACTTAGGTTTAGCATCACCCCAGGAGGGTTAGGTTTAGGGTGCAGGGAGGAGGGGTTAGGTTTAGGCACCCCAGGGGGGAGGTTGGGGTTAGGCACCACCAGGGGGAGGTTAGGGTTAGGCACCACTAAGGGAGGGTTAGGGTACTTACCAGCCCCAGTCGGGATTTTCAGCGTTTGTGTTGGCGGCATCAGGATTTTGTCAGATGGCTTCCCGGCTGATGGCATTTCATACCCAACCCGAAAATAAGGGTCATAAAAGAACAAACATGTGAAGTGGAAACAACATTAACATACATCCTAAATTTAACTTTAATCTCAGGGTAGTGGCAAATTTCTAATAAAGAAAGAGTGTGATGTGTGCTATTAAGATGTTTTTAAATTAATTTGAGTAACTTAACCATGTTCATGCATGTTAAATTTGGGGTGCACCCTGAGTGCTCATTTTTCCTCAAAATTAACATTTGAATTTTAGACAGTCAAGCGCATTAATGTTTTTGGAGTTGACTTATTGCCTAGTTCAGGATTACACAAACTGGGTCCTTAAGTCACCACAACAGGCCAGGTTTTAAGGATATATTTGCTTGTATAAGCAAACTATACAAGATACTAATTTAGAGAGTGGTGCTAATGCTTGGATCTCCTTAAAACCTGGCCTGTTGGGGTACCTTCAATACCCAGTTTATAAAACACTGACATAGTTTTATTGAAATGTTTTTTTTCCATTTTATATTGGTACATTACTGTTACTTTGTTTTATTGGTGTGACAAACTGTGAGCTTTAAAAAAAGTAAAAAGCTTGGGTGACATTACATTAGTGTTCTTTTGTTTTTGGAATATATAAGTACATACTTGGACATAACACAAACTACAGCTTAAAGCCTCCCATAATGTCTACAATGTTGTGCTCCTGGCCTACAAAATTAAGATAGGATTTCAGTCACCTGTGTAAAGCTGGTAAATTCATGTAAAACATATGTGCACACAGGTGATTTGAATCATATCATAATAGTGTACTCCAGCTGCAAATTATTTGTAATATGATGGGAGTGGCATTGTGTGTGGGTAGGCAAGATAAAACATTACCTACATTCTGATAAAACATTACCTGACCTTGTGATACTGACCTGTATTGCTGGTTTCAGAGTTGTAAATATTAAATTATACCCTCATGCACACATTATTAAATGTAGATGCTGTCAGTGTGAATTCCTATACAGATTGTAGGATGCTTAAATGCTGACAAAAAGGAATTCAAGTGAGGTTTTATTAGATAGAATATAAAGCATGAATTAGGAAGTCATACTACACTATTCAGTTTTAGCATAAAAAGAAGTCTTGCCATATTCTGTTCTCCTGAACATTCACCAAAAAGTGTTGTTTTGTCAGTTGTATTTGCACAACAATGCAACATACTGTAGATTATGTGTGTGATACAAGGCCAGGGGCAATGTGAGAACTGTCCAAGGTACTAGTGGCAGATGAACCGCCATTACAAAACAGTTATACTGTAGCATGTTGCCACCCACAAGGCGGATGAGGTTTGAACGAAAAATCGTATGACATATGGTGAGATTATTGAAAATGTGTACACACTGGTCGATATTGGGAGATTGTGGCTGATAGATAAGATAATTGAACGTTCGTGTTTGTGAGCAATATTTGTCCAAATTATCGGCAGAATTCTGAAACAATCGTACATTCACGCTATTCAATTATTTAAGCAGATTTCCTAATTATTGGCAAACTGGCCCAATAATTGTATAGTGTGTAAGTAGCTGTACTTATGCAAACATTTAACCAATTTGAATTGATAATTGGGTACAATTATACTTGTATCAATCAGTCTTGATAAAAAAGAAAAAATGCAGACAGAGCTGCTAGCTACCACAAGAGTGTTATTAGTAAGGAAAACTAATGAATTAATAGACATGCATGGAAGTCAGAAAGCTTAAATCTAGAATTTAATGAATGTTAAAAACCAACAACCTGCTGTAATGCATGCATCAATAAAAAATAAAAATGAAGCGTTTCATCTCAATGGTCATGTGACTTTATCAAAGGCGTGTTTAGTGAGCCAGCATAGAGAATATTTATATCAAGGTCTCACAGGTTGCAAATAAATAACAATTTCAATATATTTGTAAAAACACCAAGGACCTCTGACTCCAATTAAAACAGAACCAGATATAAATAGCTAAATGTATAATAAACAAGTACATAGCTAATTAATCATTATGTTTTATTCTATGTGTAACTATATCACTAAATATGCCAAAAATGTCACTAATACAAATATTTGATATGAGTATTTAAAGAATATTTGATATATCATATTTAAAAGGAATTCCATGATTGATACTGTAATTGCATAATTCCATAATCAGGCTTGATTAATGATAGGTTTCAGGCATGAATCCTATGCAGTGCTCCAACACATTGCGTGCCTGAACTCACTCCTCTGGTTACACAAAGGACCTGATAGATGCTAGGGGGTATATTTACTAAAGCAGAGTTTTTAGAAGTGGAGTTGTTGTCCATAGCAACCAATTAGATTCTACTTAACATTTTACTAGCACCTTCAAATCATACTTGCCGACAATCAGCTCCAGCTTTCCGGGAGGGAGCTGATTGTCGGCTAGCAGCGGGGGGCGGGGCCAGCCAGGTTGTTTCTCATTGGGGGTGGAGCCGGGGGTGGGACCACACCTTTGCGTCATCGTGGCTCCGCCCCCTCTTCACAATGCCGTTATTTTCGGTGTTGTGAAGCAGGGGGCGGGGCCACGATGACGCGATTCAGCGATTATCGCGTCACCGCCCCCCCCGCTGCGGGGGTTTCTAGTTGTTTCAGGGGGAGGTAGGGAGGGTCAGAGACTTCCAGGAGGCTTGCCTGCCTTTCCGGGGGGGCGGGAGTGGCACCCGAAAATCGTGAGGCTCCCAGCCAAATCGGGAGGGTAGGCAAGCCTGCTTCAAATAGATAATAGCTAGAACCTGATAGGTTGCTATGGGGAACATCTCCACTTTTAAAAACTCTCACTTTAGTAAATGTACCCCTAGGGCTTGATTACTGCCAGCACTGTTAAATCTAAACATCACTTCAACAGAACCTTTTGGCAAAAAGGTCCCAAAAGCAGCACAGTATGTCGCAATCAAAAAAATATTCCAGAAGTAATCAGGAAGAGGGTAAAAACTTTTTCACCCCACTGTATGTCTGGTGCAAATAAAGTAGGCACTTCTGGTAGACCTGCAAGGCTGTTAAAAACAAATTTGTCTTATTAGTTAATGTAAACCTGAATGCTTATTTACAGTGGCAAACATATACACATTGAAATTCTCACTAAGGATGATTCAGCAATGTAAGTGCAATGCTAAATGCAGATTTCCGATTATAGGTAATCTGTGCATGTGCAAGACCCATTCTGCTCATGTGTAGAACAGGTCCTGCATGATCGCACGCAGCCCCAACTATGCCTCTGCCTGATTGACAGGCAGAGGCATTTACGAGGCAGTGCAGGGTTAGGGACGGATGCAGTTTCTTGGCCTCGCAAGCAATCTAGGATTTCAGTCACCTATGTAAAGCTGGTAAATTCATGTAAAACATATGTGCACACAGGTGATTTGAATCATATCATAATAGTGTACTCCAGCTGCAAATTATTTGTGATATGATGGGAGTGGCATTGTGTGTGGGTAGGTAAGATAAAACATTACCTACATTTCTGTGTGGTTAAAGTCACAGCCTAGTGTCTCTGATACACTGTGAGTGTCTCCGATACACAGCCTAGTGTCTCTGATGCACTGTGAGTATCTCTGATACTGCGCCTGTGTTACAACTAAGACACAAAATTTAAAGGAAGATATGGCACTCTACTCCTCTCAGAAAGTCTTAGTCACGCCTGCATCTCACACCATATGGCAAATGGACTCTTAATAAGTCAGTACACATCTGTACTCCTCATTATATGAAGAATAAAACAATGGGTTTATCATGAAAAGACACTTTATTAAAATTCTGGGTCTCCACTTGGTGCTAGCTCTGGGCATTAAGGTAGGGTTTGATCCAAAAACAGAATATGATAACATTTATGTTATCAAAGCCTTAGCTATCCTTCACCTCCCGGCCTCTAAATAAAATAATGCTTCAGAATTCCACACGATGTTTTACATTAGCTGCCAAGTAAAATTTCATAAATTAGTGATACCAGGGCTATGACTGCTGTTCTGCATACAACTGCTGTCTTCCTCAGCAGTACGAACATATCAGCTTTACATCAATTACAGAATTAGCTGAATTAATTCCTGTCTGAGCCTGCTATGACTTATACACCATCACAAACAACAGCTCTGTGGGAAAAATCAGTTTTTAATTGTATTTAAGTGTCTGAGCTGAACAGTTTTTCAAAACATTTTAAAATGCCCTTGCTTGTCTTGCCTGCAGAAATATCTACATTTACTGGATAAATGTCAAATGTAAAGTTCTACTACCAGACCATAACCAACATATTGAAGCACCAAACTACATTCTCCAAAAAGTTTATGCATACACATCCAGTGTTTCTGGGTCAATGTCTGCTGATTCAAATTACTCTCCAAAATATACTAAATGTACGATGAAGCAGAATATATTTCTCTTGTTTCAGATGTTTCTTGAAAAAAAAAATGCACTATTAAAATTTAGCATTAAAGTTAAAAAATAAAATTTTATTTTTGAAGAACATTACATCAACACTGAGGCAAATAGTACTGTACAAACATTTTATAGTATCCGGAATAAATTACATGGGCTATTTGGTTGACATCCTGAAACCTTTTTGATGTATCTCTGTTTTTTGGGAATTTAATGTGTAAGAGTATAAGTAGAAAGAGCTGTTAAAAGGGTACACATTTCTTTGTATACTCGGGATGTAGTCAGGATCCCAATGGTCAGGATGCCAACAGTCACAATACTGACAGCGGCATTCGATGGTAACAATTCCGACAGATTCCAACCATAAGTATTAGCGACAAGGTTAGTTTTAGGGTTAGGCTGCAGGAGGGGAGGGTTAGGCTGAGGGACGTGATGTTTAGGGTTATGCTGTGGGAGGTGTTGGTTGGAGTAAGGGGATGAGTTAGGGCAAGTGTTAAAATACTTACCAATAACCGTCAGGATTTTGACTGTCGGGATGCCGCTGCCAGTATTCTGACCATCAGCATCCTGACTGTCGGGATCCTGTACCCAACCAGTATACTCTATTATACACTCAGATAATTGATAAAGTAAATATGTGGTATGCCCGTACACAATGGTTAATGTGTGTTTCTTTAGTTTCCAATTGTGAATGCGAAAAATGCTTTGCTGAAATGGAGCATTCTTCTTGATATTGTTATTTGTGTGTGCTTCTAATGTTCACACACTTTAGAGACATGGAGATGGAAATATGGCGCATATGCTCCAACACAGTAAAAATGCATATATTCATCCATGTGCAGAGCTGTATGCATATTGCTGTGCACCTACCCTCTAACGGTGAGATCGTGGTACAAAATGTCAACATTCACAATGTAGACATTCAGAATGCCAACACCAGAATGTTGACATGGTCAGATTATCGATATGCAGAATGTCGGCATGGAGGTAATGTCAACATTGCCAGAATGTTAACAATGTGATAGTTGACAGTCGGCATGGTGACATAGCATTTTAAGCATATTTGAGCCCTAATCCTAACTGCACCCTAAGCCTAACCTAAAACCTAAACCTAACACTAATATGGACCGTTGAAATTATGCCTGTTGACATTCACAATGTCGACATTATTTCCATGTTTGTATTGTGAAAGTTGACATGTTCACTGCATACCATCTGTACACTAGGTTTGATACTCATATTAATTATTATTGTACACTTACAAAGACTTTTACATGGTGTAAATTATATATCTGTAAAATAGGAATATTTACTACTCTCCAACTCTGCACAACCCACAATTGCATCAACACGCCTTCACTGAACTTCAGCCATAAGTGGGGATTGAATCAAAACCACACTTACTCGATTTCAGAGCATGTGTAATGCAAAATATAGCATATAGCATCATGTCCTATTTCTCTAGGACACTTACTACAGCTCTGACTATGTGACAAGTCATATTGGCTGCCTTCCGTACTACATAGAGTCTAGATAAGTAGGATGCAGCCAACCTTAGTTTGGCCAAGCTATTCTGATTTATCTACATCTGTCATCTTTAGATGACCGGGATCCAGCTACAGGTAGATAACTAAGTGGACTAGAGTCTAACAATTTCACCCCATGTTGGAAGGACATTATCAAATTTCCTAGAGAAATAGCTGAAAGGAGGTGTCATCTGATTCTGGCTTCTGGTTTCAAACACTATCAAATTCTCCTGTTTCCAAATTTAAGAAATCTTTCCTGAAGCAAAATTTTGTTAAGATGCTGATTCCTGCTACTAGAGATCATCTTCACATATTTGTATTATGGAATGGGTATGACATACAGAAGTGTAGTCATACACCTAGGGGTAAAGTGAGAGTTTTTAGAAATGGAGATGTTGCCCATAGCAACCAGTCAGATTCTAATTATCATTTAGCTAGCACCTTCTAGCAGATAATAGCTAGAATTTGATTGGTTGCTATGGGCAACATCTCCATTTCTAAAAATGTTCACTTTAGTAAATTTACCCCCTTATGTCTATACGCCATAAAGCGTGAGATGCCCAGTGTAACTGAGCCATTGCAATAGGTGTATTGTACATTCTCTCTCTTCAAATTTTGCTTCAAATGCCACTCACATTGTACCAGAGATGCTAAGCTGTGTCAATAACTGCACAGGAATTAGTTTTAAACACAAAGTTGTAGATGAAGCACAATGGAACTTGGCATGAGAGAAAGCAGCTACCGCTGACTCATAGCACTTCGTATACAGATTCAGACTCATTTACACACAGATGTATAAATGTTGCACTTTAAATTTATTAGTGTAATCTAGCAGAGTAGTTTTGTTGCTTCCAGTTGTTTTATTTGTGCGAATAAGATGCACATTTTGGGCAAAAATTATTTCAACTGAGTTACCCAGGACCTGGCATGCTGAGAGGGGCTGTTTGGTGTGACTGAAGCCACATATCTGTGGACATATTTATATCAACTATTAACTTTTATACATAGCTTCTCAGCCTTTTGGCTAAGAAGAAGTGTGGTTCTGTCTATGGAGGGTATAAACTGGCACACACACATGTAATGGAAAGACCACCTTGGTTTTCTGGCCAGAAGGCTGGCAGCACGAAAGAACACTGACACGTACTTACCACATCCAGCAGCAGGTGGGAAATCCACAGTGCTCACTGTGTCTTCTGGCTTTCTCCCTCGGTCTCTGGAGGTTGTGTACAGGCAGTCACAGCTCCCATGGGGGTACGTGCACTGACCTGTGAGAATTTAAAGGGACAGGCATGCCAAATGTGATATCACATTTGAATTTCTCCCTATAAGAGGGAGTCTCTGGGCCAGAGTGTAAGCTCCCAAACCATATTCCAGCATTCCTACTTCTAGTGATCCCTATATCTTGTTCCTGACATGGTTTGCTTGTGACTTGATTCCATCTCCTCCCTGGTACTGCGATTGGTTTTCCAATTTTGACCTTGGCTATTCTCTGTGACCTGTTCCGTTTGATCCTTGGTACCACTTCATCTATCTGGTTCTGGTCAGGCTTGTTGACTATGAGTATGCTATGAACCCTACTATTCTCCAGTACACTGGCACCTGTACTAGGAACCCAAAACAGAGGACTGCAACCTGTGTTACGGTTGCAGCAAAGTCCAAACCTCCTTACGGGGGTCCCTGGTGGATACAACCAGCACTTTAGGCTACATGCCTCTGTACTGGGTCTTAGTCAATCCCAAAGTACAGGCATGCATTCTTTATCCCTTCAAGACTTCATGATAGAATACTTACAACATGGATGCTGCTGGTAATTCCTCACCATGGGAATTTTGCTGGAAAATATCCTTGCCAGAGTTGAGAAGCAACAGTGTGATCAGGTTCAGCTCATGCAGTGTCTGCAGACACTAATGCAGCAAATTGGTACCAATCAGTCACCTCCAACATAGTTAGCACCATCTCCTGATGTGTCTGATCCAGTTACCAGAGTTTCCACAACCATACGGTATCCAAATCCCTCAAATTTTGACGAGGACTCCAAGAGCTGTCAGGAATTTCTGAATCAGTGTTCAATCCAGTTTGAGGTCCAGGCTGCAATTTTTTATTCTGAGAGAACTAAGGTAGCTTACATCATCTTTGATGTCTGGTTAGGCCTTAGCATGAGCTTTCCTGGAAGCCTTCTCAAATGTGTTTGACTGACCTGGGCGGGTGTCTTCCACTGCCACAAGTATCCTGCAATTGAGACAAGGCAACCAGTATGCAGTGCAGTTCAGAACCCTTGCCTCTGAGCTAGGGTGCAATATTTAAACCTTGGTAGCTGCTTTTATGCAAGGGTTTCAGAGCAAATTAAAGATGTGCTTGCGTCCAGAGAGCTACCAACATCCCTGGATGACCTAATATCCTTATGTATCTGTCACAAGAAGATCAGGTACTTGTGGGAATGGATCCAGGAGAGGTTATGAGGGCAAACATCTGATATTGAAAGGATGCTGGTCTGAGAGGAGTGTTTCTCATGGATGGCCCACTGATGAAGAAGTGATACTGATGGAGGAATACACTCAGAACAGACTGCGGATACACACAACAGGTAACTGCGTAGTCAGAGTGGATAACCAACTGTCAGAATTGTTAAGCAGGGCTCCCTCTGGGGGTGGTAGCAGGGAGTAGTGCTGCTGGTAGACAGAGTGTCTAGGAGGCTGGAACCTGGAGCAATATATATATGTGAGACTCAGCAGGAACAATTTATAGCAAGGTGCTCAGACAACTAGCACCAAGCTTGGCTGGGAATAACATTGCACTGGCACTGGCGAACTGCAGTTCAGCCCTTAAGTACCCAGAGGAAGTGACAATGGTTGCCAGGGGCTCCCAGGAATGCTCTGAATGGATTGGCCAAAATGAGTCACCAGACCACAACCAAGTTTCCGGCACCCATGTCCACTGCAGCACTGCCAGAGTGTGCTACCCTCACACTAGCAGCTAGGGCACTATGCCTTCAGACCCCTGTAGCATGCAGCGCAAACCTCCATGTGCCGGCGCCCCCTCCAGAAGGACCCTGCCAGAGCATCCAGACAGGTAAGTGCTACCAACCCTGACCCCTCACAGCCCTGGTCATGACAGTATCCAGGTAGACCTTCATCATAGAGAGAGGGAATAACAGAGGGAACAATCATGGTGCTTCAGTTTCAAACTCGCTCCTCATTTCACAGCTCCTGTTGATCCTCCTGAAGAGCCCATGCAGATCAGTAAGTCATGTCTCCTTGCCACAGAGAGGGACGGGAGATTAAAGAACAAGCTGTGTCTGTACTATGGTGAACCAGGTCATCTTCTCACTGGCTGTTCTAAGCACCTGGGAAATAAGACGACTTAACTGATCTAGGGGTGGTAAGATTAGGTGCATTTCAGTACAAACCAGAAGAAAATGCTTTTCCCACTTTACTATCGATGTGACTCTACTTCTAAAGAAACCTTCTGAAACTCTTAAGGCCTTTCAGACTCGGGCGCCGATAGCAATTTCATCACATCCAAGAAAGTCCAGGAGTTGGGAATTCCTAGTTGGCCTCTTAAGACCCTACTTTGCATCATTGGGGTGGATGGGAATAAACTTCCAACACTACCATTCACTCCATGACTTCAGAATTTACCATGCAGACTGGCGCTGTCCATAGGGAATTAATTTCCTTCTATATACTACCATCAACTGAGACTTCGATCATCCTGGGTCTTCTGTGGTTATGCAAGCACACTCCTATGTTAGACTGGAGTGGACCCCAAATCTTGTCACAGGGGTCTCAATGCCATCAGTAGTGCCTGCTGACAATCCATCCTCAACATTGTGCCATCCAGAATTCAATCATCTCTCCAGAGGAGTCTCTTTAAGCTACATATCAATTTGATGTGTTCAGCAAGAAAGCCTCAGAGACACTACCACCTCATCTGGAGTGGGACTGTGGTATAGACCCATTAACTGGGAAAATGCCTCCACATGGAAGAGTCTTCCCTCTCTCACTTCCAGAACCCAGACTTTATCTGAATATATCAAGGAGAACTTGGAACATGGGTTTATAAGAGAGTCCAAATCACACACAGAAGCTTGTCTTTTCTTAATTAAGAAGAAGGTTATTACTGAGTTTGAACACCATCACCATCAGG
Source organism: Taudactylus pleione (assembly GCA_031769625.1). NCBI lineage: Eukaryota > Metazoa > Chordata > Amphibia > Anura > Myobatrachidae > Taudactylus > Taudactylus pleione. Next base: position 2,001,763 of record JAUIMM010000040.1, on the reverse strand, counting down.
GACCGATAACCTCTAACTCTGATTTCAGAACTGTTCAATTGAATAAAAGGGTCAAAGATTATTTCCAAGTTAGATCGTTGTGGGGAATATAATCAGATTAAAATCTGATCTGGGGACAAGTGGAAGATGGCCTTCAACAATTGTGATTGTCACTATGAGTACCTGGTCATGCCTTTTGGATTAAACAACGCACCTGTTGTTTTCCAAAAGTACATGAATAACATCTTCTGAGACCTGTTATATAAGTATGTCGTAGTGTATTTGGATGACATCGTGATATTTTCTGAGGATGTAGCGAGTCATGTGTGTGAGGTGTTGACATGATGCTGGAACAACCAGTTCTTCTGCAAGCTAGAAATATGTTCCTTCAAAGAAAAGGAACTGGCAATCCTGAGATACATAATTTTGGGCTCTAGTCTTCAGATGGAGCCAGAGAAACTCTACACCATTGGCAGCTGGCCTTGTCCTGTTGGGTAATGCTTCCTGGGTTTCTGCAACTGCTACTATCAGAAACTACTCATCTATTGCAGCTCCAATCACCATGATCACTAAGAAGGGCCAAGATACTAGGGTGTGACCGACTGAGGCCGAAGAAGCATATGGACATCTAAAGCAGTGTCTCATCTTAGCACCCATTCTAAGGCAAACTAATTGGATTGACCCTTTTTCCTGGAGGTAAATGCTTCCATGGTTGGAGTTGGGATGGTACTCTTGCAAAAAGATGAAGAAGGAAAATGGTACTCATGTGGCCTCTTTTCACATGGTCCCAGAGAAGAAATATGCTGTTGGGGATAAAGAGCTGTTAGCCATTAAGCTGGCCTTGCAAGAGTGGCGATATCTGTTGGAGGGGCAACATTTCCTGTGATGGTTTACACCGACCACAAGAACCTTACATACCTTGAGATAGCTCATTGCCTGAACTACCATCAGTCAAGATGGTTGCTTCAACCTGGTGATCACCTACCACTTGGGTAGCAAAAACACCTAAGCTGATGCCGCTTCCTGGGCATTCTGTTCCACCGAGAAGGATGAAGTTCTGAAAGATAAACCTATCCTGGAATCTACTTGTTTTATAGCAATAACTACAAGAGTAAAAATGTATCCAGGGAAAATGTTTGTAGCACCTGAAGTTCATGCAAGGTTATTAAAATGGGCACATTGGTCATGCTTTGCTGGTCATGCAGGAGTGTAGAGAACCCTGGAGTTAATCCTCAGGAATTATTAATGGTCTACTGTCTGTCAAGATGTCAAGGACTTTGTAGCTGCCTGTACTACCTGTGCTCAACAAAAGGTCCCATCCCACCCACCTTCGAATTGTCTTTATTCATTATCAGTACCTGATCGTCCTTGGTCCCATATCTCCATGGACTTTGTCAGGGATTTACCATCCTGCCAAGGCTTCAATACCATCTGGGTGGTGGTGAAAAGGTATTCCAAGGGTGGTCATTTTATTGTATTAAAATGACTCTCAGATCCAAAACTGGCTGAAGCATTCATAAGGGAAATCTTCATGCTGCACGGGTTCCCAAGGACATTGTGTCAGACTGCTAGGTACAATTTATATCTAAATTCTGGAGGACACTATGTAAGTGCTTTGGAGTCAACTTGAGTTTCTCATCAGCCTTTCACCTTCAATGCAATGGTCAGATGGAGCAAGTAAACCAGAATCTGGAGAAGTTTATTTGATTGTCTATCTCAGCCAATAACAATGATTGGGTATGCTCATTGCCATGGGCTGAATTTGCCCACAATAATGTTTCCTGAGGCATTGGGTTACTCTCCCTTCTTCATCCAGTATAGTCTGCAATCCTGTGTTTCCAGAGTTACCAGCTCTCTGGTCGGTTTCACTTCCAGTCATCCAGGGTACAGTGAACCATTTCCTCAATATTTGGAAAGATACAAAGATGAATTTGTGCAAGGCCTCTTCTAGGTACAAACTGTTTGTGGACAGGAAAAGGAAGAAGGGCACACAATTATAACTTTTCTTGGTGCACGTCTAAGATTAAAAACTTGGAATCTACATTATTAACCAGTATAAATCTCTCCATAATGCAAATTTTCTTAACCTTCTTAAATCAATAAGGCTGGATCTTCTTAGGTGACAAAACTTGATTAACTCCTGGGTGCGGAGGATTGTGTTGCTTTTTATGAACCTTCTGCCTCATTTGTTCATATATTCCTGTAAATTGTCTAGTATCTACATTCATCTTAAACCATAGAGGGTTCATTCAATTCATATGGGGACTGAAACCACTGTGCACCAGTTTCCTTCACCTATGTTATGCCACTACCAATGGTGGAAGGGAGTTTCAAAACATCCGTCTTTATTATTTTAATACTCATTTAAGTCAGGCAATACTGTAGCTGGGTTAGCAAGTGGACTGGCCTCTAAATGGATTGCTCTGGTGGCCTCTTCCTGCAAGGTTTCCTCCTTGTACTTGATTTTCAGAATACCTGCCCCTTCCAGACCCCCCTTAGTTATTCCATTTACATGCTCCTTCTGGTACTATTGTAAAACCCACTATCAGATTACCATTTATCCCTCCCCTATTACTCCATTATGGCAAAAATATGATTCCCCCCCATGTTATTGCTTGCTCCATTTTTGATTGGTGATCAAGGTCAATACTGAAGTAGTGTATTATGTGCTTGCTTCTGACTGTTGTGCCTGTCTGGATGTCCTCCAACATAGATTTGATATTCAGTTACTTTGCACACCTCCATGTGCAACATTATGTTGCATTCATCCATACTTCTCTAATCTCTGAACCCTTGTCCTCCCTCCAAAAGTTATGTCTTCATAGCCCCCTTTTAGGAGGTGTCATTTATTTTCTCCATGACCTTTTACTTACCACTAAACAAGCTACAGTATGAGACAATAGGATGTAGATTTGGGATGTCTACCATAGGAAAACAATTGGACCACAATAAGAGAGAGGGTCTCAAAGGCTTCTATTACATCATCAGTGAAAGAAAATGCCTATAAGATTTAATACAGAAGGTATCTTGTCCCTACTAGACTAAAGAACATGTATGAAACTGCCATGGAATGTGCTGGAGGGGCTGTGGTTACAGTAGGTCAGTTTCTTCCTTCATGTCTGGTGGTCTTGTCCAAAACTCATCCCATTTTGGCAAGAAGTTGTTTGCCTTCTCATTGCAGTACTCAAGATGCTGATCCCCATGTCCCCTTGGTTTTTTTCTTCCTCGGTTGTCCAATTAAAGGGTTAGAAAAACATGCTGACAAGCTATAAATACATATACTAAGTGATACTCGCTACTTGATTGTATTCTTTTGACAACATTAGGAAACAATTTGGCATTAGGAAACTATGGAGAAAATATCAGCCTACCTACATAATAGCTCCCATAAATTTCTCCAAGTTTGGTGGAATTGGTTTATCTATAAAACTCTATTGTTAAACCTCAAATGACTGTTCCCTGAGGGTTCTTGGATCTCCTACTCTTATTCCCTTTTATCACCTGGCATGGGCTCTTGCACTGCTAAGAATGGAGACACAGGCACTCATTCAGACCTGCTCACTAAGATTCATACTCTCGCTGCTGCCGATGGTATGCAGTGTGTATGCATCGCAATGTGCATGTGCATACCATAGCAAAAGTTCACAATGCTTTTGCTCGCTGCGCACAGACAGCCCAGCAGAGTGAGTGACAGGGGAAGCTGTTTGTAGGTGGTAACAGAGGCTGGCCATTAACAACAGGGGAGTGGAGGTGCAAACACAGACGTGCCTGAGCATCTCAACAGTGTTTTAGAGGTGTGCATAATTAAAAGACAGCATCATAGTACACGTCACCTGGCTTGTTTTTACACTGAAGTGCTCGCAGTGCTTGCGGCATGGTATGGTCAACCTCAAGCACTGCTATAGCATCCAATGTACGGATGGTTGCATACACTTCCTGGACATGATGTGCACAAGTGGGCATCTTAAGCCAGGCTGATGGGTGTCTGGATACACTATGTGATCGCTCTCTAAGAAATACTGGGTGCTAATACATTGCAGTGCGATAGCACTGCCTACGCAATTTGCATACACATTGTGTGAGCGATCGCATCTAGCGAGCAGCTCTGAATCAGGCCCACAGTTTCAGCTTATGAGCAGTCCTTCCCCTCAGCCCCTTTTTTCTTCCCCCCACTTGAACATTTTCTAGTTGTGTTTAGTTTACTTACTTTTAATTCCATCCACATCAATCCCTCAGTTTTTTATTTTACTAACTGTATGTAATCTCTACCATGATATTGCCTGATTTTGTTCTGTCTTATTCACATGTTTTTATTTCATTGCAAGTTTGAAAATGCAATAAAAATTGTTAAAAAATTAGAGATTGGTTAGTTTTCAGAGAGCAAGGTCATCCTTTGCAGAGCAAGTGTTACATAGCAGGATAAACTGTCATGTAATTTGCCCCTCTACTTATGTAATACAATTGTTTAATTGACTCTAGATTTTTAATTCCATTTTGTTTAATGGGGGCACAAATCCCAGGTCTTCATTGTTCATTTTGCTTAGATTACCTACTGTGGTTTTTTTCGACAGCATATTTATATGGCTTTCAAAACAGAGTCAGTGAAGGATGAGGATTAGGAAAACATTCCTCACAAACATGGTGGAATTTTTCAATCCCACTTTCTACACTGTAGGGCTAGAGTTAAATTAAGCAAACTGCCTTTTGCTATTGGAGATATCTCCAAACCTCAACTGGTAACCTGTGGGTTTGGGAATCAGTTTTAACCTTATGTTTTGTGGAGTATTCCTCACAGCACTATCTAGAGTGGTACGGAGCTGGGAAATCCCCCTTCCTATGCTCATAAGGGTCTTACCATCATCTCTGGATGGCACAGATCAGAACAATGAGTTTGGCTGGGAGTCCTACTTGACTGGGAATACTACCTGTCCCTCTGGAGTGGTGATAGTGTGATCTAGAAGTTGCTCTTATATGGGTGTCAGGTTTTGGTGATGCAGAATAATTTCTTAAAGTCTAGTGCCTACACATCCCTCTAGAACGTGGGCGTGGAAGGTTAGTTCTATCTTCTCTCCAGAAGGTGCCAGTTTTAGTGTGGAATTATGAAACCTACAGTACATATGGCATTGAATTCCAACTCTGGGGTTAACCCTATGGGAAGGCTTATGTCATCTGTGGTATTCTAGCAGCTAGAGAACCAAAGGTGATGATTGGCAGGATGGAATACTAGTTTCCATGATAGAATGACATGCAGCTACCAATTTAAGATTACATGACAACAGGACAGATGATGCACCAACAGGACACAAATGTTTGATGATATACTGATACTGGGCACAGAGGAATCACCTCAGTGTACAGGATGTAGTTCCTGAGTCTGATCAGTGACTCATTTTGGCTGTATAGAGTAGAAAGTATATGAGATGCCGCAGTGTAAATGCATCAAATCTATTAGATGCAGATTTTTGTACCTATGTTTGGCCGACGATATTATTCAACAGTCTATAGAAGTTACTTGTGAATATTGGATACAAGATAGAAGTAGGCAAACCAGAAGTGGTAGAGAAAGCAGACCTGCAGGTAAGTAATGTCCAGCGATGCAGGAATAGCTTTTGTCCAGATTAAACTTTGAAGTGATTGCAGGCAAAATATCTGAGAAACAGCAATCTATAATACAAGTTTTCAGTTTGTTATAAAGTGGCAGAAAAGCAAAGTATAGGTCACAGACAAAGGTCTTTTCCAGGCAGCAATTTGGAAAGTTCGGGATCACAGGCAGGAATCAGAAACCAGGCAACAGACAGGATACAAATGGCCACAATGGCACAAGTACAGAAAATACTAGTGTGTGAGCATTATAACAAGGTATGTCTGTAACAGGTGATTATTTATGGCAGGTGGCAAAAATGAAAATAAGGTAGAGGATCAAACACCACCTGACATACGAGGGTGGTTCAATAAGTAAGGTAACAAGACCTCTCACGTGTGTACAGTAATGCCCTTTACTTCATTCTAATTTCCTGCCAGGCCAGAGCAAGTAGACTACTGCTTCCCCTCATGGCCATTAGACTGCAAATCATATCAGTCATACTATCCCAACATCAGTTGTAAGATGGTGGGGCTGGTGGAAACATGGTCAAACATTGAGGTGCGTAGTGTGATCACGTTTATGCATCTAAAGGGCACATCAGCAGCTGAAATTCATTGCCAGTTTGTTGAGGTGTACAGTGATAACATCATGTCACAGAAACAGGTTTGGGTTTGGTGCACTGCCTTTGATAATGGCAGGACAGACTTTCAAGATGAGTAGTAATCTGGCTGGCCAAGCACCTCCTCCACAGATGACAATTTGTGCTGCATTGAAGGTCTGATTCAGTAGGAAAGATGCATTTGACTTAGTGATATTGCTGATGAACTGTACATCTCAGTAGGTACTGTGCACAACATTGTTCAAAGCAACTGGGTTACAAGAAAAAGTTTTCACACTGGGTACTAAAGCAACTAACAAAAGAACACAAAACCAATAGGATGGAAATGTCTCCTGTGCACTTGATGTGGAACCATGAGGAGGGAGTGCCGTTCCTGCAGTGTATTGTTACAAGTGATGAAATGTGGGTGCATCATGTGATACTGCAGAAGCAAGCAAAGAAGGTCATGGTAAACATGTTTTGGGACCACAAGGGCATGCTTCTTGCTGATTTCATCACCAAGGGAGATACTGTGAATGCTATCTGCTATCGTAACACATTAACCTTGATGCTGTGGGCAATTCCTCAAAAACGATCTGGTTTCGTCTTGCTGCAAGATAATGCCAGGCCAACTGCACACTTGAGTGATTTCCATCTCTTTGGACCATTGCAGAAGCACCTGGGGGTAAGGCAATTTGCAACAGACAGTGAAGTTCAGCAAGCCATCATGTCCTGGATTTAGACGCTTGAAAATTATTTCTTCTATGCCAGGACAGATGCCTAGGTGTACCATTGGAAGAAACCTTGTGCTCCAAAAAAAACTCTGGGGCCAAGTTCTTCTGGAGCTGACAAAAAATAAAAGTCATCATTTGTCTTTTTTTCTAATATTTTTGTGTGTGCGCATGACTGCACGTGTCTGAATTTTGTAACCACACCTTGGCTACACTATTGGTGATTGTGACACTGCTTCTAGACTGCAGAAAAAATATGGAGGGCTGTCACATGACAGGAGAGCAAGGCCAAGAACCACACGTTGTAGCTGCCACCAGCAGTGCAAGGCAGTCACCTTTCTCGACCTCTAGGAAGGCCCATGCCCCAGGGCTTAAGTCACACCATCGATATGGAAAAGCAAGTTTTACTGAAATTAAGATGAAAAAATTTAAAGGATATTTGCCTTTAGATAAACAATAAATTGGCAATATGCCATTCATTACACGAAGTGGAAAGGAAAGGATAAGGCCTTGGCCTTTCTTTATGAAGACTGCTGATAGCCTTTCTGCTTGTAGTAGTAGTTGGTGGTGGTCCAATTAAAAATGTGAAAGTTGTTAAGATAGCTCCGGAAAAACCAACTGTGTGCCCTGAGAAATCGAAATCGCAAATCCCCGAGGAGAGTGCAAGTGTGTCCGTGGTTGCCATGTGTGAGTTTGACCTAAATACTAGTGTACTGGAGGATCCTCCAAGTTCCAACATTTGTGTGCCCTCTGTAAATGTGGGGAAGGGCAGTCAACATCTTGCACATGTAGTAATTGAGGATGTTTCTGTGGAATTGCACATGGAGGAGGATATTTTGGTGGATGAAGGTGCTAAGGATGATGAGGATGTTGATGAAGAAGATGTTGGTGATGAGGATGTTGATGCCGAGGATGTCCTTTGTGTAAGTAAGGCAACAGCTGTTGCCCATGGATTGAAAAAGCCAAAGTCCATTGTTGTCATGCCGGGACAAAAGACCAAAAAATCTACTTCTCAAGTGTGGAATTATTTCCATCCCAATATGGACAACAGTTGTTAAGCCATATGTGCCCATTGCCATGCAAGAGTGAGTGGAGGGAGGGACCTAAACCACCTAGGAACCTCCTCCTTGTTACGTGACTTGTGCATTAACACGTGCATTCATCAAATATCAGTGTATGTTGCCAAGTTCCAAAACACAAAATGTAACAAGTCCAGTGTCACCTACCTGCTCCCTCTCTGTGAGATCCAAGCACCTTCGATCTCCAGCACCAACACCTGCATCATCAACATCCTCATTCGTCATCACAAGTAGTCCTGCTATATCCAATGTTGGTATTCAAAGCATGATTGACTCCTCTCCTATCCGTGATTCCTCAGAAGGATCCTTGATGACTACACCTGTTGCTGTTGCTGCTGCTGCTGCTGTTGCTGTCAGTGGATCTTCATCCCAGAAGGGGACCAGGAGGAAGACTACTTGTAGTGTATCCTCCAAAAAGCAATTAACTGTCAAAAAAATTGTTTGCGAGGGCAAACAAGTATGACAGCAATCACACAGTTGCACAGTGGATTACTGACACCATAACAGCTATGCTGGTATTAGATGTGCATCCAGTATCCGCCATTACTGCGGTGGCTTTTCAACAGTTAATTCAGGTTCTGTGTCCTCGCTACCAGATCCCTTCTAGATTCCACTTCGCTAGAAGAGCAATTCCAAATCTGTACAAGGACATTAAAAAAATCTTATTAATGTCCACAGAAATGCCATTGTACCCACTGTCCACTTGACCACTGATAAGTGGACAAGTTGGACAGGGCAAACTAAGGATTACATCACTGTGACAGCCCACTGGGTAGGTGTATTGCCTACAACAGCAGCAGCAGCAACATCTACCAAAATACAGCTGATACAGAGGCAGGCTACTCTTTGTATAACTGGTTTCACTAAGAGGCATACTGCTGAGAACCTCTAAGAAAAACTCAGTGAAATAATTGCTAAATGGCTTACCCCACTTGGACTCTCCTCTGGATTTGTGATTTCGGACAATGCCACCAATATTGTGAGAGCATTACATCTGGGCAAATTCCAACATGTCCCATGTTTTGCTCACACAATTAATTTGGTGGTGCAACATTTTTTAAAAAGTGACACCGTCGTGCAGGAGATGCTCTCAGTGGCCCGCAAAATATCCCGGACATTTTAGACATTCGGTGACCATTTGTTGAAGATTGCATGACCAGCAGGTACAGTTAAATTTGCCCTTCCATCAGCTGAAGCAAGAGGTAGTAACTCAGTGGAATTCTACCCTCTATATGCTTCAGCAGATGGAGGAACAGCAAAAGTCCATCCAGGCCTATACAATGGACTATGACATAGGCCGTGGAGGGGGAATGCACCTTACTCAAATGCAGTGGAGGATAATTTCTGTGTTGTGCAAGGTTCTCAAACCCATTGAACTTGCCACACGTGAAGTTAGTTCAGACACTGCCAGCTTGAGTCAGGTCATTCCCCTCATCAGACTTTTGCAAAAACAGCTGGAGAAACTGAAGGAGGTGCTGAAATGGAGCAATTGCGCAAAGTATGTCGGACTGGTGGATCAAGCCCTTGATTCACTTCACCAGGATCCAAGAGTTATCAATCTATTGAAATCTGAAAAACATATTTTGCCCACCATTCTGGATCCTAGGTTTAAGTCCTACCTTGTGAGTTTTTTTCCAACAGACCAAAATCTAAAACTATGCAAAGAGCTGTTGGTCAAAAAATTGTCAGCTGCAGCCGCATGTGAAACGCCTTCATCTCCTCCTTCTGTTTCAACAGCTGCCAGGGAAAAAAATAAATTTTCCTTACAGAATGCAGATCAGTCACCAAAAAATTACATCTGGTCGGGCCTGGGAGAACTGCCTACTAGTGACATGTCTTCTACCGTGACTATGTGTGATACGGTCTCCATTCACAGAATGGTGGAGGACTATTTCAGAAATAACATCCTAATAGACATGTCAGACAGTCCCTTTCAGTACTGGCAGGAAAAATGCAATTTGGAGGCCCATACACAAACTGGCTTTGCATTACTTAAGTTGCCCACCCTCCAGTGTGTACTCCAAAAGAGTTTTCAGTGCAGCTGGCAACCTTGTCAGTGATCGGCGTAGGCAGTTACTTCCTCAAAATGTGGAAAAGATGATGTTCATTAAAATGAATTACAAATACCATGAGGAAGACCTCTACCAACAATTACATCAAAAAATTACAGAGGCGCCTATGGTGGATTCCAGCGGGGACTAATTAATATTGTGTGAAGGAGAGGATGTACACACTGATGGGGATGATGAGGACAAGGACAACTTGTAATGTAAAGCCAGTTTGTGTATGAGATCAGCTTGTTTTATGAGGGGGTCCAAACAAAACAATAATTTCAGCCACAATTGGCAGTCCTTGTCACTGAAATGATTGGTTTGTTAAACTGTCCTGCTTCTTATACAACATAGGGGTGGCTGGGAGGGCCCAAGGACTATTCCATCTTGCACCTCTTTATTTTCCATTATGTGCTGGTTGGGGCATTACTGCATGACATTTTAAATTAATATTATGGTTGGTTTAGGAACCAATTAATTGTTTTTAAATTAATTTATGATCAATTTAACAGCCAGGGGCTGCAACCAATGAATTGTTTTTAAATTAATTTTGATCAATTTAACAGCCAGGGGCTGCACCCAATGAATTGTTTTTTAAGTAATTTATTATCAATTTTACAACTGGCTGTCACTGTCATTGGCGTAGCTGTGCAGGGGTGCTGTGCTACTATCTGTGAAAAGGCTACTGCCCAAAATAATAAATAAACAATTTTTTTTGTGTGCATGTCAGCCACACCTGTCATCAGCATAGCTGTGCAGGGGTGCTGTGCTGCTGTCTGTCAAGGAGCTGCATAAATATTGCAATGAAAACTTTTTTAAGTTATTGGGCTACAAAACGTTTTTTTTTTTATTTTAAACATAGCAGAAATGTTATCCTAACAGCTTATAAAGTTATATGATCTAAAAATCTAAAGCCTATATTTGTAAAAAACTAAAGCTTAATTCTGCCAAAAGAGAGACTGACACCACGGCTAAACATAAGAGTCACCTTCTGGATGTGAATTGTTTCATTTGCATGGGGAAAACCCAACCCTCAGATGAGATAGATCTCAGCCAGTGGAAAACATTGAAATCACCATTAAAAAGTCACAATGTGAGACTTCAGTGTGGAGAATCTTTCTTCATAATCAAGAGAGGCCTCAGAGAACATGAAAAAAAATGCTCTAGGTGATGAACTTCAAGGGATTTCTCCATCATGTTCATGACATATTTTTCTTCTATCATAGTTGATGTGGAGAGATAAGAGCTTCAGATGTTGGAAGTACAGGGGCTCCCACTTATTTGGCTTCCCTCCAGAGAAAATAACTCTATTCCTCAGGAAGTGTCTATGCCTGAGCTGATAGGTAGGTAGTCTCTGTCTGTTGGTAAACACCCTTCAGTAGATGGCAGACCAGAATAACAACAACTATAATATAAATAATGTGTCCACTGATAAGTAACCAGCCTGATCCCTTAACAGCAACATACCCTATATGGCCAAATCATAACATGACACCTAGTTAAAAGCCTCCTCTTCCTTATGACACTAATTCAGTCACCATGGTTGATCAATCAGCCATGTGTGGTCCACCCAATTTTTGGCCTTCCACATAACATTCACATATCTAAGAAGAAGTGGACAGTGGGAACAATGGCAATTTGAAGGCCACTAACTCTGTTTTTTTTTAATGTCCCTGTACAGATCGGAAAATTCAATTACAGAACAGAAGATTTGTAAAGGATTATTTAAGTCAATTGTTTATTTAATTTTGGAACGCACGCTTCCTGGTCCCCTTCTGGGATGAAAAAAATCAACTCCCAGCAAGCAGGCATGGCGCTCAAGAAAGACACAATGTAGACATACTTAAACCTTAGGTCTGAAATGTTGCATTTGCTGCTCTGTTCCGCTTGTTCACAATATATCTCATATCGTTAAGTGGACAGTGGGAACAATGGCAGTTTGAAGGCCACTAACTAACTATGTTTTTTTATGTCCCTCTACAGGGTTGGGAAATGCATTTAGAAGATTTGCAAAGCATTATTGAAGTCAACTGTTTATTTATTTTTGGAAAGCACGCTTACCGGTCCCCTTTTGAGCTGTGAGTTGGTCAAAATTGACTGGAGACGAGTGGAAATAAATGTTATTGAGGTTATTAATACTGTAGGTAAAAAAAATTGTATGTGATTTTAGCTGTTTTTTGGATTTTTTGAGAAAAAATCCAGACCCAAAACCAAATTATGAAAACAAAACACGGAGGTGAGGCCTATCCATTAGCAGATCTTTCTCTACGATGAAAGTCAAAAGATTTATCCCTTGAAAATACCTGGGGCTGCAGTGACAGATATCTGTCATGTACATGACAGATTTTTGCAAATGCCGAACGATGTTGCATGACATCATTCAGGGAGTGGATTTTTTTTATGTTTCTATTAATTTTCATTCAAAATATCGTTCGTCATTTACCGCTTATAAACTGACAGATATTTCTAATATCTGTCAGTGATAAGCGATAATTGACCAACATGTTGGAGAGACGAAATACACAATCTGTCATCGTTCAGGGCCTATCCATGACAGATAAATTGAATGACTGAACGATATATCATTCACCATTCAAATTTATCTGCTAATGGATAGGCCCCTTAACTCTGACTCAGCATCAGCGTGTCAAAATAATTTTATAAAGCACCAATAACAACAAACTAATCATATAAGGAGGTCAATTGTAAACTGGAATGCTATATTATGTTTTTTTATTTTGAAAAGTGATTGATACTGTTGTAAGTCACAAATTAATTTGCAGGACTAAGGATAAAAAACATGTACATGTAAGTATGTGATTTACTAGAGGTCAGAAGAAAAATAAGTTGTTATAAATATTGTCTTCACATCAATTAACTTGAGGAATTAAATGTAAAGTCTTCATATTCACAAGTGACTGTATTATAGTAAATATTAATAGAGTATAGGAAGAAGGGGGGATTGACTTAGGGCGACAATGGCGCTATTAGCATATATTTGGAAACAACAAGACTTATAGTCTAAATAAAGTGCATATTAGTGACAAAGTAGCATATAAAAGTAAATAAATAACACCAGTTTAAAATACTGAATGCCTAAAGTGCATGAGTGAAAATAAAGAGTTTGTATACAATACATAAAATAGGGATAATTTATTCTAAACACAAAGAGTTCATGACAGGTGGTTCCCCCATGCACATTGGGGCAAACCTGATTACATAAATACAATAAAAACACATACAATAAAATACTAAAGAATGAGGAGAAAATCGCTTATCTGATTAAAAGATATAGAAAATCTGCATATAGTCATTAGGGAAAAAGCTAGGTCCCCCTCCCTTTTTTATATTAATAGAGTATAGTTGTTAGTGTTGATGTTGTACTGCAACCTGTAACTGGTATTGTGGACAATCCTTAAAGACTGATAATAAATAATAACATTCATCGTTCATAAATTAAAGTTAATGCATCATGTCATTTTAACAGTTGTTATACATTCAATTCGATAGCAAAGATGGAAAAATGTATTGGAATATAGTTAAGTAAGCAGCAATACTCAAAGCAAGGTAACGGTTGCCAGAGCGAATTAAGGGCCTGATTCAGACCCACTCGCGAGCGGCTATCCGCTTGCAAGTGGGTCGATGTTATGCACTGAGCATGCGCACGACGGAGGGAGCTCCGTCGTGCGTATGCGCCAGATGCGACGAGCGAAGGAAAGTCCTTCGCTCGTTGTGTCCGATCAAAGGGGGTGTGCTGTCAATGTTGATTGACAGCACGCCCCCTTTGGTAGGCGTGCCGGGGGCGTGCCTCCGTGACGGGGGCGTTCCCACGGGAACGCCTCCCGTCAGAAGCCGGCCCACTGACATCACTAGTGATGTCAGTGGGAGTGATTTTGGCTCTGATAGAGCCAAAATCACTCCGGAGCTTGCGGTTGAAAACCTCAACCGCAGGCTCCGGCTCGCAATTTCGATGGTCACGATGGTCTCGACCATCGCGGCCATCACAAAGCACGCTCGTATAGCCTGTGGGTGGTGACCCACAGCTATACGAGCGTCCAGGAGGACGCTCCATGAAAATGGAGCCCGGCCCTCATTCAGAGCATGCGCTCTGCTCAGAGCGTACGGCTCTGAATGAGGGCCTAAATTCTGTATTGCATAAAATATTTAGTTTTACCATTGAAAATGTGATTGGTTAGAACATATATTGAATATGGGTTACAGATTGAGAACCTATATAGAAGAAAGATGAAGGACTTGAGAAGGGTCACAAATGGGCTACTTTATTAATAAAGGGAACAGAGGGATGAAAAGCTAGACACATTGACAAAAAAACAAAACATTAAAGGTGAACAAATTATTGTCTACATTTATATTCAAAGTCAGTACAAAAATTGGCCTAACAAATACCCATGAGTATGTAACAAGGTGCACCCACTGCAACTGGAGGATAAACATTTTCAATATAATCATGTAATAATAATACCTGCAAAGCATCAGAACAACCAACAAATGATATAGAGAGTACACAATAGGTAATCTTCTAAACAATGGCACGGTATATTACGTCAGAGCATTGTATCTAAATAATCTTTTCTCCTGTGCACACCATGCAATCATCGTGTAGTTCACTGGCAGTTAAGACCACCATAAGAAAGACCCCACTCAATTAAAATATATGGGATTACAAAAAGTATCTAAGAATTGGAGAGGAGGAGATATATCTCAGGAATTAAAGTAGAAAGAGACCAAATGGATTTACTTTATGCAAACACGTCAGCCTGCAGGAATTAATATAGATATAGAGTTCAATGCTTTCTTATAGATACATTTTTATATAATGTTCCATTTTAACCTTTTAATATGTTCTTAATAATCACCGCATTTACATTTTAAACTTATTTAACACCTATTTATTCATTTATTTACATGTAAAAACGGAATACCTTTGAAATATAAATGTATCGCAGTAAATATGTAACAGATGGCAATTGCCGTTTTTAATGAGAAGATTCCGACCATTTTTCTTTTTAATTGATTCAATAAAAAATAGACCTCAGATCTCAGACACTATCCTGACGCCTGAAGCACGTTGGAAGCGACAGACCGTACCCAAGCAATGGGAGTAACGTCATCCTAACTGCGCCGTCAGGTGAAGAGAGAAGATGAACATAGACATGGAGGGAACCAGCCGGCAGCAGCAGAACATGGCAGAGAAGGTAGGCAGCTATAGAGCCAGTTAGTTAGGTCTCATCTGCTACCATCTAGGCATGGCTAACAGATGGTATTATTGGAA
Source organism: Taudactylus pleione (assembly GCA_031769625.1). Lineage (NCBI taxonomy): Eukaryota > Metazoa > Chordata > Amphibia > Anura > Myobatrachidae > Taudactylus > Taudactylus pleione. Next base: position 1,986,448 of record JAUIMM010000040.1, on the reverse strand, counting down.
CCCCAGGTCTCCCAGTATGGACTTTTTATTCTGCAGCAACAAGAGCTTTATAGACATCTGCTTTGTATTAACATTGTATTCCCTTACACGTATTGCGTACAAATTTGTCTAATACATATTTACAAGTGCCCCTTATTATATATCTATTTATGTACTTTTAAAGAGGAGCTGCTTTTTGTATATAACCAACATTAGCGAGGAGTTATAGAAATTTGATAGTTCAGGTGATGTCTTCAGAGGAAAGATTGGACCAATATACAGTATGTTGAGGTCATACACACTGAGCAATGTGCACCACATCATTTATGACATCTTCCCATCTGACGTGCAGCATATCAGATGTGAAGGTGCAATGAACGACGCACATAAACGCGTGTTTTGTAAATATCTGATGTGAAAGATATGATGTTCCAATTTCCTCGAAATTACATATCGTACAATATATAGTCTAATATGTATCCAGCCTTAGATCTATCCATTATACTGTGGATGCAGCTAAAATATATATCTAATTATGTAAATCCCTGCTTTTAAATAAGTCCTCTGTAAAATGTAAAACGTATTTGGAAATCAGTATGTACCATTGTGGCTGCATCCTGTCTTTCCTTGAGTACAGAAAACATGTTACTCATAAACACAGTATTCATGAGTCATGTAATGGATGTAAAACCTTTTTTTCTTACCCAGTGTGTATTAGGCCTTTTGGTAGTCAATATGTGGATTTCCCTGAATCCCTACCCAGGGAGATGATGGTGGCAGATTTGCTAAGTAGATTTAAAAATGGATTAGATGCCTTTCTTAAAAGTAATTATAGAGCTGGGGTAATTGATTCCGGAATTAATCCGATTGCATTATTGGTTCAGGAAAGATGTTTTCCCCTACATGAGGTTAAACTGGCATCTGCTTTGCTGGAGATATTGCTTTGTCTTCCCAAGGATCAACACAGCTAGAATTTATGAAATGATGAACCTAATGGAATTGTGTCTTTTCTTCAACCTTATCAATTATGTAACTATGTAATAAAACAAGATTATAATGTGTCTTAACTGACAATAAAATCACCTAATTGAAATGCAAAAGGATAAACCATTATTATTATTATAAGCAATTCATACATACATTGCAAAGTTTTACAACACATGAAGAATTTCAATATCTTTATTGTGATGTATAGAATCTAACTAAACCAATTTGTAGCGCTATAAATAATGCATTTGCTATTAGTCTCATTAATAAACCCCGTTTATGCTCTCAAGTGATATATAATTTAAAATTAGAGTGAACTAAAGTTTCACAGGCTGTTTTAAATTATCAGGCATGGTTTAACATATATATTATTGAGTTATTTGGTTTAAATTTTCTTTCTTTAAGCTTCCTGAATTTAATATTTCAATCAATAACATTTTTAACAGCATCAATGCATTAATACAACAAGTTATGTACATGTTTATGGAAGACACAGATCACTTATGTAAATAAAAGATTATTAATGGATTGTTTGGAAATCTAATATTTATTTTTGTTAGTTCACTAGTGTTGAAGCCAGATGATTGGCTGAGACCAAATCTTAAATTGATATCTGGCGACACCATTTTGTGTCGTCAGCACGAAACCATTGCGTGCGTCTGCTACCGCATATTGTTGAAAGTCCTACCATAACCTATACACACATTAAAAAATACATATAAATATACAAGACACACACAATGCACAGTTGCGCTGTTCATCAATGCACAGTTAAGCACTAAACACATAGACGCACAACACATACTAGCGACTTTACATAATATTTTCACTCTCACACATGCAATCACTTATAAAAAGGTTCCCAAGCATTAAGCTTAATATTAGAGCTTTTATTACCTAATACTTATGTTGTGAAATGTAAAGTATATGATGTTTAAGGTATAGAGACTAGGAGACAAGTTATGTTTGGTACCATTCTAAATCACTGTTTATTTGCAGATCTCTGGTTCTATCAGCAAGGAGATCGCATCATGCGTCTGCAAGATATGAATTATAGGAAATTAGTGGTTAGAATGCATCTTTGTATGTAGTGTATTTTATTAGTTTAAACCAGTTCTTCGGTGGGAAAACCACACAAAGCAACGTCTGAGGAACTGTGACATACCCCCAGTGATGCTGTATGAACTGTCCAATGATCTGCATCATACCAGAATGTCCAGGAGCAAGACCCAATGGAAACCTGTTAACTCATTTCTTTGTTCTGTAAGGTATATTGCCTGCTCACTGGTTATAGTATACAGCCATTCTTCTTGGATGACCACAGGCTTCTGGAGAGACAACTGTATACTGGGACCAGTGCGCACGCGTGTGTATCGGCTTGTACCTTTTGTATTTACTTGCTTTTTCCTCATTATCAACATCCTCATTAGTGTCAGATAGGATACAAATATCTCACTCATCCTCCCTTTGCACTCCCTCCACAATATCATCCTCAATTTCTATTATTTCACCATCTAATGCTAGCACAGCCATCATGGCACCAGTGATCCACTGTGCAACTGGGTAACAGCTGTCATGCTTGCTTCCTCTATCAAAGGATTGTTTAACAGTCATTTTTTTAACACTACTACTATTACTGGTCTTCTTAGTCCCTTTCTGTGATGAAGATCCACCTCCAGCAGTAGCAGCAGGCCTAGCACTCATGGATCTTTTGAGGAATCCTGGATAAGGGAGGAGTCACCTAGCCTTATCCTGGATGCAGAACTACCTCTGATCATTAGTGAGGATATTGATGATGAAGGTGTTGGTGGTGGAGATTGCAGGTGCTGGGATCTAGCTGAGGTTAGGGAGCTAACTGATGCTGGACTGTCTGTAGTTATTTTTTTAGCACTAGTTTCTTCATTTTCCCCAAAACATTCCTTGAAATCACTGCAAATTATGTAACAGTGAGGAGGTTCCTAGATGGTTAAGGTCCCTATCTCTACTTACTGTGGCTTTGTAAATGCTACAGATGGCTTGACAATTGTTGTCCTGGTTTGGGTAGAAATATTTCCACATATAAGAGGTGGATTTTTTCATCTTATGCCCAGGCATGAAATTGAGCATTTTCCTATCATGGGAACAACTGTTTCCACTGGTGGCTGACTTACAACCTCATCAACAACATCTTCATCAACATCCTGTGCCTTAGAGGTTTTCATTTTTTTGACACATCTTCTAGAGTGAAAAGGGCTTATATCATCATACCAGGCAGAATAATATGCCTCACTGACAGTTGCAGAACCACCACTCAAAAATAAAGGCCAAGGCCTTAGCCTTTCCTTGCCACTTCGTTAGGTGAATGACATATTGGCAATTTAAAGTTTTTCTGAAGCCAACTTTCCCTTTGATGTTGTTTTTATTTAGCACTGTAGAATATTGGTTCTTTGATTTTAGATGCCCTGACTTAAACTCCCTTGGGCATAGGCTTTAGATGACATTGAAAGACTAGTATCATCATGACTGTTGGCAGCAGCTGCATCAAAAGTATTTGGTTGTTGCTCCTGCTCTTCTCTTTTAAACTGGTCATTATCCATTTTTCAATTCGCAGCTCAGCTCACATTGCAGGGATTCAAAGTGCTTTGTACATGAACAAACTCACTGTGGTACAGCACACAGAACAGTACAAGTAACAATAGAACCAAATATATATTTTTAAACTTTATATATTAGAGTGCTTGTATGGATACACAGGGGTATGGAAGCATACACTGGGATATGGCCTGCAACATCACAGTGCTTATATGGATACAGTGGGAGGTACAGCCTGCAGAGTCACAGTGCTTATATGGATACACTTGGGTATGGAAGCATAAACTGGGGTATGGCCTGCAGTATCACAGTGCTTATATGGATACACTGGGTTACAGAAGCATACATTGGGGTACGGCCTGCAGTGTCACAGTGTTTATATGGACACACTGGGCTATGGAAGCATATAACTGGGTACGGTCTGCAGCATCACGGTGCTTATATGGAAACACTGGGATACAGCCTGCAGCATTACAGTACTTATATGGATACACTGGGGGGCTACAGCCTGCAGAGTTACAGTGCTTTTATGGATACACTGGGGTTCAGCACAAAAAAAAACAACTTTTAGTTTTTAACTTATTTTTTTTTAATTTTTGTAAACGTTTCTTGACTTTTTTTACAGCCCCTGGACGGACAGTACAGGACATCCCTGGATGTACAGCACACTGGATGGACAGCACACCTCCGGATAAACTGCACACCCCCATATGGACAGTACTCCCCTGGATGGAAAGCACATTGGATGGACAGCACACCCATGGATGGACAGCACACCTGTAGATGGACAGCACAGAACACCCCTGTATTGACAACAGAGCCCTCTGGACAGAAAGCACAGCCCTTGATGGACAACACAGTACCCTGGATGGACAGCACAGCCCTCCCTAGACGTACTCGGCAAGTAAATGGCGCCAATCACCGCAGCGATGGACTTAAATACAATCCATAAACTGCGAGAATCCAACATGAGATTGATGATGTTTTGCCTCATTTTCAGACTCAAGTCAGGTGTGAAAACCCAAGCCTGACTTGGAACTGATTCAGAATTGTGATATTCGGGTGGGTCTCATCTCTAATTAGCAGAACTGTTTAGTATGTTGTTTATCATAACAATAATAACTTTCTATGATAAACCATTACTATCCAAGCTGAAGTTCTTACAGCATCCAGTAAGCATAAAAAGTTTATGGGAAAAGCTTCTGTTTTAAGTGAAATACTGGTTTCTGGTTCCAAGGGTGTATCACAAGTATGTGTTATTATTCAAAACTCTTTCTTTCACTATATATAAAAAGAGAAACAGAGCTCTGAGTAGTAAAAAAAAATACCATGTACTGTGTGTATGAATATATGAATATGTAAACCCACCCACATAAAATAACATTTCTACACCTCCCCCCCAGGAATAATATTACTACCTTTACCACCACCTATGGTATTAACATACTTGTGTTCAAACCATTTTGAAGCTGCAAATCAGTGGGGCCAGTCCTCTTTATGTCTATGGTAAACCTCAACAATCATCATCACCTGCTAGATGACCTAGGCAATTCCTTGAACTATGTGGGTGTCACAATTTTTGAAGGGATGGCATGGATGTTAACCATACCTGTAGGATTGGCATAGACCCAGAGCAGAGGCGCAGAGTCTCATGTATTTGTGGCCTTTTCCAGGGACCCAAGCAAGGGAGTTTGAGCTTCACTGAATCCGGTATGCAGGTCATGGCCCCCTGACTGAGTTTGTAATGTAAGGGTTGATGTACTCTGGAGAGAACAAAGGCAGGGAGTCAGAAACCAGTCACAACCAGACATACAATGCAGTGTCAGGGAACACATACAAGCAAGTAAACAGGAAGCCAAAGTCAGAATTAGGAAGTCATGGAAGGAGCAGGCAAGACTCGTAAAACACTACAGATCAAGATGCTGGCATGCAGGAGTGAGCCTAATACTCTGACAGTGATACCCACTTCCAGAGCAGTTTAAATAGGCTGGGCCTTTAGAATTTGGTGCCATCATGATGTCAGTGGTCATATGACCACAACCACTAACTGTGGGGAGAGCTGGCTGCTCTTGCCTACAATGCAGAGGAGACAGAGGAATGGCACTGGCAGCTGCGAGTGGGGGGAGGAGGCATACTGTACCACTAAGGTGGCTGCCAGACAGCAGAAGAAAGGGTTACTGTTGCAATATTTTGTTACCTAGACACCACTGTATGTGTGACCATCAACTGGTATTACATAATAATACTGCTGTAGGAGCAAGTGGATAAGAACTATTACAATATGTGTAGTCTAGGTAACATTGCATTAATAAATGAAATGTTAATTCATATGAACACCAAAAAGAAACCACAAGACAACTGGCAAAATGTACTAAGCAGTGGGTTGTAAACCCTGGCAGTTTGGTGACAGTTTGACGGAGGTTCCTAAATGACACTAAAACCACTGATTAATAATTTTAGCCATAGCCCTGTTCTATTCTATTCTAAAATGTGTTTGACTGTGGTTTTGAAGCCTTAGTCAATCTGCTGATAGAAAAACTGCAGCCAAACCGACGGGATTTAGAACCTGACATTTAGTAAATTTTGCCCAACATCTCTATGCTATAACTACATTTATTATAGATAATACCATGTGGACACGCCATGCACAGCTGTTTTAGAATCACATTTTCTATCTAAGACACATACTGTATTTTCTATTTCTGTATTTATATAGCAGGTTTTAATATTATTGTTGTTATTAAAGTGTGGTGCACAAAGAAGATTAGTTAATAAAATATAACTTATATTCAGTCAGAGAACAAATCTTTTCCTACCCTCTCTGTGTTCTATAGAAGGGAAAAAAAACCTGAAGCCTAATGGACGAGGTTATTATTGGTGAATTCAGCCAAATGCAGCAGTGAAACCCAATCATCTTGATTAGCTGAGACGTATATGCTGATAAATTTCTCTAGATCTTGATTTGCTTGTTCTGTTTTCCATTACTCTTAGGATAGTTTGCTGATGAGAAGTTTAATTTAATTTTGAAACACTTGCAATAAGCCCTCCAAAACATGGAAGTGAACTGTACTCCCAGATCTAAAATGATGTTTTCAGGAAATCCATGCAGTCTGAATATATATTTAATGAATAACCTTGGAGCTGAGGGCAATACATTTTAGGATACAAAATGGGCAGCTTTAATAATCATATCCACCACTTGTCAGCTGGTATTGAATCCTTGACAGGAGAGTAGTTCTGAAAAAAAAGTCCATGGAAATATAACAATCAGATAATAGTAAAGGATGCAAGGGCCCTATAGGGACTTGATGTTGGATCTTGTGCTGGGCTGCCACAAAATCCTTTACATCCAGGTGCACCAACAGCCACCAGAAATTGTTAAGGATCAGGTCCAAAGTTTTCTTCACCCCCATATACCCAGTTAAACTTGATGCATGTTCCCTATGGAGTGGCTTTTTATGAAGTGATTCAAACAATTTTCCAAGAGGTAATCTCGCTTTTTAGCCACAGAAATGAAGCATGCTGAATTCAGAATGGTTTATTCTTGCAAGGAACTTTCCTCTGTGGTATATTAGATTGCAGAACAATGAATAAATGATGTCATTTAATCTACTGGCTACTCAATTAGAATACTGCCCGCAAAGCAGTACCTTTATTGAATTATGTATTTATTTGAATGTGAATTCCCCCTTTGCTTTTTGTTTGTGTTTTAAGTGAAAACTGAAAGCAATTTGATTTTCAATAAGAAATAGCACAGGAAGGGGATAAACTCATCTGTATCACTGGGACAGCACTGCAAGTGAATCAAAATGTGCTGACAGTTCATTCATTTTGTCTTGTACTGCAAGTCATACAGGTGGCACAAATGGCTATTCATTAGTGTGATTGGTAGGCACTGATCAGCAGAGGAGGAAGCCATTGGATGGTACTCAGGAAGCAAATGTGGATGAAATATAGGAATATCTGTGTTTCTTTTAAGGGTTAAAGCACAGATTCTACATAATTACACCTCCAGTCCTAGTGTATTACTGTATAGAGAGTCCAGCTGCACCAGGATATGAAAATTCAGTTCAAACAAGATACTAACAAAAAACTGAACTTAGGGCCTGATTCATTAGTGATCGCAACTGCGATTATGCATGCAATTGGCCGATTGTTGCATTCTGTGCGTGAAGCCTCCACTGCGATCGGGACTGTGATCACAGTGCCTATGCAGACCATCGCAGAGTGATTGACAGGAAGTAAGAGTTTGGGGGTGGTGACAGGGGGGTGGTTGGCGAAACACAGGCATGCCAGTGAATTTGAATGTCATTACAGGGGTGTGCATAAATTAGCCACTGCAATGCCATACGCAGCTTGGGCTTTCACTGCGTGTGATGAAGTTAGCAATTCCTGAGTAAGGTCAGACCTTGTGCAATTGTGCGTGAGACAATTGTACTCGATGTTCCCAAATGTTTTGCAGACTTGCTAAGTATTACAGATGTGTGTGTAATGTAAAGTGGGCAACCTTATATTAGGCAGCAATGGCATTGTGATTGCAATTATTAGCATCTATTCGCAATGACACTGCCTGCGTAATCGCTATTGTGATCATATTAGCGATCCTAGCTGAATCAGGCCCTTTGTGTCTAAAATGGAATGTGCTCACAAGAACCATCAGATCTTGCAATATTACCTGATGCTGCATATGAGAAAATGTTTGAAAATGTTCCCAACTTTCTGGTACTGTAAGTGTTAAGGCATCATATTTGAGTTCTACATTGCTGCCCCTTAATGGAGAAAAAAAACAAGTAAACATTAAGGGCCAGATTCTAAGTTGGGAGTAAAGCAAAACAGAGCAAGTAACTGTGGGCCTGATTCAGCAGTTATAAAGACGCACGCAATCGGTAGATTGTTGCATTCTGTGCATGTGTATGCAATGCAGTGTGAGTGCCTGAACTAGCAATTGTGATGGGAACTGCATTTGCAGAGGCTACACAGACCCAGAGCATAGTGTTTGACAGGAAGTGCCATTTGTGGGTGGTGACTAGGAGTGGTCGGACGAATGCAGGCATGCCAGTGAGTTTCAATGCCATTACATGGGCATGCATCAATTAGCCACTGTGATACCTAATGCTCCTGAGGTCTCAATGTGTGCAGAAGTTAGCAATTTCTGAGTGAGGTCTGGGCTTCCCTAACTGAGCGCATGGGTCCGATGTTACCGATTGTTTTGCTATGTTACCCTAGTATACTGACATGAGTTAGGGGAACTAGGCATCCTTATGTCAAGCTACGTACGTAGTGTGAATGCACACATTTAAATAGCACCACTGATATTAGCAATGCAGTTACGCATGTATAAGCAGAATAGCTATCCATGCTGAATCAGGCCCTGTGTACCTTGCCAAAACCATGTTGCAGATTTAGATTTGGGAGGAGAGTGTCCAAACTCATAGCTAATTGCTAAATAAAAACAACTGCTTGAAGGTACAGTAGGTTTTTATTGTCAGTGAAAACAGTCACAGGAAACTTTTCTCCTTCTAATAAATGCTGCCACTACTGTAGAGCAAGTTTAATTGTTAATTGTTCTTTTTCCCCAACAGCATAGTTCTTTTCATGAACCAAAAACTTAAGGAAAAAGAAACCACAAGAGTACTATTTCCCTGCCACGTCTTTTTGTGAGAGAACAGCACCAACCCTAACTTTGAAGAAGAAGGCCAGATCAAGATTCAGTTTCCTTAGAATGAGGGCTGAAGAAAAATTATGTTTTAGATAAGAAAATGTGTTCTCAGGTTCAGGATGACAAACACTGGCATTTTGTGACTTCCTAGTAATTTGCTGTGATGGGAGCTACTACCGATTATTAATCCTTCATGAACTGTTTATAGAAATTAAAGAAATGGTGATGATTCTGAGTGTGCTAGTGTCATAACAAATAGAAATAATATACTTTCCTTAGAGTTCTATGCACTGGGTTTCGTGTGTTAATGGTGTTCCTTAGAATCAATGGTTTGTTTCATATCATGAAAAACAAGAAGGACCAATATGTTTCAGCATTTGAAAACTAGAGAGGAGAAAGTAAAAGTTTTTCGTGAAGATCATTTAGGACTTAGTGACGATAATCTTTAAACAGCCATGAGAAGGTTAGAAAAATTATTGTTAAGAGAAAATCATTTGTGGTGGGAAGTAGCCACTTTAGAAAAATATGTTTCTGATCAAATAATACCAAAGGGCCTAAGATTGAAAAAAATTACAATCCTTTCAAGATATAGAAGAAAATTTTAAAGATGAGTAGATAAGAACATTGGAAACATGTCCCTTCTCATTGATGGACTTAATATTAAAAGAGCGCAGGGAAAAGTTGAAGGAGATCAAAGAAGAGATAGAGATACTCCAAACGTTGGTAGAACCTTTTCAAGAACTCCCTGAGTTTATAAAGATGGAGAAAGATATTGACTATAAAATTGTGAAAAATACGAGAGACATCATGAAGAAAAAACAAAAAAAAACTTAGAAGGAATCATGAATTTTATAAAAATGGGAAAGGTGACCTCTTTAGAGAAGCAATTAATTATGGATCAATTTATTCGATAGAGGATACAGATATAGAAGTAGAGGACTCTCTAATTATAACAGAAAAAGCACAAATACTGATGTTTTCAAAAAGGAACAAGAGAGAGTATAGTATATAAGTATGAAGAAAGACCAAGAGTTAAAAGATCAGATTCACCACATATGGAAAGAAAGAGGAATACAGGGGCATATAGACAAAGGAAGTCTAGTTGGGTCACTTATAAAAGGAAGATAAATTATAAGAATAAGTATGAAGTCCATGAAATTAGAAAGACTTTGGAAGAGTTTGGCTATAGGAATAGATATACAGTATGAGAAGGAGAAAACCCCAATGGAGACATTTATGAAGAAAAGGAATGTATAAATGACAGTTGGCCAACTAGAGATGATTATAAAGGAAATAACTATGACTATAGAAACACAAGGAATGGAAATTGGAGAACAGGTCAAATGAGAAAACCTCTGCCATATAAAGAAGACAAATATCCTCATGAAGCAGTGGAGAATACCCTTTTTTTACAGGGTCAAAAATTCAGAAGAAGATGGTAAATACAGAACAAGAAACAAAAAGAAAAGGAAAAAGGGGAAAAGGAGGGGGTAAAAAACATAAAAAGAGAAAGAAAAATAATAGTGAAAAAGAGGAGGACCCGAATAAAAATGAGAATAGTCCTAATAATCAGATCAAAGCAACAAACCAGATTTAAGGAATTTTTTTTAACTTGAGTAAAAGACCTTTATCACTTGATGAAGAAAAATTACTTTTAAAAGGTTTAAAATTCGCTCCCAGTAATGACATCAATCAGTTCAAAACATATGCGGATGTGGAAACATTTATAAGGAAATTAACCCTAAAGAAATTCTTTTAAGATAGGGATAAAGAAGAGGAAATGATGATGAGACAAGAAAATGAGCAGAGAAACTTTAATAAGAAATTTACATTTTATCCAATACATATAAAAGGGAGCTTGATCAACAGTTTTAAGAAATCAGTTCTAGAAGATATAGAGAAGTAGAAAAAATTAAAAGAGGTAATAATAACCTAACTAGAAAAGAAAGAATTGCCCTGAAAACTTTGCAGAAAGATAACACGATCATTATTAAACCTTATGATAAGGTGGGTGGGGTTGCTATCATGAATAAAGAAGATTACATACAGGAAATATATTGGCAACTAAATGATGGGGTCACTTACCTCAAATTATAAACAGACCCCACTCTGAAGATTAAGAATCCCTAGGAGTAGGAGTTATCACAAAAGAAGAGTGGAAGTTTCTGAAAGTAGGAGATCCAACTATACCCACAATTTATGCCCTACCCAAGGTACATAAAGATCCATCAATACCACCTGGTAGACCAATTGTGGCAGGAGTGGGAAGCCTGACCATGAATCTTTCAGAATTTATAGATGTCCATTTACAACCCTTAGTCTTGAAGAAAAAATCCCACTTAAAGGATATGACAGATACACTCCACAATATAAACAAATTGGATTGGAAGAATGACATGTATTTAGGTACAGCCAATGTTACGGCATTATTTACAAATATTCCACATAGGAAGGGATTGGAGGCAACCAAATGGCACCTTGATAAGATTGATTATGATGAAAAGCCAAAAGACTTCATCATTAAAGGCAATGAATTTATTTAAAAAAAACATTATTTTTAGTTTAATGGCGATTATTATGGACAAGTTGTGGGAACTGCGATGGGTACAAAATTTGCTCCAGTTACACCAATTTGTTTATGGCATACTGGGAGGAGAAGTATATTGAAAAGAATGGAAATCAACAGCAAGACCTGAAATTTTGGTTCCGTTATATAGATGATGTGATTTTTGCATGGGAAGACAAAAAAGAGAGTCTGGATAAGTTCTATGAAGATTTAAATAACAATGACTTCAATGTACATCTAAGCTTCCATTCTAGCCAGACAGAAATTAATTTTTTAGACCTCACAATTTATGTAGAGGAAAATAAATTAGAGAGCAAATGTTACAGCAAGCCTACGGATGCAAACAATTTAATTTCAAATACAAGTCAGCATCATAAGAACTGGCTTAATAGCATTCCAAAGAGCCAATTCTTGAGACTAAAATGAAATTGTAGTAAACAAGAAGTTTGTATAGAACAAATTGAATCTATGGAAGAAAGGCTTGAAGAAAAAGGGTATAACAAAGCAATGTTGAAAAATGCAAACAAGAAGTTCTCAATAAGGATATAGTTTCCTTAATCCAACAAAAAGAAGAAAGCAATCAAGTGCAAAAAAACTTCATAAATATGCATTCATCACAGAATTCACTAGACATTATAAAATAATAGATCTATTGTCAAAAAACATTGGCATCTTCTTTAAAAGGACCCAGTATTAAAGAAGACGATTCCAACAATTCCTACATTTATCTATAGTAAAGCCCATAATCTGAAGAAAACATTAACAAGGAGTGCTCTTCCAACAGAAAATACACATCCAATCAGACATAAGGGATTCTTCAGGTGTGGAAGTTGTCTTGCATGTAAAGAAGTGAAAAGCTCATCTACTAAATATACCGATTTCACTATTAATGGACAGACCCATAAGATTGACTTTTATAACATGCTATACGGCGAATGTAATTTATTTTATAGAATGCAGCTGTCATCTGGTATATATTGGTAGAACAAGTAGAGCTTTGAAGACAAGACTTGGAGAGCACTTAAGGAATATCAGAAAAGGGGACGTTACACATTCTGTTTCTAATCATTTTAAAGAGATTCATAGTTGCTCAACTAAGGGAATTTTTAATTTTATTGCAATAGAGAATGTTAGAAATACATGGAAAAACCGAGATGAAGAAACAAGAATAGCTAAGAGGGAAATGAGTTGGATATTTAACCTAAATACATTATTTCCTAGAGGTCTTAATTTAGACTTTGAGCTTAAATGGTTTCTGTAGGGTGCTGTGTTTCTACATTCAGTCTAATACATTCTTTAATCTTCAGAGTATTTTCCCCCCCTTATTTTTACTAATATTTGCAGTCATGGCATGTTTTATTTACTTTCCATTTATACCCCTTCCCCTTATTCCATATTTATCATAACGTCCAATTTATTTTATGTTTTTAATATATTAATATATTTTATGAATATATTTTAGTATTTAGATATATATATTTATACCATTTGGTACTTTATATACACCACCCTATGTCAGTCCTATTTATTATCCATACATGTGCATGCGTTTTGAGAATGGTATACATCATTCTTTCTTTATATTACATGTGGCACATATTCAGTATAAAGAAGATAATGGGGATCTGGATGGGACAATAGGACAACCTGCCCCAGTAAATATGACCACCCACCTTAGATAAATATCCACATGCAAGATGGCAGATGAAACCGGAAGTACTGCGGGGCAGCTGTACACTCCGTACACAGGAAGTTGCAAGTTGCCATTGATTTAGCAGTTTACAGTGGATGATGCCTTGTGGAAGATAGAAACATTAGAGTTCCACTACAATAGAGATCATGAAAGGGGACCCTATTACTGTTACACCTGGAGGATGCCGATACCGGAAGCAGTTCTGACATTCTTGCGATCCGGCGATAATTTTTATAAACTATTTTTATCCACATTATTTATTACTGATGGACTGTGTTGTGGATGCTAGATTGATGCCATGGATTTGAGCATCATGGACTTTTTATAAGTGTTTTTTAAGAGTTGTTTTTTCTTGTTAATCTGTATGACCCTTTGACCTGGAAGTGTATACAATTAAGGGTATAAAAGAGGGTTCATTTTTTACATAGTCACACTGACTTGAGGAAGGGAGCTGCTGTCTCCCGAAATGCATTGGTGGAGTGTGACAGGAGATATCTGGAGATACACTTGGATAAGGATTGTTGATGAGGTTTCCTGAGACCTCCACCATATTGTTTCACATATGCCTTATTCAAGGAGACTTCTGGTAATTCTCCCACCATTTTTTTAAACCATTTGGATTTCTGCATATCATTTTTTATTGTTATTTGTGATTGATTCATTGGACAATTAGACCACTTTTTATTCTGTGTGACTTTTTTTAAAAATTGTGTTCTTGAAATGAAATAGTGTGCTGCTAAGCCTTAAATGCACACACACACAGAAAACAAATAGACAAAAGACACTATTTTTATATATATTTTTTCGGGTCCAGAACTTGGGCCCAGAGCACAGACTGATGACGGCTGAGTCGGGCAGCACTAGGTTGCAACTTGCATTGCTGCTGTATCTTGTGCGGCTAAGCCTAACACACACACAGAAAATATATTGGACAAAAAAAAGACACTATTTGTTTTATTTTTTATTGGGGTCCAGAACTTGGGCCCTGACCACAAATAGATGATGACTGGAGTCGGGCAGCACTAGGTTGCGTTGCTGTATCTTGTGCGGCTAAGCCGAACATGCGCACACACACACAGAAAAAAATGAGACAAAAAAAGATACTATTTGTTTTATTTTTGGAGGGGTTCAGAACTTGGGCTCAGAGCACAGATTGATGATGACTGGAGTCGGGAAGCACTAGGTAGAAACTTGCATTGCTGCTGTATCCTGTGCGGCTAAGCCTAACACACACACATAGAAAAGGCACTTTTTTTTTTTCGAGTCCAGAACTTGGGCCCAGAGCACAGATTGATGACAACTGGAGTCGGGCAGCACTAGGTTGAGTTGCTGTATCTTGTGCAGCTAAGCCTAACATGCACACACAAAAAAAAAATAAAAAGACAATATATATAATTTTTTTTCAGGTTCAGAACTTGGGCCCAGATGGATGCAGCAGACAACTCAGCACCAGCCCAGATGGATCAGCACTAGCTCAGATGGATCAGCAGACAGCACAGCACCAGCCCAGAAGGTCACAGCAGACAGCACAGCAGTGACAGCACCAGATGGATCAGCAGTGCACCAGCTCAGGACACAGCAGACAGCACAGCACCAGTACATCACCAGCACAGGTAAATAGTACTACCTCTCCCAGCCCTACACTACTCACCCTCCCTGTTCAGTCTCCACAGCTGGAGTGATGGCGGCTGCCTGACTCCAGTCGTCATCAATCTGTGCTCTGGGCCCAAGTTCTTGCCTGAAAAAAAAAATAGTGTCTTTTGCCTATTAATTTTCTGTGTGTGCGTGTGTTAGGCTTAGTCGCACAAGATACAGCAGCGACGCAAGTTGCAACCTGGTGCTGCCTGACTCCAGTTGTCATCAATCTGTGCTCTGGGCCCAAGTTCTGGACCCAAAAAAAAATAAAGCAAATAGTGTCTTTTTTTGTCTAATTTTTTTCAGTGAGTGTGTGCGCGTGTTAGGCTTAGCCACACAAGAACAAGATACAGCCAGCAATGCAAGTTGCAACCTAGTGCTGCCCAGCTCCAGTCATCATGAATCTGCTCTGGGCCCAAGTTAAAAAAAAAATTGTGTATTTTGTCTATTTTTTTCTGTGTGTGCATGTTAGGGTTAGCCGCACAAGATACAGCAATGCAACCAAGTGCTGCCCGACTCCAGTTGTCATCAATCTGTGCTCTGGGCCCAAGTTCTGGACCCAAAAAATAAATAAAACAAATAGTGTATTTTTTTGTCAAAATTTTCTGTGTGTGCGTGCTAGGCTTAGCCACACAAGAACAAGATACAGCCAACAATGCAAGTTGCAACCTAGTGCTGCCCAACTCCAATCGGTATCAATCTGTGCTCTGGGCCCAAGTTCAGGACCCAAAAAAAACCCAAAACAAAACAATTAGTGTCTTTTGTATATTTTTTTTCTGTGTGCGCACGACTGCATGTGTGAATTTTGTAACCGCACCTTGGCTACACTATTGGTGCTTCTGACACTGCTTCAAGACTGCAGAAAAAATGGAGGGCTGTCACATGACAGGAGAGCAAGGCCAAGAACCACATGTTGTGGCTGTCACATGACAGGAGAGCAAGGCCAAGAACCACATGTTGTATCTGCCACCAGCAGTCATCATGATAATGCAAGTCCATCAACTTCCTTGTCCTCTATGAAGGCCCATGCCCCAGGTCTTAAGTCACACCATTAATATGGTAAAACTACTTTTACTGTAGTAAAGAAAAAAAATGAAAGGCAAGTTGCTCTTTAGATAAATAAAAAATTGGCAAAATGCCATTCACTTCATGAAGTGGCAAGGAAAGGATAAGGTCTTGGCCTGCCTTTATGTTGACTGCTGGTTCTGATAGCCCTTCTTCTTGTAGTAGTAGTAGTGGTGGTGGTACCATTAAAAATTTAAAGTTGTTAAGAAGAGTAGGACAGCTCCGGGAAAAAAAACTGTGTGCCCTGAGAAATCAAAATCACAAATCCCTGTGGAGAGTGCAAGTGTGTCCGTGGTTGCCATGTGTGAGCCAGCTAGTATACAGGAGGATCCTCCAAATTCCAACATTTGTGTGCCCTCTGTAAATGTGGGGAAGGGCAGTCAACATCTTGCAAATGTAGTCAGTGAGGATGCTTCTGTGGAATTGCACATGGAGGAGGGGGATATTTTGGTAGTTGAAAGCACTAAGGATGATGAGGATGTTGATGATGAAGATGTTGGTGATGAGGATGTTGATGCCGATGATGTCCTTTGTGTAAGTAAGGCAATAGCTGTTAACCATGGATTGAAAAAGCCAAAGCCCATTGTTGTCATGCTGGGGCAAAAAAATCAACTTCTCACGTGTGGAATTATTTCCACCCCAATCTGGACAACAGTTGCCAAGCCATATGTAACCATTGGCAAGCAAGAGTGAGTAGAGGGAGGGACCTAAACCACCTAGGAACCTCCTCCTTGTTATGTCACTTGGTGCGCATTCATCAAATATCAAAGTGTATGTTACCAAGTTCCAAAACTCACAACATAACAAGTCCAGTGTCACCTACCTGCTCCCTCTCTGTGGGATCCAAGCACCTTCGATCTCCACCACCAACACCTGCATCATCAACATCCTCATTCGTCATTGGGAGTAGTCCTGCTGCATCCAATGTTGTTATTTGAATTATGATTGACTCCTCTCCTATCCGTGATTCCTCAGAAGGATCCTTGATGACTACTCCTTTTGCTGCTGCTGTTGCTGTGAGTGGATCTTCATCCCAGAAGGGGACCAGGAGGAAGACTACTTGTAGTGTATCCTCCAAAAAACAATTAACTGTCAAACAATTGTTTGCAAGGGCAAACAAGTATGACAGCAATCACCCAGTTGCACAGCAGATTACTGACGCCATAACAGCTATGCCGGTATTAGATGTGCATCCAGTATCTGCCATTACTGCAGTGGGTTTTCAACAGTTAATTGAGGTCATGTGTCCTCGCTACCAGATCCCTTCTAGATTCCACTTCACTTGAAAAGCAATTCCAAATCTGTACAAGGACATTAAAAAAAACCTTAAATTTGTTAAATTTGCCCTGCCATCAGCTGAAGCAAGAGGTAGTAACTCGGTGGAATGCTACCCTCTATCTGCTTCAGCAGATGGAGGAACAGCAAAAGGCCATCCAGTGCTATACAATGGCCTATGACATAGGATGTGGAGGGGAAATGCACCCTTCACAAGAACAGTGGAGAATAATTTCTGTGTTGTGCAAGGTTCTCAAACCCTTTGAACTGGCCACATGTGAAGTTAGTTCAGGCACTGCCAGCTTGAGTCAGGTTATTCCCCTCTTCAGACTTTTGCAAAAACAGCTGGAGAAACTGAAGGAGGAACTGAAATGTAGTGATTGCGCAAGGTATGTTGGACTGGTGGATTCCCTTCACCAGGATCCAAGAGTTGTCAATGTAAAGAGCTGTTGGTAAAAAAATTGTCAGCTGCAGCCACACATGAATCACCATCATCTCCTCCATCAGTTTCTGCAGCTGCCAGGAAAAAACTAAATTTTCCTTACAAGAATGCCTGCTGGTCATGCAGATCATTCATCAAAAAATTACATCTGGTCAGGCCTGAGAGAACTGCCTGCTAGTGACATGTCTTCTACCGTGACTATGTGTGATACGGTCTCCATTCACATACTGGTGGAGTACTATTTCAGGAATAACATCCTAATAGGCATGTCCCTTTCAGTACTGGCAGGAAAAAGAGGCAATTTGGAGTCCCATACACAAACTGGCTTTGCATGACTTAAGTTTCCCACCCTCCAGTGTGTACTCAAAGAGTTTTCAGTGCAGCTGGCAACCTTGTCAGTGATCGGCGTATTAGGTTACTTCCTCAAAATGTGGAAAAGATGATGTTCATTAAAATTAATTACAAATTCCACGAGGAAGACCACTACCAACAATTACATAAATAAATTACAGAGGTGCCTATGGTGGATTCCAGCGGGGACAAATTAATATTGTGTGAAGGAGAGGATGTACACACTGATGGGGATGATGAGGACGAGGACAACTTGTAATATAAAGCCAGTTTGTGTATGGGATCATTTTCATTTCCATGTCCAATGAACATTGGCAGCTTGTTTTATGGGGGGTCCAAACAAACCAATCATTTCAACAAAAATTGGCAGTCCTTGTCGTTGAAATGATTTGTTTGTTAAACTGTGAATGTCCTGTTTCATAAACAACATAAGGGTGGGTGGGAGGGCCCAAGCACTATTCCATCTTGCACCTTTTTCCTTTCCATTATGTGCTGGTTGGGGCACTGCTGCCTGACATTTTAAATTAATGTTATGGTTGGTTTAGGAACCAATGATTTCTTTTTAAATTAATTTATTATCAATTTTACAGCCAGGGACTGCACCAATTAATTTATTTTTATTATTCATTATTCAGCCCGGGGATGCACCAATGAATTGTTTTTTAATTAATTTATTATCAATTTTATAGCCAGGGGCTGCACCAACTATCAACTATCAATTTTTCAATCCTCAAGGGTATCCCAACCATCTTTGCACAGTCCTCAACTCTATTAATAATTATATCAATCAGTTTTGAGCCTGCAAGCTGGATGCAACCTTTTGGCACTTTAACTAGATGAAAAAATCAATATTGTGAGCTGTGAGGTGGTGAAAATTGATTGGAAATGAGTGGAAATAAATGTTATTGAGGTTATTAATACTGTAGGGACAAAAAAGCCAATTTTTATGTGATTTTAGCTTTTTTTTATTTTTAAGAAAAAATCCAGATCCAAAACCAAAACCAAAACCCGAAAACAAAACACAGAGGTGAGGTTTTGGCAAAACCAATCCATATCCAAAACCAGGGGAGATCCAGATACAAAACCAAAACACGGGGATCGGCGCACATCCATAATTATAAGGTGGCACTAGGGCTATATGGGTGCCATCCACAACCCCTGTAACATGGAAGCCTGCAATCTCTCCAAACTGCTGATTGCTACAGCTAGGGTATTCTCAATCAAAGGAATGTGTACAAACTGGCTGAGGTGCACCAGGAAGGCCATTGTTACATGCTTCAGGATCTTTCTAAAAAACTGTCTGGGAAATTCCAGCGGCCCCAGTCACAATGGTTTGTAAATATCCTGTAGCTCTGACACTGACTATAACTGTGTCTGTGGTGGTCTTGCTGTAGTAATGTCTATTAAATACTTAAGGTCACTCTATACTATGTGAAGAGTTTCCAAGATAACAGGTGGAAGCCTAAATCTATGCATTACCTCATCATCAGGCATTCCAAAGAGGGAAACACATGTGTAGTAGATGCTCTGGTGTCTTTGAGGATGAAAAGAAGGGTAGAGATCAAGTACAAGCTTGATGTAGGCATTGATCTAGATATGTTCAACAGACAACCAAAAGGGAAGTATAAAATTATGTAAGCTTCAAATGGCTATACGCAGATATGGTACAGCTGAGCATGCAGTATAACCAGCATGTTAACTTTGGAAGTCCTGATATCATATAAGATATTTTGCAAATATTACATTATAATGTGAGGAATTTGAGACAAATATTCCAAACATAAATGCCATTATTCTAAAAATCTAATTGCATTAAACCTTTTTTTAGCATGCATTAAAAATGTGAACATATAAACAATTTATCACAAGATCATTACTAAAGGCAATGACAAAGCACAAGAAAACTCAGACAATTAAAGAAGTGATAAAATGGTAAGAATTCCTATAAATTGATGTACTTTACAAATGTCTGTGAGTCATTATCATCTTAACAATTTCACATTTGAGCTCTAAAGGAGCCTTTATGCATCTTGAAAAAGGCTTCTTTAGATAGAGCCAAAATGCATTGGTGGTGAATTGGAGGAGGAAAGCTATTCCAGACATGGACATCTATGGTGGACTTCTGTTCCCTGGAGGTACCTGGTCATTGTATTGTGCTTTATTTTGTGTGCTATATACACCTTACAATCTGTTACGCTGCCTACCTTTGGGTGGTTTTTGAATGTGTTTTTTTTATCGCCGTTTCCAAAATAAAATGGTGTTTTACTATTAGAGAATCTTTTATTTTCCCTTTTCACGTGTATGTTTGGGTGACAAGGAAATAAGAAAAAATCAGAAACAGACCATGTACTAAAGGAAATCTGAAGAAGAATTTACTGAATTTTGTGATTCAAGGATCTTACCTTATCATCACACAAAGGATGGAATGAATATTGGAATTCTGTGAATTTTATTGAGAGATCATCCAAGTGGTATTAAGGTACTCCTGTGACTCCATGAACTAGTGGGTCTCATGTATCCTCACACGGGTTGCGCTAAACCATATATTTTACTAGTTTCATTACTCATAGTGTTTATGGTGATCACTAGGTTATTGCTGCACCACTATGAAGCATATTACTTACTAATTGTTTATTCATAGGATAACTTCTGTGTTTTTAGTTAAACTGGTATGCTATGTGTTTGATTTTAAAGCAAAAAAACTTACAAATTTGACTACCATTTTTAATATATTGTTACATTTTAGGTGGCAAGAATTTAAGCGCAGGATGAAGGAGAACATGAGGGACCAACAGCAAGGGGACAAGTGGAGAGCCAACCCTCCTTGAAATATACACCACTTGAAGAACTTGTAGTGAGATGTATGGAAGAGCAGGACGTGATAGACACCTACAAGACAATATGACTGATGTCTATCATAATACCTACAGATGCAGTGTTTGTTAATTAAAATGAAAGGTTTTTTGGTATGTTTTGTTTTAATGTAAAATGTATCAATTGTTTTGTATTCTTTCTAATCATTTTTAAATAAGGAGCCTGTCCCTGCTGTAGATCATATAGAGGAGGTGGTGGTTCATTCACCATCAAAATCATCACCACCAGAGCCAATTACCCTTTTCTCCATGAGATGCAATAAGATTTGCTCTGGAACTTACAGAAGCTCTCATTTACAGTGGTGTCATTGGAGCTCCTAAATGAGATGCAGGTCAGGTCAACAGAGTTGATGACCTGAATTTGTGAGTCTTCTGCTCTGGTCTACCAAGGATTGAGGGAGATTGTGGCTAGGATGCTGGAACCTAGGCAACAATTGGCAACAGAAACTCAGAAGAGAGGCCGTCTCACATTGCACTCTATATTGTCCCAACAGCATAAAGCATATTCTTGTAATGTTATTACTGTTTGCTCTCAGTTTCAGTTATGTCATTCATGAAAAATAAACACAAGGAGAAGATGCTATAGTGTAATACTGTTGTATCAAAAAAAACAGAACTCCACATGTGTCTCATTCAAGAATGGGTGGGTCAGTGGGGTAACAACAGCCCACGCAGACCCTGCAGTGGCTTGGGGGTGATTAAGGGTGGGAGGTGAAAGGCCCGTTGCTACACCAGTGCAATATACATTCTACATGGCACAGTGATAGGCCGATTCATATGTCAGCCAGTGCGCTCTGGGGATTTACGTTCGCCTGTGGCACACAACCCGTAAGCTGTCCTAAGCAGTGTCCCCCTCCCTCAGCCTCCACTGCCTGCCTACCACCTATGTAATGAGTTGCGCTGTACTCTGTAGCTGCTCCCTGGAGTTGAACCATGAACAGCTGAACCATGCAAGCAAGGAGCAGAGGGAGAGGAGACTCAGGAGATGGGTAGGAGCTAGCGTGCTGTGGTGTGGATGGGAGGAGCAGGAAATGACAGGTGCAGCTTTCTGGTCACACTGTCTGTTCTGTGTGAGGCTACTGCTGCAGTCAGTGCTGTTCATGGATGGAGAGACAGCGCTATTTATAGATGGAGAGATAGCGGCTGGAACCTGAGAGCAGTAGAGATGAGGTGACCCCATAGATTCTCCTTTAGCATACTGTGACCTTCCCAGCAAGTCCTTCCACTCCAATGCTGTCCTCTGCTTCCAACCAACACTCCCATCTTGCTCCCTGTCTTCCATTGGAACTCCCATCCTTCCTGCCCTCCACTGCTACTCCTATTCTGTCCCCTGCCTCCCACTGCTACTCCTATCCTGACCCCTGCCTCCCACTGCTACTCCTATCCTGCCCCCTGCCTCCCACTGCTACTCCCATCCTGCCCCCTGCCTCCCACTGCTACCCCCATCCTGCCCCCTTCTCTGCACTACTACTAATCTCATCCTCACCCTTTCCCCACACTACTACTTCCACCAGCAGCATCATAATGTATGGGGCTTGCAAAGTTTTTCAATGTACTTAGTTCTTAACCATAATAAATGTCATCTTTATAAGTCTTCTTTTTTTGGGGGGGGGGCAGACTTTTTTGGCAGGGGGGAGCAAAATTTATAGTCATGCCACTGGGGTGGGTGGATAGATCCCATCCAAAGATAGGGTTCACCAATACTATTCAATGCACCCCAAACGTAATGATTCTCTTTCACTGTCACTTTTCTAACATGAATGCTTCCTTGAATAAAAATGGTGGTAAACACATAAAGGTTTCTTTATAAGTTTTTTCAGTTTTCAGACGATGGTATCCAATGGAGAAAATTCTCCATCCTATGTTTTTATATAAAATTAAAACATATACCAGAATGTATAAGGTAATATTTACACCATTTGTGTAGCGCTCTCCAGGTAAATATATTTACATATATGTGAATATTACCAAAGTGTCTATTCACATACCACTTGTGATTTACATAAGTGGTGTTTGAATAGACAGTTTGGTAATATTCACATCTATGTAAATATATTTACCAGGTGAGCGCTATACAAATGGTGTAAATATTACCTTATTTATTGTGTTATTTTGGGTAATTTTTGTATGTATTTACCTTGTTTACACTGATTAAGCTGCACTGTTGGTTTAATTGCACACCTTACTAGGCTGTTTTTTGTCCATTATATACCATAATGTAGTAAAAATATCACTAGATGTGTATTATTGAAAAATAGGGGAATGTACAATCATACCATGTATAAATGATGGAAACAGACACTGGAGAAGATGGAACCCATGCATCAACATACAGTGAGTATGGTACTGTCAAGAATCGTGGTCTTAGCCACCCATACAGGGTTAAACATTCATTCATTGCTGTATCTAAAACCTCCAACAGACTATCCCAGTGATTACCGCTCACCTGGCTGCTCACCTGGTCAGCCTGATTAATTACTTGTTACCACTCCCTATATATTTCCAGGCCTAGGAAAGACTCGTTGCCTGAACAACTGTGTTCCTTCCTGAACATCATTCCAGGCTCAGTGTCTCCTGTGTTTCCAGAGCTTTGTGGATACTCTCCATGCTGAAACTCCACCATTACCTACTTGCACCATCGCTGTTTGCCTCTCAGCACTGCAGCTTCCATGCCACATACAGATAACTATTATAGTATGCTTGCATTGCTCCGGTCCGTGATTTGTAGTGTCTCTAGTCTGCCAGTAACTTTATTACCTTTGAATGGTGGTATCATGAAGCCTCTCCATTTCCTGCACTCCTCAGTTAATACCCTGTGCCATATCTACAGAATACCAGAACTGCTAAAGTTTGTTCAGGCCCTATGGATCCGGCCGAGGGATAATCCCCAAGGGCAGACATCATGTCTGAACAGGCTGAATGAGTAACCAGTCAGGCTATGGTGCAGCATCAGATTAGCCAATATTTCCATGAGTTATCTGACCAGAAAAAAACAATTCAGAATCCAGTGGCTGAGATTGCCACTACTGATTCCTAATCTAGACTCCGGTTACCTACCCCTGACAAGTTTGATGGTAACCCAAAGAATTGTCTGGGCTTTTTGAACCAATGTTGTATTCACTTTGAGTTACAAGCTGCTAACTTTCCTACTGAAAGTAGTAAGACTGCCTATGTTATTTCTTTTCTAACTGGACAAGCACTATGCTGGGCTTCCCTTTTATGGGATAAATCTGATCCCATTCTCTCAGACATTAAAGAGTTTCTGTCTCTCTTCTGCAGAATCTTTGATGAGCCAGGTGGATCCTATTTAGCCGCAGTTGACATCTTATGGCTGAGACAGAGACCTCTTACAGTGGGTCAGTATGTCATCGAGTTTAAAACACCACTTGCCTCTGAACTCTCTTTGAACAATGAGGCTTTGATGCCAGTTTTTTTGACAAGGACTATCTGATTGCATTAAGGATGAATTAGCCTCCAGAGATTTACCATATAACCTGGATTAATTAATTACCATGTGTAACCAAAGAAAAATTTGCTTCAGAGAAAGACAGTTGGAAAAGAATAAGTTGGCACAACCCAAATTCCAGTCAATTCCTCAGGAGAACTCACCATCGTCTTTCCCTGTCAAACCTATGCAACTTAGCAAAGTCTGCCTTTCACCCAGAGAATGTGAACAATGGTTAAAAGAGAGATTATTTATCTATTGTGCCAACTTTTGTCATTTTTTACAGATTTATGCTCATAAGTCGGGAAACGCTCCCTCCTAGCTGAATTCAGGGAGGTCTGTCTAGGACTGTCTCTTTATGCTCCCCAAAATAAAGACTGTGCTATATCTGTACAAATCAAGCATCCATTAGGTTCTCATTTCTTTTTAGCTCTGGTGGATTCAGGAGCTGCAAGAAATTTTATTTCTGCCAAATTTGTTCAATAACTTTCTTTACCTCTGCAGAAGTTAGCAGTTCCCATTACTTTGACTGCTGTGGATGGTAGTCATATTCCTGGAGGCCGTATTACATTCCAAACCAAACCTGTGACCTTGGGTGTGGGAGTAATGCACTCTGAACTAATTTCCTTCCTAGTAATTACAGAGTCTATGAGTCCAATTGTTCTTCAATATTTATTGTTACAATACCACAATCCACACATCTACTGGTCTTTACCCCATATTCTTGCCCGGGGCCCCAAGTGTACCAAGACTTGTTTACAGACTGTTGTTCCTCACTGTGTCACAAAGGAAAAGATGGTATCAGAATTACCTGTTCCTTACAGACACTTTGTGGATGTGTTCAGCAGACAGGCTACAGAGACTTTACCACTGGATTGTCCAATCAATCTAATCCCAGCTGAAATTCCTCCTCGTGGAATGGTCTATCCATTATCTGTTCCTGAGACACAAGCCAAGGCAGATTATATAAAAGAGAACTTGGAATGTGGCTTTATTGAGTCCTCCTCATCTGTAGCTGGGGCAGGGTTCTTTTTTGTGAGAAAGAAAGATGGCAGATTAAGACCTTGTATCAACTATTGGGGCCTAAATGATAAGATATATGAACCAATACCTATTGCCACTCATCATCAAATTATTTGATTGTGTCAAGAGAGCCTCTGTGTTCACAAAATTAGATCTTCATGGAGCATACAACCTGATACAGATAAGAGAGGGTGATGAGTGGTAGACCGCATTTAATACCAGGGATGGTCATTACGAGTACCTTGTAATGCCATGTAGACTATGTACTGTAATGCACTTGCAGAATTTCAAAACTATGTCAATAAAATATTCTGTGACCCTTTGTACAAGACTCTTGCGTATCTAGATGATATATTAATTTTTTCTCCAGATATTCAAACTCATCATTCCCGTGTGAAGGAGGTTCTTAAGTGGTTTTGACAAAATCAGTTGTACTGCAAGAGAGAGAAATGCATCTTTGGAGAACGATCCATTGCCTTCCTTGGCTACATCCTATCTGGCATTTGACTTGCCATGGACCCAAAGAAAGTGCAAGCCATTCTGAACTGGTCCCAACCTACCACCTTAAGGGCCATTCAGCATCTCCTGGGATTTGCAAATTATTACCGTAAATTTATTCGAGGTTATTCCAATGTGGTTGCACCCATCACGGCATTAAGCAGTAAAGGTGCCAAGCCAGCCAAATGGTCCATAGAGGCACAGCTAGCCTTTCAACAACTCAAGCAAGCTTTAATTTCAGCTCCTATTCTGAGATAACCCAAGATTGACAGCCCGTTCCTACTGGAAGCTGATGCCTCCTCTGTCGGAGTTGGAGCAGTTCTGTCACAAAAGTATGATGATGATCTATGGCACCCCTGTGGATTCTTTTCTCAGAAATTCCTCCCATCTGAATGGAATTATGCAATAGGCAATGAAGAGTTGCTAGCTATCACACTTGCTTTAGAAGAATGGTGACATCTCCTTGTGGGTGACCACTACCTTATTACAGTTCTCACTGATCACAATAACTTATTGTATTTGAAAACTGCCCAATGCATTAATCCAAAGCATTATTCTTTTCACGTTTTGATATGTGAGTCATTTTAGGCCTGGTACCGAGAATTGTAAAGCTGATACTCTGTCACGTTCTATGATGGAAGAAGAGACTTCCATGTCCCTTGAACCACAACACGTCATTAATTGTCTCGGCACAACAGTCAGCAAATCAGCAGATTCTCCACCTCTTGGTAAAACTTTTGTTGCAGAAGATCTTCGACTCAAACTCCTTCAATAGGCTCATTGCATTAAATTTGCAGGACATGTGTACATAAAACTTATACCTTAATTTCAAGAAGTTATTGGTGGCCCTCACTTTGTCAAGATGTCCAGAAATTTAGATCCACTTGTGCCATCTGTTCCTAACATAAACTCTTGACTGGGTTCTGCATGCGAACTACTACCATTACCAATTCCTCATTGACCTTGGACCGATATATCTATAGATTTTGTTATAGACTTGCACAGTTCTGATGGATACACTACTATTTGGGTAATAGTAGACAGATTTTCTAAAATGGTACATTTTATTCCTCTCCGTGGTCTTCCTTCTGCTCCTGTTTTAGCTCAATTGTTTTTCAAAGAGATCTTCCGTTTTCGTGGGTATCCATAAGATATAGGACCAAATGTAATAGGGTGAGAGTTTAGGAAATGTGAGAGAAAACTCTCACATTTTTAAACTCAGCCAATGTTTACATTTTTAAACTCAGCCAAGTTTTCGAGTCTGAAAAACTTGCATGTTTTTCAGACTCAAAAAACTATCAAGATTTAAACTCTCATCCAGATGTTTCCAGTTTTGCAAATACAACTCAATCAATGTATTTGTGTGAGAGTTTTGCTGCTAAACTCTCACATTTTCTAAACTCTCACTCTATTACATTTGGACCATAGTGTCGGACCAAGGTGTGCAATTTGTTGCCAAGTTCTGTCCGTCTTTATGTCAAGCTCTCCAAATAATATTTTACTTTACCTCTGCTTATCACCCACAGTCCAATGAACAAAAATAGATAATAAACCAGGATTTGGAGACCTTTCTGAGAATATTCATATCATCTTCACAAGATGACTGGCTTCAATTACTCCCATGGGCAGAATTGCACATAATCCTCTCTACCACGAATCATCTACTGTAACTCTACTCCATTTTTTACAGCTTTTGGTCTGCATCCCAGAGTTCCATTATTCACACCACTCCCTGCCAGTGCAGTTCCTGCTTCTGAAAAAAGTATTCAATAATTCTCAGATATTTGGTTTTGCATGAGAGAAGCTTTACTCAAATCTCTAAATGGTACAAAATGCAAGCAGACAAAAAATGCTGAAATTTTCCCAGCATGAAAATTGGAGATAGAGTCTGGCTATCCACCCGCAACATTCAATTGAGAGTACCTTCCATGAAATTTGCACCTCAATTTATTGGCCCTTTTTCAATCATTCAAGTCATTAATCCTGTCTCATGCAAACTCTGTTTGCCTTCATACCTCAGAATACCCAACTTGTTCCATATTTCTCTGCTTAAACCTCTGGTCCTGAATCGATTTTACTCTTCTAAATTGACATCTCCTGCAGTTCAAATAGAACAAGGTGAGGAATATGAAGTCAGAGAGATTGTGGACTCACGATTTTGAAAAAATAACTTGTATTATCTAGTGGATTGGAAGGGCTCTTGTCCTGAAGAGAGATCTTGGATCAGAACTTCAAACATTCATGCTCCTAATCTCATCAGTAAATTTAATTGAAAGTATCCAGTTAAGCCCCATTCTAAGTGTTTGGTGACCACTCATAAGGGAGGGGGTGCTGTCATGAATCCCATACAGGGATAAACATTCTTACATTGCAGTGTCTAAAATCTCCAACAGACTATCCCTGTGATTATCGCTCACCTGGCTGCTCACCTGGTCAGCCTGACCAATTACCTGTTACCACTCCCTATATATTTCCAGGCCTAGGAAAGACTCACTGCCTGAACAACTGTGTTCTTCCTGAGGATAGTTCCAGGCTCAGTTCTCCTGTGTTTCCAGAGCTTTCTGCTGTGGATACTCTCCTTGCTGAAACTCAACCATTACCTACTTATACCATCACTGTTTGTCTGTCAGGGATGCGGCTTCCATGCCGCATACAGATAACCCCCTGGACTGTTTACCATCACTGCTGTATACCATCTCAGCACCGCAGCTTCCATGCCGCACACAGACTTCTTGCTTTCTGCATTCCATCTACTGCTGTGTATCATCTCTCAGCACTGCGGCTTCCATGCCACACACAGACTGATAATCGTTGTCTACATTCCATCTACTGCTGTGTACCATCTATCAGTGCTGCGGCTCCCACACTGCACACAGACTGCTT
The DNA here is from genome assembly GCA_031769625.1 of Taudactylus pleione. Classification (NCBI taxonomy): domain Eukaryota; kingdom Metazoa; phylum Chordata; class Amphibia; order Anura; family Myobatrachidae; genus Taudactylus; species Taudactylus pleione. The sequence goes on along the minus strand of JAUIMM010000040.1, from coordinate 1,957,503 downwards.
CCATCTCCAGCTCCAGTTCTGCCAGTGTACCTGAGGTACATATCATCTGCTGTTGTAAGACATTGTATCACCTGCATGGATTCCACTCGGCGTTGTACGGATATCATCTGGACTGTGTTGCAAGTATTACTACACTGTGATTATAGTGGGTAACTGCATAATCTAGATTGACTATTTTGGTTATCCTGTACTGTGTGCTCTTGTCATGGGCTGACAGTCAGCGTTGGGGTTCCAGGTCTGGAGGGCATGATAGGGTCACAGTCTTTTAGCATTGATGTACTGTGTATGCCTGATGTGTCTCTCTAGCCTGAGTTCCCCTTCCATATTATAGTCCAGATCTTACATCAGAGCTGTACCAGGGATATAGCATCATTGTTCTTCCCTGGTTACATAAGACTCTGATTCCTGGCTTGTTTCCCAAGACCAGACTGTCATTACTATACTGTTGTGAGTTCAGTTTCTTCTTGCCACTGGAGTAGTTCCCTGACCTGATTGGTCCTTGGACCATTAGGTGAGAGGCTGCCCAGTGGCTTGGGTTCCTGTTCCAATTCTAGTATCCTTGCATTGCTCCGGTCCATGATTCCTAGTGTCTCTAGTCTGCCAATACATGTATTATCTTTGAGTCGTGGTATCTTGAAGCATCCCCATTTCCTGCACTCCTTAGTTAATACTTTGGGCACCATGGGAGATCTACAGAATACCAGAATCGTGACAGGTACAGGTATGTTGCTCCCCCTTATATAAAATGACACTTAGTTCAATGCGTTTCAATGCTATGCTGCTTTTTTGTCAAGATGAGTGTCAGAAAGTGCAGACTGAAATATATAAAAAATATGTAGTGTAGAATACTGTATAATAAACAGCTATAATTAAATAGTCTTAGTACAAAATCCTCATATAAACACACTCCAGGAAACCAAATATTACCATATAGTTCTAAACAATCTTCATTAAAACATACACTGTGGCCATAAAAAATATATATAAGGCACATCTCTGCACTCACCACTTAGAAGCGCCATCAACCGTCATCTTGGATGGTAACAATAAAGTTAATCAACAGAGACGTCACTGCCTATAATCCCTTTCTCAACTAAATAGTTTAGGGTTGCCTGGCAAATATGTAAGTGGCAGCGATGAGCGAGATATAGATACGAATGTGATGAACTTAATCCGCCGGACGTGGGTGGTTAGTGGGAAAATACATAAAAGGAGACACGGGCAATAATATAGCATGCATCCCACCTATGATCTCCCTCCGCCCCACAATGCATGGTTGTGGTAGCCATGGTGACTTAGATAAATATCTCTCTGTCTCTAATAACAGAGATCTTGTGACGTATGTTGCTGTCCGTCCATGTGGTGATCAGCATTGGTTGCCTTGGTAACACTTCCCTAAATATATAATTTAACTGTTATAACCTACATCCTGACTCCAATAAAAAATACCATAAGGGAATTAATAAAATGCTATAAGGAAATGAATAAAAAAATGCCATTAAAGATTTAATACTCTAAGACAATGAGGCAATAGTGTGAGTGTAATAATGGTAGTGGGCATTTAATAAAGGTATTAATCTTAAACATAGGTGGATCTGCCCGGTTTCCATCTTTTACAAATGATAATACAGATAAAACTTAATCATAAAACACTATGCGAGACACCTCTATATACAGATCTATAAAAACCACCTGATTTCAAAATCATGATTGAGGCCCATGGGTTTTAAAGTATTTAGATCATAGATGAATCTCATCTCTTGTTTGGCTAGCCTGATATCCCTATCTTCTTTAACCCATGAAATCCCACTAAAACTTTTCAAGCCCTTCATGGAATTATCATGTTTTCTCTTAAAGTGTAAGAAAAAAGGATGATTCGCATTTCCCTTTATAATATTGCTAACATGTTCTGCCCATGTGACTTTAACCTGTATTTTAGGTATAAACCAAATCACACGTGAAAGCAATCACATAGATGACATAATTAGTATGACATGTTATAAAATCCATAATTCTAATCTTATTATTCTTTGCACAAATTTAGGTAATCCTAGATTGTGGGCTGCTGACTGATTTGCACATGTTACAGTCACTGAACCTTAATAGGTGTTATTGGATATCCTGAATGAGACCCAGGTCAGGTCAACAGAAGAGTTGATGACCTGCATCCGTGAGTCTTCTGCTCTGGTCTACCAAAGATTGAGGGAGATTGTGGCAATGATGCTGGAACCTAGGCAACAATTGGCAACACATGCCACTGAGCCCTCAGTTCAGCATTCCCTCAGCCCTGGCCAGACTGTGCACCTTGATCTTCTTGGGGCCAGAGATGGGCAGTCATTACATCATCCGCTTCAGCCTGCTGCGATGCATGCCCAGCAAAGTGACTTCACTAGTGATCTTCTCCCAAATCCGGATTGTAACTAAAGCCAACAATTGCCTATTTGTAGTCTCTAGTAGAAGTGTCACAAGTATGTTGAACTTCTCAATGCTGAAATGTTTTTTTGTTTTGGGCACTACATGGCCCAGGAATTCCGAAGGAGTGTCCTGTTTATTTATGCTTACTGTACCATTGGTTCCTGGTTTGGTAGCATTTGGAGTAGGTGCTTGATGAGCATTGTGTCCCCTATTTTTTGAAACATTTGTTATGTTAATAAATTATAATTTTGATATATAAAACTGTTGACTGTGTCTTTGCTTGTTGGTTTTGATAATGTTAAGGTAAAAAATATAGAAATATACATATATACAGTATGTATGTTTATATATATATATATATATATATATATATATATATATATATAGGTCTTGTTTAGCAGGAGTTAGGTAAAGCATGATGCTGGTGTTTATTCATAGACTGAAATGTGTATATGCATTGTAATAGGTATTATTTGAAAATACTAAATGTTTTTGTGTAAGAAAAATTCCATTAATTTATGATGTGTGTCCAAATATTAGTTTGTTATAGTGCATATAGGGGTATACCTTATTTACAATTCTGCCATAAAATTACACACCTTGAGATATAAACAAATATTAAAAAAACAATGTAAAGCTGTAGTAGTTTACTTGTACATGATCAAGATAAATAAATATAATACATTCAAAACATATATGAAATATGAATATATGAAATTTTTTTTTTCAAATTGCCAGTGTTTTCTCTAAAAAGGTAAAAGTGATGTCATACAGAGTATAAAGTAATTGAGGGAGAATTACAGACACCTGAACAAATGAGGTGGTGTTGCTGCATGAAGTAGGAGGCTTATACAGTCTTGGGAATAGAGTGAAAACTAAGTAATAAATGTAGCATACAAGTATATCATGACACATGCTGCTACATATGAGCTGAATTTATTTGATGTGTGTTCGAAATGCACTGTATCAGGCTAACATATAAATGAGCTACTAATAGCATTAGGAGTAATCTCACCTGATGCAGATGGAGTTTGCTGAGGTCCAATTATTAAATGTTTGCACAAAGCATCATCATTAATATCATGATTTGCACCAGCCCTCACCTAGGTGCTGTGAAACACTGCAGATGCTGGGATGTGACAACTTGCAGTTTCATTTTGTTTTGTGTACACACCCATGTTCTACCCATGACATGCCCAAAGTCTGGACTTATATCATTTGCCCACTAGGGACACGCCCAGTGCAAGCTTACTTTCCTCCTCATAATGCATGTACATGCTTCTCAGGGCATTTAGAGCAGCACCAGTGAGCAGTGATGATATTTTGCAATATGTGCATTTTGCCTTGTCTCTTTATGGTGCATACATACTATGCCAATAATTGCTAATAACTTGTGCTCTCTATTGCATGCACCTCTGAATAAGGCACTATATGAGACATATGGATTGCTACTGTATAAATAAGTAGATATTTGAGTCACCAATGCACTTGGGGAAGCATCAAAATACTCATGGCACATCCAATGATCTGAGACCGTTAATGCACATGCCACAGTAGAAGTCATTTGAAGAAACCAACTAGATCCTTAAAAAGGTTGAGCATAGATGACATCTACTAACAGTCAAGAGGTCACATAGCACTCTGGACCTCATTCAGACCCGCTCGCAAGCGGGTCAATGTTTAGGCCCTGCGCATGCGCAGCAGCCGCACTGCGCATGTGCAAGCCCCGGAGCGAGAGAGAAATTATCTCGCTCTGGAGCTCACTACAAAAGGGGTGGCTGTCTGTCAATCGACAGCTTGCCCTGTTTTGTAGGCGTGGCGGGGGGGTGGTTTCACAAACTGAGGCATTCCTTAAGGAATGCCTGCCATTTTGTGGGCGGCCGCACTGACATCAGCAGTGATGTCAGTGTGGAGCTTCCTCCTTGATCAGAGCAGGAGGCTTGCGGTTGCCGAGACCCAACCTTAGGGTCTCGTCGCAAGCCCCAATTGTCGCGATGGTCTTGACCATCCCAACCATAAACCTGGTCAGTCGCTAAAGATGTGAGTGGTAACCCAAAGCTTAGCTAGCGACCAGGAGGCCGCACTTCAAAACCCAAGCAGCCACCCACATTCAGAGTGACCACTCGCATTATGTGAGCGCATCTGAATGAGGGCCTCTGTCTCTTATGCAAATTGTCCTACATAGCAGGTATTTACACTATTTGTTCCTAAGGAGAGAATAATAGAGGTTACCCTCAGATAATCTAAAGCATCGGATTGCACACATCGTGGCCCTGCATGGGCAGTGGTAGGAAAAATGGGTGAAGCATTAGTGATGTCACTGTTGGCTCCTGTTTATATTTTAGATGAGGGTGAGAAACTTGCTATGCTGTGTTCCTTCAGTGGTTGACGTAGTTTGGGGATGGTTTGGCCTCAAACACAATGTTGGGTGTGTACCATGAGTATGCCAGAAAGAAGCAGTAGCAAACAATGAAGTGGTGCCAAGATAGCTGGTTTGTGTGAGAGTGGTTTAAAGGTCATTTGGTATGCCGTCATCCTGATTCTGGATGAGAAGGCGGCTTTGCCATGTGGGGGCAGATGGAAATATGAAATCTTCCACTAATTGTTCCTACTCAAATTGGTGGGGAAAAACTCTGATTATTGTGAATTGTGCCAATCTCAGTTCTGCCATTAGACAACTATAGCACACTCCCTCTGCCATTTTGTAGTTGCATGGGAGACTCCTTAATTTTCTGATAAGCTCCAAACTAAAGGGGGAGGAGAGTAGCCTCCCAGATCCCAAAGTGGTCAGTCTGGGGTTGCAATGATGCAATTTGCTGTGCCAACTGTGCCACCTGCACCTCCAACCTGCACCTCGCCTCCCATAAGGGAGCTGAATAAAACCAGCAAGCTTGCTTCTTCCTTATTTAGCAAGGTAATACATGTTTAGGTGCACTTTGTTTCTAGTTACCTCTAGTTTTCAGTCACCTGAGAATAGAGAGAATTTATGCACTGGGCAGAAACAAGTAATAGTCTGGGATTGGTAAAATCTGGGGACTTTAAAACTGAGCTTTTACACAAAAGATGTTTAATTTTGGTGAACACAGACTGACAGTCCCTAGACCACTCAAGTTTACTTGGGGAAGAATTTTTTCAAACTATCTATTAAGGGAGCCGCTAAGGTAGAAAATTGAGGCAAAAACCTCCTATAATAGCCTGCTAAACACGAGAAGGACCTTAATTCTTTCTAAGGGGTCAGAACCGGAGCATTGGCTAGGGCCTGTACCTTACTCACAAGAGGCTTCAGACACCCACTGTGCACCACATACCTCAGTAGGCAACAACAAAAGGACTTTATCCCGGGTTAAAAACTCAAGCTCGGGCAGTACGGTTATAGAAAAAAATTTGAGCCTTCTGGGCATTTGCCAAATTTTCCTGGGCCAATTGAACTAGTAGATCTATGCGATTACACATCTGGACCACATATTGAATTATGTTTTCACCCTCTATTGGTTGTTCTTCCAATGCTTACTGCATAAGGTCAAGAACACCCCATGGCTTCCTCCTATAGAGAAGCTCAAAAGGGGCAAGGCCAGTAGAAGCATGGGGCACTTCCCTGATTGCAAATAACAAATAGAGTAGACGCTCATCCCACCTTTTTTCTGTCTCTATAAACTTCTTTAACATAGACTTTAGTGTATGGTTTAATTTATGACTAAGCCATCCCTTTGGGGATGATATACTGAGGTTCTCACAGATTTAATTTTTAACAACTTTAACTTCCCTTGGTAGGTAAGAATTTATTTAGGTAAACCAACCCTGGAGAACAGCTCCAATAACTTAATGCTACATACTTGACTGTAGCGACCTTTAAGGAAAATGCCTCCAGATAATGGGTGGCATAGTCAACCACAACTAAAATTAATTTATAACCTTTAGACAGTGGTTCAATTAGACCCACTAAATCAACCCCTATTTTTTTAAAGGTGACCCCTTCAATTGGGAGAAGGATCATCGGGACAGGAGACAGTTGGTTCACCATTGTCTTTTGACACTCTAAGCAAGAGGGAGAAAACCGAGAAACCTCAGCATAAACACCTGGCCAATAGAACTGGGAGGGTATTCTCTCTACCACCTTATCCCATCCCAAATGACCACCCCAAGAAACTGCATGGGCTAAAACCAGAACCTGCTTTTTGAAAGGGCCCGGGACCACCAACTGTCGTATAACCTCCCCTGTTTGTTTGTGCTTGTCTAGATGATATTAAACCTCTCTAAGCAACATAAAAAGTGGATATTTTACCACTGTTATATGTGACAACAGGACACCATCCACTGAAAGAACTTGTTCAGAAGCCCTTTTTAAAGCAGGATCTTCCTGTTGGACCTTTCGTAAATCAGGCTGAGGTACAAGTGTTGCGAGGATTAGACATCAGTGTACCTAAACCTCTCAGCATTACCATGGACATCAGCATGCACAAGGACATTAGTAATGACAGGTTCATCAGGATTAACAGACACATTGACATAAGTAGGAACATCAGCATTCACACAGGTACATTACAAGCAGTAGTGTTATGGAAAAAGACCTTTTGTCCTAGCAAAACATTGCAAGCAAGCCAGTCTCTATGATCCCTTCTCCTTTGTTTCTTAGATTTAGTTGCCTTTACCTGAGACAGAAACAAGTCAGGGACAAAGGAAAATGTATCTCCAAGGGTTGCTGAAGGCTTGGAAGTGAGGCTAGTCACAATCTTTTAAAACAGGGGGCGATAAACATGGACACACACACAGTGGTTCCCCTGATAATCAAAGGGACCATGGTGATAGGAAGGTCCTGAACATCTCCATGTACACAACAGATGCATATTAGTTTGTGGAGCAACAAGAAATCCCTTTGTATCAGCATAGGAGCAGAGCCATAGTCCACCAAGTCCTCAACCTGTCTATTACAGGTACACGTACCTGTATTGTAAATGGAAGAGGCTATGTCTATACAGCTGTAAAGACAATGGAAAAGAGCAATCTATCTGTGGACATGCCCATTCTTGATGCCCACCTTGGCCACAGGAGGAACACAGTTGAGCTACAGTTATTGGAGAAGTCATCAACTCTGGACCTTCAACTTCTTGAAAATGAGTGGCCATCACCATCCCCACTGAATGACTTCAGGCTGAAAACCCTCTTTTCATAAACAGAAGGGAGGAGTTGTGGGTTTCAATTTCCCTGGGGCCATTGTCTGTAAGGGGTATTGGTGCCTATCTGAATCTATACGTGGGGACACCTTACTCTGAGACAATGGCTGCTATGGAGACAGATGGGGAGACTCCAGCACAATTAAAAAAGAAAGGTTCTCCATACCTTCCGCGCCAGCAAGGCAATTTCCACTAGCCAGACAGCAGAATCCAAATTCTTAACTCGATGCAGCTGAATCCAGTGAGCAACTTTGGCAGGAAGAAGGGCAATAAACTGTTCCAGAGTGAACAACTCTACCAACTGGGCAGAATTATGTTGGTCCAGCTGCAGCCAATTAACTGCGAGGTCGGCCTGTTTCTTGGCAAGGACACGGGGCCACCCATCAGGATAATAGGTCACAGACCTGAATTTTGCTAAGGCAGCCTTAATCAGTCATATATTTTTGCATCCCCTGTTAACAGAGGGGTAATCTATATGGCCTTGCTTGCAAGCGAGCAACCCTTTCAAAAGTGGTAAGAAAGGCCTCCACATCATCTGAGACTGGCATTTTGGGGAGTACTGGAGCAGTTAATTCTGTTGCAAAACAGCTTCCATGGTGGTCTGTTTAGGATCCCTGGTACTGGACCCACTTTATCACAATTCTGACACAACAATGCAGCGGGTAAGTTCTGGGTGACCAATGGGAGACTGAGATGTTGCAAACAAGTAAGCTTTTATTCCAGACTGAAATGGCAGAACCAGTGTAATGGCTTCTTACACAGAACAAACAGTTCAGGTACAACAGTTCAGCTTACATGAGACAGCAGTTCAAACAAGCAGAGTACTGTATTCACAGCAGAGTCAGGGTTCAGGTTGCCCAGCATAAAGAGAGCTGCCGAAGGTACAAGCACTCCCCTCACATCCTCCTGACTAACTCATCGGTCCAAATTTATATACTTCAGCTGGTCTTAATTGAGGAAAGGGTGTAGTTACTCCCTGGCTACAGGAGGTTAACCATTTCCTAAGAATGTGGGAGAAACCCACTCTGCCAAAGGTGCATAGAGAATCTTGCCTGAAATCGCTCTACATATTAACAAAAAACACACATATGTGCAGTGGGGTAATAGGGTCTTCGGAGCCCAGGGCAAGTTTAAGATTGGCGCACCCCACCCCACTTCATAATAAAATATATTTTGCACTCCTTAGACGTGCACCAAAAAATTGCCATAGTTACATACCAGAAGGGGCGTGGCTATTGAAATTGGGGCATGCCAACATTCCTTTACATTCCATATGTACCATACCTATGCTGTGGTTTCACAAAATGCAGAACTTCTGAATAAATGTATCTTCCTTGAGACAACAGCATCTTCAGTCGGTATTCACTATTCATGTAGGTCACATACACACACACACTGGCACATATACACACACACTGACACATACACACACACACACTGACATATACACAAACACACACTGACACATACACACACACACTGACATATACACATACACACTGATACATAAACACATACACACACACTGACACATATACACACAGACACAAACACCTCTTTCACACAAATGCAGCCAGCAGCCCCCTCCGCACACATGAAAAATTAACACACACTAACCTCCCCCCCACATGAAAAATTAACACACACCAACACCCCCCACCCCACATAAAAAATTAACACACACCAACCTCCTCCCCCCCAACTACAACCCATTTGTGGGAAGCAGAGGGCACAGGGGAAGGAAGAATCACTCCTCACCTGGCACAGAGTCAGATGGCAGCTCTAGTCTCAGGCAGGTCAGGAATCAGGATAGAGGGGTCGATTCAGACCCAGATGCTAAGCTGCGATTGCGCTGTCTGGTATAAGGATGCCCTCTATGCCTTAGAGAGCGACGGCAGAGTGAGGGCACGCCGGTATAAAGACGCCCACTTTTCTTACTTAGCACACATCATCTCAAGGTACTGTATGATTAATCAGAACCATTGAGAACCATCGGAGCTGCAAACAGCGATTGAGGTAGACTCTACCCCACTACAAGCACTGCGATCACTGCAGTTTGAAATACAACCAAGTGATGTGTATATTGCCGCTTCCATGCTAATTATGCACACCCATAATACTCCTTTTGATGCCCAAACATGCCTGCGTTCGCAGCACCACTCCCCCATTCACAAGCACCTTCCACTGTTACCACCCACAAACGGCACTGTCACTCAAAGTAGTGCTCAGTATTTGGTCTACAAGTGCACGATTCCTGATCACAGTGACTGGTTCATGCACGTGCACTGCGATGCATACGCATGCACAGATGGATGGCAATCGTCCATAGCGACCGATCGCGGCTTAGTGTCTGGGTCTGAATCAGGCCCTGAGCTCTCAGCTTGGTAACAAGACTGCCTGGCAGGGGCTGTGCATTTCTGCTGCAGCTCCCCCTAGAGGCAGCCCAACCAGCACCATGCTAGCAGGCACAGCACACTTGCCTGCTTGTTATTAAAGTCAGAACACAATGGTGGCGGGTGAGAAAGGCGAGCGTGCGGGTACGATGTCCTGGCAGCGCTCCCTCTGTTGGGCTTGCCACAGTGCCCAGGGCACGAGCCCCACTCTATCCCCTCCTAGTTACGCCACTGCATATGTGACCTTGCATGATTCTGGCATTTATGCCAAACTGCATCAAGAGTGGCAAGGTGGAAAGGGATGTGATGTTAGAATGAAGGCTACAAACAGTGAGAGCATATTAGGGTGATTGTGAACACATGCAAACAAGGACACAGACACATATACATCTAAGAAGGCCATATTATTTTGTGGTTACTTTGTGGTTTTGTGGTTGGTCAGGGCATGTGCAAATAATGGATGATGATAATGTTTGTCAGCATTTGCGAAACAGTTTTGATTGGATTATTGTGAGTATACTGCTGATGTTGATAGGTGCTTTCTTCATAGCCCAGACATGTATTCTGCTTTTGATGGTGCATTGTAGCAATTTTTCTATTTTTTTTGTACACAAGATGGAAAGTTTCTGCTAATTTGCTGGTAGTTTGTCTTAAAGTACTGTAGCATCTAAGCACATAGAAACACAATTGCAGCTTCTTTGGCTGAGGCCCAAATGCTTCTCATTCTGCTTCAGTTTAAATAAAAACTATTCACGAAAGAGTAAACACTTTCATTCTGTGAATTTGTAAAAAAAAAATTGAAAATAAATATTAAAATAGTTGACATCAGAATACATGACATTGCTGTGTTAAATATTTGTACTTCAACATCTTTTTTCCAGAAGAATACGGACACTTGTTGAGCCACAGCATAGTCTGCAGATGTTTCGTTACAGCAACTTATAATACATTTTTCAGTCCTCTGAGGTCTGTTGCTGAGAAAAAACACCTGATGGAGAGCATAAAAATTGGATTTTTCAGTAAGTACAAGATAAAAGATGGGAAGTGGGAGGAAAAGGAGGAGGGCAGTAGCAAGCAGTGGGAATCCCTTTAACCAAGGTTTGTAAAGCTTACATGATCTCACAGGAGAATTCTGCAATAAAATCACTGAAAGGCAGTCATTGGCAGTACACATAGCAACAGAAAAAGAGCAAAATGGGTACTTTTGATATATTAGCAAACGTATTCTGACAAGGTTATCAAACAAATTATGCCTGCTGCCTAAAATCAAATTATCTATAAACTGAGATAACAATGAAAGAATTGGCATTAATTACAATCATATATCTCTTTTTTTTCATTTGCCATATGACTAATACTTTGGTAAGCACTCAGGCATACAACTGTATATAATTTAATGCAGAATTGTCAAGTACATCAAGCTTGAATAGCTGATTTATAGTTACAATGGCACATTAAAACTAAAGTGATACCAGCATATATAAAATTAATATATACTGCATGAGAGAAAAAAAATCAGCTTCGCAAAATATATCATAGTGTTAAATTTATTTTATCTCTATATTGTAGTCACAAACAGCAGAAATTTTAAATAATTGTGAAATATTCTTTTCATTTACCTTCTTATGTTTTTAAGTATGTGCCCAGATAGAAAGTAATCGTGCCATACTTATTAGTGCCTCAGTGCTGCAACAGTATGCAATAAAAGTATCTATAGACAGACATATGCACACACTTGTCAATGGTATGAGATAGATAGATAGATAGATAGATAGATAGATAGATAGATAGATAGATAGATAGATAGATAGATAGATAGATAGATAGATAGATAGACTTTTGCATTGTATTACACACTAATGAAATAATTTTATTTCGAGCTAGTCATACAACATTAGTTGTAATATGGGGAAGCCATCTGGAAGACAGCATGCGTAATGCCTACCGCCAGCTTCCTGACTGCTTAATCCCGGCAAGGTGCAAATTACAGGCATTGAAATCTCGACGCCTGTCATTAGACCAACACCGTGAGCTCGACACCAGGCTTACCGATTGAAGGTAAGCCGGATGCCAGGAGTGGACAGCCGCGGGGGGGGGATTAGGTTAGGGGCTCCCGGGAGGGACTTAGGGTTAGGCACCTATGTAGGAGGTTAGAGTTAGGCTAGGGGAAGAGGGGGTTAGGGTTAAGCACCCCGGGGGGGTGGTTGGGGTTAGGCACCCCCCTGGGAGACTTAGGGTTAGGCTGTGGGGAAGGGGGGGTTAGGCTTAGGCACTTGAGTGGGAGGTCAGGGTTAGGCACCCCTAAGGGAGGGCTATGGTTAAGGGGTGAATTACATTAGTTATACTTACCCTAAGGATGATCAGGATTTTCTCCTCTGTCGGGCTGCCCGCTGTCGGGATTAGAACCGCTGGCCATGTGGCCGGCGGTAAATCATAGTGATTCCATAATATGTATACTACACCACCAGTTCTACTATCCACCAGTGTCAAAACCATGATCACACCTGGCACACTGTAATACCCTACAATACCCTGAGCTTCACGCTGCCACAAACAGTGTACTACATCTACCACTGTCACACCTGTGTAATTCTCTGTCACATGCTTCCTCTTGTTCTACTTGATCTATAATAAATCTAAAAACTGGTTAAGCATACCAAGGGTGGTCTAACCACCACCAGAACCAACTACTGTGTCACACATTTAATAACAATCACTCATATCTGGCCAGTAATATTATATTTATATATATATATATAATATATATATATATATATATATATATCAGTTCGTCTGAAGAACTACTGCTCCTAGTAAATTCCACATTTGCTTCATTGTGACAGTTTACACCTGCTGTCACCTCCATATCTGCTAATAGGGTTTCCCTATCTTCACCATCTAATCACTAGCAGTCACTATGGGAGAGCACGTTTGATTGGCTGACAGTGAAAGGGAGTAACTCTCTGGCTTTGATTGGTTAACCTTGGCGAATGAATAAGGGGGTTAATTTCTATGTTTTTTTTATGTCTTTGTTTTTCTATATGGACTACACAGGAACATATCATCTAATATGCATAGTACTGGTCTCTTAAAGTCACATATGATCTATGGGCAGCACCAAAGGGCACCCAGAAAAGCAGCATAAGGAGAATGTGTTCTTAACACTGGACCCCACCCTTCAGAGTCTGAAGAAGCAGCTAAAGGTCTGATTCAGAATTTTACACAGCAGCAATGCCAAACTATACTAGAGCTGCAGGAGGCATCTGAAAAAAAGATGTCTTCTGTGGGAATCGCAGATCCAAGTGCTGCGTCCAAACACGCAGCATCGGATCACCATTGTGAACATTTGTCATGTTGTCCACAGTCAGTGCCCATCAGAGTAAGTCTAAGTTTATCAAAAAATATGGTAGTTGCTCAAATCAGCTTAATGACATACCACAGGTGCTTGTAAAGGGTGGGGTTTACACTGAGCACAGAAAAAAAGGGATTTGCCCCAGCACACTGTAGCAAAATCAAAAATACTTAAATCCTACATGATAATAGAGATTCAGAGATATTAGTTACATACATTTGCAAATATATGAATAAGCGCCAGGCCAATCATCATGGCTCCTCTATACTGGCATCCCTAACATTAAGGGGCTCATGTCCGAGAAGCAAGGCACCCCAAAAAATTCCAGCCATGGACCATCCCTAGGGCATCACATGAAAAGGGGAAAAAAGGTGATATTGATTTATCCTTACACATCTATCCATTACACTTCACTAAGTGTTAATGAAATGTGAAAGAATTAAAATAACATAAATAATATACAAACAATTAGAGAAGTGATAAAAATATTCTATGTGAATTAAGTGGTGATGCCATGAGAAAGGTCCAGCCAGACCAAACCCGGGGGCCCCACTCCCAAACACTCACCCCAAAATAATTATTGCTACATAATAGTAGCACCCACTCTGGGTCATATAATTACAAATTGGTGTACTGCATGATAACAGCACATGTATGAGCTCAGAGCTAACTTACCTTGGAGGTACCCCATAAAACCTCCACATGGCACTATAAGGATCAGCCCCTCCTCCTAATGCTGACTCCCTTCATGCCTCTCCAAACTGCAAACAAAAGATATGGTACTTGCTCAAATCAGCTTAATAACATACCACAGGTGCTTGTAAAGGGCGGGGTTTACACTGAGCACAGAAAAAAAGGGATTTGCCCCCCAGCACACTGTAGCAAAATCAAAAATACTTAAATCCTACATGATAATAGAGATTCAGAGGTATTATATTATACATTTGCAAATATATGAATAAGCCACAGGCCAATCGTCAAGGCTCCTCTATACTGGCATCCCTAGCATTAAGGGGTTCACGTCATCAAGTGGCATCACCACTTAATTCACATAGAATATTTTTATCACTTCTCTAATTGTTTGTATATTATTTATGTCATTTTAATTCTTTCACATTTCATTAACACATTGAAATAATTAAAATGACATAAATAATATACAAACAATTAGAGAAGTGATAAAAATATTCTATGTGAATTTAAGTGGTGATGCCACTTGATGACGTGAACCCCTTAATGTTAGGGATGCCAGTATAGAGGAGCCTTGACGATTGGCCTGGCGCTTATTCATATATTTGCAAATGTATGTAACTAATTCCTCTGAATCTCTATTATCATGTAGGATTTAAGTATTTTTGATTTTGCTACAGTGTGCTGGGGGGGCAAATCCCTTTTTTCTGTGCTCAGTGTAAACCCCGCCCTTTACAAGCACCTGTGGTATGTTATTAAGCTGATTTGAGCAACTACCATATTTTTTGTTTGCAGTTTGGAGAGGCATGAAGGGAGTCAGCATTAGGAGGAGGTGCTGATCCTTATAGTGCCAAGGTAAGTTAGCTCTCAGCTCATACATGTGCGGTTATCATGCAGTACACCAATTTGTAATTATATGACCCAGAGTGGGTGCTACTATTATGCAGCAATAATTATTTGGGGGTGAGTGTTTGGGAGTGGGGACCCCGGGGTTGGTCTGGCTGGACCTTTCTCACGGTATCACCACTTAATTCACATAGAATATTTTTATCACTTCTCTAATTGTTTGTATATTATTTATGTCATTTTAATTCTTTCATATTTCATTAACACTTATTGATTTATCCTTACACATCTATCCTTTACACTTCACTATCACCTTTTTTCCCCTTTTCGTGTGATGCCCTGGGGATGGTCAATGGCTGGAATTTTTGGGGGTGCCTTGCTTTTCGGACATGAACCCCTTAATGTTAGGTACGCCAGTATAGAGGAGCCTTGACAATTGGCCTGGCGCTTATTCATATATTTGCAAATGTATGTAACTTATTCCTCTGAATCTCTATTATCATGTAGGATTTAAGTATTTTTGATTTTGCTACAGTATGCTGGGGGGCTAATCCCTTTTTTTCTGTGCTAACTCTAAGCTTACTCAGAATGGGCAATGGAACTCCTCTGCTGGGGCCAGGAAATCTTCATTAGAAGATGCAGACCCTGACTTCAGCACTCCCAAATAACGGAGATGACACAACGCCATTTTGGAGAAACATTTCTTGTTGCAGCCCATTCCCTGTCCTCAAATGTCCAGGGCACTGTGACCGGAGTTGCAGAAGCATCGCAGCACTGTGGCCCTGGCATATGCACAGTCCAGCCACTGTTGTACTTGTACACAAACCATCGGGGTTACATACTTGCTTTAACTCACTGGAGAGATCCATTATATTCATTGCTCTCTTTTATGGTGAGTAAGTTACGATCTAATCACACTTCCTCTATTACATTGTACCACTCTAGTATACATCCATGCAAGTGCTGGAGATATCATTCTTTTTTCATGTCCATCTCATGTTGGAAAGATGATTTTCTGGAAATTGTAATATTCTCTGTAAAACACAACTCTGTTTCCTGTCACCTCAGTAGGTGAGTGAGACAGTTGTCTATTTTTGGATACTTTCTTGTATTAATGTTATTTTTTGTGAATACTTTGTGAGTGCTACTCTTTAACAGTTAATATTGTTTCATATAAAGGGGCTGATAATATTTTTCTGCACTCTGATTGATGCTAGACAATTAGGCTGCTTTTAAGAAGTGTCTCTTTTATTTAAAGTATCTTAGGTCATATTGCTGTATATATTGAATAAATTATGGACATATATTATTAAAGACACTTTGCTCTGTGGTTCCTTTATACGGTATATATTATTTTTCTGCATTGTAGTGCTTGCCCAATACCCTTTGGTCTACAGCTGCACAGTATATTTGAAGTACTTAATGATTCATACATTTATTTTTTTCTTTAAAAAATGTTTGTTAGCAAATTATTCCACTACTTTTGGTACATTCTAACTTAGGGCCTGATTCAGAGATGGACATTAATGCAGTCACAGCTACATTCTCTCACAGATTGCAGTTGCTAAAATATGCTAATGCCTTCCAAAGCACAGCTGAGCATAGGGACACCCACTGCTGCCTACTCATATCTGTATGATGACGTACAACAGCGTAATCATCGGTACCATTGATGAACATCGGGCAACCATGCTGCATATGCAGAAAGTCTGACTAGCCCAACACTGCAGCACTCCTGACATGCAGAGAGCTCTCATGTTACACAGGAGATCGCAATGGCTAATTTATGCACTCACATGTAACAGCATTTAAACGGTCAGGCACGCCTGCGTTTTTCTAACCATCCCCCATTACTACCCCAAAATGCTAACTACCTGTCACTTTACTTCACGAAGGGTTCCTCTATAGGAACGTAGTCTCAAACCAATTGCTGCATGTGCACAGTGCGGAGTTCGCACAAGTGCATTAGCAAGCAATCGCTTGGTCTGTGTAAATATTGGCATTGCATCCATCTCTGAATCAGGCCTGTTGTTCCAAATTATAGAAGAAAGATGAATTATTTTCCTTTTTCTTTGATCAATACATTTTCATTTCTGGAATACAGATTACCTAGGGGTATATTTTCTAAAGTGTGGGTTTTTAGAAGTGGAGATGTTGCCCATAGC
The DNA here is from genome assembly GCA_031769625.1 of Taudactylus pleione. Lineage (NCBI taxonomy): Eukaryota > Metazoa > Chordata > Amphibia > Anura > Myobatrachidae > Taudactylus > Taudactylus pleione. The sequence goes on along the minus strand of JAUIMM010000040.1, from coordinate 1,940,471 downwards.
AACCAAACAGATTCCAGCTATTATCTTCTAGAAGGTGCTAGATGAATATTAAGTAGAATCTGATTGGTTGCTATAGGCAACATGTCTACTTCTAAAAACCAGCACTTTAGTAAATATAACCTCTAGTCGGTAGACTCGGTAATAGTTTTGGACATTCTTTTGTTTTAATTTAAATTGAGCTGTAAAATGTTAATTGCATTTTTTAGATTTGCTTAACATTATATTTGACTCAATAATAATTATACTGTTGCACAGGTTGTTTTCCATTGCAAAAAAATATACTTCATTATTATGTAGAACAATACACAAAATAAAATCATCTTGTTACCACAGCAACATAATGGAATTGTAACCAAATACCATGACCACAATAGAATTGTAACCAAATACCATGAAAGTGACCATTTTGATTTTTTCAACATGTTAATCAGTAACTTACAATTATAACAGAAACAAATAAAACACAGCATTTAGACTGTGCAGCAAAACTTGAAATCACCATCTAATCTAACATAATAAAATCATATGCATTACCTTACGTCTCCGCTAATAAATGGTAAATTGTTAGATGTATTGGCAACTGTTTTAGAGTTATTTTATATAGCTCATTATACAGTGTTATTTCTGATGCATTTGTGTTGACACTGAAAACAATCTACATACTGAGCTAAAATTGCTATATTTTTTCAAACAGACAATTTTATTGAAAGCTTATTTGACTTGATCACGTTATTCCTATAGTGTCAGATTGACTTTAAGAAATAAAATCTGCAATTTATCTTGGAACTCTAGCAGCCAATTCACTTCGGTAAAGTAAAAAATGATGACGTCTTTCTGCCAATTTTACTCTGTCATTTTTTTAAATGGTAGCAGAGGCTCAGTGCTTGATGCTGTACGTAATTTGATTTGGAAATTAAATATTTCTGGAATTTATTGCATATGGGAAAATTTGACTTGGCAAAGAGCTTTTGTTAAGTATATCAAAGCAATATTTTGTCAAATCATGCCAGAGGCATGACTTTTCTCCAACATGTTTACCTTAAGGTAAAATTTAATTGTGAATAATATATGTCTGATGTGATCACTGGATTGTCTGGTCACATGATTAGATAATTTAACTTGTCACCTGTGTGATTTCAAATGACAGGAAACTAACTGTAAGATTTATATTGCAATTTACGGTTATATACAGTAGTCCCTACATTTACTAAGTGGCGAGTTTGGGGTGGTTTAGAACCTCCAAAAACTGCCACAATTTGACAGCAGTCTTACATCTAATGTGTAGCATTTACTAAAGGGCAATTTTGATGTCTAAACATAGTTTGTCGATCCCTATTGGATTACAAATGACAACAAACAATGGTGTGTTCTAAATGTCAGCTGTTTCTATACAATTACTGCCTCATTTAATGATGCTCTTCTATTTGTTATTGAAATCACCATTCAATTGACATCTCAGAAATAGACAGTTGGACACTTTTTCTTTCACTTTGTGGGTTTATGAGAATTATAAGTCATAATTGCTGACCATTCCATAACCTCCAGGAGACTGTGACATTAGGCAGAGAGTCTCAAGTCCTGTAAAAGTGGCCAATTCTCCTGCAGCCAGCCTATGTCACAAGCCGGAGTCCAGGACCCCATTACTGGATCCGGTGCTGTCACATTGCGGGCACCACCATCTTGGACTCTATCACATAATCCGTTCTGTCTAAGCAGCTACCAGCAACTCTGGTCACATGTTTCACCAAGCCTATCAGTGCTAAGAAAACCCTATTTAAACCAGGAACTGCTGAAAAGCACATTACCAGACCAACATCTCTCTCAGGGAATCAGGGCCTGATTCAGAGCCAGACTCTCTGAACAAGCGCCTGCTCTGAATCAGGGCGTTTTTTGTTTTTTTTTGGTGTGTCCTCCTGGACGCTCGCATAGCTGTGGGTTACCACCCACAGCTTATGCGAGCGTCCATGATGATGGTCGCGATGGTCAAGACCATCGCGACCATCGGGCTTGCGACGAGACCCTGCGGTAGGGTCTCGCTGCCACAAGCCCTGGAGTGATTTTGTCTCTATCCAGCACATCTGCTTCAATAATTGATTCACAGAATCCATTATTAGATTCTGTGAATCAATTATTGTGATTCAGCACATCTGCTTCAATAATTGATTAAAAGAATTATGCCTCAGTCTGTTCCAGCACCTGATTCAGTATTGCTTCACAGCATTCAGCTTCAATGTAATCCAGTAAACCTGAATCAGTATGTTTTACAGCACATATCACTGCAGTCTGCTTCATTAGTTATTCAGGACTCAGGGCCTGATTCAGGTTGGATCACAGCTACGATAGTGGCTATGATTACACACACAGTCTGACTGCGATGATATGCTAATCCATTGCAATCGCTATGCTGGCACAGCACTACATAATACTTTGCAAGACTGAAAAAACATTGGTAACATAGAGTACAATCGGAGCCTCACATACACTTGCACATGGTCAAACCTTATTCAGAAGTTACTAACCTTCCGGGTGGCAAGGAGAGTTCAGGCTATGTATGGCATCGCAGTGGATAATTTATGCACACCCCTGCAATGGCGTACAAATGCCCTGGCATGCCGGCATTTCACCAACCACCCCCCATCACCTCCCCCTAATGGCACTTCCTGTCAATCACTCTGTGATATGTCTGCGTAGTCACTGTAATTGCAGTCCCATTCACTGTGGCTGGTTTGCACATTCGCACTGTGATGCATATGCAGAACGCAATAATCAGCCGATAGCATGCATAATCACAGTTGCAATCCAACCTGAATCAGACCCCAAATTCCAGTGTTTCCTGCAGCCTGCTTCAGTTGTGCTCAAGGCACACAGTTCCAGGGTCTTGCAGTTTTCTCCAAGATATTCTACAAACCGCTATAGCCACAGGCTATCCTGCTAGCATGCACCTGTTCTCAATATTTGTCATACCCATTCTGCAGCAGTAGTCCTCTGCTATTCCTAGAAGCCTGCATGATGAGTAACATTTATTAGGCCATCCAGTTTCATTAATACTCCAGCACATACAGCTAGCCCAAGGAGCCCTGATCTGAATCAACATACCTCTAGTGCCAATATACCCAACACTTACTGGGGAAAGTCAACAGGGCAATGGGGCATTATTCACTATAAATCATGTCACTGTGGGCCTGATTCAGAGCCGCTCGTTAGCGGCCGCTCGTTCGCTCCGAGCGATGTTCGCACATCTGCGCATGCGTATGGGTCGTAATGCGCATGCGCCAACCAGTGATTGTGGTCGGAAATCATGCGCTCGCAAAACAGCGAGGGCCTGCTAATTTGAGTGACAGAATGAGGCATTTGTGGGTGGTAACAGGGGAAGGTGCTTGAAAACGGGGAGTGGAGATCCGAACGCAGGCGTGCCAAACGGTCAAAATGGGCGTTTAATGGGTGTGCATAATTAGCAAAGCAGCATCATCGACCACGTCACTTGGTTGTCTTTTAGCCTGAACTGCTCGTAGTAATTGCGGGAAGTAAAACCTACCACAAGCACTGCGAGCAGTTCAGACGCCTTTCGATGTACTCGATTAATCTAATAAATAGCAGAGATGACATATGATGCGAACGGCCAGGTGGCGACTTTACAAAATAGAGAGCGCATGTTTCGTTCGCTCGCTCGCTCAGACATAGAGGCGTCAATAGATCGCAAAGAGCGAGCGCTCAATTTAAATAGACGGCCCCTTTTTCTGAACGACCGTTCGCAAATAGCGTCCGGCTCTGAATCAGGCCCTGTGTCCCCACAGCTACACAAGCCATTTTTGCCTCAAAATGTCAAAGAGGCAGGGCCACAATAATGTGATACATGCTGCTCTGCCATCATCTCCCTCTACTGTCCCATCCTCAACAGGGAACTTCTGGAGAGGAACTTGGCAGAGTCAGCAAGAAAGGAGAAAGTTGTAGGAAAGTAGTAGGAGAAACATATAAAGTGATTGTTGATTGAGGTGAGTTTTTTAAAAGTTGTCTTGTTTCTAGTTCTGCCAACTACAATGTCTGTTTGAGGTGTGTTTTCCGTTTAGTGGTGTGCTTGTGTGTTTCTTTTTTTAGCATCTTATATATTTGTTTATTTGTGTCTTTCTCTTTCAAGTCCAGTCATGTCTGGGGAGAGACATAATAACCCTTCATAGTTCAATTGGGTGATATTCCTGTTAACCAATCTTGCCTGTCAGAATCAATTAATATACCTGTTTTTTTAGCAAATACTTCTGTCTGAAACAAAATCGGTATGTAAATGCCACCGGTCTTTTCCCGGCTGATGAAATACTGACACTGGAAGCCCGTATAGTGAATATCCTGACTAGGGATGATCAGTACCCTAACCTTCCCCTCTCCATCCCCCTAACTCTAACCCTCCCTGAGTGGTAACTAACCTCCCCTTATTGGTGCCTAACCCTAGCCTGCCCCCCGGGTGGTGCCTAACCATAATATCCCCTCCCTGCACCCTAAACCTAACCCTCCTGGGGTGTGCCTAATCCTAAATTCCCCCCCAGTGGTGCCTTAACCTAACCCCCCTTCCCCCCCCACAGCTAACAGTTAGAAAACCCAGGCTTACCATCGTTCGAGATGCCGGGCGTCAGGATTTCAGCATGGGGCTAAAGATAGGCATCAGGAATTAGATGCCTACTGTATCTTTAGTCCCTGGTCGAGCTTCCAGTATCGGGATTCCAACGGTCAGCATTCCTGACAGCTGTGTATCTTAGCCGCAACCCTCTGAAACTAGTCATTTTGGAGGAAAGTTTGCTGGCGGATTTACATTCATTTTAAAACCTGCTGCTTGGTAAATCAGAGGTTTGTATTTTATTTACATGATTCTAAAACATTGATGGTGCTTTGATGTTCAATTCTATTCTACAGTGTGGCTTCTTGGTGGTTTTGTGGTAATTTTAGACTTAGTAAATAATCTGGATTCAAAACCGACAGAAAAAACCCCACAAAACTGCTTAAAAACCAAAACCGCTACTTGATAATTTTAGCCCTAGATGACTTGCCTGTACATAAAAATGTAAAGTACATTTTTCATTTTATTCCTCCATAGTATTTGTGGTAAAAACATTTTACCATGGTAATGAGTCAAGGAATTGCTAAAACTGTACTTTTTTAAAACAGATTTTCCCCTTGCATTCTTATTTATTGTCTATGTGTATTATAAATGAACTGAAAAAATTTCAATAAAATGTTAAATTATTTTTAAAAAATCATATTAATTAATTTTATATTACAAACAAGTAAAAAAAAATAACCTACATATATTTTACTTTTTTAGCTGCTAAAGATAGGAATAATAAACTCACAGATATGTTAAAAAACTGTTGACAAAAATTCTGAAAATGTCTATGAGTTGAGAAACTAAAGTGACTGAAAGAAAGATCTCTTGATGAATGCAGTGGAATCAGAATAATTGTATAGCTAAGGCAATGAAAATATGCGTAAAAAATAAGACAACTGAAACAAGTTTGATGAATAACACAATTTTACTGCATCGGTTTAACAGGATTCTGCTCCTATAACTGTTTGCAGAAAAGCCTCCAGATGATCTGCTGCTCACAGGGAAAGTGAATGTTAAATTACTTCCTTGGCTACCAGACAGCAAAGCTGCCCATCCGTGTGCATGAGTGTGCATGGCCGTCAAGTGCACACTCATGCTCTGCTGTTCTGCTAATCATATTTTTCTTCAGAGCAAGAGATGGAGGATGCTGTTATTCACTATGACTGACACCCTGCACCTCTCTCCTGTTAATATGACATTAGACCCTAAAAGCCTCCTCAAAAAGGACAGTGGAAGAATCCTCTTCTTCCTCAGATGAATTAATTATTAAAAGGAAAAAATCTTTAGAATTTCTGCAGCTCAAAGGCAGATTTTTACCTCAGATTATGAGGCAGAACATGACTCAGATAATTGTGACTCATTGGTTCAGATAGGGAGGTCAAGTTATGGGATTTCTCCTGCTGAAATGAAATCTAAAAGTAATAAATCCCTTCACAGTCATGTTGTCTCTCACAGGGCAGACCACCAAATTTCCCTGGTAATGCCCAAAGCAGGCAGACTTTTTTTTTTTAAATCTCTTTATTTATGAAAGTGTAAAACAAACATATATAACAGTCAGCAGCATATACAACATACCTAGTATGGTTACATTAAAAATGCCAAGCAGGCAGTTGTTTAAGGTCTGTAGCACACCACACTCTCTTGCCCATAGCAGGCAGAACTCTCCGGTCCATAGCTGCTATTTTTTGAAGGCCTGTATCCAGTATAAAGGGTCCTCCAAGCATGTATTACAGGGTCCATCCCATATATGACAGATTTGCAGATAGTGGACAGGAAGTCTGAGGAGGTAGTACATTCAACTTTATTTTCCAAAAGGAAAAAATGGACCAATATTCAGATGACTACAATAGCCCTAGCAGGTAAAATACTACCAGCTAAGCTGTACTCCACATCTGAAAATTCAGATGTGTTAAATTCACTAAGCGTGCCTTTCATTCTGCTCTAATTAAGGAAGAGAAGTGGGTTCTCCACTGCCATGCAGGTTTACCTGATATTAGAGATGTACATAGACCCTCGTGTTTTGGTTTTGATTGCGGTTCTAATTCATCATCGTGTTTAAGTTTTGGCAAAACCACCTATAAGCAGTTTGGTTTTGGATTTGGATTTTTTTTTTAAATTGATAAATGGTTAAAAGCATGTTTCTTGGGTCTGTTTTTGTTCCTACAGTAGTATTAACCTCAATAACATTAATTTCTAGTCATTTCCAGTCAGGTTTGACCACCTCAAGCTCACAATATTGTTTTCACCACTATTACCTGCACCGAGCTACTGTAGCTGGCTGACTAACCTAAGCAACAGCAGTGGCACAAACACATGACAAGTCAACTTCAAACATGTCATATTTAGTGTTTGTGGATACTAAATCAGGATTATTATTAGCATTGTTCCATCTAAAGTGAGTGACCTAAAAATTATAGGTAATGTAATTTTCTTTGATGAATCCTGCAAATTGTGATTATTTATTACATCTTATACTCTTCAGACCATCCTGTTCCTAACCCTGGGAGTTGTGTACAATTGGCCACATTTGACACTTTGCCTCTACCTTTTGGAAGAGTGTAGACAGCTATACTTTTATTCTGTCATCAGTTTTTAGACCAAATAGTCTTTGCACTGTCATTAAAAAGGAAAGCATGTCAATGTTTAATACACTATTCTATTTTTTTTTTATTTCTCTTTGATCAGGGGTGAAAAGCCTTAGTTGAATTGTGGGAATTTTAATTGTCTACATTATTATTATTACAGGTTGAGTCTCCCACATCCAAAAAGTTTGGGACCAGGGGTTTCTTGGATATCGGAATATTCCGTATTTTGGAATATTTGCATATAATAAAGATATATTTTGGGAATGGGACCCAAATCCAAAAATAGAATGTATTTATGTTTTATTTACACCTTATACACACAGCCTAATTTTATACAATATTTTCAATAATTTTGTGGCTCAAACAAAGTTTGTGTACATACATGAAATTCATTTATGTTTTATATACACTTTATACACAAAGCCTGAAGGTAATTTTACACAAAATTTTTAATAATTTTGTGCCTCAAACAAAGATTGTGTACATTTAACAATCAAATAGCAAAGGTTTCATTATCTCAGTCATGCTAAAAAAAAATCCGTATTTTGGAATATTTGGATATGGGAGACTCAACCTGTATTATTCTTTATTTATATGGTGCCACAAGTGTTCCATATCGCCTTACAGAGTACATAAACTAATAAGTGAACAAGAAATGAGTAACTTACAGTACATTACAGTGTAGGACAAGGACATGGTTTATCTGCATTGCTGCAATAGTGATTAAAACACTCACAATAAGCAGCAGGGAGTTAGCAGTCAAGTGTTAGGTGCACTTGTGGGGAGTAAGGAGTAGAAGAAAGTGTAAGGAGAAGCACATGACAGAAGAGGTTCCTGCTCGTGAGAGCTTACATTCTAAAGGGGAGGGGCAGACAGACAGGTGTGACAGAGAAGGGGTAGATAGGGAGGAAGTGGGTTAGGAAGAGAGATAGAAGGCCTTGATGAAGTAGTGGGTCTTGAGAGCCCGTTTGAAGATTTGTAGAGAGGTGGAGAGTCTGATAGAGAGAGGTAGAGAGTTCCAAAGGTAGGGAGCAGCACAGGCAAAATCTTGGAGGTGAGAGTGTGAGAAAGTAATCAGATAAGGTCAGAGTTGTAAGTGGGAGAGGATTTGGTGAGGGCTTTGTAGGTGAGTGTAAGAACCTTGAATTGGCATCTGAAGGGGAAGGGGAGCCAGAGTAGGGCTTGAAGGAGATGGGTCAGTAGTTGGAGAGTATGTTAGGAAAAAGAGTAGGATTTTTAAGAATGGGGGAGAAAAGGGCATGTTTGAATGCAGAAGGGACAGTGCCAGATTATTTCTATAATAGCTATAGTTATAGGGGAAGATGATGGAATGTTTGCATTCTTTGGATTCCACCCTCTTCACATTTTTTATCTAGTCCCTGGGAGAAAGATGCTGTTTGTGTTTGTCTTTTTTCATTTTTTATTTTTGTGTGTGTGTGCTTGGTTGCCTTTGTTTTTGGTCCTTTCCCCCTCCCTCTTTATCCACTTTAAACCATGGTTTATAATGTTATTTTTTGGGGGAGAGGTAAGAAATGAATAAAAATACAGTTCAAATCTGTAAGCTTTTTCTGTATTCAAGTTCATTATTCTTCTAAACTCAAACTACAAAGTGTACCAATGTATGGTGTATGTGGCTGCCATCACTGGTGGAAGCTGGGGAATATTAGACCCTGTGTGTTTAGGATTTTTTTCCCCAATTTTATTCTGGAAAGGAAAAATGCTCAGTTTTAAAATTAAAGTGTGCAAGTTGCTTTATTACAATAAAACAATGTGTACACACAAAAAATTATACAAAAACTATAACTATTCAGAGACTACAAAAGAGAAGGTCTTGAAAGCTCCAGAACACCAACACCCCAGTAAAGTAGTGAAATATATGATGCCTGTCAAACACACACAAACTTGGCAAAGCCCCTAATGAAAAGTGGTGCACAATGGAATTGTCTTTGAGTCTTTCTACTAGGGGTGAGAGGGTTTGGATTTCTGAAATCCGAACCCCCCCGAGCCCTCCCCCGATCCGAGGCCGATCCGAGTCAGGCTCGACTTTTCCTGCCTGACTTGGATCTGAAATTGAGGCGAAACGTCATCATCCCGCCTTCCGGGTCTCGCGGGTTTTGGATCCTATATAAGGTACCCGTGTCGGCACCATTTTCTCACTTGGCTGTGGACAGTGAAGAGGGAGGGTGGGAGTTAGGGCTGGCTGGGCTGTGTAGTGTAGTGTAGTGTAGTGCAGTGTAGTGTTGTGCTATGCTGCCATTGTCCATAGGGGCTGTGTCCACTCCTCCAAAGTCCATAGGGGCTGGCTGGACTGTGTTGTGCAGTCAGTTGTCCATAGGGGCTGTGTCAACTCCAAAGTCCTGTGCAGTGTCCCAGTCCTAAAGGGGGGCTGTAGTGTTGTCCAGGGGGTGCTCTGTACATCAGGGGTGCTCCCCCCAAGTGCAAAATAAAAAAATATTTTTTCTGTGTTTGTGAATTGTGTGCACAGTAGCCGCACGTGCATCAACAAAGTAGTGCCAAGCGTGCGCCTGTGTCATAAGTAAAGGGCCAGCTGGCTTGACTGTTAAAGGGTGCTGTAACCCCCAAAGTGCACTCCAAACAAAATAAAAAATATTTTCTGTGTTTGTGAATTGTGTGCACTGTGGCTGCACGTGCATCAACAAAGGAGCAGCGCCAAGCGTGCGCCTGTGTCCCATAAGTAAAGGGCCGGCTGGCTTGTCTGTTAAAGGGTGCTGTAACCCCCAAAGTACACTCCAAACAAAATAAAAAAATATTTTCTGTGTTTGTGAATTGTGTGCATTGTGGCTGCACGTGCATCAACAAAGGAGCAGCGCCAAGCGTGCGCCTGTGTCCCATTAGTAAAGGGCCGGCTGGCTCATTTCTTAAAGGGTGGTGTAACCCACAAAGTGCACTAGTCTCCAACAAAAATAAAAAAATATTTTCTGTGTTTGTGTGCGCCTTAGCCGCACGTATATATCAATATAACATAAATGGAGGACCAAACTTTCTCTGATAAAAATAAAATAGGGAAAGATCAAGAACCATTTCCTCCTAGTGCTGTTGCTGCTGCTGGGAGTTGTTCATCATCCCAGAGAGGAAGTAGGAACACCACTAATTTACTAAACAATTGACCCTCCAGCAGTCCTTAGCGAGGAGGATGAAGTACGACAGCAGTCATCCTGAAGCAAAACGTATAACCAAGGCCTTGACTGCTATGTTGGTATTAGACGTGTGTCCGGTATCCGCCATTAGTGCAGTGGAATTTAGACAATTGATGGAGGTAGTGTGTCCCCGGTTCCAAATCCCATCTAGATTCCATCTGCATCCTCAGAGCAGCAGTGACAAGCATGCATCTGTCTGTTAAAGGGTGGTGTAATCCCCAAAGTGTGCTCCACAAAAAATAAAAAATTCTCCTTATTTTTCTGTCTTTGTGAAATGTGTGGGCTGTAGCCGCACCTGCATCCTCAAAGCAGCAGCAACAAGCGTGCATCTGTCCGTTAAAGGGTGGTGTAATCCTAAAAGTGTGCTCCACAAACAATAAAAACATTTTTCTTCTGTTTTTTCTGTCTTTGTGAATTGTGTGGGCAGTAGCCGCACCTGCATCCTCAAAGTAGCAGTGACAAGTGTGCATCTGTCTGTTAAAGGGTGGTGTAACCCCCAAAGTGCGCTCCACAAAAAATAAAAAATTCTTCTTTTTTTTCTGTCTTTGTGAATTGTGTGCACTGTAGCTAGATGTGTAGGTTTGGATGGCTTGTTGCTATTCTTCCATTCACTGAAGCATATAAAGGGTAGCGTTCCACCTGGTCACTACCTCTTGCTATAGTTGGTGGCATGGCAAATTGAACTGTTCCTGCAGCTGCTGCAATCTTCTACATGCAGTTGCCAAATGCTGAAAATGTCCAGAATTTTTTCAGTCGAGACAGTATCTTGACTGAAAAATGTAATTTAAAAAAAATATCTGAAACACCAAGTTTATTGTGTGGGCAAAATATGGGATATATTCAAATACACCTAGTGAAGCTCTTACAATGTTAATTGCATTATCAAAGGAGAGTCCAAGCAGGGTAAGCCATTTTGCTATGACATCCCTGAGTTTATCATATTTGTGGTTAAGTAGACAGTGGGTACAATGGCATTTTCCCTGCAAAGAACTAGTATTTTTTTGAAATCCCATTTTAGGTGAGAAATGTGGTAGCGAGGCCACAGGACCTCAATTAACTGTCTAAAACCACATGCATTGATGGTAGATAATGGATGTTGATCTAATGATAGCATAGCCATCATGGCTTCAGTGATCCACTGTGCAACTGGATAACAGATTTCATATTTGCTTCCTCTTGCAAAGGATTGTTTTACAGTCAATTGTTTTTTGAAACTAATCTTCTTGGTCCCCATCTGGGATGAAGATTCATCCCCAGCAACATTTGCAGCAGCCTTAGTGTGCAAGGGTTCTTCTTCTGGGGAATCCTGGATAGGGGAGGAGACAGCTTTTCCAAATTGGATGCAGCAGGACTAGCTGTGATCTTTAATGTGGAGATTGATGATGATGTTGGCGGTGGAGACTGCATGTGCTGGGATCTATCCATGCTTCGGTTAGTTGATACTGCACTGCTTGGTATATATTTTTGAGATTTTCCCAAATAACATGAATTCGCTGCAAATGAAGTAACAGGAGGAGGTTTCTAGATGGTTAACATCCCTACCTCTACTTACTTTTAATTCACAAATGGAACAGATGGCTTGACAAATATCATTAGGATTTGGGAAAAAATAATTCCACACAAAAGAGGTAGCTATTTTGGTCTTATGCCCAGGCATGACAATGGCTTTCTTCTTATCATTGGCAACAACTCCTGCCACCGGTGCTGACTTACTTTTACACAAACAACATCCTACTCATCAATGTTCTCATTAGTTTCAGATGCACAAATATCCCGCTCATCCTGTTGCACTTCTACGGTAGCATGCTCAATATTTAAGTCACCATCTTTACTTTTACTACTGCTCATCTCCACATTTGCAGAGGGTGTAGAAATGGTGAATGGAGGCTTCTCTAGGAGTATGGTGTCAGAAATGCCAGACTCACACATAGCACTCCTGAACAAACATAGACTCTCTTCAGGGACTTGTGAAGTTTGTGAACACAGTTTGTTCTTCAGCCTTAGTTTTGTTTTTGTGAACTGATTTTCCTGTCTTAGATGTGACACATATAGACTTAAAGTGAGAAGGTGGTGCATGTGAGGTTTCAGAAGAAGCCTGACTGTGTTTGGACAAGAAAAATATAATCTTACAGTTCCACGCTTGTCTGTGTTCTAACAGTGAGAAAGACTCCAAATATCCACGTATCAGTCCATACATAGGAAAATGGACAAAAATAGGAAAAAGGAACTCGTATCGTCCAGAGAGTATGTTATGCAGGGAGCATTACAGTGACTGCCATATTATACAGAGAGCTTTGCAGCAACTGACATATCATACAGAGAGCATCATTGACTGCCAAACTATACAGAGAGCATTGCCACGACTGACATATCGTACAGGGAGCATCACAGTGACTGACATATCGTACAGAGATCATCGCATCACAGTGAGCAACTGACATATCATACAGAGAGCATGACAGTGATTGACATCATACAGAGAGCATTACATGACCATCATATCATACAGAGAGCACTGCAGTGATGACCATATCATACATAAAGCATGGCAGTGACTGACATATACAGGGAGCATCCCAGTGACTGACTTATCATACAGTGATCATGGCAGTAACTGATATATCATACAGTTAGCATTGCAGTGACATGTACAAAGAGCATTGCATCGCTGTAAGTGATTAATATCATACAGATAGCATTGCAGTGACTGACTTATCATAGAGGGAGCATGGCATTGACCGACATATCATAGAGGGAGCATGAGAGTGACTGTACAGTTCTGAAATATAATGGAGGACCTATAAACTGTTATATAGAGAACATGGGGTATAATGAGCGCTAAAACACCTATGCTGATTATACAGTATAAAAGACAAGGGTTGGACACAATGCTGCTCTATAGGGGTCCTTTACAGTACAAAAGGAAACAATGAGTCTCAATGTAGATGATACATGATATACTGTATGAGGATACAGTGCAGCTCTATACTATACAGTATTGTCTCTCTAACAACTCACAGTTAGAAGGTGGTTGGATGTGCTGGGGCATCATATGACTGGAGCTTTGGTTCAACACGTGGGACACAGCTGTGGGCAGACCAGGGGGCAGTGCTTACTGTGGCCAGAGTCAGAGCTTAGCGTGGCTGGGGCAGAGCTTTGGACTGCATGGAGGCAGAGCTTTGGGTGGCCCCTGATACAGGAAGGGTGGGGGATGATTAATGGGGCTTCAGACCTCACAAATGTTTTACTTGAGGTTAGCAAAGGACTTTCTAACATTATAAAGGGAATGGATATCATTGATAAATTCAAGACCAAATCATTGTTCATCAGAAAAATTTGGACAATCAATTGCCTTAGGAGCAAGAAAATTAGTAATGTGGTTATTGGTTTGTCCTATATTAAGAGTTGGTCTACTGACTGCCTTGAGCAAAGCAAATTTAGAAGCTGCTAGTGGCTCAATAGATGAGATGGACTTGCCTTTTTGTTCAGCCTTGTTCAGTACATATAATAATGAACCATAGGCATCTACAATTTTATGTTGGATCTTATGTATCTTCTCATTAGTGTTAGGAGTGACCTTATCTTCCAGTAATGCACACAGGAAAGGATCTATATCTGGAATGGAACAAATATAGTAGGTACTGTATATCAGATAGAGATGTGCAGTTCAGTTTTCATGGAAACCAAACACACCTGAACTTAAGGGTTCTGAGTAGAACTGAGCCCCAGCTCGGGTCTTCCAACTGAACTCTGAAACCAAAACGAGGCAAGACGTCATCATCCCGGGATCAAATCTTGCATGTTTTGGATTGTTTAAAGTCTCTTACTTGTGATCAGAAGCAATTTCACACTGGAGACCGGAGGGAGAGTGTGTAGGACTGGGCTGCAGCACTGTGAGGCACTAAAAAACACCAATTGGAGGAGTGGACTGGAGCACTGTGTTACAAATGCCTAAAGGGGCACTTTGTCATAAAAAAAGATTAGGAGCACTGTGGTAAAGGTGCACTGTATGTATTGTAGAGGCACTGAGGACTGTGGGCTGCATCACCATAAGGCACTAAAAAATACCATAAGGAGTGGACAGGAGCACTGTGTTAAACTATAGAGGGGCACTTTGTCATTTAAAAAAAAACACCATTAGGAGCACTGTATTTAACTTTATGGGTTTAGCATTCCCACTAGGCTGTTTCAGCAGGGCGCCACACCATGCCCTATTTCTGAAGGGCAGAAAGCACCCTGCTCTCCAGTGCAGTGCCCCACTGAAACAACTTGTGGGTTCTGTCCCCTCTCACAGCTCGCAGTGTCCCGCAGGTGGGGAAAATGGCTGTGCAGTGGTCATGTCTGTAAGTGCCGGAAATGCCCCTAAGAGTGACAAAAAGGGGACGCGTCATAAAAACATGCCCCCTTTTCCTTGGCCACACCCCCTTTCTGGGTTCACGCAGAAGTGCCCTTTCTCTAAGTCAGGTGCCCTGCCTTAGTGTTCACCTAGAGTGAACACTAAGGGTTACTTTGTAATAAAAGGAAAACACTATAGGAGCACTATGAGGCAGTGTGTTATAACTTCAGGCACTGTAAACTTTTGTGTTAAAAAATATAATGTCATTAGAGTGACACCATTACTTGTAGCACTTTTAGGCACTGTGTTGTGTGTTCTTGCACTGTTACATATTTTTTTTTAATATAACTTCTGTTTTAAAACATGTAGCGTCATTAGGGAGACACCATTACTAGGAGTACTGTGAGGTACTGTGTTCTGTGTTCATTCACTATTGTAAAAAATGTAACTAAATTTGTGTGTTAAAAAATATATTGTCATTAGGGTGCTACCATTACTGGAAGGCATACACAATGGCCTTCCTTTGCAAGTGGTACTATTAATGTTTCATACACTAGAATGCCTATTGTGGAAGTTGGGGCCAAACACAGTCATGAAAATTAAATCACAACCTTGGGTGCTGCTTCACACAGCTGCAGAAATAAAATTACTTGACAATTCACCAGATTTGTCTAAAATACATGTACATGAAAAATATAATCTTACAGTTCCGCGCTTGTCTGTGTTCCAATACTGAGAAAGACTCCAAATATCCATGTATCAGTCCATACATAGGAAAATGGACAAAAATAGGAAAAAGGAACTCAATAAATGAGAAACTTAAAATGTCAAACACCCCTGGTGAGGGTTAAATCGTAGATGGTGATGAAGTCCAGTATTCAGAGAAGTTTTCACACAGTCCAAACTTCCAAAGAATAGGCACCCCCACACGTGACTTGATAATATTGATGATATGTGCTTACATGTATGCTTACTTTTAAAAAGCTTGGTAAGTTCATATAATGGTTTCTTTAGGTCCACTTTCAGCGTTTCCTCTATTGGAACCTCATGTCCAAATCAATAGGACCCCAGGTAACCAAAAAAACAATATATGGGAATCACCAAAATAGAAGATATGATACTTCTGGACTTTATTATAAAAACATGAGAAACAAACACATACCCTATTGTATGACAACATATACTGCGGCAGAAGATGGATCCCGGGTATACCACCTACAGTTATATTGAATCCAAATGGGTTTGTGAAGATCTTAAATGGAGACACTACCAATGCATTTCGACGCTACTGCGGTGTCTTTTTCAAGATATGTGTCTCTGCAATCTAAATAAATGAACTTTTATTTTCTTTTTGGCTCTGCTGATATGCAGAGTCACCGGAAACGGGAAGATGCATAAATACCCGTATGGCCCCATGGGATCTGTAGTTTTCAGATCCAAAATGGAAGCCGCATAACAGAGTTCTCCGGTTGTTTGGGTAAGTTGTATCCCTTGAATGGGACAACATTTGAATATGATTTATACATATTCCTATTAGAATTTATTTGTTCATTTATTTAGATTGCAGAGACACATATCTTGAAAAACATACTGCAGTAGTGTCGAAATGCATTGGTAGTGTCTCCATTTAAGATCTTCACAAACCCATTTGGATTCAATATAACTGTAGGTGGTATACCCGGGATCCATCTTCTGCCACAGTATATGTTGTCATACAATAGGGTATGTGTCTGTTTCTCATGTTTTTATAATAAAGTCCAGAAGTATCATATCTTCTATTTTGGTGTTTCCCATATATTGTTTTTTTGGTTACCTGGGGTCCTATTGATTTGGACATGAGGTTCCAATAGAGGAAATACTGAAACCATTTTATGAACTTACCAAGCTTTTTAAAAGTAGGCATACATGTAAGCACATATCATCAATATTATCAAGTCACGTGTGGGGGTGCCTATTCTTTGGAAGTTTGGACTGTGTGAAAACTTCTCTGAATACTGGACTTCATCATTATCTACGATTTAACCCTCACCAGGGGTGTTTGACATTTTAAGTTTCTCATTTATTGAGTTCCTTTTTCATATTTTTGTCCATTTTCCTATGTATGGACTGATACGTGGATATTTGGAGTCTTTCTCAGTGTTGGAACACAGACAAGCACGGAACTGTAAGATTATATTTTTCATGTACATGTATTTTAGACACATCTGGTGAATTGTCACATAATTTTATTTCTGCAGCTGTGTGAAGCAGCGCCCAAGGTTGTGATTTAATTTTCATATATTGCTATTTCTTCACCTATATTACCACCTAGGCAGCAGCATGTTCCAACATAGGGTGAATCGTATTAATTTACTTAAAGACACTTTTTTAACAGAGGATAACGACTGTATTGAAATAGAAGATGAAACACTAGAAAACTTGATGAATAAATTAGAAAATACTCTCATCAAGGAGAATAAGATTTGTTGGGAAATTGTTACATTAGAGCAGTATATTGCTGCTCAAATTATCCCTAAGGGATTGAGAATAGATAAAAAAGCATCTTTCAATAACATTTCTGAAAGCTTTAAGAGAAAATGGGATCTTATTATTAGTAATTGTTCTTTTTCCTTGATTGATCTCATAATCCAAGAAAGAAAAAAGGATTTGACAGAATTAGAAGATCAAATTTCACAATATAAGGTTCTTATCAGTCCTTTTTCAGATATGCAGGACTATAAAAGATTAGAATTATGAACTATACAAAAGATAAAGAAAAATGAAAATGACCTTATAGCAAAAAAGAAAAAGAAGTTCAATAGAGATAAGGTCTTTGTGTTGAATTCACCTATATCAGATATGTCCAAACAACAACAAAAGATATCATACAAAGGCAATTTGAGTGATAAGAATAAATACAGACAAATCCCATTCCGTACTAATTCCAACATAAAGATGCATTATGGGAATAACAACAGAAGTGGATCATGAGATCAAAAGCCATCTGAATATGAAAATAATTTTAATAAATACAAACGGTGGCCACGAAACCATCAAAGGAAAGAGATCCTGAATTACGGTAAATC
Organism: Taudactylus pleione; assembly: GCA_031769625.1. Taxonomy (NCBI): domain Eukaryota; kingdom Metazoa; phylum Chordata; class Amphibia; order Anura; family Myobatrachidae; genus Taudactylus; species Taudactylus pleione. The sequence goes on along the minus strand of JAUIMM010000040.1, from coordinate 1,922,733 downwards.
CAATGTATATCAGGGTTCCAAACTACTAAGGGAACATGAAATACCGACTTCATCACAAAGTTTTATGCCATCTAGAAGTACTAATATGTATGAAATTTTGGGAGAGATGTACACATATTCTGAGGATTTTTTAGGAAGAAGGAGTTTTCCGAGGAAATATCACTAATAAATAACTTGAATAAAATTAATTCACCTGTCCCCCCAAAAAAGGATGTACGAAAAAGAGGGTGTAGGGCAGGTAAGAAAACAAAGGTCTTTACCCATCCTAATCGATTGAGGTCTGCAAAATCAAATACACCATCAGTAAATGATGGAGTAAAGATTTTCATTCTTAGTTCATATGTGTTAAATGAAATAGAAACTAAAGTACTAGAAAAAGGTCTGAAATTTTCTCCCACCAATGATGTAAATCATTTTGACTTATATACAGATCTTCAAAAGTTTATACGAAAGCTCTCATTAAAGAGATTTTTTGATGGAACTTCAGAAATAGAAGATCCGAACTATAATAAGTCTACATGTAGAAGTTTACATTTAATCCCATTCATGCTCGGGGGTGTTTTGTTGAAGCTTTCTATAAAAGTGTCCTTAAAGATTTTGAAATCATGAAAAATAATAGTTCCAACCATAAGTTTTATAACAATTTGAATATCAAAGAGCGAGAGTCTCTTAGATCTTTACAGGAAAATAAGAATATTCTCATTAAGCCAGCAGACAAGGGGGGGATCGTAATTATGGACAAGGAAGCATACATTAGGGAAGGGTACAGATAATTGCATGATGGAGTCACATATTCTAAATTAAAATGTGATCCATCTAACAATATTTTTAAGGCTTATAAAGCAATGGTCACCAATTATAAAGAGTTGGGTGCCATTAATAATGAAATATTGGAGTATCTTATTAATGAAAATGATACCATCCCTGTATTGTACTTGTTACCCAAAATACATAAGAGCATTACTGATCCCCCTGGTAGACCTAGAGTAGCAGGGACCAACTCAATCACAGCAAATCTCTTGGCTTTAATTGACCATCACCTTCAACCTTTTGTGATTAAAGAGAAAAGTCACCTTAAAGATACAAAGGATGTCCTGAACAAATGAAAATGTGTCGAATGGAAGGATAATTGTTATTTGGTTACTGCAGACGTATCTTCTCTATACACCATCATTTCCCATTCTCAGGGGATTGAAGCAATCAGAACCACTTTAACAAGACAACATATGGATGATACTATGAATAGTTTCCTAATTGAAGGTATTAAGTTCATATTAGAAAATAATTATTTTCAATTTGATGGGATTTTTATAAACAACGGATCGGTACAGCCATGGGCACCAGGTTCGCATCCAGTTATGCCAATATCTTCATGTCCAGGTGGGAGGAGTCCCATGTTTGGCCTGGACACGACTGGGGCGCGAACCTGGTGCACTGGTGGTGATATATAGATGACATCTTGTTTGTGTGGTGTGGTGAGGAAAAAGAACTCATGGATTTCTGTACTTATCTGAATAATAATTCATGGAATATAATTCTTACCTTCAATGTGAGTAACCAATTGGTACATTTCTTGGATTTAGTGGTTGAAGTAGTGAATGGAGGTATAGAAACTAGTAATTATACGAAACCCACGGACTGTAACACATATATAGATAAAAGTAGCAATCATCTTCCATTCTGGTTAGACAATGTCCCTAAGGTACAATTATTAAGGTTGAAAAGAAATTGTTCTCAAGATAAGACATATCAAATCCAGGCGAAAGACATGACTAAAAAATTTCTTAATAAAGGATATAGTTCATGTAAGCTAAAAAAGGATTTAGAACAAATAGATATCATTGATAGAGATATTTTGCTGGATGAGTCTAAAAAAACAGATGAACATAAAGGTGTGAATAGTTTTAAAATATCATTCAGCACACAATTTAATAAAAAGTATAAACTTATTGAGAATATTCTCAGAAAAAATTTTGGCATCTTACTTAAAGATGATGTATTGAAGAAGATCTTACCTTCTAAACCGACTATGATATATAGGATAGCCCCAAACATTAAGGACAAAGTGGTAAGCAGTGCTCTACCCATGGATGGTATACGTCTCTTACCCTGGAATAAAGGGTTTTTTAGGTGTGGCGACTGCAAAATGTGCAAGGCAAGTAAGGTTTCACAATCTAAAATAACAGAAGTCTATATTAATGGAAAAAATTTCCAAATCAGAGATTTTATCACGTGTCAAACAAATTATGTTGTGTATGTGATTATATGTACCTATGAGTTCGCATACATTGGTAAAACCAAACGACAGTTAAAAATCCGTTGGGCCGAACATGTACGTAATATACTGAAAGGTTGCGATAAACATCCATTTTCAGCACACTTTAAGGAGAAACATTCTAGTTCGGTAAAAGGTTTGAAACAATGTTGTGGAATTGCATGGGTGAAGGACAACTGGCGCAATAAAGATAGGGATATTAGATTGGCGAAAACTGAAATGCGTCATATTTATGAATTGGGTACTTTAAAACCATATGGGCTTAACAGTGAGTTCGAAATTAAATGGTTTCTTTAGATAATATTATATTTTATTTTTATAATATCTTAATGTAATTGTATTAATTGTATTTATTGTTAATTTATTGGTTATTATTGTTTTTATTGTGTCCATCTTATAGGGTCTGTACAAGTTGGATCCATGTTTACCATTTTATATTTATACACTTTGGGTCATGTGACTGGAAATGTGTCACATGACATGGATCCATGGCACATGGGTATTTGACCACTTTGTTTATATTTATAGCAGCGCTGGATGACAGGTGGTTGCGGAAGTATGTCATTCCAGTGCGTGCTGTGGGGAGGTCATTTTGTTAGGTCACGTGACCCGGACCTATTATACATGTGGTTTGGAAATTAAGTTTAAACTCATCCCTGTGTTTGATGGCGAGTGTCTTTTGAAGTATGTCACTTTGCCATCCACATAAAAATAGAATGGATCTTTTATTTTATTTTTGGCTCTGCTGATATGCAGAGTCGCAGGAAACCGGAAGATGCATAAATACCCGTATGGCCCCATGGGATCTGTAGTTTTCAGATCCAAAATGGCGGTTGTTTGGGTAAGTTGTATCCCTTGAATGGGACAACGTTTGAATATGATTTATACATATTCCTATTAGAATTTATTTGTTCATTTATTTAGATTGCAGAGACATATATCTTGAAAAAGACGCTGCAGTAGCATCGAAATGCATTGGTAGTGTCTCCATTTAAGATCTTCACAAACCCATTTGGATTCAATATAACTGTAGGTGGTATACCCGGGATCCATCTTCTGCCGCAGTATATGTTGTCATACAATAGGGTATGTGTCTGTTTCTCATGTTTTTATACAGACACATACCCTATTGTAGGACAACATATACTGCGGCAGAAGATGAATATATGTGATATGTGTCTCTGCAATCTAAATAAATGAACAAATAAATTCTAATAGGAATATGTATAAATCATATTCAAATGTTGTCCCATTCAAGGGATACAACTTACCCAAACAACCGGAGAACTCCGTTATGCGGCTTCCATTTTGGATCTGAAAACTACAGATCCCATGGGGCCATACGGGTATTTATGCATCTTCCCGTTTCCGGTGACTCTGCATATCAGCAGAGCCAAAAAGAAAATAAAAGTTCATTTATTTAGATTGCAGAGACACATATCTTGAAAAAGACACCACAGTAGCGTCGAAATGCATTGGTAGTGTCTCCATTTAAGATCTTCACAAACCCATTTGGATTCAATATAACTGTAGGTGGTATACCCGGTATCCATCTTCTGCCGCATTATATGTTGTCATACAATAGGGTATGTGTCTGTTTCTCATGTTTTTATAATAAAGTCCAGAAGTATCATATCTTCTATTTTGGTGATTCCCATATATTGTTTTTTTGGTTACCTGGGGTCCTATTGAGTTGGACATGAGGTTCCAATAGAGGAAACGCTGAAAGTGGACCTAAAGAAACCATTATATGAACTTACCAAGCTTTTTAAAAGTAAGCATACATGTAAGCACATATCATCAATATTATCAAGTCACGTGTGGGGGTGCCTATTCTTTGGAAGTTTGGACTGTGTGAAAACTTCTCTGAATACTGGACTTCATCACCATCTACGATTTAACCCTCACCAGGGGTGTTTGACATTTTAAGTTTCTCATTTATTGAGTTCCTTTTTCCTATTTTTGTCCATTTTCCTATGTATGGACTGATACATGGATATTTGGAGTCTTTCTCAGTGTTGGAACACAGACAAGCGCGGAACTGTAAGATTATATTTTTCATGTACATGTATTTTAGACAAATCTGGTGAATTGTCACGTAATTTTATTTCTGCAGCTGTGTGAAGCAGCGCCCAAGGTTGTGATTTAATTTTCATGACTGTGTTTGGCCCCAACTTCCACAATAGGCATTCTAGTGTATGAAACATTAATAGTACCACTTGCAAAGGAAGGCCATTGTGTATGCCTTCCAGTAATGGTAGCACCCTAATGACAATATATTTTTTAACACACAAATTTAGTTACATTTTTTACAATAGTGAATGAACACAGAACACAGTACCTCACAGTACTCCTAGTAATGGTGTCTCCCTAATGACGCTACATGTTTTAAAACACAAGTTATATTAAAAAAAAAATATGTAACAGTGCAAGAACACACAACACAGTGCCTAAAAGTGCTACAAGTAATGGTGTCACTCTAATGACATTATATTTTTTAACACAAAAGTTTACAGTGCCTGAAGTTATAACACACTGCCTCATAGTGCTCCTATAGTGTTTTCCTTTTATTACAAAGTAACCCTTAGTGTTCACTCTAGGTGAACACTAAGGCAGGGCGCCTGACTTAGAGAAAGGGCACTTCTGCGTGAACCCAGAAAGGGGGTGTGGCCAAGGAAAAGGGGGCATGTTTTTATGACGCGTCCCCTTTTTGTCACTCTTAGGGGCATTTCCGGCACTTACAGACATGACCACTGCACAGCCATTTTCCCCACCTGCGGGACACTGCGAGCTGTGAGAGGGGACAGAACCCACAAGTTGTTTCAGTGGGGCACTGCACTGGAGAGCAGGGTGCTTTCTGCCCTTCAGAAATAGGGCATGGTGTGGCGCCCTGCTGAAACAGCCTAGTGGGAATGCTAAACCCATAAAGTTAAATACAGTGCTCCTAATGGTGTTTTTTTTTAAATGACAAAGTGCCCCTCTATAGTTTAACACAGTGCTCCTGTCCACTCCTTATGGTATTTTTTAGTGCCTTATGGTGATGCAGCCCACAGTCCTCAGTGCCTCTACAATACATACAGTGCACCTTTACCACAGTGCTCCTAATCTTTTTTTATGACAAAGTGCCCCTTTAGGCATTTGTAACACAGTGCTCCAGTCCACTCCTCCAATTGGTGTTTTTTAGTGCCTCACAGTGCTGCAGCCCAGTCCTACACACTCTCCCTCCGGTCACCAGTGTGAAATTGCTTCTGATCACAAGTAAGAGACTTTAAACAATCCAAAACATGCAAGATTTGATCCCGGGATGATGACGTCTTGCCTCGTTTTGGTTTCTGAGTTCAGTTGGAAGACCCGAGCTGGGGCTCAGTTCTACTCAGAACCCTTAAGTTCAGGTGTGTTTGGTTTCCATGAAAACTGAACTGCACATCTCTATCTGATATACAGTACCTACTATATTTGTTCCATTCCAGATATAGATCCTTTCCTGTGTGCATTACTGGAAGATAAGGTCACTCCTAACACTAATGAGAAGATACATAAGATCCAACATAAAATTGTAGATGCCTATGGTTCATTATTATATGTACTGAACAAGGCTGAACAAAAAGGCAAGTCCATCTCATCTATTGAGCCACTAGCAGCTTCTAAATTTGCTTTGCTCAAGGCAGTCAGTAGACCAACTCTTAATATAGGACAAACCAATAACCACATTACTAATTTTCTTGCTCCTAAGGCAATTGATTGTCCAAATTTTTCTGATGAACAATGATTTGGTCTTGAATTTATCAATGATGTCCATTCCCTTTATAATGTTAGAAAGTCCTTTGCTAACCTCAAGTAAAACATTTGTGAGGTCTGAAGCCCCATTAATCATCCCCCAACCTTCCTGCATCAGGGGCCACCCAAAGCTCTGCCTCCATGCAGTCCAAAGCTCTGCCCCAGCCATGCTAAGCTCTGACTCTGGCCACAGTAAGCACTGCCCCCTGGTCTGCCCACAGCTGTGTCCCACGAGTTGAACCAAAGCTCCAGTCCTATGATGCCCCAGCACATCCAACCACCTTCTAACTGTGAGTTGTTAGAGAGACAATACTGTATAGTATAGAGCTGCACTGTATCCTCATACAGTATATCATGTATCATCTACATTGAGACTCATTGTTTCCTTTTGTACTGTAAAGGACCCCTATAGAGCAGCATTGTGTCCAACCCTTGTCTTTTATACTGTATAATCAGCGTAGGTGTTTTAGCGCTCATTATACCCCATGTTCTCTATATAACAGTTTATAGGTCCTCCATTATATTTCAGAACTGTACAGTCACTCTCATGCTCCCTCTATGATATGTCGGTCAATGCCATGCTCCCTCTATGATAAGTCAGTCACTGCAATGCTATCTGTATGATATTAATCACTTACAGCTATGCAATGCTCTTTGTACATGTCACTGCGATGCTAACTGTATGATATATCAGTTACTGCCATGATCACTGTATGATAAGTCAGTCACTGGGATGCTCCCTGTATATGTCAGTCACTGCCATGCTTTATGTATGATATGGTCATCACTGCAATGCTCTCTGTATGATATGACGGTCATGTAATGCTCTCTGTATGATGTCAATCACTGTCATGCTCTCTGTATGATATGTCAGTTGCTCACTGTGATGCGATGATCTCTGTACGATATGTCAGTCACTGTGATGCTCCCTGTACGATATGTCAGTCGTGGCAATGCTCTCTGTATAGTTTGGCAGTCAATGATGCTCTCTGTATGATATGTCAGTTGCTGCAAAGCTCTCTGTATAATATGGCAGTCACTGTAATGCTCCCTGCATAACATACTCTCTGGACGATATGGCAGTCACTGCGATGCTCTCTATATGATATGTTAGTTACTGCCATGCTCTCTGTATGATATGTCAGTCACTGCCATGCTCCCTTTATAATATGTCAATCACTTTGATGTTCTCTGTTTGATATATCAGTCACTGCAATGGTCTCTGTATAATACTGTATGTCAGTCACTGCGATGCTGTCTGAATGATATGGCAGTCACTGTGATGTTCTCTGTACAGTATGTCAGTCACTGCCATGTTCTCTGTATGATAAGTCAGTCACTGAAATGCTGCATGGAATGGCACCCTGCAGCCACTAGTGCTACTATAGAGCTGCCTTAGTATCCAGGTTTCTATTTACCGAAGCTGGTGGCAGTGCAGGCAACTGTCGAAGCTGGATTAGTGGCTGAGACAGAATCAGCGTAAAAAATTAGTGTGCGCAATGCCATCTTGCGAATGGCAGCTAGACTCCATTTTAGAAACAAGAATCTGCAAGACGCCATTTTGCAACCAGCACCATTTTAGGTTACAACTCACGAGCTAAGTACAGATGGCAATGTTTTTGATAATCTTTTTAGAAGCCATGACAGGCCCATTCTGGGGACAACCTTGCATAGAGAAATACCAAAACAACTAGAAAAACAGCCTCCTGAGAAAAGTAAATAGAATAGACAATATACCAGAATACTGTGAGTGTTTTACATACAAATTGGGAATCCCTGTATATAGACAAGTATAGTTGTGGCAATTGTAATATAACCCAGACATTGATCTACACAATTGAATTTGTCTGAATCCTAAACAGGTTTTAGTCTCACTCCCAGACAGAATGGCCCCAGCTTCACAGCTGGGGGTCTCCACCTTGTTTGAGAAGTGAAGCTCACTGCCCATAACACATTTGCATTGCAGTTTGAAACTGTTAGTAAGGAATGAGATATGTATATATATATATATATATGTTAAATCCATCATAAATAGAATCTCATGCATAAACACCGCACATTACGCACAGTTGCGCTGCTAACATGTCGCACAGTAGCGAATGCACAATATCCTGCATGCAAACGCTGTTTATTAGCTGCATGCGTGCACATCTGCCCCAAATCAGATAAACCTAACTAGCGTCTTTTCTCATATCCCTAATACTTACATAGTGCACATTTACACAAAAGGTTCCATAGCTATAAAGTAAAAGATCCAAGTTTTATTCATTTATTACAAATGCTGTGAAATAAAGACTATTTGGTATCTAAGGTTTAATACATGATAAATAAACTGTGTTTGGTATTATACTGATCTGCACTTTAGCCACAGCTTTCTGGTATCATAGGTGTGAAGATCAGAACATGCGTTCGCAACTTATGGACCGTAAAGCCATAAAGGACCAAAATGTACTTTGTAAAACCAACAGTCTAGATTTGCATGAGGTGGGAAAACGAAGGCAACCAGCTGTTGGAGGCTGGACTGTGGCCATTTGAATCAACCTGTTAAGTGCCTTGTAACAAACGCACCATGAAGGAGAGCCAATGGAATCACAACAAGACCTCTCTTTTGTTCAGCTTATTTCTGGGGGGGTATAAATATGTGTGCTCTGACCCTGGGTTTCTAGTCTATTCTGCTGATTGCTGACTGACGGAGGTCTCTTGCTGATGCCAGAATCTGGTCCCAGAGCACTTGCATATGTATGACTGTATCTTGGGTCTGTATAATTTCTTTGCGCTAAATTGTACTTAGATCACAGTGTGTATTATCTGTACTTTGGTTGATTAATACTTTGTGCTTTGGAAACACATGTTCAAGGTCTAAGGTCTTTATTTTACTTTATGACTGCGTACGCAAATAGCATAAATCTTAGAGGTTATAGGCAGGTTTTAGAAGGTATAGGTAGGAAGGTACATAGCCAGTATCCTTAGTTGGGGGCTCATAGTGAAGTCACGTACCTAATCACACAATATATATACAGATATCTATATCTCAGCAAAGGGTGGATAGTGGCCACAAGCAGTTTACCTGCAACCATTCGATGCTGAGAGATCGCTACCCGTTATCGTGTGACCAAGAGACGCTGACTAGAATCCAGGGACAAGAGAGGAAGAAGTTTGTTTTCCTTTGTTGATAGTATTTTGCATTTAAAAGGGGTGTCGCAGTGTTGCGCACATGGCTAAGTTGCATTTTTGCATGCAATAGGGATGCACTTTTGCATACGCAGCTAACGGTACGTAATACAGTTGTGTGGTAGTCGCATCATTATGTATGCGACTAGTTGCACAATAGCGTATACGCATTTTCCGGTTGTGCTGCCACGTGTTTAAACAAAGCCATTGAGTTTACATTATCAATTGTTGCTAATATCTGGGTTAACATGTATTTTTCTGCACAGGAAAAAAAGTGAGTTTCAGTGAGTATTTGTTTAGGGTGTAACACGGGACCTAAATGTTAAGGGTATCGTAGGACCCTTAAGTGCTAGGCACAGGAGTTGGCCTAGTGACTCGGTAGCAGCTTACCGTTTACTTTACACAAAGCAGGTGTATGGGTTGTTGTTTTTTGTTAGGGTTCAGTCCCTAGCGTGATTATAGCGTTCAGTAATCAATGTGTGTGATCTGTTAGGCTTATTTGAACACTATAATTGAACCGCATAATTTTGGTTAAATTGTGATTGTGAGCTGGTGGGAGGGTGGACGAAATCAACTGGAACACAAAGGGTACCTTGCTGCCCCCTAGCAGTTGAAAGGTAGTCAAAAAGGGATTGCTGAGCGGAAGCGGCCTTTACTTCCGTAGGTGAGTGGAAGCGTCTAGAAGTCCTCCATAGGGTTTGCGGATACACCATTTTTCAAAGGCGTCTGCAGGTAAGTGAAAGTATCTTAATTGTCTTTCACCAGTTTAAATTTTTATTGAAAAACGTAGGAGTTGTCCCCTGATGGGAGCCACGCAAACAATAGAAATGTTAGAGAATAATGTGCTGCTAATGGAAGCGCTGTTTGGATCGGCCTGTCATATTATGCATACTAAGTACGGTACTTATGCAATAAGGTATTGTGACGTATGGTTTAAAATAATAATGAAGAGTGTTAGACCGTTTCCCAGGATTGGCAGTTTTGATAAAGATGTATTGGATAATGTCCAGGATAACATCAGTCTGATGCGTTCTCGAGAGAAAAAAGTTAATTATTATGAATGTTTAAAATAGTGGCAGCAGGAAGGGGATGCATGGCTTAAAAATGTGCAAGCGACACAAACTAGCGTTGCGAGTGCATTGCCAGCAAATACACCGCAGCGCTGAATTGCAATGCATGCGAGCCGCAAAATGGCAGGCATGTGCGGCAAGGTAGGATTGCGGAAGGTATTGCCAGTAGTTCACGCACACCACCGCCACCTTATGTGGATGGAGGTGCAGATACAGTCATGAAAAAACTAATAAAAATGTAACAAGCAACTTGTACCCTCTCTTAAGTAACCATAAAGAAAATGTTTATGATGTGGATGATGAGCCTATTGTTATGTCTGCCATTTCCCATGCTGTGCACATGTTAGATGCGACACCACGACAAGCTCAAGTGGTGCCACCATCTCCATCTGTAACAGCATGGGAAGTGTTAAACTCCTCTGCGCCCATGGAGGAAGTTGTTAATACTATACGTTGCAGCAACGGATTAAACCCCCAGCCAGGTAATAAGGTCAATGGTAGCACTGCGGCCGGTCTTCATCCCATTCGGACAATCACTATTTCGAATGGTAATTCGGATGCGAACGGAGTTGTACCTACAAGGGATGTGGTAATGCATTGTCCTTGGACAAGAGCAGAGCTAAACTCCATCATAAATGATTTCCCTGATCCCAAAAAGGAACTAGCCAAATGTCAAAGATTTTTGAGGAATTTGGGTAGTTCTCATGAGCCAACTAGTAAAGGTGGGCATGTGGTGTTAAGGGTCTGTCTACCACGCAATACCGACGAGACAAACTTTATCATGGATTGTGTATTGGATGGTGACATTCCCTTAACAGACCAAGTAAACCAAGGTAACATTTCCCGCATTGTAACTCAATTGGGTATATATTTTCCAGTAGTAGTTAACTGGATCAAAATTTTCACTATAAAGCAAAAGGAGAGTGAATCTGCAAAAGATTATTGCGACCGGGCTCTACAGGCTATCACCCAGTACACTGGGATAGAAGATATTAAAGATAGCACTCACCACAGGGGAATGATAGTCATGGTACTCATGGACGGTCTTAAAGAAAACTTAAAGACTCGGGTTCAGACCTCACAACCTGGCTGGAGGGGAGTCACAATAGAAACCCTCATAGAATCTGCCATAGAACATGATAAGAACATCTCAAAGAAGAGAGAGACCCAGAGTGAAAAACTAATGGCTGTCAGTATCCAGGCTCTGGAGGAATGACGGTAACATCACAGCCAGCAGACACACTTGCATCTACACACACTTACACCTGAACAGTTATATGCCCTCACTAATCCCACACAACAGCAAACACAGCTCTATTCTACTAATCCTCCAAATCCACAGGTCCCATACTACTCACTAACTTCTTACCCCCCAACAATACCCTTATCCACCATATCCCTACCCATATCCATCACCTTTTCCCCCTGCTCAAACCTCACAACAACCCGTGTCTTCATCCGATCCACGAACATGTTTTAATTTTAACCAGCATGGACATTTAATTAGAAACTGCAGAGTAAAAAGGGTGGGACCATCAAATCAGGGAAAACCTGCATATCTCCATAAGGGATAAGCACAGAGGCAAGCAAATATCCAGCAAGCACCAGCTCCAATTGTGGCCATTAATGCTTTATTGGAGAATGGTAGCCAATGCTAGGGGTCAGGTCATACCTGTAGTCTACAGATAGTCAGGTTAATGGGAAGTACTAGGGAAGAACCAGTCATGATGGTTGATGTAGCTGGTACTGAATATCCTTTTCTTGTAGACACAGGGGCGACCAGGTCAGTGATAAAATCTCCCGTTAATTTACAGGTGACCAACGAGACAGTACCAACAATGGGTGTAACAGGTAAAGTGCAACATTATCCACAGAGGTTACTATTGGGCCATTGCATACCAGGCATTCTTTCCTTCTGGCTGCTGCGGCTCCTACTAACCTTCTGGGTAGAGATTTGTTATGTAAGATGGGATGTATCATATATTGCACCCCTGATGGTGTATTTCTAGATATCCCAGAAAGAGTTGCGCATGAGATGCGGGATATGTTAGACACTCCCCAAAGGATAATGTATCACTCTACCAGTTTAAATGAAAATCCATCTCAGGTAGATCAAATGTTGTCCCAAATTCCAGATTCCCTTTGGACAAAGGATGGACAGGATACTGGATTAATGGCAAACGTAAGCTCCGTAATGGTAAATTTAAAAGGAGGTAGGCAAGCTCCAAAAATTCTCCAGTACCCACTAAAACAGGAGGTAGAATTAGGGGTTTTTCCAATAATTGAGCGGTTATGACAACAGGGAATTTTAATTCGTACAGCTAGTGTAGCCAACAGTCCCATCTTCCCGGTGAAGAAGAGTGGTGGGAGAGGTTATAGGCTGGTGCAAAACCTTAGAGGTGTTAATAAATTAGTAGAGAGCCAATTCCCCGTAGTGCCAAATCCAGCTGTCATTCTTATGCAGATCCCTCCAAGCGCAACCCATTTCACTGTCATTGACCTCTGTTCTGCTTTCTTCTCTGTGCCTCTCCACCCTGGCTGTCAGTATTTATTCACATTTACATACAGAGGTGTACAATATACATGGACACAGTTGCCCCAAGGTTTCATAGACAGCCCCAGTATCTTCTCCCAGGCGTTGCACGACTGTTTACAATCTTTTCAACCTGCCAATGGATCTGTTCTAATTCAATATGTGGACAATTTATTGCTATGTTCTGATTCATTTATGTCATGTTTGAATGATACTAAACTTTTGTTGCTTCATCTCTCGAATACAGGACACAAGGTTGCTAAGGACAAACTACATCCGTGCCAATCCAGAGTAAAATATTTGGGACACTGCCTAACCCAGGGGTTACGACATCTCACAAATGATAGAATCCAGGCCATACAGAACATGACATTGCTGCAGAATCAACAGCAAATTCGTACCTTCTTTGGAATGTGTGGATACTGTAAAATGTGGATCCCAGGTTTTTCTATTTTGGCGGCCTTGCCTTTGCAGGACTTAGGGCCTGATTCAGAGCCGCTCGTAAGCGGCCGCTCGTTCGCTCCGAGCGATGTTCGCAAAACTGCGCATGCGTATGGGTTGTAATGAGGATGAGGCATTTGTGGGTGGTAACAGGGGAAGGTGTTTGAAAACGGGGAGTGGAGATCCGAATGCAGGCATGCCAAACGGTCAAACCTGGCGTTTTAAGGGTGTGCATAATTAACAAAGCAGCGTCATCGACCACGTCACTTGGTTGTCTCTTAGCCTGAACTGTTCACATTATTGCAGTAGGATAAACCAACCACAAGCACTGTGAGCAGTTCAGATGCCTTTCGATGTACTCGATTAATCAAATAAATAGCGGAGATGACGTATGATGCGAGCGGCCAGGGGGCGTCTTTACAAAATAGCGAGCGCATGTTTCGTTCGCTTGCTCAGACATAGAGGCGTCAACAGACAGCAAAGAGCGAGCGCTCAATTTAAATAGCTGGCCCCTTTTTCTGACCGAGCGAGCGCAAATAGCGTCCGGCTCTGAATCAGGCCCTTAGTCTCTTCCTCAAAGCCCGATCATGTCATACACACAGAGGAATCAGAGCAGGCTTTCCTTAATCTTAAGGATAGTCTGACAAAAGCACCTGTATTGGGAATACCTGATTATCAAAAACCTTTTGATTTGTATTGTACGGAAGCTGATGGTTGTGCTGCAGGTGTCCTCACACAAAAGCATGGTGATGCCAGTAGGCCCATAGCATACTACAGTGCCCAATTGGACACTGTGGCAAGATCACTCCCCACCTGTTTGAGAAGTGTAGCAGCTACCGCTCTATTGGTGAGTAAAAGTGAGTACGTAGTATTGGGTCATGATATTATTGTCTATACTCCCCATGCTGTATCTGCTCTGCTGAACTCTGCTCAAACCAGACACATCTCTACAGCTAGGTTTACCAAATGGGAACTAGCTCTAATCACACCTGCAAACATCACTGTTAAATGTTGCAGCACGCTGAACCCAGCAATGTATTTACCATATGTACAACATGATGTACAAAGGGTGGAAGGAGATGAGTTGCTGGTGGGAGGTGAGTTCAGTGGACATAATGATGCACACGATTGTATGGAATATCTGAATCAGACCTTTACTGCTAGACCTGACATACATGACACACCTTTAGAGAATATAGATGTAACTTTTTACATGGATAGGAGTTGTCATAGACAAACAGACACAGGTGAATTATGTACAGGTTATGCTGTTGTAAATGACACAGACATCATAGAAGCTAAACCTCTTGGTCCTCCTCACTCAGCCCAGGTGGCAGAGTTAGTAGCACTAACTAGAGCATGTGTACTGGCAGTAGGCAAGAACATTTACACTGACTCGAGGTATGCGTTCGTGGTGGGGCACGATTTCGGGGCTTTATGGCGTCTGAGAAATTTTATGACAGCAGCAGGCACACCAGTTGCACATTCCCGACACATTAAACATCTTTTAGAAGCAATCCAACTGCACAAAGCGGTGGCAGTAATTAAGTGTAAAGCCCATACATGTGAGGATGATCCGGTGTCACTGGGCAACAACACAGCCAATGAAGCTGCAAAATGGGCAGCAGGGCTAAAAATGTTTTCTCCAACTGAACAAATTATGTCTTTCCAAACAATTGATATGCTAAAATTAATTGAGATGCAAAATTTGTGTTCAATCCAGGAAAGGTCCATCTGGAAGTCTAAGGGATGTGGGTCCTCCAGGCTCTGGAGGGATGGACAAGGTAAACCAGTAGCCCCCAAGGCGTATTACCCCAGCCTGGCTGAGGCAGCACACGGTCTGGCTCATCTGGGAAAGCAAGGTATGTGCAAATTGGTAAGAGCATACTGGTGTGCACAAGGTTTTTCTTCACAAGCAGAAAAGAGAGCAATGTCCTGTCTGACCTGCTTGAGGAAGAAGATAGGGAAAGCAATCCCTACTGAACCGTCCCACATTCCACCGACTGATGGACCTTTCCAGTGGAAACAAATTGATTTCATCCAATTACCACCCTGCAGGAATCTCAAGTATGTATTGGCTTGCACTGACGTATTTTCTAATTGGGTTGAGGCCTACCCAGTGGCCACTAATACTGCTGCATTTACTGCCAAGAAAATAGTTCAGGAATTTGTATGCAGAATCGGTATCCCTAAAATCATCGAGAGTGACAGGGGTACTCATTTCACAGGTGATGTTTTCCAAAATATGTGCAAGCTGATGGGTATTAATAGCCGACTTCACACCCCCTACCGACTGCAAGCCAGTGCCAAGGTAGAGAGGATGAACGTGACTATTAAAAATAAGTTAAGTAAAATCATGGCAGAGACTGGACTAGGATAGCCAGAAGCGTTACCGTTGGTCCTGCATAGCATAAGGACCACTCCTAGACCCCCTCTAAATCTGTCCCCATTTGAACTACTGTTCAGTAGACAACCTCATTTGATTATAAGTCCACAGGAAGACTTGAAAGGTAACAATGAGGTAACTGTAAGGTATCTTATATTAATGAGTAAGCAATTAAAACAGCAACAGCAGAAACTGAAATTGTTGTCCCATGATATGCCTGAAACTAACTGTCATGATGTTGAACCAGGAGAATATGTTATGATCAGAAATTTCTTGCATTCAGGTTGTTTGACTGATCGGTGGGAAGGTCCGTACCAGGTGCTGCTGACAAGTACTACATCTTTGAAGGTGGCTGAGAGAGATACCTGGGTCCATTCCACTCACTGCAAAAAGGTCAATCAACCAGTGGAGAAACAAGTTGGAGACAAGGCTGATAGCGTGGACCTGTCGATCGCGAACTTGTTCTGGGAGGATTGAAAAGGTCATAGTGAGATACCTGAACTAAAAGAAATTTGAAGGTCTTGTTGTGGCAATGGACGGGCCTGCTGTGTTCATTTTCATATTCTCTTTTAGAGTGTTCACCATTCTGGTTGGTTCTGGGATATCTGATTTCTGTGATGGGGGACCGATTGAGGAGATGGGAGCTGATGGCAGTGCTGATGGAGTGGAATCAGGATGAGTGCTATGCCAATCAGGGGAGTGTCTGACCAATCTTAGTACTGTTATTGTTAAGAGAGCTGTTATTCCGGATACTCGGGGACGGTGTGGAAGTTTATCATCTGAAGATTACAGTATTTGTGAGTTTTGTGGGTCCCTAGTTGATGAGAACTGTATTCAACGGTGGCAGCCTAAATATAACCCGTACTGGGGTGGGTATCCTTTAGAGGATTATCATAGCAGGGTAGGCAAAATATTAAATCAAACTGATTGCTGTGTGTGTTCACATGTGCCACAGGGACAGCATAATGTAGGGTTGGTGCCATTTCCACTGAATATCATGGAAATTTTAGAATTGCAAAAAGGGAAAACATTGGATGGAAAATTCCTCTCATCCAAACCACCTCATTTTATACTCTATCAATTTCAGGGAGATAGATCACTTTTGTGTTTGAACATAACCAACCCCAATAAACCCGGGAGTTGGGAAGTGACAGGGAATAATCAGACAATGACCTTTTCACAGAGAGCTGATAATGAGTCCCTAAATCATGATCTGTTACATTCAATTAAATCTAGTGGGAAACATTTTAGGTACTGGTATACATTGAGTTCCACCAAAGAAATTATTGGTAAGGTACCAGATGGTTATTTGGAACTTGCATATACCAAATGGAAGAGCCTGAGATAGGATTGTTTGCAAGGGAAATGTGTTTAATGATAATGATGCATACCATCCCTTATGTTCTCCTCGATAATGTGTATTTTATATGTGGAAGAAAGGTGTATAAGTGGCTATCCCCGAGTTCCGAAGGTTTGTGTTACCTGGGAAGGGTAGTCCCAGAAGTTATGACCTTCACCCTTGAAATGCTTGGTATCCATAAAAACACACCATCACCATACCTTCACATGCAATATGAACACAGAGACAAACGAAATATGATACCTGGTGACGTGCATAAAGCCACTCAGTTAATTAGTGAGACAATTGGCTTCCAAGTTTTAGTCACACTGGATCCCATCAGGATTGCTCGGGGTACATAAAATTTTAGATATATTCAGGAACTTGCTAAATTGATAGATAATATCACCGAGATGTATGATGACACATTCAGGTATACAGGGAGAGAATTGCAAGCATACAAGAAAGGACTGGTGCAACACAGGCTAGTGTTAAATTATTTAACTGCTGTTACTGGAGGGTACTGCGTAACTTTGGCCACCCAATTTGGAGTAAAATGTTACACCTATGTCAGCAATAATACCAGCGACCCCAAGGAGGTGATAGACCAAAAGATGGATGAAATTCTGCAGCTAAAATGGGAGTTTCGTAAGAACCATAATGCTTCAGTGGCTGAAGTAGGGGAGAAGTTAGAAGGATGGGTTTCATGGCTGAACCCAGTGAAATGGTTCTCAGGTCTAGGGGAATGGGTCCAGGAAGTAATCGCCAGCATCGGCAAATTCTTGATCCTTATACTGATTGTCATCATAATAATTGGCATATGTGTCCAGTGTGTTCCTATTGTGTTGAAGTGTGTAAAATGTAAAAATAAAGTAAAACGAAAGAACAAAATGATGATGGCGGTCAGTAATGACATTATGAATACCGAGATAAATATAGAACTGCATTACAACCCTGAACTAGGAAATACCATCATTTAATGTATTATATTTAACCTGCATAGAATGTATTATTGAAATGTTATTTTTAAAACACCTCAGATAATGTAAAGTCTCAAATTCCCCTTCAAGACTGCCTTTATAGGACTGGTGTATCCTCACAGCTTTCACATGATCTTCCAAGATCCGCGGTGTGCGTATAATAGTAGTTTTATGTCCCCACTCAGAGACACATTATTGATGGATTAAGAACCACCTTGTGCCATCCCATAATAACACTAAATAATATATAAATGTAAGCCTAAATTAATTTTTAAAATCAGATTGTGATAGCATGTTGTTCGCTATCAAAGGGTGGACTGTCGAAGTTGGATAATTGGCTGAGACAAGATCAGCTTAAAACTAGATCGTAAAGACGCCATCTTGTTACTGGCCACAAGACGCCATTTTAGAAAATGAGATCGCAAGATGCCATTTTGCGAATGGTCGCCCAAGCGCCATTTTCGGTAGACTCACACTTAAGTACATATGGCAATATTACTATTAGCATCATGCAATTGCATCTTTCACCATTTCTCATACACACATTAATACGCAAAAATGCGCTGTTAACTAGACGTATATTAGTGATGCATAAGATCCTGTATGAAAATGCTGTTTATTAGCTTCATGCTCACGCATCTGCCCCAAGTTAACAAGCATCTTTATATCAAACCCCAATTACTTACACGGTACATATTCACATAAAAGGTCTCATAAGCTTTAAAGTATAAGATTCAAGTTTGTTCATTTATTATAATTGCTGAGAAATAAAGGTTATTTGGTAGCTAAGGTTTAATACATGATAAGTAAGTCATGTTTGATATTATACTGATCTGCACTCTTTCAACAGCATTTTGATATCGTCAGTGTGAAGATTGCAACATGCATTCTCAACTTATGGACCGCAGAGACTTAAAGCACCGAAATGTACATTATATGACCAACTGTTAGGATGTGCATGAACAGGAAACCAGAGACAACCAGTTGTTAGAGGCTGGACTGTGTCTATTTGAATCAGCCTGTTAAATGCTCTACAACAGATGCATCCTCCTGGGAACCAATGGCATCAGCGACAAGCCTCTCTATTGTGTTGTCTGTTTCTGTGAGAGTCTAAACATGTGTGTTGTGTCTGAGTCTTCTGCTGAATGCTGATAGATGGGGGTTTCTTGCTGATGCCTACATCTGGCCCAGAAGCGCTGCGTATGTATAACTGTACTTGGGTCTGTATAATTCTTTGCGCTTAATTGTACTTAGATCATAGCATGTAACTGACTGTACTTTTACTTGAAATATCACTTTGTGCTTTGGAACCACAGGTAAAAGGTCTGAAGTCTTTATTTACTATATGACTGCATATGCAAAATAACGTCATCCTTAGAGGTTTATAGGTAGGATATTAGAAGGTATAGGCAGGAGTGTATAGAGGTTCTAATTCAATATCCTTACTATCCTCAAACTTATTCAAGTATTCTGATCTATTTCCCTGAGCTGCTCTAATGTTAACCTTAGTGTTTATTCCACAAACTGGAAACAAGATAAGTTGAAGTAGATAACTTAAATTAAAGAATATATAAAATTTAAACATGATTGTACAGAACCATAGAGCACACAAAGGAATTTATATTCAACCTTCCTCTCCAACCACACTGAAATAAAATAGTTTCCTCCTCTCTGTACTCATCACAAAAGAGGGGATAATGTACACATTATACTAGAAATTGCTTCTCATTTTTAAAGTACAATACCATTTTCATCCCCCAGATAAATCTGCCACTGCTCATTAAGAAGAAATATGCAGATTATTAGGCAGGCATCCCATTCAAAATATTACAGATCCCAGAGTATATGTTCTATAACAAAAGCAAGCCACTAATAGCCTGATGCACTAATTACACTGGCCTAATGTTCACAAACAAATAGGTATTGTATGCCAACATTTCTTATTAAAACTACAAATCATTACAAAATGAGAAAAATAGCCACAAACAAAGCATTTTTATAGTATTAAAACTTTTTTCAGTGCTTGTAACATGCCAGTTTGCAGCATTTTAAGAGGCCATATGCTCTGCTAATGTATTCTGAGTTGGACAGAGAGACAAAAGTTTTCTTCTCAGAATATGTAATTTAACTAGAGCTGAGCTCAGATCCATGTTTTGGTTTTGGGTCTAAATCATTTGGAACTGTTTTGTACCTACAGTATTATTAACATCAGTAGCATTCATTTGCAGTCAATTTTGACCACCTCACAGCTCACAATATTTTTATTACCAATATTGGCCAAAGGCTGCAGCAAGCTGGCTGGATAAATTAAGTGACAGCAGCACAAACACATGGAAGTTGAAATAAATATAACACTTCTTTGAAACATAGTGACATAGTAGTGGCAGACAGTATGACAGTTTAATAAGCTATATTATCTTAGTATTCAGGAACTAATAGCCTTAAAGTAAAAGCCTAGTAGAAAATAAACTATATTTCCCAACATACTTCTCCCAAAAGCAAATCAATGGTCTCATGCCAGTACAGGTGTTTGCTGCAGCAGTAACATCTAGTACAAAACTAGATCACAAACAAACATACACCAAACAGCAAATCACAGGCCCAAGGCCAGTACAGGTGTTTGCTGCCAGAGTAAAGTCTAATTGAAAACTAAAACACCATCAAAATTACTCCAACAGCAAGTAACAGGCCCAAGGCCAGTACATGTGAAAGGAGGTGGACTATTTAGTTGAAGCTAAAGTATTTATTACTATAAGGAAGAGTAAATCTGAAACATTGAAAAATGTATTAAATACAAGCTTCCAAATGTGAGTTTTCAAATGCAAACTGAATCCAAACAGCAAATCACAGGGCTTAGGACAATACAAGCGATTCAAACCAGAGTAGCAACCTAGTAGAAAAAATAATAACAAACTTCTTTAACCAGTAAATTGCAGGCCTTATGCCATCACAGATAAATGTACATGGAGTAATATAGTAGTCTTTACAACAATATAACAAGGTTAGCAAAGCCTTTAGTGAAAAGTGGTGCATGATGGAAATGTCTTTAGGCCCTCTGACACACTCTTATGTTGTATACTGTATTATAAAGGACATGCACAGTTTAACAAACCAAGAACTTCAGCGACAGGGACTGTCACTTTTGTGGTTGAAGGGTTTGGTTTGTGTGGACCCCACAAAAGAAAACATTTTGGATTTAAGATTAACAGTGTTAATCATCCTCAGAGTTAAAGATGTTATCATCCTCTTCATCACCCTCATCACTGTTGTTAATATTATCACACGATATTAGCTCATCCCCATTGGAATCCATCATTACAGTCTCTGGCCCTGATTCAGAGCTGGATGCTCTGACAGAGTGCTCACTCTGAATCAGGGCCATCCCTTCTCCTGTTTGGAGCGGCCTCCTGGCCACTTGCATAGCTGTGGGTGACCACCCACAGCTATAGAGAGCAGCCAAAATGATGGTCGCGATGGTCAAGACCATCGCGACCATCAAGCTTGCGACGAGACCTTGTGGTAGGGTCTCGCTGATGCAAGCCCAGGAGTGCTTTTGGCTCTATCAGAGCCAAAAGCACTCCCACTGACATCACTAGTGATGTAAGTGGGGCCGGCTCCAGACGGTAGGCGTTCCCGGCATGCCCACCAAAGGGGGTGTGCTGTCAATCACCATCGACAGCACGCCCCCTTTGATGCGAGACCCATAATGACAGCTTGGCCATCATTATTTGGGTATCGCGCATGCGCACGACGGAGCCACCTCCGTCGTGCGCATGCGCACTTGGGCACCATCGACCTGCTTGCGAGTGCTCAGCGCTCGCGAGCGGGTCAGAATCAGGCCCTCTGTTTGTAATTGGCAGCAAGTGTCTTCCTCATAGATTTTGTAGTTCATTTAGATGAACATCATTTGTTGGAAGAGCCTCTGATGCTGATTACTCCCAAGATTTCTGGATGTGCTAAGCACCAAAGTTAGTTTGTACAAAGGGCTCCATATTGCCATGTTTCCTCACAGTATTCAAAGGGACTGTGTCAGATGTTAATTTGTAAAGTATCATTTAACTAATCCTCCACAATACTATTGAAGCTTACTCTAGATTAGGTCACAGTAAATGTGTCAATTTATGTGAACATTTCTTTTAAGCCTAACAAGATGTCCTAATAATTAACTCTATTGTACGGGATTGACTGGTCATCATCTGAGGGTCTCTTGGAAAAGGTCTGGTTGTTTTTGGCAGTAGCATTTGCAGAAGAAACTGAAGCAGGAGACGTTGTCGTGTCATGTGCCACTTGAGCCAAACATTTGCTCACAATGATCTACAGTATTTGCATGTTTTAAGTTTTGTGTCAGTTGGAAAGAAAGACATTACATAGACCGTAAACCTAGGATCAAGCATGGTTGCCAAAATGTACTGATTTAATTGCAAAATGTTAACAACCCTTTTGTCCTATCAATGCAAATAAAGGACTTGATCTACTAATACAGCATACTTAGTGGAAGTGCTTAGTTTCATCACCTCCTTCAGCTTTTCTAGCTACTTTTCCAGTAGTTTAATTAATTGTATGACCTGACTCAGACTTGCAGTGTGTGAACTCACTTCATACTGTAGGTTACAATTTCATATGGTTTCAGTAGCTTGCATAAAACAGAGTATTCTTTAGTGTGCTGCAGTAGGGTAACATGCCCCCCTCGCACCATTTCATGGCTTGATGTGTACATCTTGATGACTTTTTGCTGTTCCTCCAGTTGCTGAAACATATAAAGGGTGAAATTCTACCTGGTTACTACCTCTTGGTTCAGTTGGTGGCATATCAGATTGAACCTTTTTAATGAGGAGGTTGATGATGAACATTTTGAAGGTTGAGATTGCATTTGCTGATATCTATTCATATTGCTGGTAGCTGATGCTGGACTGCTTTTATATGATTTTTCAAATTTTAATAAACAACTTGAATGAACTCACTGCAAATGGCTTAACAGGGAGGAGGTGCCTAGATAGTTACAGCCCTATCTTTACTAACTTTGGCACTACAAATGTCACAGATGCCTTGACAAATGTTGTCAGGATTTGGGTAAAAAAATCCACAAGGGAGATGTGACTTTTTTGGTCTTTTGTCCAGGCATGACAATACATGTCTTATCACTGGCATGAAGTGCTGCCACTGCTGGCTTGTATTGACTTGTTCTTGTCCAAAGCATTCATCATCACCGTCATCCTCAGTTTTAAATATAAAATGATTCCGTCAACCTATTGCACAGTAACAACTTCCAAATTAGCATCCTCAATTTATATTTCTAAATCATCATCATCATTACTTCTACTACTACTCATTCTTATATTTGCAGAGGGTTCAGAAATGGTGATAGAAGGATTCTCTATGATTACAGTGTCAGAATCAGAAAAGTAAAAGTCGTACATAGTACTTGTGGACACCCTGAGACTCTCCATAGGAATCTGTAAAGTTTGTAACCACACAGTTTATTCTTCAGCCTTAGTGGGAGGGGGTTGTGCACAAATTTTCCTGTTTTAGAGGTGACACATGTAGACAAAGCTAGAAGGTGATTAATGACGATGCCTATGTTTGCTCTGGCTTTTGCAATAGGCAGTCTAGTGCATGAAAGAACAGTAGTGGGACCACAACTCACAAAAAAAGGCCATGTTAT
Source organism: Taudactylus pleione (assembly GCA_031769625.1). Classification (NCBI taxonomy): domain Eukaryota; kingdom Metazoa; phylum Chordata; class Amphibia; order Anura; family Myobatrachidae; genus Taudactylus; species Taudactylus pleione. Next base: position 1,899,099 of record JAUIMM010000040.1, on the reverse strand, counting down.
GAGCCTATCCTAGCTACTGCGAGTATAAGCAATTTTATCTTTTTTGGCAGTAATTTTTGCCTTCATATCTATAGATGAATTGGGACACTGAGAGGCATAATAAAAACTAGGGCACTCAAGTGTGGCATAATGTGAACTGGGACACTGTGAGGCATAATGAAAATGAGGGCACTGAAGTGTGGCATAATGGGAACTGGGGGCACTACACTGTGACATGATGTAAACTGAGGGAACTACAGTGTGGCATAATGTGAACGGAGGCACTGTATAGTATAATGTGAACAGGTGCACTGTGTGGCATAATGTGAATTGGGTGGACTATAGTGCGTTCAATATAATTGTGGTCACTTTTTAATAACATAGCCAGTATATAATTTTAATACTTTCATAGGTAGGTGCTCCTGTAAGATAGTTACAATGTGCTCCACAAGCATAAGCAATCACTTCCTTTCTTACATACTGCAGAGAAGGGCTCCTTTCGGGTGGTCATTAATTTCTTATTGCCGTGAATAGTGGCTATAATAAATTATAATAATCAGGTCTAGCACTGATAATTAATAATTGTGCCCCAAAATGAGTTATTTACTGTATGATAAGATAGAACATTGGATAAATAGTTCAACCAGGCTCAGAAAAAATTATTCTTCTCTAAATCATATTTGTTGTCTAACTAATTACCCCACTCTTCATTCCCACAGTCATTCATAGCCAGTCTATCACATCCCATATATCATACAAATAAAACTAATAAATGTACAGTAATGTAATTTTTTTCTCTTTTTTAAAAAAACAATTAGACATACATAAAATGTTCAGAGACATCATGGAGTGACATGTCACTACAGCTGATTGGCTACTCTAGACACAAACCTATATAATGTTTCCACAAATCCTACCCTAAAAGCAACAATATTTCTATAAAATCCTAGGCAGCAGGCACATCAGGGGCTATGTGACTTCACAACAGGTGGAAAAAAAGACTTTTGAAATATATTACAGTTAACTTCAAATATGACCCCATAAGTTTGATACACTGATTAGTGCACATAAGTTCAGCCAAATAACAATTTCTTCAACATTTCTCAAAAAGTTTTTCGATCACATACAAAGAAAGTCATAGCGAACAACAGACAAGCTGTGAATAAGGTTAATGGCCAGTTTGACATTTTCTTAAACCTTTGAAAATGTTCCTAATGCTGCTAAAGCCAAATCTTTCAATTATCTTCTTTAAATCTGCAGTAAAAATATCACAGGTAGATCATTATTTTATTATCAAAATTTAACCTTTTTTCTTCAATTTCTGTTTTTATCCCATACATGTTCCATCCTCGAGATTTAAGTCACTTTCTTGTGTTTGTAATGATAAAGATTTCTTAAGTTTACCATATGTAACTGAGAATAAATATTTTCTGATTTAAGGTTATATATTTAGTTAAAAAACACATTTGTATAATATTTGCTGATTCTTGTTGTTTAAATTATAAATTATTTATCCTTTTCTATTCCATCTTTCCTTTATGAATCAGTGATTTGTCAACTATTATGAACTTTTTAGCTGTTGGCAACAGGGTAAAGTCAGTTGACCATATTAGAGAGAAACAGTGAAATTCCATTAATTTAAATATCTATCTGTGCCAGCCACTCCTGCATCCATTGGTAATCATGAGGAAGGCAGATCCTATAATGTGATGAAATGAGCACCCAGAAAGGCCATACTTCCCCATCAGTAAAGGATGACCTTCTGACAAAAACTCCCTGAGTGCATTAGACAAAAACGTTTGTGTACAATGGCCCTCATTCAGAGCCGTTCGCTATTTGCGGTCGTTCGTTTAAAAACAAGGGGTGGCTATTCAAATGATCCGTACGCACATTGCAGTCTGTTCACGCCTCTAAGTCTGAACGAGCGAGCAAAACATACGCTCGTTTATTTGTTAAAAACGCCCCCTGGCCGCTCGCATCCTACGTCATGTCCGCTATTTATTAGATTAATCGAGTACATCGACCAGCGTATGAACTGCTCGCTATTCTTGTGGTTGGTGTTTGCTACCACAAATTTGCGAGCAGTTCTGGCTCTAAAATAACCCAGTGACGTGGTCAATGACGCTGCTGTTTTAAATATGCACACCCATAAAACGCCCGTTTTGACCTTTAAGCACGCCTGCGTTCGGATCTCCACTCCCCATTTTCAAGCACCTTCCCCTGTTACCACCCACATACGCCTCATTCTGTCACTCAAAATAGCAGGCACTCGCTATATAGCGTACAAACGATTTTCGGCCGCACTGACTGGTTCGCGCATGCGTACTAAAAACCGTACGCATGCGCAGATGTGCGAACATCGCTCAGAACGAGCGTACTGCCGCTAACGAGCGGCTCTGAATGAGGGCCAATGTCCCATGAGTCATTTATCATGCTCACCCCACTTGCCAGTCATCACTCAGTTAATACTTTATTTTTTTTAATCATTAATAACAAATCACTTGTCAATCATTGTATGTTTCTAATCACTTCTCATAATCACTCAAACACATATTTTATTTTGACAAATGTTTATAATAATTATGCCAATGACCAAAATTATAGACTAAAAGAGCATTAAGTAAAATGTTTAAATAAATATTTTAGTTGGAAAGAAGAAACAGGTGGTGCCAGAAACTATAACTGGATATCTTAGATCAGGGATGGGAAACCTCAGGCCATATAAGGCCTGCGGAATCATTTGGTTTGCCCTCTGAGCTTTTTTCTGCTAGCCTTATCTGGCTAGCAGGGTGCCTAGAATGACACCCTGCAGCCAGAATCTATGTAGCAGTGCCACCTGGAGTGTCCTTAGGATGCTTCAGATGGTCACACCACTGCCCTTACAGCTCCCAAGAGCATCCTCAGGATGCTGCGGGCATTACTGTAATCACCGGGGATTGTGACCTCGCCCCCATGTGACATCATACGGAGGTGGCGTGGCCTGCACCAGGCCCGCAATTAATGTTATATATATATATATATATATATATATATCAAAATGGCCCTCAGCAGAAAAAAGTTTCCCCACCCCTGCCTTAGATTGATATAATGCTGCATACAATTGGCACCTTATCTCTGTGTTCCTGGTACAGACCAGGTGTTTAAAATTTGTCATTGAAATGTTTTTTTTTAGCACTGACAGTGTTTCAGGATTTAAATATTAGCACTCTGCCCTTTTCTGCACATGTGTTTGTTAACTGTATTAATCCTGTTTGTTTTATGTTACAATGTGTATTTAAATAAAATAGAACAGTTATTATTTACCATATTTGCTCAATATGTACATTTGTGATAAAACTATAGCAAACAATCACCAATTTGTTTTGTTATTTTGTTTGTTTGTTTCTGTTTTTATCTATCTCATGCAAGTAAAGCTGTGTAAACATTAGAACAACAGACTGGCCATCCAGACAAACCGCCATCCTATCTGATGATTGGTAAGTGCATACACACTTACCAATTGTCAGCCTGATGTGTTGTGCCCAACTGGGTGGGCATTTACATGTGCCCTCCCAGTTGTGATGTCAGTCATTAGCAGCCTGTGCAGCAAGTGTACGGGTGGTCAGCTGATCGCCATACACAGCACAGTGTTCACATATATCTGCCATTGGTTGTACTGCACATTATGTAATTCACAGACCTATCAATTCACAGACCAATTTATTTGTCGTTCAGTTGAATGGCCGATATATCGCCCAGTGTGTACCCAGCATTAGACACTGAAAGTAAATATCCAACTGGTTGGTAAATTGTTGGTTTAGATTTGATAAATGCTAGTAAACAATCTCATTGTTTTAAGACTGCATACTATTTAGGACTGCATACTATACCTAGTATGATATATTATACACTAATTGTAAAATATGGTACTAGCAACACTCAAGGGTAGCTCATAGAGGAACATAGTGTACAGACCTGAATTAATTTATACAAGTTTTCAGTAACTGTATAGTATGATATATGGTGCTGATATTTTGAAGGCTTGCTAGTAGTACTAAACCAGTTAACATTCCAATATGTATTTACAAGACCTTGGCTAAATAAAACAATTGCTCTATTTTATGCTGCTCATGATATATTATGCTCCAGAAATAATCTATAGAATAAAGTATTCCTCCATTTTATTCCTAAATTGAACTATTTAAAAGCTACAGTTTATCATAGCCTCCGGGATTGTTTGTTGATTAAAATCATTGGCTATCTATCTCTCAGGCAGCTGCCATCATAACCAGTGTTAAACATTTACATGAACTTTCCCTCTGGGGTAATAATAGACTCAGAACTATATCCAAAAGATCAATCGAAATACTTAACACAATGTTGCTCATTGCAGTTCAATCAATATGAAACTTACAGATCACAAGAGACAGCATTTTTTTAAAAATGCATATGTTCATATTGTTTTAGCTATTATATTGTTTTACTATTATATCTTAATATAGCATTCCTAATTAGTTAGTGGACATCTCTTACATAGACAGTCCAGATTTGTTTCAGTACTAAAAAAGCTGATATTTTTTTGTGTTAATTAAAAAGAGGGACTCAGCTGATCCTTGTAAGTTGTATTGATATATATAGTATCTTAATATTAGATGAGAGAAATTTAATCTGCAACACATCATTATTGACAGGTAGTTACTGTAGTTGGAGTGTAGAATAACTCATGACAAGAAATAGACAAATATATAGTGTCATCAGATTAACCATTCAGTAAGGATTGTTTGTTTTACATTACAAATAGAAGACCAATCTATGGTTAGTTTTTAATCTTGTGGTAATGTTATAGTAAATCCACTTTTGTAATTCAATTGAATATTTAATTTTTCATATATACAAGATTTACAATTAGCTGTTTTTTGTTTATTTCTTTATTTAAAAAAAACTGTATTAAAGTAGTAAGACACAATAACTTAAATGTGACATACTATTGCAGATATATATTTTTTTCCATTATTATACCCAGATAGTGGAACAAAAATTAAAATCTGGTAAATGGTAAACCTGGTAAATGACACCAAGTATAATGAAAGCTAGGGCTACCACACAGGTGTTCCTCATGCATTAATTAATGAAATAGCATCTCAGCATGGTGAGGAACATATACAGTATACAATAACTTGACTACCCTGGTTGCCTATAATTATGGCTAGCATGCCACAAAAGTAGACCATAGTGACTTTGAAAGATTGCTGATTTTTATTTGACTGGAGTTTTAGTGACCAAGGCATCTTCATTACAGTGAACAGTGACACATACTCCAGGATCATGTTATATATGCATTCATTTGATGTACAAGACAAAACAAGTGTACAACTGCAGATCAACTGACTGCAAATTGCAATATGGGGTATGAGCAGACAAATTAAAAAATAGTCCACCAAGGACTCCAGAGCGCAGTATATTATAGTAGGTTATACATACACCACCAACCACAGCTGGCAATGTTTTTTTTTTACAATTTAATGGTCCAAAACAGGACAGGCAAACAACTAATAGCAGTGGATTAGTGTCATTTGCGCAAATGAAAAATCCTTCGGTATTTTTTCAACAACCTGACTAGTAAACATGTGTCACCAACCCAGAGGTGGATTTAGGGGTCAGGCAGCTCCTAGGCCCAATATTATTGCATCCCCATCTTCACAATCACCTACAGCCTTCGTGGTCACGGGTAGACATTATGATAGTAAGTGCTCACTCTGGCTACACTCCCTTTATGACAGCCAGGGCTGGCTGGTATTGATGCTAAAGTGTTCCAGTAAACAGCAAATAGGTACTGTAAGTAGCCCCAACTTCTGCTGCACCTCCTGCATACAAATCAGTGCTCTCCCCCCTCAGGTCAGGGCCACCCCTGACTACTTTGGTGCCGTAGGCAAGATTTTAGCTTGTGCCCACAAGGGATTGTGGCCTCATGGAACCCCCCCATTTCCATCACTCTGGAGTCCTGAGGGTGGGATTATGAAATAGTTTGGGGGTATGCTAAATATGCCCAATCTATTGACCAACAGGCCTATCACCTGCCTACAATGTCTACTGCCCAACTGCATGCCACAGGCTTATCGCCCAACAGCCTGTTGGTCTAGGGTGTCAATGAGAAAAATGTGTCCCACTGGGACCTTACTTGCCCTGCTGACATTGGCAGACACAGAGTGGTGCCCTTTCAAACAGGAGTAAGTGCATCTTCTCAGTTTGCAAAGTGCCGGATCCTCTCATCACTGGTTTGATGTCACTGGCTAGTTGACTTACCCCAAACTTCACCTGAACAGCACAGGAGCCAGCATAAGCTCTTCACCTCCACATCCCACATTGTGCTCCTTTTACTACTCCTCATCCCACACTATGCTGTCCTTTCTCCTCCACACCCCACATTGTGCTCCCCTTCCTCCACCACACCCCACATTGTGCTCCCCTTCCTCCTCCACATCCCACATTGTTCTCCCCATCCTCCTCCACATCCCACATTGTGTTCCCTTTCCCCCTTCACATCACACACTGTGCTCCCCTTCCACATTCCACTTTGTGCTACCCTTTCCCAATGTCACATTTCACACTGTGCTCCCCTTCCCCTCCTTATCCCATATTGTGCTTCCCTTTCCCATCCAAACCCCACACTGGCTGGACCCCCTCCCCCAGTAATAGCTTACCTTATAATGCAATGCCTGTGAATCTGAAAAGCAACACTGCAAGGAGCCAGGAACTGCTATGCTGAGGGTGGCTTTGTGTCTCTGCAGGCTGCTAATGATGATACAGCGGCCACGGGGCAGGACTAGAGAGGCTGAGCACTGAGGTAAGAGTGGACCTGCCTGATGACTTATCAGATCTCTCAGCCAGTGATCCATGGAGTCTGAAGTAACAGACAGTTCAACTTACTTCATACTCCTCAGATCACTGGCTGAGAGATCCGAGGAATCATGGGGCAGCTTCAATGGTGGGAATGAACTTTAATAGCCCCATGTTTCCCACCTTTGAAGTCTATGGGGGAACCACTCATTGGCTGAGAGGCAGGGGTTCGCATCTCTCAGCAAATGAGCATTCAGCCAATGCATTTCCATGGGAAATGCCATGGCTGACTTGTCACTCGGTAAGTACTGTCCTTAAAGGACAGCACTGTCTGAATATGTAAAAAATTGAAACACAGAGACCACAAAAACTGTGAATGGCTACATGGAATGAAGAAGAGCTGAACCATGTTTTTTTATTTACAGGTATGATTGTGGATTCTACTGGCCAAGGCGACAGACCGACACAAGGTATAAGGTAAGAATGTAGTGTGAGTGCAGGTGAGTGAGTAATTCAATAAGTGTACAGTTGGTGTAATAAAATAATACAACCTATGGTGTGTGTGTCCTGTAATTTTTTTATATTTATTTACAGGACGACTAGGTACCACCGGGCCCTTAATGTCCCGCATGCTGGTACTTGTAGTTCCACTACAAAAGACCATATTATATTTACACTATTAATTAACCCCATCAACCCCACATTCACCTGCCAGGGATGCAGCGGTTAGTCCCAGGCTTCAGCCCCAGCCTGGGTTATTCTGGAGAGGATGGACCCCTTTTTTGGGGGTCCCCATCTCTCCTGGGATCCCCGGCCTGGGCTGACTAGTTGGTGGTTAGATTGCTTTGGCCTGGCGACTCCATGAACCATGTCCCCTGTCTGAGGCATCATACCCCTGCTAGTGGAGCCCAGTACTGGTTCCGTATGCTATTTTTCACCACATTTTTAAAATCACTGCCAGATCCACAAGCCCAGTGCTGGTTCATTAAATACGGGGGACCCCTAAATTTTTTGTCTCCTGTTTTTTCTAACCAGTGCCAGCTCAAAGAGCCCGAGGCTGGTTATGCTTTTCTCTATATATTTAGCACGTTTTTATATACAATACACACATACAGCCTGCATGTATTTCACTGATGTGTGCAGGCTGCAAGTTAGGGTGTGTTTGGATGCAGTCACACAAAGGGAACACTATCAGAAAACACAATTACAAACACCATCAGAAAACCATCTTGGTAAATTTGAGTGTTTCAGCTGAAAAAACTCTCCCGTGTCCCTGCGATGCTGAGCATGTTTAAACTTGGGCAAACTCGGGTAAGACACAATTCCTAGTAAATTTACAGTGTACATGTACAGTAAATCAAATGTCCACTTGTTCAGTTGTTTCAAATATATATTGAATTAATTAATTTCTAAAATAAAAATTGTCAATTTGTTGCGCAATTCAATAATACACTATGGGCCTGAATCAAAGTTGCCCATTATTACATTAGCAGCTACAATTGCACTAATGATTTCAGAGCCTTATTCAGCAGTGCACGCATGTGCAGAATGGGTCTGTGATCCCGCACATAGACTGGCAGCCGACTATCAGTGATTGACAGTCTGCTGCTGTTTGTGGGCGGAGAGGGGGCGGCATGGCCTCCATTTCCCAAAACTGAGGAGCGTCACTGCCATTGGGGGGGGGGAGAACCCAGGATCTCCATCGGGTGATGGAGATTTCCTGGCTTCTTTCTCTCATCTGTGGTGGCCGGCTATATGACCACATGGGTCACCCTAGCCGGCCGATGATCCGCAGAGTTTCCGATGCTGTGTTGGACAATGCAGCTCTGATACATAATGCAGCAGGAGGCATGATGCCTCCTGCTGAATTACCATATCTGCACAGATGGAATTGCAAAGCTGCTTTGCGAGCAGCTTTGCAATTCCGTCCTTAGCTGAATAAGGCCCTCTGTGCGAAAATATTCTAATACCTCCTAACAGACCCACTGCCTGAAATAGTGTGCAACAGACTGTGAAAATGATGCTAAAACCAATTGTTGCATACTGCGCATGCGAATGCATTGCAGTGCGGGTGCATGAATGTCTCACTGCGATCGCAGTGAGTATGCAGACCCATCTCAGAGTGATTGACAAGAAGTACCATTTGGGAGTGGTGAAGGGGGAGTGGTTGGAAAAACAAAGGCGTGCCAGGTCATTTGAACTACATGTTGCCCATGCCAGTGCTTTGCAATTGTACGCATTAGCATACTTTTGCAGCAGGCCTGCGTTTGCAATTGCAGCAGTGATCACATCAGTGATCCTTGCTGCATCAGGCCCTATACACACATACTGGCCCTCATTCAGAGGCGGTCGTTAGAAGCGATCGCTCTCTCTGAATGAGGGCACTTCTTTTTTAGTGTGGCCTCCTGGTCGCTAGCTATGCTGTGGGTTACCACCCACAGCTTAGCGACTGACAAGGGTGATGGTCGCGATGGTCAAGACCATCGTGACCATCGGGGCTTGCGACGAGACCCTAAGGTTGGGTCTCGCTGCCACAAGCCCTGGAGTGATTTTGTCTCTATCCAGCACATCTGCTTCAATAATTGATTCACAGAATCCATTATTGGATTCTGTGAATCAATTATTGTGATTCAGCACATCTGCTTCAATAATCGGCAACCGCAAGCCCCAGGGAGCTTCCTGATCTGATCGAGCAGGAATCTTCCCACTGACATCCCTGCTGATGTCAGTGCAGCTGCCCACAAAATGGCAAGTGTTCCGTTAGTTACGCCTCTGTTTGTGTAGCCATCCCCCCACCCGCCTACAAAATGGGCCGAACTGTCGATCAACATCGACAGCCGGCCCTTTTGTAGTGAGCTCCGGAGCAGGAGAGTTTCTTTCTCACTCTGGGGCTTGCGCACGGGCAGTGCAGCTGCTACGCGTGCGCAGGACCAAAACATAGACCCGGTTGCAAACGCTCAGCGCTTGTGACCGGGTCTGAATGAGGTCCACTGTACTTTCTGAGAAGACTTCATTTTGCATTAATTTCAATATTAATAGATGCATTCACTGGCATTAACATTTGGAGCAAAATAATGAAGTTCACATTTTGACTGTGTTAATGAGATGTTAAATTTTAACCCCTTCATTGCTGAGGTTTTCTCACCCTAATGCTAAAGGTAATTTTTTCACATTTGCGCTCGTCACATTCCAACATCAATAATTTTTTTTTATGTAGTACCCATACAAATTATATCTTGTTTTTTTCAGGAGACTTTGGATTTTCAGAAATACCGTACCATTAGTCTTTTTACTCATTCTATTATATCAAAAAAGATTTAACCAAAATGGCCAAAAAAATGTTTTTCTTAACTGAAATTTCAAGAAAGGGAACCAAAGCAAATGTGGTTTTTTTTGCTCTTATTAACACCACAAAGAAATATTTTGAGGTTCTTGTTTCACCATTAACTCAATATTCCAAAATAGTAAAAAGCTGGATTCTGTGTGTAGGTAGTGACAAAAAAAAATCTGTCTTGATTTATGTTTCAAAACTAGATAACCTACCACATTAAATAAGGGATTGTTTTTTTAAATAAGTCTGGTGATCTCTTGTGAGGGAGATAAGTGCTTTAGGTCACGTCCATCTGTGGAAAATGTAAGTTTTCGTGCATTGTTTCAGTTATTGTCTGGTGATCTCCAGTCCATAACTACTATGGGGGTACATTGTTTTAAAAGAAGAGACTCCCCTCTTTTAAGACTGGGTGTCTTCATTTGTGTGTGGACCAGTATGGGGGTAAATAGGGCACAATTTTCCCCTCCCCCATCTATGGAAAACAATTTTTTTATGTAGTGATGGACAATTTTGTCTGGTGATCACAGGTGATCATCAGACAATAGAGGCCACAACATTTAAGAGAGGGGACACCCCTCTTTCATATGTGGCTGACCCCATATTTACTGGTTTCCTTAGTGCAGAGTAATACATGGACTGTTGATCACAAGCGATCACCAGACAATAGCTACTAGTGAGCCACAACATTTGAAAGTGGGATCTTAAATATGGTTGCCTTTTCCAGAATATTGGGTAACAGGTGGTGAGGGTGGGGAGATAGAGAGACTAAGGAGCTCATTCAGAGCAACTCGCAAGTAGCACTCGCTCGTTCACGGCCGATGGTAAGTGACCGTGAATGCATACGCTTCGTTCTGCGTGTGCACGAACTACTCAGAGCGATCGGAATCTGCTCGCTTGCCCAGCAATGACAGCTAAGTGTAATGAGTGACAGGATAGGCCATTTGTGGGTGGTAACACTAATAATGGGGGAGTGGAGGAGTGAACGCAGGTGTGCCTGAGTGTTGCAATGCTGTTTCTAAGGTGTGCATAATTAACAGACAGCGTCATAGTACATGTTACAAGCCTTTTTTTTTTACACAGAAATACTCGCAGTGCTTTCAGTAAGGTAAGTCAACCACAAGCGCTGCAAGCCCTTCCGATGGTTCTCGATGTACTAATGTTTTAATACACTTCCTGGAGATGACGTGCGCTAGTGGGCATCTCTACATACACTAATGGGTGTCTGCATACACAAAGTGATTGCTCACCCAGACAAAGTGGGCGTGCTTATGCCTTTCCGAGTGAGCGCCTGCCATGCCGTCACTTTGCCAAATTTGCATACGCTGGGGGCGAGCGATCGCATCTAGCGAGTGGCTTTGAATAAGTTCCTCCTCCCACCATTTTCATTAATTTCTTTCATTTTTCTTTTTCTTTATTTTAAAGTGACATCGATGTATATGTGTGTGCCAGTGTCACTCTCCCATCGGACCTGGCAGCTGCAACGGGTCCCTACTGGTTATTAATCCTGCATATAGATGCCTTGCAGACCAGCTCCACTGCGTTGATATCTTTTGCACACAGGGCCTGATTTAGAGTTGTATGCAGTACACACAGCAGCTGAGTCTTCAGGTGCAGTTGCTGTGTGTAAATTTTGTAATGCTGCAGGAGGCTTCTTGTGCCAAATTTTCTGATCCACTGCTGCATCCGAGGATGCAGCATCGGATCATCAGCAAATACATTGCCCATTTTAGTAACCCTCAGGTTATGCAGGATGGTTGGTGGTTTTGCTCTGTTTGGGCCAGGAAATCTGCATCAGGGGATGCAGATATAAAATCCAACATCCTAGACTGCGCTATCATCTGCCCTCATATATATTTTAGGAATAAATAATCATAATGCATTTATTAGAACCATCAATTGAGCATTTAATAATATATTCATGTACACAGTAAGGAGACATAAACATATAAAATTGAAATTAAATAGAATCCAAACATCACAATGTATATAAAATTATGAGGTAAGAGAGCTTATTAAAATGTTGAAAAAAATAGATAAAAAATTGGGAAAATATCTGTGGGTAAAATTAATCCACCTCAACCACTGTGTTCCCGATGTGTGGAGTTACTTATACGTTACTTATACATAAATGCGCATCAACCCAGGATTTTTGTCAGTGTAAATGGATCCACCTGGGTCCATGGACCCTGAGATCCACCTTGGGTAGCTTGCAGGGTTGGCCAGGGGTCATTCCCATGCCACCCTGCAGTGTAAACGGCGCAATCCTGGTCACGATGACCTGGATCATGCTGCATGCTACCCGATTGGGTGGCTTCAGTGGTGCTTGGAGATTACATTATCTCCAAGTATCTACTGCAATGCTGGAAGAGCCAGATCACTGAGTCCCGACTCCAGTGTGAACGGTGTCGACCCGGCTATAACCCGGGTTAGTTCCATAGTAGATAAGTGACTGTCTCAGGTCTGAAATGCGTTGAAAACATGTTCCAAATCCCAGTTTAGACCTGGGACTTTGGTGTAAGAGCAGTATTATAAATTAACAGTCTGTTCATGCACTCGATCCGATCCTCTTAATACATGGAACAACCAGTGAGACTGGTAATCAATTGGTTAATATTATGCACTCGTTAACATAAGTTCTATTGAGCATCCCCAGAGTCAAGTGAAAAAATATATATTACTGTGAACGTTACCTGTCTGACAAGTCAAGGCTATGCTCTGGAGCTGCTCACAGGCTAATAGGTAGCTTGCAGCGATCACTGCAGCCAGCGGCTTATGTTCATCTGATCGAGACACAGCTCTGCTTTGAAGCTGCTCAGCAGCTAATAGAGATAAGGAGTGTATCCTGTGTGTAGCTTGTAGTAGTTACCGGCAGCTTAGGTCTGCATTTGGGAATGTTCACTGCAATCACTGGCAGTCATCACCCATCTGGAGAATTGGATTGGAGGCATGCACGCACTTTCTGTTCAGGGTACTCAGGTTTAAACAATACTGGCCAGTAGTGTTATACCAGGAGATGAGGTATTGGAAGTGATTTTACATCGATGAGGTTGCCTCCTTTATCTAGTGGTGTTAGAAGATGAGCCCACAGCATGGATATAGTAAAAACAACCTACAAGAAATGGTTTCCCATTAGTAGTTCTCCGTACGTCAGCCCAACATGTTTCTGTACTGAAAAGTACTTTCATCAGGTGCATGGCCTCCCTTCTCCTTTAGGGTAGTTTTATAGGGAGTATTTTGGAGTAATGATTAGTCAATTAATCAGACAGTAGATGTTATTTAGCACTCATATGTTAATTAGCACTCTGGTAAATGTAATTTCAAATTCTTGAAAAATGTTATATAGCACTCTGGTAGATATTATTTAGCTCTCTGGTAGATATTATTTAGGTCTCTGGTAGATGTTATTTAGCTCTCTGGTGGATGAACTCTGGTTGATGTTATTTAGCTCTCTGGTGGATGAACTCTGGTAGATATTATTTAGCTCTCTGGTGGATGAACTCTGGTTTATGTTATTTAGCTCTCTGGTGGATGCCCTCTGGTAGATGTTATTTATCACCTGGTAGATGTTATTTAGCTCTCTGGTAGATATTATTTAGGTCTCTGGTGGATGTACTTTAGCACTCTGGTAGATATTATTTAGCTCTCTGGTAAATGTTATTTAGCTCTCTGGTAGATATTATTTAGCTCTCTGGTAAATGTTATTTAGCTTTCTGGTAGATATTATTTATCATACTGGTAGATGTTATTTAGCTCTCTGGTAGATATTATTTAGCTCTCTGATAAATGTTATTTAGCTTTCTGGTAAATGTTATTTAGCTTTCTGGTAGATATTAATTAGCTCTCTAGTAAATGTTATTTGGTTCTCTGGTAGATGTTATTTAGCTCTCTAGTAAATGTTATTTAGCTCTCTGATAGATGTTATTTAGCTTTCTGGTAGATATTATGTATCACACTGGTAGATGTTATTTAGCTCTCTGGTGGATGTACTTTAGCACTCTGGTAGATGTTATTTAGCAATTTTTGTAGATATTATTTAGCAATCTGGTAGATGTTATTTAGCTTTCTGGTAGATATTAGTTATCACTCTGGTAGATGTTATTTAGCTCTCTGGTGGATGTACTTTAGCACTCTGGTAGATGTTATTTAGCAATCTGGTAGATACTATTTAGCAATCTGGTAAATGTTATTTAGCTTTCTGGTAGATATTAGTTATCACTCTGGTAAATGTTATTTAGCCCTCTGGTAGATGTTATTTAGCTTTCTAGTAGATATTATTTATCACACTGGTAGATGTTGTTTAGCTCTCTGGTAGATATTATTTAGCTCTCTGGTAGACGTACTGCAAATTAGCACTCTTGCAAATGTTATTTAGCACTCTGGTGAATGTTATTTAGCACTGAGGTGATAGCAAACTACAACCATAATGAATGCACATTGAATTGAATACATAATGAAAGTACATTTAATACATAGTAAAAATAATTTTAATACTGTGGTAAAACAATTTATAAGAATAGATCACTCATCTACAACTTATATACATTCAGGTGTGTATTACCCCTTTTACACCTGAGCTAAAACCCGGGTTTTTGAAGGGTTAACACGGGCAGCTCCCTGGTGTTAAAGGGCAGCGAGTTGGATCGCCGGGTCGAGCGACCCGGCAATCCAACCCAGGTAACTAGCAGGGTTTAACACGGGCGTAGCCCGTGAAACCCTGCTGTGAGAACAGTGCACTCTGGGTCACGATGACCTGGAGTGCGCTGCTAGCCGGCCGATTGGTCCGGCTTCAGTGGTGCTTGGAGATGACATCATCTCCAAGCGACCACTTTCACTCCGCAAAAGCCGGGTCTATGCAGACCCGACTGCGGTGTGAGCGGCGCTGACTCGGGAATATCCCGAGTCGGCGCCGGCAAAATTCCAGGTCTGATCCGGATAGGAACTTTGTTCCAACTCCGGGTCAGACCCAGAATTTAGGTGGAAAAGGGGTATAACAGTTGTTTCAGTTAATGAAGAACATTTGACTTTATTATAAACAAAGAAAAAATAACTGTAAACATCCAGTTCTTAAAATGTAAGACATTTGTCGTTATAGTAAAAGATTAAAAACCTGCCCATTTTATTAAACATTCCAGAATTAAGAAATATATTTTTATAATATATTATTATAGTTTGTGTTACAAATTTTATGGAGATTTGCCTTTCATTTCTTTACATAAAATTGATTGTGGTAAGCTTACATTATTTATGTCACTTCTAAAGAAAATAAAAATATATGTTGTACAGATGGTGTGGATTTCACATTGTAAAGTCAGAAGTGATTTTCACTCCTAGTCTAGCCAATACTTGTCACATTTCATATGATACAGTTCTGCACTTTGGCATACTGTATACTATATTATAAGGAACAGCGCACATCCAATTTGCTTTATCTGTATACACATGGCTTGCATTCTATTTCATTTTCCTGTTTAAAAAAAGAGACATGTTCTATTGTAGCTAACTTTATGTTCTCAGGATGTTTTAACATAATTAATAAAATAGAGATGTTTTTCTCACTCTGGTACTTGATTACAGTAAAGCTCATGACCTCATTGATTGAAGACTCACATTAAAGAAACATGCTAATTTAGTTGCACTAATTGTAATTGTAAATTGGACTGGAATCAATGCCTGAAAGAAGTGGACAACCAATTTTCTCAGAATATTATGCATCCCATATAAAAACGAAGCCAGTTACTTTATTGAGCTACTCACTGACTTACTTTGAGTAATGAAGTATACATTTTTAATAAGAAAAAAAAACAAATTAGACTATTATAACAATTGGCTGGCCTACAAGTTAGGATCCCATGTGTCTCAGTTACCTATCCCAAGATGATGGCTATAGTGGCCTGAAGGAAACATGGGGTAGATTATATTAATATGGCTAACAAGTAGCACTTTGGGTTCCTAGGCATTCTGTTTCAAATATAGAACTATTATTGCATGGAAAGTTTATATATATATATATATATATATATATATATTTATATATAAATTTTATTAATACTATTATTTATGCCTCTTACATGTTTTTACACATTGGTGTACTACATTTTTATATTCTCCAGACAAGGTTTCCATATCTGAATACTAACTTATTGAAATCACTTGGATAAAGGTTTTAATGGACTATCTTGTCCTCATATGATAAACTTTTTATATATATTTTAAATGTATGCTAAATATACTTTATTTTATATATTATTAAACACTGTTTTAATATATTAGAAAAGTGTTTCTCAAACTTGGTCCCCAGGACCCCTAACAGTTTATGAATTGTAGATCTTCTAGCTAGTGCACAGGTGTATTCATTACTAACTCACATGTTTAAAGATCTGGAAAACATGAATAGTTTGGGGTCCTGAGAACTGAGTTTGAGAAACACTGTACTAAACTACAGTAGGAATGTGTATCTTTCTTGTATACAAACAAACAGTGCATATAACCCAAAGAATACTTAATTTTATAATTTTAATAGAGACTGATTTAATTTTTTGATGCCTTTGGTACGCACATATTTAGCAATTTATACTTATTTATTAAAACTCATTTATTAAACTAGAAGGCATTCTTTCTCTTTCTGTGTACAGCAGTGATGTGCGGTGACATAAATGACTAGGGGGGCACTGGTTAGTGTCAAAGCCAGATTTGCACATACCTATATGAGATCCAGGGTTCATGTGAGCATTATACAAAGGTGTAGCAGTATATAGTGCTGGAAATTTGGTGACTTTTGATCAGGGATGTGCAGAAAAAATTGGGGACGCAGTGCCTCACCTGCCATAGACTTTCTACTCCAAAGTTTTAACTATGAAAATTATTAGAATAATACAAAGAAGATATTTATAATATTTTCTTCAAAGTTTTGACTATAAAAATTATAAGAAAAAAATTAGAGTATATCTAAGTATGAAAGGAAAGGCTCTGAAAATCTGCCTTACCTGACCGCACATCACTGCTGTACACATAAATAAAATTTATGCTTACTGAAATAATACATTAAATACAGAACACTTTGGAAGTATGGTGTATATATATATGGTGATTCTACAATGACAAGCGCATCTTCAAAACAAAAAAACTATTTTTTTCAACAAAAAAACATATTTGCACTGATAAATACTTCCCCTGAATTACCAACTCCTATAGATTTCTATTATTAAACACTGACCATGATTTCCCCATGCATACCTTGAGTAATGTGGTAAGGACGTGTACTTTGATTGATGTATACTCACATATATATATATATATATATATATATATATATATATATATATACACACACACACATTCACTCAATAAAGTACATATATATGCACAAAAGCCACAAGCAAACTGTTATTTTGGTAAGCAAATGAGATGCTTAGTTACAGTTGGTTGGAGTTAAAACAAACAGGTAGATTGTAAATTGTTACCTGGGGACATAGTAGTGATGAGTTCTTTACATATTGACAAAGGTTGTAAATAAGAACACCATCTCAAGTCATCAAAGTCATTACAGTACTGAATAAAAGTAGGGTGAAAGAATGGCTTCATGAATAATATATTACTGAGTAATTGAATGGGGAACTAGTGTAGCTAAAACAGTCAAGTCTATTGCAATTCATGATATTGACTCATTGTCTAAATGAATAGCCAGGAAGAATATTGTATCTATATATGTATTTGTATGTTACTCCTTCCATCTATTTCATCCAAAAAATAACCTGCTTTAAATATTCCAATTTATTACATTAAACATAGAAAAATCCACTCCATGTAATATTAGTAATTTTGTATAAAGTACACTACTGAATAATATATGGCATCTGTAGCAATAATTAGCAAGGGACATTATGGAGAATTTATCTGATATATGCAACTATATGTAACATTCAACCACTATATTTATGTAAAAGTCTCAGAAGCTTTCCCTAACCAAAAATATTTGTGATGAAGTTATTATATAAGGACTTAATATCCTGCATGTAGCAGGCCACCTTCTGGAATCAATAGATCAGGACTGTAGGGTGATCTGGCAATGAACTCTTTAGAAGATGCATTCTAAAAACAAATATGTGGATTATACAATAAAATAGGATAACAGCATTTTACAGTCTTAAGGATGAAATAACCTAAGTATAAATGAGATGGAAAGGTGATGTAATAGTTCCTTTTATATCTCAGCAAGTAGGAAATTCCAAAAATACCAACATTTTTCCTATTCCGAATAGGAAATATATGCTTACAAAAAGACTATGATTGGGGTTGCCTTGAATATGGGTATTTATTGCTGCATACACAATTCTCTACAGAGATCAGTTGATACATTGTGGAGTATTGTAAATAAATAGGAATGCATAGCGTTTGATACCATTGATGAAGAATTTATTATAAACAAAAACAATTGTACTCACAGGCAATAATAAGGCATATATACAATAGATACTCCCCTTTCTGGAATACCCCAACCTCCTATCAGATATGAGCTGTCACTGTGCAGTAATTATTACTTGATGAGACAAGTCCCAATTACATGTCTATTCATCTGCGGAACATCAGTGTCTTCAAGCCTGGGTGTCAGATGGAGCTTTGGGTCCTTTTTTCTTAATGGTGAGGGGACCTCTGTGTGAAGCATTCAGGTTTTAGCCTTTTCTCAAGTATGGATACACTCAGTTGTGGGACATTTCATTTAAGCCAGAAGTCACTATGCATTCCACTGTGGATGTTGTGTGTTCCAACAATGGAAAGAATGGAACTTCCTTCCTTGCATTCCATAGCTTCTTAACTGTTTGTATTCCAGGAATAGCAACAATTAATACATTTTTATACTAATTAAAATGGTCTTTGTATTGTTGGATATGGGAATCCAAATAGTATATATATAAATAAAACAAATAATTAATAATCATACAAAATAAGAGAGGTATAAAAAATATTAAGAAACATTCATATGCCAAAAACCAACAGGGAAACAAGAATAAATTAAGCAAATGCAAGGGATTAATCTAAAAACCCCTTACAGTAGTTCAAAATGCACATTTAAACCATACAGTACAGTAGGTGGGTATACGTTTAGGAAGCCGGCGGACGGAATGCCAACCGCCGGCTTCCAGACAATTTAATCCCGACGAGGGATTAATGACAGGCATCTAAATCTAGATTCCTGTCACTTTACCGACAGCTCCATGGGGGGAGGGTTAGGTTTAGGGCTCCCGGGGGGGACTTTGGGTTAGGTAAACCCTCGGGAGGTTAGGGTTAGGCTAGGGGGGAGGGAGGGTTAGGGTTAGGCACCCCCCAGGGTGGCGGCAGGGAAGGGGGGGTTAGGTTTAGGCACTTAGAGGGGTGATTTCGGTTAGGCACCCTAAAGGAGGTTTAGAGGAAAAATAGGTTAGTTTATACTTACCTAGGGACAATCGGGATTTCCTCCTCTGTCGGCCAGCCGCTGTCGGGATTTGAACTGCCGGCCAGGGGTCCAGCGGTAATACATACCGATTTAGGTGCCAGAGTATTTAATTTGGGGATCCACCTCATTTGGATTTGGCCGACCTGTTTTCTAGACCTTTAGATTTCCAGCTTTCTTTAATTTGGATGCTCAGGAATCTGTTTATGTGAGATTCAAATTTATTATAGTGGTTTTTAAAATGTTCTGAGACTAAGTGTGTTAAATGGCCCTTCCTAATATTGTATGTTCAGATAATCTTGTTTTAAGATTTCTTACAGTCTTTCCTATATACAGTAAATGAATCCACATTTACATTCCAAAAAATATATGACATTTCGAAATGACCTTTTAATGATAAAATCATTAATCCAATGTGTTTTCCAGTTATATTAAACCCTGTGGATTTTTTTATAAATTTTCAGCAGATGCTATGGAAAGGCACATCAAGCACATTCCACATTGGTGAAAGCCTTTCCTTCTGGTAACAGAGTACAATAGCTTGCAATAACCTACATAACAGATTCAAATATACAATATTTATATAATTTAATGCCAAAAATCTGAAGTCCAAAGCATGAAAACTTTTAAGTATATTTGTGAATGTTATTAGTAGCAACTTTTTTATAAGGACAATTGAAGTTTAAATTTTCTTGGTCTTTAAATATAAAGCAATTTTAAAACAAATCAATAACTGAAAAAGGACTGTGTCATTGTATCCCATGTGCTATATTTACTTCTACACCAGTCTTTGGAGTTAATATGATATAGATTTAATGCTGCTTTTGCTGTTTTTTGACCTATCTGCATAGAAACCATGAGGTAATCAATTGCCAGAAGATGATAACATGATAATTAAAGAAAAGATATTTAAAGTTATATTGTTCCATATCAGAAATATATTATTGTGAGAGGAAAATATCACAGATGTCCTGTATCAGCAAAATTGTAATGAAGTAGCTTCCACTGCCAAGGAGGTATGGCATATGAACTGTTTTCATGCCTGGCACCATAATCTTGGATGCCAAAATCAAATCCTGGAACTATAAAGAAGCTCTCTCAAGAACAGCATTCCAATGGCATTAAAATTTACCAATGCTATCAAATCATGAAGCATGCTAGCTGCACAAAAGGGAAAATACCAAGGAAATATTTTTCAAAACCCCAATTACAGCAGCATTCAGCAGTCTCTGGACCTGAGTCATACAGATGTGCATGAGCCAATGAAAATCCTTGGCAAACGAATAGGTTATTTTTCACATTTATTCATGTTACTGCATTTTCTACTTACTTATAGAAAAAGTATAATATATAAGGGAAACTTGAAGAACTTTGGTCCAAGTAAGCAAGAAAATGGACAGGATGAAAAATTAGCCAGTGCAGATGAAAGAAAAGCATACACAAGTATTTTTTTAAAAAAACATGGAATTATGTTCCAGACAACTGTACAGCCTGCAACTAAATCATATTCTAGAGAGAGACTAATTCTTCTAGTTAAAATGGAATAAGCCTGCTGTTTGATGCAGATATACAAACCAAATAATGGGCAGGAGCAGTTATGACAGCTGTAGTAAACATACAGGATCGTAAGCACATGTATTATAAATATGTTTATCAAGTTAATCCATGTATACATTGTGCTATTCTGTAACCTAGGTATAAATGTTAATGACTGCAAAGCAGGATATCCTTCACAGAATTAATAACCTAACTGTTATGTTAGCTGTACATTTGGTGTGAAATATGTGAAGCCAGGCAAATCTGGAATAACAA
Organism: Taudactylus pleione; assembly: GCA_031769625.1. Taxonomy (NCBI): domain Eukaryota; kingdom Metazoa; phylum Chordata; class Amphibia; order Anura; family Myobatrachidae; genus Taudactylus; species Taudactylus pleione. The sequence goes on along the minus strand of JAUIMM010000040.1, from coordinate 1,877,734 downwards.
CGCGGCAGGTGGAGCTGCAGCTCCAGGCCCCAAATGAAAATAGGCCTGCTGCTCCCACAGGTTCCGCTGGTGACAGGAACTTTTTTTTTCCTTAAACAGCCTATCAATCGCTGTCCGAGGCCCCGCCCATTTCCCTGCTGGGTCGCCACTACACACCCTCCTGCCTGTCTACTGGAGGAGCAGGGGGTCAGGGAAACCTGGGCATAAATACAAATGGTGATACAGGGGAAGGCTTTACAAGGGGCTTTACAAGGGTCTCAGAATCTCCTCCAAGTGATGTCGACCACAGATGTTACCCATAATACATGGCAACTTACCCATAATACTGGTATCGCACTGCAGGCATACAGGACCGGATCTAGACATTGTGGAGCTCAGGGCGAGAGTTCCCAGTTGCATCCCCCCACCCCCCAAAAAATAAGGAAAGAAAGAAAATAACTTTTTTAGATGGCGTTCCTCTGCGTGCCCTTGCGGAACGCCCCCAATTCATCACACTGTGGGGTGTGCCCAGCACTTACAGAGGTACTGGGCTTCCCCCAAGCTCTCCCCTCATGGTGAATAATTGCCATGCACAGTAAAGCACCTTACACAGTAAGTCTTACGCAGTAATGGCCTTTATAACACATTATGCCACACACAGTAATGGCCTTTATAACACATTATGCCACATGCAGTAATGACCTGTATAACACATTATGCTATATGCAGGAATAACCTGTATAACACATTGTGCCACACACAGTAATTACCTTTATAAAACATTATCCCCAATTCAAATTACAACACACAGTAGTCCCTTATTCATGTTATGACACACAGTGGTGCCCCTTTTACACAATGCCCAAAATAGTGTACCTTATACACAAGGCCCACAGTAGTAGTGCCCCTAATACAATGCCCACAGTAGTAGTGCCCCTTATACAATGCCCACAGCAGTGGTGTCCCTTACACAATGGCCTGAGTAGTGGTGCCCCCCATGCAGTGCCCCCCATTAGTAGTGCCCCCAGTGGTAATGCCCCCTATAGTAGTACCCATAGTAGTAATCCCCCCATTATTAATGACCCCTATAGTAGTACCCACAGTAGTAATCCCCCATTAATAATGCTCCCCAGTAGTAATCCCCCCATTAGTAATGCCCCTATAGTAGTGCCCCCCATAGTAATGCCCACAATAATAGTGCCCCCCAATAGTAATGCCCCCAATAGTAGTGCCCACAGTAGTAATGCCCCCTATAGTAGTGCCCACAGTAGTAATGCCCCCTATAGTAGTTCCCCCAGTAGTAATGCCCCCATTAGTAATGCTCCCCAGTAGTAATCCCCCATTAGTAATGCCCCCTATAGTAGTAATGCTCCCCAGTAGTAATCCCCCCATTAGTAATGCCCCCCTATAGTAGTAATGCCCCCATTAGTAATGCTCCCCAGTAGTAATGCCCCCTATAGTAGTGCCCACTGTAGATATGCCCCCATTAGTAGTGCCCCCAGGAGTAATGCCCCCTATAGTAGTTCCCCCTAGTAGTAATTCCCCCTATAGTCGTGCCCCCAGTACTGGTGCTTCTGAAAAAAAATACAAACACAATACTTACCTTAAGCCCCGCTCCTGCTTCCGCTGCCGTCCGGTCTGACTGCGGCTCCATGGATCTATGAGAGAGATGTCATGACGACCCTCCCATAGTGCTCTATGTGGGAGCCGGAGCTCATTGCTGAGCTCCGGCTCCTCAGATCTGTGGAAGAGACGTCATGACATCCCTCCCATAATGCTATCTGCCGGAAGCCGGAGCTCAGGAGGGAGCTCTGGCTTTCGGCTGGCACTGCAATGAGGGAGCTGGGTGCCCACTTGGAACAAATCTCACCCGGCAAATTGAGCCTCCCTGCTGTGGCTAGCGGGGGGTACCAGCGCAGTTTTGTTTTTGTTTTTTTCTTCTGGGTTTTTTTTTTCTTTGGGATTCAGTGGCGTCCTCTATGGGCCGGCGCTCCGGGTGACCACCCTGTTAGCCCACCCCTAGAACCGCCACTGCAGGCGTACTATATACAGACTGGAGAACCGATTTTAGATAGCTCAGGTTGTGTGTGTGTGTGTGTGTGTGTGTGTGTGTGTGTGTGTGTGTGTGTGTGTGTGTGTGTGTGTGTGTGTGTGTGTGTGTGTAAAAGGACCCAATATATGGATCACCTGTGTCTGCCAATGCTCTGCCCCATGCTACACTCTAATGTATAAAACTTGTGATAAAAACAACGCAACAAGCTGCAGCCTATGGTATATAATACCTGGGTCACCCTGGGACCCCAAAAGGCACAATACTGGAGTGGGAGGTATCATGGCTGAGCGGGGCACGGACAGAATTTATTGGATGGTGGGTGAAGTGGGGTGTGCAGGAAGGTACGGGTCAAGCAACAGTCAGATCGGGGGCTGGACAGAGTGTAGCATGGTACTGGTAAGTAAATGGTAAATCCAACTACCCGCGCAGCAATGGTGAGGTAGAGAACTATAAATCAGGAGGTATAATTAATATACTTTCCTTTTGATGTGGTAGACTCGGTCTGGCTCTGGTTGTTTAGTACATATGGAAGAATTAGAAATTGGTATACATAGTGTATTACCGTAAGAAATAACAATTTAATAGAATTCACACAAATCAAAAAAGATTACATAAGAACCACATACAAATAGAACACCATAAAAAATAAACATAAATAACACAGTAAAAAATGTACAAATTGAGGCACTTGTAATTAATAATGCAAATGGAGATGTATAGGTACTCTTTACCATAAAGTATCCCACGATGGCATAGGGTGCAAGCAGAGGGATCCCAATTCCACTCTGCATGTCTAACTGACATCAATCAAAACAGTCCAGGTATATCAATATAGCAGCAATCAGTAGGTCCAATGTATTTTGAGCTCCTTGCTCTTCCTCACGGTTTATACCGTGTTATTTATGTTTATTTTTTTATGGTGTTCTATTTGTATGTGGTTCATGGTACTGGTCACACCCCCTGTAGTGACATACAATAGACTCATCATAAATTTCAGATCCAGGCTCATGTAATTCATAATCTGGCACGGAAGCAAGGAATACTAGCCTGTGTTTACTCTGTAACACTTCAGGGTACTAGCAGACCCAGGAGCTAACATTGTCACCTTTAGCCATAACAGAACAGCTTCAAAGACCTCACTGGCAAGCTGTGTCCTGGTCTTAGAGTGAACTGAAAGGGGTCATAAACAAAGAGACATATGCACTTCAGCTGGGTACACACTGACAGATACATTGGCCAATCAATTGTTTGGCCAATGTATCTGCTGCCCATCGGGCAGTGTGTACCCGTGATATGTCGGTGGTCGTATTGTCATATCGTATTGGCTGTGCTGCACAGCCGATGGACAGATATGTGTGCAGACATATCTGTCCATTGGCAGGTGTGTACGTGTGGTCGGCAGACTGCCCATACACACACAGCAGCAACCTCAAGGAGGGGGCAGGACATGCCCACCAGGACACACCCCCGACATGCCCCCTGGTAACTGGGACCTGCGGGCAGACACAGATGATGGTTGTTCAGTCTGTACGAACAACCATCAGCTGCAGATATATTTGCAAATCACTCGATATGCAGATATATCTGTATAGTGTGTACCCACCATTAGAAAGTAGTGTGGCTTTCTATATTGGCAACAGGGAAATATATTTGTTATATATTATCCTTGTATTTCATGATTTCAGAAATCTGGGTACTAAACTAAGTTCAGGGACCCATATGGCATACTTTGCACTAAGTACAGTTTAAATAACTGATACATAGGGAACCTACAGTAATTGCATATCTTACTTAATGGTTCTTAATGATATCACAATAATATTATATTTGATATGTAACTGTGCCTGAACTTATGCCCAATTGATTAAAGTGGCTGTTATGTCTCTGCATAATGCCCAAGAGAAGATATAACAAGTAGAAGATTTAAATTATTTGTGGTCCAACTACAATTTACACCTAGGGGAAAATCATTCCCCCATATTAGCATATACCCTGCTCTCTGAGTGTTCACCACGTGGAATATGTTTAAATTCTCTGTGTATTAGATAGCAAATTGTCAGACTTTTGGGAAATCAATTGAATTGATGAGCTGCCTACTATATTTCCCTTGGCACAGATTACACTATACAACGCATATGTAAGTTTATAGTCTGATACTTTCTCCTTTTATTTTAGATTTGTTTTGCTGTATGTTATGTCATCTTGTTACTAATTGTTTTTACAGTTTAATCTGTAAGCATTGTACCTTTTTTGTATATATAATATTCCAATTTAATAAGTGATGTCCTTATTGCTCTAAACAAATGTATTGTCTGTTTAGAAGAGGTTGAGTGCTTGGCTGTGTAAACACCAGTGTGTGAAGTGTTAACTTTTTTATGCTATCAGAACCAAGAGTGTGTGCTAGTTTGTACTTCACAGGCTTTCTATTGTCCTTATACACTGAAGTGCCAAAAGTCATGGGATAATTGCTTAGTATTGTGTGGGACCCCCTCTAGTCCGGTGAAATGCAGCAATTTGACATGGCATTAATTCCCCAAGTGGATGAAAGACCTCTGGAGAGATGTTGACCCATGCCACCTATATATATTCCCACAGCTCTCTGATATTTGTAGGTGCAGCATCGTGGGTGCGAATGGACCTCTCCACCATGCCCCATAATGCTCGTTCGGGTTCATGTTGTGCAAACGTGGTAGCCACACCATTTGTCAGAACACTCCAGAATGCTCCTCGAATCAATTCTGGACAACTTGGGACTGATGACATGGTGTATTATCTTGTTGGAATAGTTCATCATTGTGGGGATACATGAAGTCCATGAAGGGCTGCAAATGGTCATCAAGCAATGCATCATAGTGGTGACTGGTCAATGACATGTTCAGAAAGACCATCTATATCTCTAAAGAATGCTGCACTGACCTGCTGGATATGTGTCTGGTACCTCCTGAATGTCGATGTGATTTAAGCAAGTATCGCTTGTCTGGTACAACTGACAATTCTGGCCAGATGCCATTGGTCACAATCATTGAACACCATTGCGCTATCCACAGTGGGTTGTAATGCCTTCAATGAGGTATTCCAGATATACACCTTACACCATAGATCAAGAACTGTTGAATGTCCACACAATTTTGGAAACGGAATGTCCCATCTGTTGGGCACCCACTATCATGCCCTATTCAAACTCTAATAATTCATGTCACTTTGTCATGAGCAGCCTTGCTGGTGTTCAACCTGACTCATGAGATGTCAGATTATAAATGATGCATGGTTGGGAATTTCCAAGACATCACAGTATGGTGGTGCAACCTAACATTACCTTTACATATTGCAATCCCATGACTTTTGGCAGTGGCAGCTGAGTAGTCTGGAAGTAAGGGACTGTATTCGGGAAGGGTCCCGTTAGATCTGTAACCTAGGTAGGTGAGAACAAGACTGAGTGCTAGAATCCTGAAGCTTCTCTTACTGTTAACTTCATAGTGATGATTGTGGCTAGTGTGGTTTGTGGTAGTTAAAGGTAGTCATGAGGGGTGTGGATTGAAAGATCTACAGTATTTAGATAGTCAATAGGTTGGCACCAAATGGTCGAGAAGCCAATAGGTCGACAGGGTCAAAAGGTCTACTGTTAATGGTCGACATGGACTAAGGTCAACAGAGTCAAATGGTTGACATGGTCAAAAAGTCATAATGGTTGACACAGAAAAGATTGACACTTTTTTTGTTATTGTAACCCTAATTCACCCCCTTGTGCCTAACCATCCCCATACTGCTTAACCATAAATGTCCCTTTTTGCAGCTTAAGCCTAACTCTCCACCAAGTGCCTAACCCCAACCATAACCCTAAACTTGACACTAAACCTCGTCCTAACCCTAATCCTAAAAATCATAATAAAACATGTGTTGACTTTTTTGTGTCGACCATTTGTGTGTCTGCTTTTTGATCATGTTGACCTTTTGACCCTGTCTAGCAATGTCCACGTGGACATTTTAACTGTCAACCATTTGAATTTGTGAACTATTTGCATGTCAACTATCTGGTGTTGACCTATTGACTGTCTATCTAGACCAGGTGTGGGCAATTAGTGGCCCTCTAGCTGTTGTTGAAATACAAATTCCAGCATACATTGCAACATTTTTTTCATGTCCAAATAGCAAAACTGCGGCAGGGCATGCTGGGATGTGTAGTTTTACAACACGTGGGGGGCCACTTATTACCCACCCCTAATCTAGACACTGTAGATCTACCATCTCTGTACCAGTCAGAAGCGATTTTATGATAAAAAAAAGTAAGTTATATACTGTACTGTTGATTATTTATAGTTTGTCAGATCGTGGATCGGCAGAGCCTGGTTCTGTAACAACAGCCTTCTACAATATCTTCAAAACTGTTCAGTTTGAAAGCTACTAAGGACAACCCATGTAAACTATGGAGTAGAATAAACATGGCATGCAGCATACTGAAGGACGCAAAGTTTATGTACATGTTCCTAATAAATTGTGAACAGAGCTTGTGCAAATTAAGATAGTTTAGGTTAGGTTGCTAATAAGGATAGTTTTAGTTTCACATATCAGCATATTGGAGCCAGGATATCATTGCTCAAACAGGGTATTCCAAATATCCTATCTGTGGGGGTTCTGACCTTCAACAGAGGATATTCACCATGAAAGCCACTAGCAGACCCATTGGGTGTTATAGGATATCCATCTGCTGCTACATATTACATCCATCGGGTATTGTATATACCAATGACTGCTATATTTTATAAGTTTGCATGTAGCCTATAAATGCTGGACAGCTTTATTTTTAAATTGCAATTTAAATTTTAATTTAGACACTCTTCTCTCAAATCTAAAGGCCAGAATCAGCAGTGCACGCTGGTCTAACAAGGTTGTGTGCTGTTATTCTTAAGTGAAGGTCTATTAATGTCAGAGCTCCATAGTGGAATACAATGCCAAACATTTGTGGGCAGGACTATAATTATGTACTCCATAAATATCTAGGTAAGAGAGCTTTTAAGCATATGTATTTACTTTGCTTCTTATTTCTCTAGTCTGAGTGTGTTGACAAATGTGAAAAAGTGGAAAGAGTGGGTACTGCCACACGCTGACCAATCAGCACATCCTCATTCATTACTATGGAGAGTGTCCTCGAGTTACCTATCATTGACGATGAGGATCTAGAAGAGCAGTAACTGCATTTTATTTTTTTGGCCAAGATTTTATGAGTATTATATGGGTAAGAGTTTGTGTCTGGATGTATTTATATAATACAATGCTACAAAATTCAGTGTGTGTGTACTGTACTTTGTGTAATTTATTTTTTACAGGTGGAATACAAGTGCCAGAGTGCCCTTAATGTTCAGGCATGGTAGCACTCGGATTATATAAAGGCCGCCATGCCTGAGCGGACTTGCTGAGACCTGACCACCTACATAGAATAATGTTAGTTAAACTTTATTAACATTATTACCTCCGCACCCAAAACCCCAGGGGTACAGAGAAGAACCATGTGTTTTGGGAAGGTCTCCACTTCCCTAGGCATTCCACCCCTTGGGAAGTAAATTGAGGGTTGGCTGCTGTTATGGGAAGGGGATCCAACACTATGTGTCTCCCTCCAATCTGCTATCATATCCATTGCCTCGGCTGGCTCAACCTAATACTGGTTTATTAGAAAATAAGGTAACCCCACGCTTCCCTCCCCTATTTTTCTAAACCTGCCTAGGCTTAGAAGCCAGGGTTGGTTAATGATTTGGGGTGACCCCACGTCACTGAAAAAAAATTATTAATTTAAAGATTTTTACAACAAAACCTACAAAGATCATAGTGATCTGTGCAGTCATTCACACTAACTCACCTGCCAGAGGCAGGTCTATAATTTTATCAGCATTCCCATCAGCTTTGTAGGGGAATGTAAATATACTGCATAGTAATACTTGGATTTCAATCCTTCTAGCTACAAAACATCACACTGAGCTGATGTTCTGTTGTGTTCAAAGTCTACATTTTCAGCAGATTCCTGTTGGATCAGTGGATTGCAAACCTACCGAGAATCTGCAGAAAAACCCAAATCTGACCCTTACACTCAAGCATATGAGTATATAATCTGCAACATTTTCAAAGCCAAGCATCTATGTACAAAGAAGAAGCATCAATTGTAGATATTTCAATTATTGCAGGCATAACTCATCTAATGGTCTCGCAGCCAGCCATGGGAACTGGGATGCTTGAGGCATATTTCTTGCATAGGGTAATGCAAACACAGGATGTTACATGCCCCCAAAAAACATGTTTGTGCTTTCTGCCACCACTCCCCATGAATGTCAATAACACTGTAAATAAAACCGTGGCAAAAATGGATGTGGTCACATACTGAAGGGGCGTGGCCACTGAAAATGGGATGTGTAAACATGACACGCCACCCATTTCTAGTCACTTTGTGAACATTCCTTTCCACTCCATATGCACCATACGTATATGGTGATTTTTCAACATGTGGAACCTCTGAATAATTGTATATTCCCTGGGAAGACGGCGTCGTTAGTCATGCCTGTTTGTGTAGAAATAATAACAAGGTCATCACCATACAACAGCAGATCAACCAGTCTCACGCCCCCTATGTAACTTCCTTCCCCCTGCATCTCTCAGCAACAGAATCTCCCCCTGCATCATCTCTCAGCACATCATCACCCCCTCTGCATTGTCTCTCAGCACACCATCAGGACATGTGAATGAGGGGCTGAAAAGCTCCACATTGGATATTCCCTATATATATATATATATATATATATATATTAGGGATGAGCGGGTTCGGATTTCTTTTTTCTGTGTTTGTGAATTGTGTGCACTGTGGCTGCACGTGCATCAACAAAGTAGCGCCAAGCGTGCACCTGTGTCATAAGTAAAGGGCTGGCTGGCTCTTCTGTTAAAGGGTGGTGTAGCCCCCAAAGTGCGCTCCACAAAAAATAAACAATTCTTTTTTTCTGCAATTGTGAATTGTGTGCACTGTGGCCGCATGTGCATCAACAAAGTAGCACCAAGCGTGCACCTGTGTCATAAGTAAAGGGCCATCTGGCTCATCTGTTAAAGGGTGGTGTAACCCTCAAAGTGCACTCCAAAAAAAAATTCTTCTTTTCTGTGTTTGTGTGCACCTTAGCTGCACGTGTATATCAATATAACATAAATGGAGGACAGAACTTTGTCCGATAAAAATAAAATAGGGAAAGATCAAGAACCACTTCCTCCTAGTGCTGACGCTGCTGCCTCTAGTCATGACATAGATGATAAAATGCCATCAACATCGTCTGCCATGGTCAATGCCCAAGGTCATAGTAGAGGGCATATAAAATCCCAAGTTCAGGAAAATTACCTTAAAATAAACATTTAAATCATCTGAGGAGAGACGTAAACTTGCCAATATGCCATTTAAAACATAGAGTGGCAAGGAACGGCTAAGGTCTTTCCCTATGTTCATGACTAGTGGTCCAGCTTCACATCAAATCAAACGAGTTAAGCTGGCAAAAGCACAGCGAAGAACTGTGCATTCTAAGAAGATATCACAAATCTCCAAGGAGAGTCCAAGTGTGGTGGCAGTTGTGATGCCTGACCTTCCCAACACTGGACGGGAAGAGGTGGATCTTTCCACCATTTGCATACCCTCTGCAAGTGCTGGAAGGAGCACCCACAGTCCACTTGCTGATATGCAAATTGAAGATGTCCTGTTGAAGTACAACAGAATGAGGATACTGGTGTAGCTGGCTCTGAGGAGGAAGTTGACGAGGAGGATTCTGATGGTGATGTGGTTTGTTTAAATCAGGCTCTGGGGGAGACAGTTTTTGTCCATGGGATGAAAAAGCCCGTCATGGTCATGCCTGGGCAGAAGACCAAACATTCCACCTCTTTGGCAATATTTCTATCCAAATCTGGACAACAACTGTCTTGCCATATGTACCATATGTAAAGGTGAAATAAGTAGGGGTAGTAATGTTAACCACCTAGGAACATCCTCCCTTATGCAGCGCATTCATAAAAAGTTACTGTCAAGTTCAGAAACTTTGGCTAAGACCGTAAGCAATCCAGGGACACCTAAATCCCTTTGTCCTGTTGTATCCAAGTGCCTGCAAACCACACCGTCAACTCCCTCCTCATCAATTTCCTCCTTAGTCAGGATCGGAAGTAGTCCCGCAGGCCATGTCACTGGCATGACTGACTCTCCTATCCGGGATTCCTCTGGAGGATCCTGCATTGCTATGCCTACGGCTGCCGCTGCTGCTGCTGTTGCTGCTGGGAGTCGTTCATCATCCCAGAGAGGAAGTAGGAACACCACTACTTTTACTAAACAATTGACCCTAAAACAATCCTTAGTGAGGAGGATGAAGTACGACAGCAGTCATCCTGAAGCAAAACAGATAACTGAGGCCTTAACTGCTATGTTTGTGTTAGACGTGCGTCCGGTATCCGCCATTAGTGCAGTGGGATTTAGACAATTGATGGAGGTAGTGTGTTCCCGGTACCAAATTCCATCCAGATTCCACTTCACTAGGCAGGCGATACCGAGACTGTACAGAGACATAAAAAAAGTGTCCTCAGTGTCCTAAAAAATGCGGTTGTACCCAATGTCCACTTAACCATGGATATGTGGACAAGTGGAACAGAGCAGACTTAGGACTATATGTCTGTGACAGCCCACTGGGAAGATGTATCACCTTACGGAGCAACAACAGCAGCATCACCAGTAGCAGCAGCTCTGAAATGCCAGCTCATTCCAAGGCAGGCTATGCTGTGTATCACCAGTTTCAGTAATAGGTACACCGCCGATAACCTCTTAGAGAAACTGAGGGAAATCATCACCCAGTGGCTCACCCCACTTAGACTCTCCTGGGGAGTTGTGATATCTGACAATGCCACCAATATTGTGTGGGAATTACATCTGGGAAAATTCCAGCATGTCCCATGTTTTGCTCACACAATAAATTTGGTGGTGCAGAATTTTCTGAAAAACAACAGGGGCATGCAAGAGACGCTTTGGGTGTCCTGAAAAATTTCTGTCCACTTTCACCATTCAGTGACTGCGTGCCGAAGACTAGAGCACCAACAAACACTCTTGAATGTGCCCCGCCATCACCTGAAGCAAGAGGTTGTGACGCGGTGGAACTCAACCCTCTATATGCTTCAGAGGATGGAGGAGCAGCAAAAGGTCATTCAAGCCTATACATCCACCTATGACATAGGCAAAGGAGGGGGTATGCACCTGACTCAAGCACAGTGGAGAATGATTTCCGTGTTGTGCAAGGTTCTCCAGCCCTTTGAACTTGCCACACGTGAAGTCAGTTCAGACACTGCCAGCTTGAGTCAGGTCATTCCCCTCATCAGGCTTTTGCAGAAGCAGCTGGAGAAAGTGAAGGAGCAGCAAAGATGGAGCGATTCTGCTCGGCATGTGGGACTTGTGGATGAAGCCCTTCATTTGCTTTGCTAGAATTCCAGGGTGGTCAATCTGTTGAAATCAGACCACTACATTTTGGCCACCGTGCTTGATCCTAGGTTTAAAGCCTATGTGGTGTCTCTCTTTCTAGCCAACACAAGCCTGCAGAGGTTCAAAGACCTGCTGGTGAAAACACTGTCAACTGAAGCAGAACGTGATACATTGACAGCTCCTTCTTCATTTTCTCCCGCAACTTGGGCTGCCAGGAAACAACTTAGGTATCCTAAGCAACCCGCTGGCAGTGATGCAGGGCAGACAGGACCAAGTTTGGACATATGGTCTGGCCTGAAGGACCTGGCAACAATTTCTGACATGTCTACTGTCACTGCATATGATACTGTCACCATTGACAGAATGCTGGAGGATTACATCGGTGACAGCATCCAAGTAGGCATGTCAGACAGTCTATACCTGTACTGGCAGGAAAAAGAGGCAATTTGGAGGCACCTGTACAAACTGGCTCTATTTTACCTGAGTTGCCTCCCCTCCAGTGTGTACTCCGAAAGAGTGTTTAGTGTAGCTGGGATCCTTGTCAGCAAAAGGCGTAGGAGGTTGCTTCCACAAAATGTGGAGAAGATAATGTTCATCAAAATGAATTATCAACTCTTCCAGGGAGACCAGCCTCCAGAACGTACAGAGGGACCTGTGGTGGTGGATTCCAGCGGGGACAAATTAATACTCTGTGAGGATGAGGATGTACACAACACTGAAGAGGGTGAGGAATCGGTGGATGAGGAGGATGAGGACAACATCTTGCCTCCGTAGAGCCAGTTTGTGCATTTCAACCACAGTCATGTGGCAGACCATGGCAGTGAAATGATTGGTTTGTTAAAGTGTGCATGTCCTGTTTATACAACATAAGTGTGGGCGGGAGGGCCCAAGGACAATTCCATCTTGCACCTCTTTTTTTTCTTTGCATTATGTACTGTTTGGGGCCTAATTTTTCAAACTGACATCCTGTCTGCCACTGCAGTGTCACTACTAGATGGGCCACGTGTTTGTGCCACCCACTCGTGTCACTTAGCATAGTCATCCAGCTACCTCAGTGCAACCTTTTGGACCAAAAACAATATTGTGAGGTGTTCAGAATAGACTGGAAATGAGTGGAAAGTAATATTATTGAGGTTAATAATAGCATAGGATCAGAAAAACCCACAAATTCAGTGATTTTAGCTGCTTTTATGCTTTTTTTCAAAAAAATACAGATCCAAAACACAAAACCCAGAACCCAAAACACGGAAGGGTGGTTTTGGTAAAACCAATCCAGATCCAAAACACGACGAAAGATCCAGGTCCAAAACCAAAACACAAAAAGTGGCCGGTGCACACCCCTAATATATAGCTAGGAGTGACAGGACTGACCTGGACAGGGTACCACTCTGGACAGACAAAAGTATATACAGTCAGGTGCATAAATATTGGGACATTGACAGAATTTTGATATTTTGGCCTGTATTCACCACCACAATGGCTTTGAACTGAAACAAACAAGATGTGCTTTAATTGCAGACTTTCAGATTTAATTTGAGGGTATTTACATCCAAATCAGGTAAACGGTGTAGGAATTACAATGGTTTCTATATGTGCCTCCCACTTTTTAAGGGGCCAAAAGTAATGGACAAACTAAACAATAATAAATATAACTTTCACTTTTTAATACTTTGTTGCAAATCCTTTGCAGGCAATTACAGCCTGAAGTCTGGAACGCATAGACATCACCAGACGCTGGGTTTCATCCCTGGTGATGCTCTGCCAGGCCTCTACTGCAAATGTCTTCAGTTCCTGCTTGTTCTTGGGGCATTTTCCCTTCAGTTTTGTCTTCATCAAGTGAAATACATGCTCAATTGGATTCAGGTCAGCGGATTGACTTGGCCATTGCATAGCATTCCACTTTTTAGCCTTAAAAAACTCTTTGGTTGCTTTTGCAGTATGTTTCGGGTCATTGTCCATCTGCACTGTGAAGCGCTGTCCAATGAGTTCAGAAGCATTTGACTGAATATGAGCATATACTATTGCCCGAACACTTCAGAATTCATTCTTCTGCTTTTGTCAGCAGTCACATCATCAATAAATACAAGGGAACCAATTCCATTGGCAGCCATACATCCCCACGCCATGACACTATCACCACCATGCTTCACTGATGAGGTGGTATGTTTTGGATAATGAGCAGTTCCTTTCCTTCTCCATACTCTTCTCTTCCCATCACTCTGGTACAAGTTGATCTTTGTCTCATCTGTCCATAGGATGATGTTCTAGAACTGTAATGGCTTTTTTAGATGTTGTTTGGCAAACTCTAATCTGGTCTTCCTGTTTTTGTGGCTCACCAATGGTTTACATCTTGTGGTGAACCCTCAATATTCACTCTTGTGAAGTCTTCTCTTGATTGCTGACTTTCACACATATATACCTACATCCTGGAGAGTGTTCTTGATTTGGCCAACTGTTGTGAAGGGGTTTTTCTTCACCAGGGAAATAATTCTTCTGTCATCCACCACAGTTGTTTTCCGTGGTCTTCAGGGTCTTTTGGTGTTGCTGAGCTCTCCGGTGCATTCTTTCTTTTTAAGAATGTTCCATACAGTTGAATTGGCCACACCGAATGTTTTTGCTATAACTCTGATGGGTTTGTTTTGATTTATTTTAAAGCCTAATGATGGCTTGCTTCACTGATAGTGACAGCTCTTTGGATCTCATATTGAGAGTCGACAGCAACTGATTCCAAATGCAAATGTCACACCTAGAATCAACTCCAGTCCTTTTACCTGCTTAATTGATAATGAAATAATGAGGGAATAGCCCACACCTGTCCATGAAATAGCTTTTGAGTTGATAGTCCCATTACTTTTGGCTCGTTAAAAAGTGGGAGGCACATATAGAAACCATTGTAATTCCTACACCGTTCACCTGATTTGGATGTAATTACCCTCAAATTAAATCTGAAAGTCTGCAGTTAAAGCACATCTTGTTTGTTTCATTTCAAAGCCATTATGGTGGTGAATAGAGGCCAAAATATGAAAATTCTGTCAATGTCCCAATATTTATGCACCTGACTGTATGAGTGCTTAGTAAATTTAGCTTGTTAACCTCTCATCCCTTTTTTGAGTGACTTTTTACATTTTTGTGGGCTTGTCAAATTTCCACATGTGTATTTGATGGACAAAGATATGCATACAGACAAACACGGACACAGATACACACTGACATAGATACACACAGACTGACACATATACAAACACACACCTCTTTTACACAAATGCAGGCAGACAAATACATCAATTGTTTTTCAAAGTTGTCATCTCCTCGCCGAAGTCTGCCCTCCCCCTCATGCGGTAAAAAAAATGAATACACACCTGCTCCAGAGCTCTGTCACCCTACAGCTCTCAGGATACAAAAAAAATGGGAAGACTGGTCTGGGAGCGGCTGCATGCTTACACTGCAGCTCCCACTACAATCAGCCCAGCCAGCACCATGCCTGCTCTTTAGTGTTACATCACAGTCTTCTGTCAGGGCACAATGGTGACAGGGGGGTGGGGACAATGCCCTGGCTGGCAGTGCCCCTCTCTGCTGGGGTTGCCATGGCACCCAGAGCCCGTGCCCCGCTCAACTCCCCCTAGTTTGATCAGGCCCTTTATTGCTAACTTTACAGTATAGTGTAGGAACCATACAATGCATTTTAGATCTACAGTAGCCTATTCAATTATTATATTAATAATAATATAGAAACTAATCTTCTAGAAAAAAGTTTACTTATCCACAATTCTGACCACATACTGTATAGCCATCATATGTATGTTTATAAACTTTATATTAAAAAATATTCCCTCTACATTTATTTAAAAAATTGTGATCATAAGGTATGAAGGACTTTAAAATATGTAACTTGTGTTATGATATAATTTCACACAGCATTACTTAATATCTGTAAAAAAGACCATGCTAAAACTTGATGAAAGATGTAAAGTTAAGAATAAATTTACATTATAGGTTGACTGTACTGCAGGAAAATATTCATCACCTCTGAAAACTTGAGCAATGTGTTCCCAATTTATACATCTGTGGCGTAACAACAGCTTCCGCAGCCCCCGAACATCGTCTTCTTTTGGATCTTTGTTTTTGGGAGGGAGCACCAGAAGGGGGCAGCAACATTTATAGTTACTCCACTGCTGTAAATGCAGATCTCAGGTAATAAGTTGGTATATAAAATGAACTAATAAAGAGTAGATTAAAAGTACAATGCTGTATGTTGACGAATGAATTAGAAATGTATCCTCTGTTTAAATCTAACATGTATTGTACTGTACTGTATTATTAGATAAAAAGAAAGTCATGGAAAGTGAACTGAATGCCATGTGTTTTATTGTGCTATGAAAATTGACATGATAATGCAACACTTTTATATGAAGCATCATTTGATTTCAAAGACTCTGTGAAAGGTTTATCATTTAGTTTAGGTACCCAATTGTGAGCCAACTGAAAATCTCACCTTATAAGCATATGTTTGCACATCATACCACAGAGTAATGGAATGGCAGATGGGCTGTAAAAGGTTATGAATTCAATCTGGTTGGCTCTTTTCTGCTAACAGACATCTTGATTTATATCTTACTACTTTTTATGTGAAGTGACTTCTACAGTAACTGGTATATAAGAATACTACATATAAATAGAGCACCGATGGAAAATGACCATCAAAGTAAAAGTAGTCTCCCTCACAAAATTACATATTAAGTAATATAGGAATATGTCACCATCATATAAAAGGAGTTTCTCAAAGTGCATTATATTGAGTTTACTGATTTCAGTAGATTCACTTATTTGAGAACTGGGTTTCCTCTTGGTGCAAATGTTAACATTTAGTAATTATTATCTATTATTTCTAAAGAAAGTTAACAATTCGGTTTGCACAACCTCTTGCAATACATGTTAACCCTATTTATTTGAGCTATTTATGTAGGCCCAGTTGCTATCTCAACCAGCAGTCAGCATTATATATATAAAATTGAGAAAGTCTGTCATGTCTAAGATATGATCAGTAGGTGTCAGAAGTCTCAGGTAATGCCATCACTGATGGTGGGAGGGATCAAAGGTTAACCAATAACTGTACTGTTGCTGTTACTTAGTAAAGGAACTTTTTGGTTTCTCCAGTCATTAGCACAAATCAGCAGAGGTGGTATTAACATGAAAAACATCATGTGGGATTTTTCAGAAATGTTTTGTGAAACAGCATGGCCTACACATCAACCGATCAGAAGGTGATTGCTTTGATAAGCCATTTTATTCTCTGTTCTTAAATCTGTTAAAATAAAGATGAGTAGTTCAGACTCAGAGAAATCCAGCGGAATTGAATTGAGGGGTACGGAGTAGTATCGAGTCATGTCTCAAATCTGTGTGCCAAAATCGGACATTCCAATGAGGTAAAACACCATTTTTCCTAAAATCTCAGATTTCATGTGTTTTTAAACACATAACTCAATACCAATTTGAAGCAGGATAAATGTAATATTCCCATAATTCTCTATGATGGCCTTTTTTGATCACATATGAGGGCACAGTGAGGTGCTCTTCTGCCATTTGACACTTGTGCATCATGCAAATTATTGCTCTCAGTTACACTTTCAGTTGATACTAGAGACTGAGGGTTTTATTCAGAGGCGGTCATATGGTCTACGACCGCACGGCCACCTCGATGTTTGTCTAGTGCGCATGCGCACGAGGGAGACGGCCCCTTCATGCGCATGCGTGAGACCCGCTTCGACCGACAGCGCCGGTCGTAGCGGGTCTCTTTCCAAAGGGGGCGAGCTGTTGATGTTGATTGACAGCTCGCCCCGTTTGGAAGGCGGGCCAGGGGGGTGGCAGCCCAACATTCCCATGGGAATGCCTGCCATTTGGGGGAGGCCCCACTGACATCACTAGTGACATCACTCTGACAGAGCCAGAAGCTCTCTGGGGCTTACGACAAGTGAGAACCTACCCTAGGGTCTCACTGTAAGCCCCGATGGTCGCGATGGTCAATGACCATCGTGACCATCACCCTAGCGGTCGTTAGAGCTGTGGGTGTTAACCCACAGCGTAATAACCAAAACAGAGGCGGCCGGTCAGGATGCAAGCGGCCGCCCAGTTTCTGAGCGACCACTTGCATCCTCCGACCGCCTCTGAATGAGGGCTGAATGAGGGCCTGAGAGTGATAAAGTGAGAGGTATGTGGATAGTCTGCTGGATTCTAAGATTTTTGTGGATTGAAACATCGACCATGTCTTAAGAACTGTGAGCGTGAGTGAAATAAACCTCCTGTCTTCTCTTGTGAAGCTGGTGAATTCCCTTTTTTGGATTCTTATATATATATATATATATGACAAAAAAATGGAGTACACTCCCCAGGGCTTCTCTTAGAGGAAGATTTACATTTCAAAGGCTTTATTCCATCATTAATGTTACAGTGTATATATATATATATATATATATATATGTAAAACAAATGGAGGGTTGACTATGAGCAACAAACTCTGCTAATAAAATGTGCAAATATAAATTATGTGCAAATAGTCACATAAAGTGCTTAGAAGTGCATAAAGTGCTAAACAGTGCTATTCAAATTAAAATAACCGTGCAATAATTGTCAACAAATATGAATTAAAATCATCAAAATTTAATGCAGAGATTTAAAACAAGCAAGGTAAACAATGAGTTCAATAAGCAATTAAAAAATAGTTAAAATTTAAAAGGAGAAGGTAAGTATCATCGCATGATATATAGGCATTAAAAAAGGGTAATAGCTTATCTGAGTCAAGATTCAGTAATTCTTAGGGCAAGAAATAAGGTTCCAGTAGACTTCTTCCTGGGGATGGGGGTTAAGGTGTACTGTTCACCTATTTATACCCCCTTTCTATCATTAGGAACTAGTCACTTTCAGGTCAGGGGTTGAACCTGTACATGGTAACATTGCCTTGCAGTCCACATTCTCCTTTGGATTAGCCAGTTTCTTTACAACCCATAGGGGAATGTGGACTGCAAGGCAATGTTACCGGGTACTAAATTTTGATGATTTTAAATCATATTTATTGACATTTATTGCATGGTTATTTTAATTTGAATAACACTGTTTAGCACTTTATGCACTTCTAAGCACTTTATGTGACTATTGGCACATAATTTATATTTGCACATTTTATTAGCAGAGTTTGTCGCTCATAGTCAACCCTCCATTTTTTTACAATTGTTGTAGTATATCACCAGTACTACATTCTGTTGACAAAGAGCTGACGCCGGATTATCAGTGTTGGGCTTCTCGCTAATTTTTACCAAAGCTGGTATTGTCACTGTGGCTTTGACTTTTGTTATTGGCGCCGAATCCACAAAAGAATATATATATATATATATACTGTATATATATATAAATCACATGGGATCTGCACTCACCATAATGACTAACAATAATAATAAACTTTGGGGCTTTGGTTCATGAATTGATCAATGCATTTAAGCTTGCAGCCCCTGTCAAGGGACCCCACTTTACTGCAAGTCCCTACTCTATTGCTCAGAATAATATCATGGAAATTGGGTGTGTGGATCACTAGGTCTACAATAAAAAGGTAGACATTGTTTAAGTAGACAATACAAGTTAGACAGGCAATAGGTTTACAGGGTCTGAAGGTCAACACACTAAAGGTCGACTAGTAAGATGGTCAACAGGGACAGAAAGTCGACAGGGTCATTAGAATGACACACAAATGATCAAAACAGAAATGGTCAACACATGTTTTTTTTCTTGCCCTAATCTTCACCCTAACCCTCCCCTTGGTGCCCCTATCTCCCTCCTGGTGCCTAACCCTAACCATCGGGGTAGGTGCCTGACCCTAGCCATCCCCTCTAGTGCCTAACTCTAACTCTCAGGTAAGTGTCTAACCCTCCCTCCTGGTGCCTAACCCTAAGCATAAGAGTAAGTACCTAACCCTAACCCTCCAGTAGGTGACTAATCCTGGCAAAAAAAAAACATGTGTTGTCCTATTTTTTTGTCGACCTAATGGCCCTGTCAATCTTCTGTTCCAGTAGACCTTCTTAGTAGTCAACCTTTAGTGTGTCAACCTTCAGACCTTGTTGACCTCTTGCCTGTCTAACTTGTATTGTCTAACTAAACAGTGTCTACCTTTTTACTGTAGACCTAAAGACTGGAAACCAGAAATAGCTACCACATTAGTGTTAAACTCAGGGTATTCTATAAAGGTTTAAAGCTCACAGCAACTTTGCTTTTAAACATGACACAATCACCTAGCACACCTGTTGCAAAGCACCTAGGAAAACAGCTAACACAAGCTAAACTAAACAGGTTAAAAGGGGTGCATGGGAACATGTGATCACAATATCATTAATTTAAAAAATAATTAAATAAATGATAAACACTAATCCACAGCACTCACCATTCCTAGATTTGGGGTGCAACACAGCCCGCTACTCTCCCTGCTCATCAGGAGGAACACTGCCTGGCTTGTGGGATTACCAGAGTCTGTTAAAGGTCCAGGCTTAGCACTCTTCATTTGGAATACTATTCCTACCCTTCTTGGTATAACAGAAGAATGTAGAGATCTTATCATAGAGAGTGTGCATATGGTGGGTGCCACTGCTACCCCCAATTAGCCTCATCCATGGGTCAATCTTTTCTGCTAGCTCAATTATCTACAGGCTCCCAAAAGCAGTTCTCAAAGCTCCTCAACAGTTCAGGTTTTAGAGATATCCATGGCTGAGCACAGGTGGTGAAATCAAATTGACTGACGTACTAATTAAGTCACCTCACTATGGATATCTCTAAAAGCTGAGCTGTTGGGGAGCCTTGAGGACCGCGTTTGGAAAATTCTGATGTAGATAATTGAGATAGCAGAAAAGAGTGACCCATGGATGAGGCTAATTGGGGGTAGGGGTGGCACCCACTATATGCACACACTCCAGAACCTAGACAACCAGTAACACACCAGGCTGGCATTCAACCTCCGGTGTGCAGCATCAAGATGGCTGTGAGTTATTTTTCTTTTTATCTCTGCTTTTTATTTATGTATTTATCTACATCAACTGTCCCCCCAATATTGCATAGGGCAGATGTATTCTTTTATGTATACACATATGCAATTTGGTTACTTTGGAGAAAATAAGATCATACCAATTAACTTAAAACTAAACAGCAGAATCTAATATAGATTAATGAAACAGGGTATATAAACCCAGATCAAATGTGGTAGAGTCATTAAGCCTCTGTGTAACACTTGTCACTTTGGATCAAGATTGTGCACATTTTCACACTGGACATTATCCTGCTCGCTGTCTCCTGATCATCCAGCTGGACTTTGGCTATATCTCCAAACAGGATTATAGGATCTCCTGCTGTAGTATGCACTAAGCTGCCCAGCTGCTGAGCTGCCATTATTGTTGGGAGATACCACCTGTTTATACCACTCCGGCATATCTGTGGGACATGGAATACTATTAAATTCATCTACAGGATCATATATTTCCTTTGGAACATTGCACCCAGTTGCCCAGCCACTCCACTGACATTTCCCTGGGGAGAAATTAAAGTACATCTAACACAGCATGAGATATGGATTACTAACCACACCAACCTGCAGTTTAGGTAACTTTGGAATCATACAGTGAGGTGCTTGAGAATTTTCTCATTTCCTTAATTGGAATTTATCAACTCAGTTTATTTTCGATCTGCTGATTCATAATTGATTTGTTGATTTTTAATCTTTATTGTCTGTATTCATATCAGTATATAAATCTTTTTATATGTTTTTATATTATATGAGTCATTTATCTATTTATGATTAAAATCATCTTATTTATTTATTATTTATTTTTCTTAATATGTCATGTTGATTCTATTTTATCTCCATTAAATGATAGGCTTTTTATACATCTGCCTAGTGATAGGTTATTTAAGTGTGATCTTCTACATACACTGCCCACTAATCTTTTTCCATAATCCAATATAGTTTGCGCTATCATCATTCTTTTCCTTTTACATATATATCTATATATATATATTATATCTATATATATTGTGTATGAGTCTGAGATTGCTATACCCCTCCCAAAATATAATTTTTTTCTACACTGTTAAATAACTCACCAAAAATATTAATGTTTCCAACACTTTTAAAATATATATATATATATATATATATATATTTGTACATATATTGTGTGCAGAGTCATAATATAGTTTACTGAAGCATCTGCTAGTGTTTGGGCTATTACCTTGGCATATGTCAGCTAGCTTATCCATCTTCAAAAAAATTAACATTTCCAACACTTAAAAAAAATTAAAAACATATCTTGTACTTATATTGTGTGTTAAGTTATAGCACAGTTTACCTAGGAGTCTGAAAATGAATAGTTAAACACAAAAAGGAAGTAGGCTAATCAACTTATTGATCCATAAAAGCTGCATGTAAGGGGGGGTAAACTAGACTATAAAAGCACAAAACAAGCAAATTCCCCCAGCCCACTATAATGACCCAGCAAAAGAGACATACATAGTAGTGCAGAGATCTCAGTTACATACATGCAAACATGGTGATAAGCCATGAGCCACAAATAGACATTTCTGCTATAGTGGCCCTGTGCTACAGTACATGATAATGTGCAGATTCTAAGAACTAAGCAGACCACTCAGTATTGAACATACAATCAGATACAGGCAGCATTCTTTAGGTACTCAATAATCCAAGTTTGTTAATCCATTACTGTGCAATGTTTTAGATGCAATTATTATATATTTTGCCAATGCATTGACAAAATATGTAATAAATTCATCTGAAACATTGCACAGTAATGGATTAACAAGCTTGGTGTATTGAGTATTGATTATTGAGTACCCGAGGAGTGCTGCCTGCATGTGGTTTGATTTTTTGCCATTGGTTTTGCAACCAAGTATTGGAAATCCTGTGTTTGCCACTGTAGTTATCTGATTATTTGACACACACTGGATGGCCTCTCAGTTGAATCAGAACACACACAGCATCTGCTGTATTAATTGGAATTCTGGATCTATTTACATTGTGAATTATCAACAGAATTTGAACTTACTACACTATAAGACTATATTTTCCCATTTTTCTGTTATTTTACATATCCTTGGATAGGATTTCCCTGAAAAATTCAGAAACCAGTTTAGAAAAAGGGAGAGTGATTTTAATAATTATATTTTGTATTAATGGTGTTTATCCCATCAGTGGAGCCCAAAATTTTCTTTTTTCATTTTATTAGATCAATGTATTCATTACCTTTGCAATAACCGAAGGGTGTGCAAGATTTAGCAAAATGATGATTACATTTTATCAACCCTATTTAATCTCAGTTTTAAATTATATGTCATGTCTTTCTTTTTCCAATTGACCCAGATCTTAAGCCTTGTAAAGTGATCTTTGTGAGAAAAATGATGGATCAAGTTTCAAGTGGTACATCCTCTGCTTCAGCTTCTACTAGTGCTGCATATGCTAATCAAAGTTTATAATACAGCATACATCACTAATTAGAATCATCCAATCTCATGATTATAAATAAAATATATTCTATAAAGTAAGCGCTAACTTCTCTATTTCTACTAAAAGTTTCCTAACCACAAAATGCCTATGATTCACCTACAGCTGGTTTTAGTTTCCAAATATAATTATACAAAGCAATCAAAACAGAAAATTGGGGCAAACAGAAAATTCAGTGTTAAAACTACAAAGCAAATATATTCTGGATCATTTAGCTTCCATTTTGTATTCAATTTTCCATTTAATTCCTCTCTCTGATTTTTATTAGCATCCTATTACATAAATAAAAAGGTTCTTATCTGAATTATTAAAGTGGTTTAGGATAAAATACAACAAAGTATATGGAAGTATAGGCATGTGGGACTTAAGAAAAGTACTCACTGTCTCAGATAGGGTTGTCCTTAACTTTCATATTGATGTGATGAAGAGGATGACAGTACAGCTAACTGATTATTCTCTAACATGTTCATCATTCCTTCCTTTCTCCCTCATGTATTGCTTCAAGGCTCTCATATAGACTTGCATCAAAGAGATATTCAATTGTCTGTAAGTCGGTATATGCAACTAGCGATGTATGCTCTATAATTAATATAGTAATTTCTTTCTTTACTTTTAAACTTGCAATTCTCTTAATACATTGTACAAAAAATATTGGTCCATAATTGAAGCCCATGAATATTATGCCTAAAATAATTATGCCAAAAATTATATATTGTATTATTTCAGAAAAAAAGGTTAGCAAGACTTGATTCTAATCATCCAAAAGTTTCCCACCATTCTCCAGCACCTATTTTTCTCAAGTCTTTCTGTAATTCCCGAACCTTATTCAAATGTCCAAATCTTTCTGACTTATTAACGACTATACAGTACATTTGTGACCTACTTCAGCACATGCACTTCAACTGGAAAAAATTGGTTCAGTGTCATTTTATTCTGTAAAGCCTTTTTCCAAATTTGGGCACTTTCTTCCAATGTCTGATAAGTAAAGAAAAACAACTCTTCTACCATCTGACTCAATAAAGCCAGTATTTCTGAAATCACCTTTTTGACCATGAAAATAGTGGATAATGGAAAAGGTACTCTAGTAGCTCACCATCTGGGCCTCTTAAATACATATTTCCTTTTTTCACTTTGCTCTTACTATGATATTCATGTCATGATCCACAGGGATGTTTCCTGTGTGCTGATTTAAGTGGTAAGTAACTCACATAAAGAGAACTATACAATTAGAACAGTATACACCTATTTTTGTCCCTTAATATGAATATCCTTTTTTATACTGTAATACCTTATCCTTATAATTAATTTTATATCCTATACATTGTTAATCATCTTTAATAATGCAAAAGTCAGGCCTCGCTATCGCAACTGTCACTTGCAAGGTTCTGACATAAAATGAATAAGCTGTTAATACATTAAGATAGGAGAAATCTATTACACACAGCATTTTAGGTGACTTGTTAAAACTGATGTGATTCCCATCTTTTTGCTTATGGCAAAACAATTTTCTATGTATTATATTTATCATACTTATCATTTGAATCATTGGTCTCATCATCCTTAATCATTGAAATATTTAAACTTTTAATCAGAATAAAGGCCATGATCATCTGAAAACCCCATCCTATTACAAAGTGCCAAATCTTGCTTTGTACCCAATAACATATTTATGTTCATGATGATCTTCACAATACTATTTTCAGTTATGTTTATCTTTAGAGTTATTGTGCTGGCAAGTGCCCCAGTTTTATTATGACTGGGTCAACCAACCACTTTGTTGGCAAGTGGCCCAGGAGGTGCCTGTAAGAGCCACTCACTTGATGCTTCTACTAGGAAAGTGAAGTAGCTGTACCTTAAAGAATGTCCTTTAATTAAGCTGTCCTAGGAGATTTAAATTTTTTACAATGTATAACATTAATCCACATAATTTTCTCCTTTACTTTAACAGCAGTTGGAGTTGTCAGCAATACTTCATAGGGTCTTTCCAACCCTTCTGTCAGGGTGCTAGACCTTAAAAAATTTTGGACCATCACCTCATCATCAGGTTGTAAATCATTGCAAGCACCTTCCACATGTATTGGTTGTGTATTAATCATAGCAGCATGCATCTTCTTCAGCTGGTTGCTTAGTGAGATGAGATAACTCACAGTTAAGTAATTTATCTTGCTGAGTTCATATGTGGGTGCAATAACAACATTGAGTAGCTTTTGAAACGGTATTTCATATGGAGAAATATGTGTTACCTTTCTAGGTGCTATATTGATACAAAGCAGTACTAATGACAAAGCTTCAGGCCATTGAAAACTAGTTTCTTTTCTTATTTTAGATTGTTTGTTCTTAATTGTTCCATTATAACATTCAACTTTCTCATTAGTTTGTGGATGATATGGTGGATGCAGCTGTTGTTTTATTCTAAGATGTTGATACATCTTTTTAAAAACTAGTCCAATAAAGTGTGCCTTTGTCAGACAATATTACATAATATAAGGTATACTATACCTACAAACATTCCTGTGTGAGTTTCTCTCAGTAATTGATGTTGTTCCACTAGTGACAGCATACCCTACAACCCACCCTGAAAACAAGTTTACATACAAATACAAACTGAAGCATTCTAACCTTTGGAAGCTGAATTACATAAATTTGTATTATTATGCAATTATCTGAAGTTTGTTGAAATTATGAAGGTATTGTTTTAACAGGATTTCCTGCATTTTTCTGCAAGCAGATAATGCAGGAAACACAGTATTTGGCTGCAAATGATGCAAAGCTAGGAGCATACCAGCAACTCCTTTAAGGTTTCTGCATGTGCAATTGGGTTGTCTGTTGCTGTCAAAGTCTTGTAGTTTCCATAATGCCCCAAAATTTGCACCCCACCAAAAGCATATCTACAATTTGTGTATATATTTACACTTTTTCCTTCTGCCAATACATATGCTTTGTTAGTGCATTTTGTTCTGCTAACTGTGCTGAGTATGGTGATAAAAGATGGTTGAAAAAAGTTTTTGTGTCATCTACTATAATAAACACTGATTGTGTTATCTCAGTTTCTGTCTGCCTATAACAGCTCCCAGTAGACTAAATCAAGGCATTGTAGTAGTACCTCTACCAAATCAACAATTGGAGTAGTTTGTTCATCTACATACATTAAGCAATCATGAGAAATTACATATTCCACTCCCCATTCCTTTTTCTGAAACTCATAAATTAAATATTACATTTGACCAAGGTAATGTTACAAGGCATAATGAGGGCTAGTTACAATTTTGTTAAGCATTCAACAGTCACATGTCTACATTTCTCACAAGTTTTTAAAGCATCTACTATATGTAAGACAAAGCTTAAAACTGTCAATGTCTATGGAGCTCTGCATTGTTAAGGCCAGTAAATAGGTTGAGTGTTGGATGCCAGTGCTCAGGATCCTGGTGGTCAGAATCCAGATGCCAGCATCCTGGCAGGTTTATGATACCAACACCTGTCAGTTAGTATCCTAACCCTCTCCCTAATCCCTCTTTCCCTCCCAGGTACCTATACCAAACCTCCCCCTAGTGACAAAAAATAAACTCCCCCTCCCCACAGCCTAAAGCTAACCTTCCCCCTTTAGTGCCTAACCCTTACCCTCCCCCTAGTGCATAAACTTAACCATAACCTTCCCCATAACCCTGTTACTTACCTTCGGGTTGTCAGTGGATCTGGATACTGCTGCATGGATTCTGACAGGTGTAGGTATTCCTACACTGATATTCTAAGTGCATACATTCCATATGTTGATATTGACTGTATCCACCAGTAAACAATGGTATCATGTTAGTATATGTAGATACATGTGTCTAACAAAGGTATCCCAGTTTAGCTTTACCTTCATCTGGCCTTATCTTATATTCTATGCACTTAGGGCCTGATTCAGAGATGGACACTAATGCGATTGCAGCTGTGATTACAAAAGCAATGCAGCAATGAAAATATGCTAATGTTAGCAAAGATCACCTAAGCATAAAGATGCCCACTGCTGCCTTCATTTTGCATGCGATGATGCACACCTGTGTAAATATTGATAACATCGCCATTACATCAGTGGCCATCTTGAACTTGCAGCATGTCTGACCAGCCACAGTCTTGGGTGCTCTTCTGACATGCAGAGCTGCATATGCAATAGCAGTGGCAAATTTATGCATTCCCATGTAATAGCATTTAAATGGACAGGCACACCTGCATTTTTCTGACCACTCTTCATTACCATCCCCAAATGCTGACAACCTATCAGTCACTTTGTGATGGGATCCAATGTACATCCGCAATCGCAATCACTGCGCAAATGCAGTGCAACTTATAATCATGTGCAATGGCAAATAATCGCTCGATCTGCATGAAAATTGCATTAACATCCATCTCAGAATCAGGCCCTCAGTACCTATCTGGGTTAATTCTGGTCTGGTCCAAGTTACAGGGATAGACTATAACTTGCCCTCAACTAGTATAAATGTTTTTGCTGTGCTTTCCTACTTTGTGTACTACCTGTTGTAGTAATGTTGTCTGTGCATAATTTATTCCCATTTTAGTATTACTTTTCTTTTTATGTGGTACGAATGCCTTTTTCTAATTTTTCTTTAAGCGATGTTGAACTAAATTTCCATCATCATCATAAGTATATGCTGTGTCATAAATGTGGGTCAGAGTATTATAAGTATATGTCCCCTTATCATCAGATCTCTCCTTTCCATGCAACAAATAATTAGCTCTGTACTGTAATTTTAAAATCATATTTTCATCTGTTGGATATGTATCATACATTTGCATTTTAGAATTAAATAGCATTTATGTTTTCTCTACTATCTTCCCATGTGAAACACTCACTTGATTTTTTACTGGGGAAATGAAGCAGCTATATCTTAAAGAATGCCCTTCAATTAAGCTGTTTTAGGAGAGTTTAATTTTTTACAATGTGTAGCATTAATCCATGTCATCTTCATCTTTACTTTAATAGCAGTTGGAGTTATCAGAAATACTGTACTTCATAGGGTTCTTCCCACCATTCTGTCACCAAGCAAGAACCCTCAGGAAATTTTGGACCATCACCTCATCACCAGGTTGTAAATCATGGCAAGCACTTTCCACATGTATCTGTTGTACATCGATCACAACAGCACGCATCTTCTTCAGATGGTTGCTTAGTGATATGAGATAATTCACAGATTAATCGTTTAATTTAAATGAGTTCATATTTGGGTGCAATAACACATTGGGTAGATTTCTGAATGATATCTCATAGGGGGGAATATTTAATGCTTCTCTAGCAGCTATACTGATACAATGCAGTTCTAATGGCAAAGTTTCTGGCCACTGCAAACTATTTACTCTGTATATTTTAAATGGTTTGTCCTTAGTTGTCCCATTGTAATATTCGACTTTACCACTTAATTGTGGATTATATGGTTTATGTAGCTATTGTTTTAGGGCCTGATTCATTATAGATCGCAACTGCTTACGCAGATCAGCCAATGTTGGATACTGCACATGTGTATGTATTGCAGGGTTCATGTGAGGGTCAGCATTGTGATCACACTGCGATCATGTACAGTATGTAGTTACAAAACCATCATAAAGTGAGTGACAGGACGTCAGCATTTAGGGATGGTGACCGGGAGTGGTTTGGAGAAACACAGGCATGTCTGTCCTTTTGAATGCCGTTTCCTGGGCATGCATAAATTAGCCACTGCAATGGCATTTGCAGCTTGAGTACTGACTGCATGCGATGACAGTTGCAATTTCTGAGTAAGGACAGAACTGCTGTAATTCTGAATGAGTGTCCAATCTTACTGATGTATACACAGGATTGCATGGTATTATAGATGTGTGAAACTGGTAGTGGGCGTCTCTATACCAGGTGAGCAGTTGCAAACAATAGTATATTCTCACAGCAGAACTGCGTGCATAATCTCAGCTGCAATCACAAAAGCGATCCATAGTGAATCAGACCCTTGTTCGAGAAATTTACATCTTTTTAAATACCAGTCCAGTTAAATGTGTACCTTGGTCAGATGATATTACATACTTTATACCATACCTACAAACAAATTCCTGTGTGAGTTTCTTAGCAGCAATTGATGCTGTTGCACTAGCCACAACATACCCTTTGATCAACTCCAAAAGCAAGTCTACAGATAAAGTCTACATATACAAAATATACTAAAGTATTCTAACCTTTGATGGTATTGTTTTAACTGGACATCCTGCATTTTTCTGCAAGCAGAGTATCTGGCTGCAACTGATGCAAAACTAGGAGCATACAAGTTTGCCTGAATCAGACTAATCATGGCCATTTTACCTGCATGGGTCAGTCCATTGGTCTTTTGTGCTAATGTTAGCAAGAGTGATTATTTTGCAACAGGCATGCCCCCAAAAGCTTTGCTGTAAACCTTCTTTGTTTTGTGTACATTGCAATTTCCCACTTAGTCCTTTCCTATAATCACAGGCTTATTGCATTTTAATTAATGTTTGTTTACTTGACATACTGTACATATATCATTAGTAGACATGCAAACATTTTCTTTCACCATTTCTCTTTGTGCTGCTGCTTTCTCAGCAATATCAGCTTTATGATTTACATTAGTAATCTCATCATGTCCGGTCAAATATGGTTGGCATTTAATGACCGCATTCTGGGACACTTATTACATAGCTTCTAGCAACTCCTTTACTGCTTGCTTCTACATGTCCAATTAGGTTACCTGTTGCTTTCATAAAGTCTCTTTGGAAACATAATTCCCCAAACTCATGCACCACACAAAAGGCATATCTACTACATTTGTATATAGTTACACTTTTTCATTCTTGCAATAGGCATGCTTTTGTTAGTGCCTTTGGTCCAGCTGAAGTGTGGTGGTAAAGAAATGTTAAAAAAAAAGTTTTTGTGTTATCTGCTGATATGTCCACATACAGTACAATGGTTTTAGATAGGTGTGGAAAAAATGCTGAAAAGTAAGAATGCTTTCAAAAATAGAAGTATTAATAGTTTATTTTTTATCAATTAACAAAATGCAAAGTGGATGAACAGAAGATAAATCTAAATCCAAACAATGGCCCTGATTCAGAGCCGGACGCTCTAACAGAGCACTCGCTCTGAATCAGGGCGTCTTTTTTTTTTTATGGAGCGGCCTCCTGGCTGCTCGCATTGCTGTGGGTTGCCAACCACAGCTAATGCGAGCAGCTAGGATGATGGCCGCGATAGTCAAGAACATCGTGACCATTGGGCTTGAGATGAGATCCTTGTGGCAGGGTCTCATGGCCGCAAGCCCCAGGGAGCTTTCGGCCACCAAATGGTAGGTGTTCTCATGGGAATGCCTCCATCAACATCAACAGCATGCCCCCTTTGGTGCAAGACCCAGACCAGATTGCCCGTCGCTATCCGGTTTTCACACATGTGCATGACAGAGCCGGCTCCGTCATGCGCATGCGCTCTGGGCCACCATCGACTTGGCTGCGAGCACTCAGCGATTGCGACCAGGTCTGAATCAGGCCCAATATTTGTAGTGACCACGCTTTGCCTTCAAAACAGTATAAATTCTTCAAAACAGCATTAATTCCTTCAAAAACTTGCACACAGTTTTTGAAGGAATTCGGCAGGGAAGTTGTTCTAAACATCTTGGAGAACTAACCACAGATCATGTGTGGATGTAGGTTTGCCCAAATCCTTCTGTCTCTTCATATTTAATCCCAGACAGACTTGATGATGTTGAGATCAGGTCTTTGTGGAGGCCATATCATTTCTTCCAGGATTCCTTTTTCATCTTTACACCAAATATAATGACAATGACTATGTTTGGGGTCATTGTCCTACTGCAGAATAAATTTGGAGCCAATCCGATGCCTCCATGCTGGAATTGCATGATGGATAAATACCTGCCTGTATTTCTCAGCATTGAGGACACCATTAATCCTGACCAAATCCCCAACTCCATTTGCTGAAATGCAGCCCCAAACCTTCAAGGAATCTCCACCATGCTTCACTGTTGCCTGCAGACATTCAGTATTGTACCGCTCTCCAGCTGTAATGATGTTGCCTGTGTATCTAGGCATAATTTGTACCAATTTTAGTACTACTCTTCTCTTGATGTGGTAAAAATTAATTGTTCTCATTTCTCTTTAAGCAATGTTGAACTAAATTTCCATCATCATCAGTAAACAGTATATTGTACCAAAAGTGTGGGTAAGAGTATTTTAAATATATGTCCATTCATCATCATCTCTCTCCATTCCATACAACAAGGAATTATTAGATGTGTGATGCCATTATAAAATTATGCTTTTATCTGTCTGATAAGTATCAGACATTTACATTTTAGGATTAAACAGTAATTCTCTGCTCTCTACTCTGTCTACCCTAGGTGCACTTGGTTTACTCTTATTAGCAAATTACACGTTTGCTGGAAAAATAGTTTCCAATGAGACCAAACTCTCTGGGTCTATTGTCTTAACAAGCATTATCTGTGCTACATAGGCTGGAGGAGTAACATAACTATGGGCCTCATTCAGACCCGGTCGCAAGCACTGAGCACTCGCAACTGGGTCGATGTTTGCCCACTGGGTATGCACACGTTGGAGCCTACTCTGACATGCGCATGCGCGAGACCCGGCTAGCAACGGCCGCTCTGTCACTCCGGGTCTCGCACCAGTGGGGGCGAGCTGTCGATGTTGATTGACAGCTCGCCCCATTTGGAAGGCGGTCCGGGGGGTGGCCGGCCAAACGGATGTGTTCCTGATGGAACACTTGCCATTTGGGGTGGCCCCACTGACATCAGCAATGATGTTAGTGGGGAGCTTCCTGCTCGATCTGAGCAGGAAGCTCCCTGGGGCTTGTGAGTGCAGAGACCCAAACTTAGGGTCTTGTTGTAAGCCCCGATGGTCACGATGGTCCTCACCATCATGACCATCACCGTGGTTCGTCGCTAAGCTGTGGGTGGTAACCCACAGCTTAGCTAGCGACCAGGAGGCCGCACATCAAGATGCAATCAGCCGCCCTCAATCAGAGTGACTGCTTGCATCTAACAACCGGGTCTGAATGAGACCCTATATCCTTCTAACCATAATGTATATACCTTGCACTCAAGCTTTTTCCCTAATTTATCTTTCAACATTTTCAATTTATTTATATAAAAAGCTTCTATTTTAATGTATATCTGGTTATTTTGATTGACAACTCCTTAGAATATTCACAGTCACACTTCCATACTACTGATAAATCATACTTGCTGGGCTGCCTTGTGGGATCTATAATGCGAGAGTTTATTTACCCACTAGGAATTTTCCTTTTCCCTTTGTAAAGGCTGATCTTTATTTTATAGTCCAGCCCTTAGTATCCAATACAATGGTGATGGGATTTTTCATCTATGAAAGAACCTGATCTGGTTAAAGTGCCCTTCACAATGACACCAGTTAAAAGCTCTACTAAACTTGGCCTTACAAAGTATAAGGTGCTTAGGGCCTGATTCAGATGTGCTCGCAAGTGGGTCGATGTTGGCCCAGTGCGCATGCACAGGATGGAGCCGGCTCCGTTGTGCACATGCGCGAGACCCGGGTAGCAAAGGGCAAACCGTCGCTCTGGGTCTCATACCAAAGGGGGCAAGCTGTCGATGTTGAGTGACAGCATGCCCCATTTGGTGGGCATGCCGGGGGCGTGGCTGCCCAGACAGAGGTGCTCCCATGGGAATGCCTACCATCTGGGTCCTGGCTGCACTGACAAGTGATGTCAGTGGGAGTGCTTTCAGCTCTGTTTGAGCCGAAAGCACTCTTGGGCTTGCGGCAACAAGACCCTACCACAAGGGTATCATCGCAAGCCTGATGGTCGCGATGGTCTTGACCATTGCGATCATCTTCCTTGCCGCTCGCTATAGCTGTGGGTGGTCACCAGGAGGCTGCTCTAAAAATCAGGAAGGCTGGCCCTGATTCAGAGCGAGTGCTCTGTCAGAGCGTCTGGCTCTGAATCAGGGCCTTAGTCACGGTAGGAGGTATCCCTGACACTATTCAGTTTATGGGAGTTTAACCATAGCCTCTGCCTTACACTAGCTCCTGTCCAGACATCAGCCACCATCAAGACCTGGCTAGTCATACACATAAATTCTCACATTAACACTCTCAATTTAGCAAGATATGGTTGACAAAATATTAACAATAAATTAAACTTTAAAATTGAAAAAAATTTAACCACTTAAAGTAAATTGTTTCCATATTCACACTATTAAAGTAGACTTAAACAAAAATAAGTAAAAAATTACACACATGTAGATGAATAGAAACAGGACCTGAATCAGTCTGATGGGTGTGATTTTTTTTTTTACCATCTGCCAGATCGCTCACAAAGCTGTGAGTGACCATCCACAGCTTGTGCAAGTGGCCTGGAGATGGTTGCGATTATCGTGACCATTGAGCTTGTGACGAGACCCTGTGGTAGGGTCTCGGCTCCCGCAAGCCCGAGTGGACTTCCTGCTCAAATAGAGCAGGAAGTCCACAACTGACATCGCTGATGATGTCAGTAGGGCCACCCACAAATGGCAGGTGTTCCTAAGGGAACACCTGCATTTGCCTAACCACCACCACTCCCCATCTACAAAATGGGGCAAGCTGTCACTCACCATCGAAAGCCGCCCTGTCTTGTAGTGAGCCCGGAGTGACTGAACTTCAGTCACTCACTGGGGCTCGTGCATGCGCACGCTAGAGTCGGTGCATGCACAGGGGGCAAACATCGACCCGCTTGCAAGCGCTGTGCGCTTGCGAGTGGGTCTGAATCAGTCCCAGAGTACAGTACATGGAACAGTGAAAGAAAAATTAGCTCTTACCTCAAGGCCACAGTTGAACCAAGTCCTACTTACGTCTTCATGGATCAATGGTGGGTTGTTCTCAAGGGACCTTCATAAAAATGGTATGACATAGTAACAGAACACAATGGATTATTATCAAGTTTTATTATGCACATACGTACAGAGTGCCTCATTCAGACCTAGACACTATCCGCAGTTTGCTAGCTATTGCCAATGGTTGCTAATCTGCACATGCATATGCATTGCAGTACGCATGCGTGAACTACGCAGTGCATTTGCACATCCCTTGCTCATACAGCAAAACCAGCCCAGCAGACTGAGTGGCAGGAGAGGTCATTTGTGGGTGGTAACAGGGGCAGTCCAGTAAAAATGGGGGGAGTGGAGGTGTGAACACAGGTATGCCTGAGTGTTTAATCACTGTTTTAGAGGCGTGCATAATTAACAGGCAGCGTCATAGTACAGATCACCAGCCATTTTTTTACTCTGTTTTCCTCGCAATGCTTGTGGTAGAAAAAAACTACCACAAGCACTGCGTTCACATCCGATAGTGGTCAATGTACCAATGTTTTCACAAACTTCCAGGAGATGACGTGGGGCAGTGGGCATCTCTGCATTCACTAAGGGGAGTCTACATACACAAAGCAAATGCTCATACAGGTAAGATGGGTGTGCTTATGCCTTGGTGAGTGATCACTCCCCGCCATGTCACTTTCAAATATTTGCATACACATTGAGCAAGCCTATGCTCATTGCAACCGGGTCTGAATCAGGCCCCCAGAGTATGCAAAATCAGATATGCAGGCTAATACAGATATTTTTAAGACATATGCTAATCAAAGTTTATTATACACCCCCAATGGCAACATCCCAATCTCATGATAATGATTAAAATATCAGAAATATTCCATAAGTGCTATCTTCTCTCTTTCTTCTAAAAATTCCCAACTACAAACTATTGTATGCCTATGATTCACCAGCAACTGGTGTTTGTTTCTAAATATATTTATACAAGGCAATCAAAACAAAACATTTCTGCAAACTTAGAATTTAATATTAAAGCTACATTGCAAATATATTCTGGATCATTCAGCCTCCATTTTTTATCTAGTTATCCATATTATAGAGAAATTAATGTTCATCAAAATGAACTACAAATCATTGGAACACCATAATCTTAAAAAAATGTATATGCAAATGTTGATTCCAGTGGGGATGAACTAATATTGTGGGAAGAATATGATGATCTCCTTGACATCAACAATCAGGAGGATGATGCAGAGTTTAATGAAGGGATTGGGTTGCCCAGGGCACTTAAATAAAGAGGGCCTTCTATGGTCTAATATTAAGAACAAAGTCATAATTCACAAAATAAATATAGTGGGCCTGATTCACATGTGGTCTGTGCATGTATCCTGATGGCTGCTGCCGGGTGATGCAGAAATAATTTGTATGCAGAGAGAGGAAATTTTGGTGGGCATTCCTGGAAGTTAACTGGGAAGTGGCTAGGCAGATGTGGGCATCTCACTCACTCAGTCACTCATGCAGAGAATCATACATGCACATAGAGTTTGAGAAACTCACACTCACATACTTACGTTAAAACTCTCTCTACCCTTGTAGACCAGGTACTGGTTGTTCAAGTTGTCTGTCATGAAGGAACTGGCAATGGGACTCTAGCAACTCTGCCTCCCTATCTTCCATGATGCCAAAAGGTAGAGGACTGATCAATGTGCCATTTACCCCTCCCTCTCCTCCTGCTTATTACACAGGCTGTCCAGAGATGCTGCATTGAGCACTGCAATCCAGTGTTGACATGATGCCTATGACAATGATAATGAAATTGTCAATGTCAACAATAATGAAGATGATAACTGAGCCCAAGGCCAAAACAAAATATTTGCTAATATTTTTATTCAAATTTTAAAAATATTATAGCATGTTGGTTAAGTTTATATTGGTACAACATGCAAAAAAGAACAATATAAATAAAATGTCATACTAAACTTATTTCATATTTCTTTTATGCCCCCCCAAAAAAATGTTGCTTATGTTACCATCATGTGCAAGTTACATAAATCTGTTCTTCTTCTTGTGAATGAAGGTTAGATTTTTTAAATAAAATCTAAACTAATAAATATAAATGAAAAGAAAATGAAAGCTGCATGATGCTCATATAATGTTCTCCTAAGCCATGGCTGTCAACACCTTGACCCCCACCCTTCTCCATGAGGGCCCCAAAGGGAGTGGGGGAGTGGAATCTACAGGTGCTGCCATCCAAGGCTCTACCGAGCATTGTACAAGCAGAATTTAGCCCTCATTTTCAGAAAAGAGGTGATGGTGGGACTGCAAGGTGAGGGGGATCTTTCCACAAGTCTGCAGCATTTTCACTTCAGCAGTAAAGCCAAACATTCTTATTCTTTGCTGATAAGCATGTCCATGAAGAAGATCTAGTACCTTTCATGGAAAAGTAAGCAAAAGGTATGAAGGTGACTATGAGTGTATGACAAACTGAACAAAGACATATACCATTACTGTGTACAAATAGTGACTATAATTTGATCATCTGGTCAATCCATCTGCAAGCATAATTAGTACTAGTAATTGTAAAGTGTCCTAATTTGATTACTGGTGATTATACTAACATGTGGTGTCATTATTTCTTTATGGCCTTGGAACCAGTAGAAGTTGCATCCCCTACAAGCTAGTTAACTTTAGACACCTTATTCATGCTAAGCTAAAGCTTAAGAGTGGTGAAAGGGAAAGGAATGCAGCCCAAAAATTTGAAAGGCTGCTTTTGCTCTTGCCCTGGCGTCTGGACCACCATTTTAATATTTCTTGTAGTGCCCTTGGGTCTGGACCACCAATTTAATCTACTTTCTTGTTGTAAATAATGATTTGTTTTAATATATTTAATATAGTTAAAAATTAAATAATATATTTATATTATGCAGAGAATTTTTGGTTAGTCTCATCAGGACTAGCCCCAGAAAATAGTAGGGCTAATGCTGGCAGCAGCTGCCCTGGACCAGCAATTGGGTGTTCTTTAAAGGATTTAAAGTAATCTATCTCCAAATACTGCCCAGATGTTACATCACTTTCTCACCATAACCACCATCATCTACAGAGGCCAGCAAGCACTGCAGTCTCCCTCAAAATTAAATAATTATAATATTTTTAAGCAAATAATTTTTCTTATACATTTGAAAAATTGGTCTAAAATTTTACTTCCATCTCCATGTTATAAATATCCATTTAATATATGTTCCCTACATACAGTATTTAATTTCTATTCTTATTTCTTATATTTTACTATTTGTCAATAAAATCAACATCACCAGTATTTACTTCTTACAAGGAATTGTCCTCTAATTCTGCCACAATTTAATTTCTGTGTTTTGCACAAATGGACCTCACTTTTGCTTATTTCAATTGTATTCTATAGATGTCATATCTGATATTAAACTGTTGTGTGTTTGTGCTGCTCTATCACTAAGTTTATGCAGCCAGTTCTTTGCAGCCTTTGGACAATATTGATAAAAAAAGGAAAATATTGTAAATTTTGAGGAGTTCATTTATAAAATTGACTGTAAATAACTATGGGGTAAATTTAATAAAGGTCAGTTTAGTGTTTTTGGACAAATTTCCATTGATTTTGTAAACCAAATGTTTACTAAAGTCAAATCTGATGATGAAATGACTAAAACCCCATCTTTAGAACATTGGACCAACAATCAATTTTTCAACAGAGATGAATAGGATCCACAGATTTACTAATAATCAACTACAAAATGACAGGAATCCTGCCCAAACAATAGACCTGCCTGGAGCAGGCAAATTTGGGAAAAGCACTGCATGGATCACTTTGATCTAAGAAGGCTTCATTAGGGTCAAACATGAACAAAGTGCTAAATTTAAAAAAGTGTGAAGCCTCCCCCTCCCAAATCAGTAACCAGTCCTTGACTTCTCAGCCTGGTCTGGTAATGGAAAGTAGGGAGGAAATGGAATGGGGTTCCCTCAATTTTCCAATAACCAGCAACAGGCTGAAAGATCCAGGGGGATAATGCCACAGCAGTGGGATAAAAAACATGGGGTCCCCCTGCCTTCACATTAACAAGAATCAAACTAAGCAGCCTATGGTTGGAATTCCTTGAAAAGTTGGGACCCCAAAAATAATATAAGAACCCCCCTCCCAAGGAACTGCCAGCACTGGTGATGATGGGTGTGGGGTTAATGGTTACATAATAGGTAATAATTTTGTTAGTAATAGGTATACTATAAGATCCAGGCTGCCTGCACCCACATTCCACACTTGTGGAACAACTCATGCCAGAATGCTTGGACATTAAGAGCCCACTGCTATCTATAGTCCACCTGCAAAGAAAATATTAAAATAAACAGTACTCACATGCTAACTGTGGTAATCCTTTATTGGGAGAAACAATTAACATAACAAAAAAAACTATTGTGTACTTAGCAAATCCTTGGCTACATGGACCAAAGAGGAAGCCACCCAAAGGTTTTGAAATTGAAAATTTAAATTGTTTTTAAATATATATATATATTTTTTATTTTATTTTATTTTTTTAAACTAAAGGATCACCGCAATCGGTGTGTGTATTAGTACTGTGTTTATTTTAATATTTTCCTTATAGGCGGACTTCAGACGCCAGTTGGACCTTAATGTCCAGGCATGTTGTGTTTGCAATGAACAATGGCCCTCATTCAGAGCCGCACGTTACCAACAGTACGCTCGTTGCGTTCCGATGTTGACTAACCGCGCATGCGTCGGTGTTACACTGCGCATGTGCGTACGGCAGATTGCGAGCTTTTTTTCTCTCATTCCTAAAATAGCGTACAGGAAGTGACATGTCAAATGTGATTGACAGAACAGGGCGTTTTTGGGTGTTGACGGGGGTGGAGATGGAAAAACGCAGGCGTGGCGAGGCATTTTTGGGGCGTACATACATTAGCAGATGCGAACGTCAAATGTGTTCGGACCGTCACATACGTCACTGGAACATCCTCTTTCCCTTCAAAATGCTCGCACAGTTTAGGGTCTGGATTACTCGACCACATTGGCGATGGCCTTCTCCTCCGTCCCGGGACTCCATGATGTTGCAGCGATTAATCGCGGGTGGTCACAAAAGCAATTAGTGTTGTATTGAAAACCGGCTTGGTATGTGTTTGGAAAGCAGTTTATTGGGATAGCACAAAACCGTACGCAGGTGGAAATCATACCTGCTAATGTCAGGATTACACAATCAACGTACATTTTTTGGGGTTTTTTTTGGCCTCAATTTGTTGTTTATGGCCTATTGTGACAATAATGTCATCATGTTTTAATTAGCTCCCCTTTTTTTTTTTTATGTGGAATTTGCATCGTTATGTGATTTTTTAAACGTTCCTTCAAGAGCCCTTTTTTTTAAAAAAATGAAATGGTTTTTTGTGTCCTTTTTTGCCTTTAGGGCCAGGATTAAATGTAACCCATTTGTACAATAATGTCACAATACAATGTCAGATTTTTATCATAAATTTATTGTTTAAACACAAACCAATTGGCATAATATTTTGTTTTCTTTTTTTCTGGCAAATAAACTTTTTATCAAAAATAAATAATCAATAACTGCTAACATAAACATACAAAAATAAATTAAAAACATTTCACAAGAAAGGAGAGGGAAGTTTTGACCAGAAAGGAATATGAGCCAAGCACAGAAGGAGTGTGGGAATGGATGGGGGAGGGTGGGCGCCAGACCGGGTCCCGGATGCCATCGGGCTGGCCTGTCCAGAGGCAGATGTTGTGGCCTCTGGACTAGGCACAGGGCTAGGCACATTTGGAGGATTGGCTGATGTTGTGCCAGAGGTGGAGGATCCTGATGTTCCGGAAGGAAGGGAGGTCGGCTCCACCATGTGCTGGCGAACGAGCTGCTCCAGGGCATCGGCGATGCGGATGTTGGCCCTGGTATTTTCCGCCAGGGCCTGACCAATGGTCACGTTAGCCGCAGCATTTTGCTCCAGGGCCTCAGCCACCCGTATCAGACTGGCGTCCATCCTCTGCAGAATCTCCGTATGGAAATCCGATTTTAAATTGAGTTCTGTGAGGAGGCCCACTGCCTGCGAGGGGGCACGCCCTGGACTGGCTTCTGCAGGGTCCTCAGCCGGATGTACTGGTTCCTCCCCTGCAGAGCCAGCAGAAATTCTGCGGCCAAGGCTTCCCTCTGGAGCAGACTCATCCGCCTGTGTCTCTATTGAAAAAATGAGAAAAGAGTCACATTAGAATCTACATATTGGCACAATAGCATTTCAGAGTTGGTGACATCACAATACTTACCTGGGCCAACATGAGGAGCCGCAAAGTCTGGCATGTCCATATCCATGTTGGACACGCCAAACACCTCCACAGGCTGCACACACCCCTGTGCCAGCTCTTCTAAATCCGTCAACTCCAATGACACAGGGGTGGGACCCCCACCTGTCCCCCTTGCATGCCTAGCCCTGTCCGCGAGTTTTTGCTTTAGGCGATATTTGAAGTCGCCCCATCTGTGGGGAAAAATGGAAGCCATTATCCTTTGGTTTAAAATGGGGTTTGTTTTTAGGGGGGGCAAGGGTTTACTTACCGCCGTTTGACATCCCGGGCTAGACGGACATACTCACCCACTCTATTGACAGCAACGGCTACCTCTTCCCACATTCTCCACTTCTGGCTTAGACTCATATTCCTGTCTGCCTGTGGCAGGATGTCCACACACTTCTGGATCAAAACCTCCATCTCCTTTCTTGTGAAATGTGGCTGCCTTTTTTTTTTGGCCGCTTTGGCCGGAATACTGCGCCCAGCAGCCTCTTCCATGTCATCCTCCTCACCTATTTGTGTAAATTTACAGAATTCACAAAATCACAACTTGCCTAATCTTATGTTTCAAATTAATCGTTGATAGAAAATGCATGAAAGACTTACCGCCTGACTCTTGGGCATTTTTTCCCTGGTCTGTCGCCATGTCTGAGGTCCAAACAAGAAATACACCAGAATTTGAATGTGTTTTCGTGACGTATTTATACATGCTTCCTTATTTTGCGGCCGCATCATTGATTGTGCGGCCCTATGATCCCTCCTTAATTTGTGCGGGAAACGAAACACTATTTATGGCTTGGTGTGCCTCAAGTCGAGGTGGCGTTTTTGGATTGTTGGAGGTTATCTTGGCTGGAGTTTATTGATTGCGTAGAAAGGAGTTGGCGGTTGGAGATTCGTTTGTTGGTTAGATTTGCGTTTTTTTTTCCGTTATCTTTGTTGGTTTATATTTTTGGGACCTCGTTTCTTGATTTGGTAAGTTTTGTGAAGTCTAACTTTTGTTCAATTGTTGTTTCATTGTGTTTCGTATATTTTGTAATTTTTGGATCTCTAATTTCTTCTATTTTAGATTTTGTTTACTTTCGACCCCAAAGACCTTTTGATTTTGCATCTTAGATATTTGCTCTTGGTAAGTCCATTTTTTATCTTGTATTTGCAAACTAATTAGCGCATTTTTAGTAGTTACTCTTGTGACTTGTATTAGCGAACTAATTAGCGCATTTTTAGTAGTTACTCTTGTGACTTGTATTAGCGAACTAATTAGCGCATTTTAACTGCTAACTTTTTGGTGGTTTATCTTTCGCTTTTTGAGCCAACATTTCGACCCGTTTTGATGTACTGTGTTAAATGTCGCTTTGCGGTTTTGCTAAATGGGTGTTTGGCATATTTTAACTTTGGTCTAGCACAAAATTTATAAACAAAAATGCACAGAGTGAAATGTGTCAAGTAATTTTGGTGTTTATTTTCAGTTTGGACGTATCATGACAATACCCCGGCATGTAAGCAGCAATGGATGGTATCATCAACCTAAGTTGTTTTAATATAGTTTTGGGGTGGGTCAAAAGCCTTACTTTGAAATCTTTGAATTTCAGGTTGATCTGGGGCGGATTGTTCTGGCCATGCTCCCGGAAGCCGACCAACCTCAATCTCATCCCAGGCGTAGGCATCGTAGGCATGCAAGGCCCCAGATATTTTGAACACGTGTCACCCTTTTTGGAATGCCCGATGATGAGGTTTTAAGACGCTACCGTCTACCTCCCAAAATCATCATAGACACTCTCTCATTAATAGAAAGTGATCTTGAGCGGCAAATTGACAGTCCAACAGCAATACCACCACTGACGCAATTTATGGCGGTGTTACATTTCTGTGCCTCAGGATCGTTTCAAACAACGGTGGGAATAGTGGTGGGCATCTCCCAATCCTCCTTTTCCCGGATCCTG
Source organism: Taudactylus pleione (assembly GCA_031769625.1). Lineage (NCBI taxonomy): Eukaryota > Metazoa > Chordata > Amphibia > Anura > Myobatrachidae > Taudactylus > Taudactylus pleione. The sequence goes on along the minus strand of JAUIMM010000040.1, from coordinate 1,835,591 downwards.
AGGGCAGTGATGGAGGCACTTTTCAAGCACCTCCATCATTTTATTAAAATGCCTTTGGATATGGGTGCCCTTAGTGTGGCCAAGGCCAATTTTTACCAAATAGCTGGCTTCCCACACATCATAGGGGTTGTGGATGGTACTCACATACCACTTCAGCCTCCAGCACGGCTGGAGGCAATATTTCGCAACCGTAAACACTATCACTCCCTGAATGTAATGGTGGTATGTGATGCCTCCCTCCAGATCCTGTCCCTGAATGCTAAATTACCAGGAAGTGCACATGACTCCTTCGTCATCCGGCAATCAGGGATATGGCAGAAATTAACCAACCTACAAGCTGGTGATGCGTGGCTTCTGGGTAAGTGGAGACCTTTAGTACATAACAATGTTAAGCTTGATAGACAGTGTTCCTGATGTTGTCTCTTATTTTTCACAGGAGACAGTGGATACCCTTGCATGTCCTGGCTGCTCACTCCTTATTTGGCTCCCACACCAGGCCCACAAAGTGAGTATAATTCCGCACTTACAGCCACCAGGCAAGTGGTGGAGCGCTGTATCGGCCTTTTAAAAGGCCGATTCAGATGCCTCCACCACTCTGGTGGTGAGCTCATGTATTTGCCGGATATGGTGTTGAAAATTGTGGTCCTGTGTGGGATATTTCACAACATCGCCATAAGGAGTGGTGTCCCAATGCAGCCAGAGGATGCCTTACCGAGGATGGCCCCCCCGAGCTTGGTCGGAGGTCAGTATGTGGGGGGGCCATACGCGATGATGTGGTGGCCAGATTTTTTAGGTAAGTTTGACCAAAACTACAGTGTTTATACCTAATGTGTTTGTGTTTGTTTGCGAACATCTAATTTATTTGTATTTTTTTCACCATCTTCTGTTTGTCCACATAATCTTTGGCACTCCAACGCTCACTACTTCCTGCTACCCTTACCAAACCTGGATCTGGTGATTTGGGGCATATATTCTGGAACCCATATCGCAACGCCATGTTTGTGGAATCATGTTGGCATGGTCCTTCGTCAACCAGTTCTTGATTGTTTTTTTAATTTAAATATTTTATTTGTATGTGTTGTATTTGAGTTTATCACTGTGTTTTTTTTTGAGGGAGTGACCACTTTGAATTCTCATTTATGTTGTGAATAAATGTTTGGAGAGTGAAATGGTCTTCCTTTTTTTGGACGTTAACAGCAAGTGTAACCAGGTTAACACACCTTACATTTGACTAAGGGGTAATCCAGTACTGACACCAGTTGATGTAAACTGAAATATGTTTTCAGGTTCCCAACCCACACCAAAAGGAAGCCTGTCCAAACCTTTGGATTTGGAAGATTGGCCTAAGCAGCTTGCACACCAACTAGGAACCTGTAAAATGTAGAAATATCTAATTGACACTACACCCAAAAAGGGAAATGACATTGTTACTGTTCTGTGTTTCTTGTGGCTGATTTACATACAAATACAAAACACAATCTAACTTTTAAAAAAGGGAAATCCTTGCAGGAACAGTCAACTTATGTCAGGGTTTTTTTGTTTTTTTTTGGAAAAAAAGAATGAGCCAGAACATATATTCGAAATCAACAATTTATTTAGAAAACTAAAAAAAACAAAAAAAACTACTGGCGAAGGATGCCAGACAGCCGGTCAAGGCCCACAAGAACGCCAATGACATGTTGGCGCATCTGGCCAACACATTCGACCACCTCTTGCCGACGCCTCTGTTCCTCTGTGTGTGAGAAAAGTGTGTGGATTAATAAAACAATAGGGAAGCCACATTAACAAAAAAAAAACAAAACTAAATCACTCCTAAACCTAAAAAAAAGAAACCAAAACAAAAAGGGGGTGCTGTCAAAAATACCAGGCCTATGTACAAATTCCCACAGGTGTGATATGTGTATGTTGAAACCAGCAGGAAGAGGTAAAGGTAAACTGCTAAATCACCAAAAGTAAACCCAAAAATCACGAATAAAGGCACGACACATGATTACATACAAACAGTTTGTGCTTAAAAAAAATGCGAAAGAAAAACATACCGGGAGCCAAAACGGGAGCTCCGGAAGTCCCTCCATGTTCTTCCTCGGAGGAGCCTTCATTCCCCAAAGAACGGGGAGGGGTAATGACGGACTCCGGGGAGGGGGTAATTGTAAGAGGGGTGGGTGGAGGAGAGGGGGAAGTGGGACGGAGGGGAATGAGGCCCGACAGTTCCAGGAGAGGGTCTGGGATGGCTGGGGAGGAGTGGGGTATAGGGGAAATATTTGGGGTGGAGTGTTGGCTGGGGGTTGGGGATAGTGGCCGGGAACGCCGTCTGGCCGGACGGTGACGGCGTAGTCTTGGCTGTCCACCTAAAATATGTCAAACAAAATGAGGTTAGTTTCTGGCCAAATCCGGGGCCCAAATAAAAAAAAAAAAAACACCAACAAAAAACATGCAAATAGGAGTAGAATGAAAAAAACAGAAATAGAGGGAAAACATGCACACGCAGATATGAGGACAAATAATAAATAGGACAGACAGGAAAACATGCACACGCAGATATGAGGACAAATAATAAATAGGACAGACAGGAAAACATGCACACGCAGATATGAGGACAAATGATAAATAGGACAGACAGGAAAACATGCACACGCAGATATGAGGACAAATAATAAATAGGACAGACAGGAAAACATGCACACGCAGATATGAGGACAAATAATAAATAGGACAGACAGGAAAACATGCACACACACAAACACAAACATGAAAACCACAATACATAACACTTACTTTCCAGTATCTGCATGCGAAAGCATGCCAGCAAGCGGGGCGTTCGCCGTTGCAGGTCTGACCACCTGCGCTCCAGCTGCCCGATGTTGCGGCGTGAACCTAAGGACCGCAGGCGGGACCGTGCCTCCGCATACGCGGAGCTCTTCTGCCGGTTGGTGATGGGTGGAGGCTGGCTGGTGATACGGCAATCCATCACCTCCGTAAGCACCAGCAGCTCGCGCCTGGTGAATGCGGAGGCTCTCATGATGGCAATGGAGTTTTTCATACAAAACATTTTTGATAAAGTGTGCAAAAAATTTCTGATTGGCTAATGTATTTTGGAAATTAACAGGAGCAATTTTATTGGTTAGTGTATGAGTCATGTGTTCAACAGGGCCAGAAATCTCTGGAGAGTTATGATAGGCTTGATGCAGTGACATGCGTTTGCAAATTTAAATAAAGAAATGAACCCCAGAAAATATGCGAGGATCCACAGCAATAGAACATTTGTTTAATTGTGGTTCACATGTTTTTTGAACAATAAAAGCGAATGTTCCATCCGTACGTATTCTGCGGGTAAACACAAACACGGACAAGAGTAAAGTTTCTTGCATTGTGTAGAAAAAAAAAAACAATTAGGCTAATTGATACATTGATTGGCATGATACGATTGAGGGAGGTAGGCAGAATAAAGGAGCAGGTAATCGACATCTGACAAGGCCACTTCCGGTTTAACTTGTGCGTGCGTTCCCTTCAAGCCATTTCGGTGATGTACGCTCGCTATTTCGCACGCTCATTAGTTAGAGGAGGGGTCGCCTGAGTTTAGGGAGGAATTTTAGATGCGAACGAAAATACGAGCGAGCCATTGAATTTAAATAATTTTGTACGTACGCCTAACGTACGTGCGCCCGCTCGCGAGTGGGTCTGAATCAGGCCCTATATTATTGACTAGTATTAGCTCTGCACCCACTGCCACTAGGGTAGTTCTTCAGAAGGACGGACCCCATTTTATTTTTCCCCTATTTTCAAATAACAGACCAGGCTTAAAAGTCCTGAGCTAGTCACTAATTTGAGGGGGGGCACACATTTGTTTCTATTTCAACACTTTGTTAATTTTGCAACCTAACAAAGCATAGAAGCATAGAAACATAGAATTTGATGGCAGATAAGAACCATTTGGCTCATCTAGTCTGCCCATTTTTAAACATATTATTACATCAACCCTTATTGATCCTTACTTCTTCTGACGGATATCCTTATGTCTATCCCATGCATGTTTAAATTGCTCAACTGTCTTAGCCTCTACCACCTCTGATGGGAGGCTATTCCACTTGTCCACTACCCTTTCTGTGAAGTAATTTTTCCTCAAATTTCCCCTGAACCTACCATCCTCCAGTTTTAGAACATGTCCTCTTGTTCTAATACTTCTCTTTCTTGTAAAAATGTCTCCTTCCTTTACCTTGTTAAAATCCTATATATATTTGAATGTTTCTATCATGTCCCCCCTATCTCTTCTCTGCTCAAAACTATACATATTGAGATCTTTTAGTCTTTCCTGGTACGTTTTGTGGTGTAGACCTTGCACCATTTTAGTTGCCCTTCTTTGTACAGTCTCTAATGTATTAATATCCTTCTGGAGATATGGTCTCCAGAATTGAACACAGTATTTGAGATGAGGACGTGCCAATGACCTATACAGTGGTATTATCACTTCTTTCTTTCTGCTACTGATTCCTCTCCCTATGCAACCAAGCATCTGACTTGCCTTCCTCATTGCTTTGTCACAATGTTTGCTTGCCTTTTAAGTCACCTGAAATAGTGAATCCTAGATCCCTTTCCTCTTCAGTACTTTCCAGTATAGTGCCATTAATACTATATTTAGCCTTTGGATTTTTGAGACCCAAGTGCATGATCTTGCATTTTTTGGCATAAAACTGTAGTTGCCACGTTCTTGACCATTCCTCTAGTCTTCCTAGATCATCAATCATTTGTTTTACTCCTTCCTGGTGTGTCTACCCTGTTCCATACCTTTGTGTCTTCTGCAAAAAGGCATAGTTTCCCTTCAATACCATTTGCAATGTCACAAATAAAGATATTATAAAGCACTGGTCCAAGTACAGATCCCTGAGGTACTCCACTGGTAACATTTCTCTCTTGAAACTGCACTCCATTTACTACAATACCCTGTTTCCTATCCTGCAGCCATGATCTTATCCATTCAACTATTTTTGTATCTAATCTCATGCTTTCCAGTTTATTTAACAGTCTGCGATGTGGAACAGTGTCAAAAGCCTTACTAAAGTCTAGATAAGCTATATCTATGGCCCCCCCTTTACCTATGTCCTTAGTCACCCAGTCAAAAAAATCAATAAGATTTGTTTGACATGATCTCCCCCCAAGTAAATCCATGCTGTTTGGGATACTGCAAATTGTTGGATTTGAGATTATCTATGACTCTTTCTTTTAAGAGTGTTTCCATCAATTTCCCTACTACTGATGTAAGGTTCACTGATCGGTAGTTGCTTGCCTCTTCCTTGCTTCCACTTTTATGCAGTGGGACAACATTTGCTCTTTTCCAGTCCTCTGGAATTACTCCAGTAGCTAGTGACTGGTTAAATAATTCTGATAATGGTGTTACCAGCACCCCTTTAAGCTCTTTTAGTATTCTTGGATGTATCCCATCTGGCCCCATTGATTTATCCACTTTCAGTTTTGAGAGTTCTGATAGGATCTTCTCCTCTGTAAATGTGCTTGTTCCTACCTCATTTTTCTGATTACACCTGCAACTTAACTGTGGTCCCTTTCCCTCTCTCTCATTAGTGAATACTGAACAAAAATAATTATTAAGATGATCAGCTATTACATTGTCTCCTTCAACAAGACTCCCTCTTTCTGTCTTTAGTCTTTTTGTTCCACCTTTTGTTTTTCTCCTTTCGCTTATATACTTAAACAAAGTTTTTCCCCCTTTACGCACTGACTGTGCCATCTTCTCCTCAGCTTTTGCCTTTGCACATCTGATTAGTTTCTTAGCCTCCTTCTGCTTTACAAGATACTCCTCTTTGTCTTCATTATTTTGTGTCACCTTGTATTTCCTAAAGGCCATCTTTTTTGCTTTCACAATACTTGCTACCTCTTTCCCAATCCACACTGGCTTCCTTTTCCTCGTGGTTTTCCTAACCCTTTTGATACTAAGGTCTGTTGCCTTTACTATTGCACTTTTTAAATTTTCCCACCTCACCTGCACGCCTTTCAAGTTCCTCCACTCTGCCAAAGATTTGCTTAAATATCTTCCCATCCCTGCAAAATCAGCCTTCCTAAAATCTAACACCTTTGTTTTTGTATGGGTTGAGTCAGTATCTGTCTTTATTCTGAACCATACTGCTTGATGATCACTGGATCCCAGGTTTTCACCCACTTTTACATCAGATATTCTGGGCCAAAGGTAATAGGTAGTCAGTTTTAGTAACAGTACAAACTCGCACTTTCTCGCACTTTTAAAAAGTGCGAGTTTGTACTGAAACTCGCAAATTCAATAGCCTGCAAACTTTTCAGCTCGAGGCTACTGCATTTGTGAGTGCGGGCGAGTTTAGGACTATGTAAACTGACACCTTTTAATGCGAGTAGCATTAAAAGGTGCGAGTTTTAGAGAAGCCATCACAGACCAGTGAGATCCGTGATGGCTTCTGTGTGTGTTAAAAAAAAAAAATGTGCACCCCCCCCAAAAGCTTAACCAGCCCCGGGCTTTATAAAGCCTGTTCTGGTTCTAAAAATACGGGGGCCAAAATGCATAGGGGGCCCCTGTATATTAAGAACCAGCACAGGGCTTTGTTGAGCTGGTCCTGGTTCTGGAAAATCAGGGGACAAAACGAGTAGGGGTCCCCTGAAAATTCCTGAACCAGCACCGAACTCTTTCTAGAAGGGGGATAATGCCACAGCCAGGGAAAACCTTTCACCAGTTTCCCCGGCCAAAGCATTATCCATGACTGCTTGTCAGTCCAGGCCGGGGATCCCTGGGGAGTTGTTTACCCCCCCAATAAAGGGGTACCCCAGGCCTAGACTGATAGCTCAGGGCTATCCCCAGCACCCTAGGGCGGTGGGTGCCGGGTTGATAGTGTAAAGTGTAAAATTAAATTTACCATATTGTCTTTATTTGTAGAACCACAAGTACCAGCAAGCCTCCCCTGCATGCTGGTATTTGGAGAACCACAAATACCAGCATGTGGGGCATTACGGGCCCGCTGGCACTTGTAGTTCCACAACTAAAGAAATACGTAAAAAATACAAACACACCGTGAAAGTATAATTTTAATAAAACATACATGCACACTCACACTCACACATACTCCCCTATTATCCGAAGTAATCCATAGGGGTGTACCTGAAAAAAAAATCCATACTCACCTCTCCTATGCGTAGATCACGTCCTCTTCTCCAAGTAGGCAATCCAGGGATTAAAATAAAAAAACGAAAAAAAAAACGATCCATGCGGACTGAGCAAAGGTATGTGTGTACACATACCTTTGCTCCGCGTAAATGACCGGGGCACACGTGTGCCCCGTCAGTGCAGGGGCCGCCAGCCAATCAGGGAGCATCTCCGTCGGAGCAGCTCCCTGATTAGCTGAATGCGGCCAGCCTCTGTCTCCCATAGCCATCTATGGTGAGAAATCACCATAGCCCGTCTATGGTGAGAGCCGCTACATAGTAACCGCAAGATTAATTGATGTTAATCTTGTGGTTTACATCAATGATACAATGTCACGACATTGTATCATTGATGTAACCACAAGATTAACATCAATTAATCTTGCGGTTACTATGTAGCGGCTCTCACCATAGATGGGCTATGGGGATTTCTCACCATAGACATCTAAGGGAGACTGAGGCTGGCCGCATTCAGCTAATCAGGGAACTGCTCCGACGGAGATGCTCCCTGATTGGCTGGCGGCCCCTGCACTGATGGGGCACACGTGTGCCCCGATCATTTACGCGGAGCAAAGGTATGTGTACACACATACCTTTGCTCAGTCCGCATCGATCGTTTTTTTTTCAGTTTTTTATTTTAACCCTTGGATTGCCTACTTGGAGAAGAGGACGTGATCTACGCATAGGAGAGGTGAGTATGGATTTTTTTTTCAGGTACACCCCTATGGATTACTTCGGATAATAGGGGAGTATGTGTGAGTGTGAGTGTGCATGTATGTTTTATTAAAATTATACTTTCACGGTGTAAGTTTGTTTTTTTACGTATTTCTTTAGTTGTGGAACTACAAGTGCCAGCGGGCCCGTAATGCCCCGCATGCTGGTATTTGTGGTTCTCCAAATACCAGCATGCAGGGGAGGCTTGCTGGTACTTGTGGTTCTACAAATAAAGACAATATGGTAAATTTAATTTTACACTTTCACTTTACACTATCAACCCGGCACCCACCGCCCTAGGGTGCCGGGGATAGCCCCAGGCTATCAGTCTAGGCCTGGGGTGCCCTGGAGAGGGGTACCCCTTTATTGGGGGGTACCCAACTCCTCAGGGATCCCCGGCCTGGACTGACTAGCGGTCAGGGATAATGCTTTGGCTGGGGAAACCGGTGAAAGGTTTTCCCTGGCTGTGGCATTATCCCCCCGCTAGAAAGAGTTCGGTGCTGGTTCAGGAATTTTCAGGGGACCCCTACTCGTTTTGTCCCCTGATTTTCCAGAACCAGGACCAGTTCAACAAAGCCCTGTGCTGGTTCTTAATATACAGGGGCCCCCTACGCATTTTGGCCCCTGTATTTTTAGAACCAGAACAGGCTTTATAAAGCCTGGGGCTGGTTATGCTTTTGGGGAGGGGGTGCACATCATTTTTTTTTTATTTAAACACATTTTACATAAGTACACACAGAAACATGTACATATCTCATGGATATGTGCATGTTTCTGTGTTAATCCGACCTGCTCAGGATGTACTCGCTAGCCTGAAGCAGGTCTATTATTTGGGGACTTTTGGTAATCTTTTTTTTGCGAATCTGAAACAGGCACTCTATTACATTGGGCGAGTTGATTGTTTTGCAATGTGAAAACATCTGGATGCAAGTTTGAGAATGGAGAGTTTTAGTAACTCTGAAAAATTCAAGTTTTAGTGAACAGACACCCTATTACATTGGAGAGCTGTGAAAAATTGCGAGTTTAGCACCAAACTCGCCATTTACCAAAACAGACTACCTATTACATTTGGCCCTTTGTGTCCATTTGTAAGTATTAAGTCTAATATTGCATCTTTCCGAGTGGGCTCCCTCACCAATTGCTGAAGGAAGGCTCCCTGCAATGAATTCAGGATGTCCCTACTTCTAGTAGAACTTGCCACAGACACCTCCCAGATTAAAATCTCCCATGATTATAACCTCTCCTTTTAATGCCATTTTAGTGATGTCCTGCAGTAGTTCCTCTTCCTGACCTGATGGTCTGTAGATCACCCCAATATGAAGAATCACTTTCTCCCCTGTTTCTATAGTCACCCAAAGGGACTCAGTTTTTTCTTCAATACTATGTATTAACGTAGTATTTATGCTTTCCTTGATATACATTGCTACTCCTCCGCCTATTCTTCCCATTATGTCCTTCCTAAATAAAGTATATCCTGGTATAGCTATGTCCCAGTCATGATTTTCAATGCACCATGACTCTGTAATAGCCACAATATCCAGATCATCCCTTGTCATGATTGCAATTAGTTCAGGGATTTTATTTCCTAATCTCCTAGCATTTGTGCACATTGCTCTTAGACTTTTATTTGTTTGCTTATTTCTCCTGTTCCTAGGTATGTTCATCTCTCTGCCTATGTTGACTTGGTTTTGTTCTGAGTCATCTTCTGTTGCTGTGGATATGCTTACTGTTCCATTTGCCAGCAGAAATAATACCTCTTTATTGGGGGAGCAGATTTCTTTTTTCATTGTTGGGGTCACTGTCCCCCTCTTCTAGTTTAAATTGTTCTTGGTGAAGCTTTCAAACTGTTCACTCAATATTCTAGTTCCTTTTGAAGATAGGTGCAGGCCATCATATTTCTATAAGCTTCTATCTTGCCAGATGGTGTGGCTATGAACTGTCAGTCCAAATCCCTCCTCATAACACCACTTCTGTAGCCAAACATTAAAGTTTCCAATGCAATGATTTCTATCTTCCCCTCTGTGTACTGGCAATACTTGTGAAAAAGTTACAGTGGTCGCCACCTGCTTTAGAGCAGTCCCTAACTTCCTGAATTCATCTTTTACTGCCATGACTTCAGCATTGGCCAGGTCATTTATTCCTAGGTGGACAATGACATCCACCTCTCCATATTTTATTGCTGCCTTCACAATTCTCAGCATGCGCTCTTTATCCTTTGGATCTGTGGCTCCAGGTAAACACCTTACTTGTTTCTCTACTGCAGCAGTGTTTCCCAGGTGGACTCCTCTAATAATGGAATCTCCCAAGAGAAGTGTAGTCCTTTTTGAAGATGTAATTTTCAAAGATGTCATTTTCCTGTTCCTATTCCTTTTTCTGTAGTCAGTGGAAGACCCCATATATTCCTGTTCTGTATTGCCTGTATTAGCTGTACCTTCCAGCCCTGCAAAAGCAGCATATGAGTTTTGCAGTGTCACAACTTGTGGGAGGTGTCTGTGTCCCTCTGGAAATATCTGCCTTTCAGAGCCCACAGTAGTCCAGGCAGTATGTCTTCGAGGGGCTCTCTGAGGCAGTGGTGGCCTCAAGGACACAGACTTCCTACATATCTCTGCATGAAGTTTTGCTATCTCCTCCTGCAGCAGGAAAAATTGCTTACAGATTGGACAGCAGCTGAGTCTCCAGCATTCTTCCTGTAAAACAAATGCATTACATCCCCTGCACTGCACTAGACCAAACATTGTGTCAGATGTAAGTTGTATTGAAAATATATGTTACTGTTTGTGTATAATAACTCACCTTTTTCTGTATTCTAACTCACCTGCTTCTGTTTCCAACTCACAATTCACTTAAAAATGCAAGCCTCACTTTAGAATGCAAGCTTCTCTCAATGAGCAAGTTCTAATGAGTGTGAACACTGTTTATATAGCCTCTCAGGTGGCTGCTATTAGATTCAGCCCCTCATCCTAGTGTTACGTCTCCTTAGAATCAGCCCATCCTCCTAGTTTCACTTCACACCTAGTAAGAATAGAATACACAAGACACAACACAGATACTGACACAACCAAAATTCACACACAGATTTCTCCCTTAAATTACAATTCTTATATTGATAGGCAGAGAATACTCACCTGCTTCTGTTTCCAACTCACAATTCACTTAAAAATTCAAGCCTCAGTTTAGAATGCAGGCTGCTCTCATTCTGATCTGTGCCATGCTTATGTTTGGATGGACTTGCTACAATTATTTTTACCTCTATTTGGCATCAATTTTGAACTGATGAAATTTGATCACATCCGATGACATTTAGAGCTGCAAAACCTGACTGATATTGATGTCAAGTTTCAAATGAAGTTGAAACCTGATGGATGATAAAAAGTTGTTACCTTCAGTTATGGTTTAGAACCAAAACTGATGATTAGTACATTTATCCCACTAAATGAGCACTTTAACAGCAACATAGGAACTAAAAAAACAATTTACATAGTTTTACCTGTTTTTGACCATTATTAAAATCCCATACCAAAACATAAAAAAGGAATTTTGAATAACGCTGGAAACAAAGTCAAAACACAAAAATAATGTCACATCCAAAAACCAATACCAAAATACAGGGTCCGCACACATCTTGAATTTATACCACCACCTTGGGCTCTCTTGACCAGACCACTCAACTACCATCCCCAATTGGGAGTCAGATAATTTGCCTGCAAAATACTATTTAGACACTTCTGGTCTGATTCAGAGGTGGACACAACTGCATAATTTTTGGTAGTTGTCTATCTGTAACTTTATGCAAATGTTACTACAAAGTCCCATGGTCTACATTTGTGCATATGAATGTGCAAGAACTGAGATGCCCACTTGCAGCATCTGCACAAGATGTAATACTGCCTTGTGTGTCTTTAGACGCCACCATCGGTCACCATCAAAACTTGCAAAAGCCCTATGCAAGGTGCAGATGTTCATTCTGAGTATGGCCTCCAAAGTGAACAGCTGTGCATCTGAGCATGAAATTAGTTCAAAAACATGCCTGTGACACTCCAATAACATGCCATATGACAGACCGTTTCCATGTGTATGTTTATCTATTTCCAAGTTACCACCCAGAAATGCTTAGCACTTTTCCAAGACATATCTGATACCATGCAAATACTCAGTGTAATGTTTGTGCCTTAGGAGGTTTTAGATATTTTTATGCCAACACAACAGTAAGAAATTGCTCAACTCCATAAACATCAGTATTGTGTGCATATCCAAGACAGGCCCTGTAACAGCATGTGCACACAATTGATATTGAATATACATACATTTAATGATTTCATTGTTTTCATGCATTTTCAATTCCAAGCTTGGTGGATTATGGGTACAAATATATATATATATATATATATATATATATATAGATGGATAGATAGATAGATAGATAGAGATATGACACCAAAGCATTACTTACTGTGCCCAGTGGTGGTGGGGTCTGTCAATGGCATGGACTGGCTGTTGACATTGCCTTGTGTTTGTTCAGCTCCAGATACTGCCAGGTGTTGCAGTTTATGCCCTCTCACCAGCATCTCCCACACCAGCTTGCCTCACAGGGAACCCTAATTGAGGGCCAAGACTTGTGTACTGGGAGTAGCAATGTCCAAATCCCCTTGTTGGGGTCCCTGACAAAGGCCACCAGTACATTAGAATCCACATCTCTATCTAGGGTTAGTCTACTCCCAAAAGGATACTGTGACAGAAAACTCTGGCCCTAAAATTAATCCTACTGGTGCTCAGTAACCCAAATGATTGATTGAACATCTACTAAATAGAGTATACAATGAAGCAATTGATCAGGCCAAAATCATGCATTGTCCTCAACTTTGGTGCAATGCTTTGCAAACCCCTCAAGCTCAGCCCAGAACAGGGTCTGCACTGTTTGCACCTGCTGTGGGAGTGGCCTCTCAACTCCAGAACTCTAATCCTCAGAAATTTGATAGGACCCCAAAAGTTGCCAGGGCTGGTTTATTCAATATTCAATTTAATTTGATTTACAAGTGAAAAGGCAAAAGTTTCATACATAATTTCTCTGCTGCCAGCACAGGCATTGGCCTGGGCGTTCCCTCTCTGGGAGAAAGATGACTCACTGTTACACAACAAAGCAGTCTTTCTCGTAGGCTTCAAGAAAGTATTTGATGAGCTAGACTGAGTAGGTTCAGCTGCCACAGCCATGCTTAGGGGTATAATTACTAAAGTGCAGGTTTTTAGAGGTGGAGATATTTCCCATAGCAACCAATCAGGTTCTACTTAACATTTATTGAAAACAAATCTACCTCCAGTGCCTTCAATAATATATAGATGAGCACCAAATCTGACAAATTTCCTAGTATGAAGTCCCCTGGATGCTAAAGAAAAGAATCAGGTGAGACCAAAAGGATTCCATAGATGCGGCACTTGTATCACATGCAGAATCATCAAAAGCTCCACCAGCAAGATATTGGAAATTGAACACAATAACACCCAGTTTACAATAAAATAAGTTTATTACATGTCATACTACAAAGGTAATTTATCTTATTGAGTGCACCTGTGGTTTTAAGTGTATGAGGAAAACTAGGATGTTTGAACACATTAGGAATATAAAAAGGGGACCACATCACATACTGTATACCAGACCATTTAAAAAAAATCCACCAATGCTCTACCACTTGAATAAAATATTTCTTGAGAATAGAAAATGTCTGAGGCAACTGGAAAGAAAAAAATGTACCAACCAAATTGGCAAGAACAGAAATGAAATTAATCTATAAATTGAAGACATTTTCATCAATTGGTCTTAAGCAGGGCTATTTTTTGGGAAAAATAGGTTCAGGAACTGTTGGTGGAGCTACTGGGGGTGGAGCTATAGAAAAACAATTGTAATATACTGTATATATATATTTAGTAATTAGAAAAAAAGGCACTCAAAAGGAACTTTAAAATAAAACTTATCTTATGGAAAATACTTTTTGGCCCAGGACATTACATCGTAGTTAATGAGAGGTTCAGGAACTGCTTGTTCCTGCTGAAAAATAGCACTGGCCTTAATGTTGATTTTGAACTTGAATGTTTTTACGACTTTTTTGTAGTATATATTTATAACCCATCTGCATTCTATGTATTTTATTGTGGAGAAATGTTTTATCAATTCTTAAATACATCACTATTTATTTATATTTAATGGGTAAATTATTAAACATTAATGTACTTTATTTCTTTCTCTTTGATATTTCTTATGGGAAAATTAGTATCTTCAAGGAATTAATAAATAGACATTCTCATGGGCATGGAGTTACTGAACATGTGAATTATATGCGTCATGTGACCCATAGGTGTAAAGACGAATTAAGGACCCTTTTTTCCAAATAAAAGAATAATTAAAAAGTCTTTCCCACTTCTAGCATGACTACAGTACTTAAAATCCCCACCATTTCCTGGTCACAAAGGAAGGAACGGAACCCTGATTTTACACTGGCCAGGAGCCGGGCACTTCCAGTTGTGGAATCTCCATCGAACTTCTGGTGCCATCATCTCTGGCCACACTTTGGATGGCAATATGGTCCCATTTGGCTGGCAAGACCTGGAACCACAAGAGAGGAACCAAATGAATGAGACTTATATACAAGGGACTTTCTATGCAGCTTGGACCAGAAGTGATATGAGTGCCCACTTCTGAAACTCAGTGCCGAATATTTTAATTCAATATATTTATTATAAAATTAAGACCATTTATGCATTATTTAATCCCTGATCCATTTTTTAACCACAGAGGTACTGTATTAAGGGTAATTAAAGTGATTACCTCTATTAAGGCCCACTTCCTGTAGGAGACAGGAAGTATTCCTCACTTAGGGTATATAAGAAGACTCTGTACACACACCCAGTATGCTCTGATGAACATCAGGAGGTCGAAACGTGCTAGCAGGAGATGTGTGTACAACTTCAGACCAGATCAGATGCTTCATCTGGAAGCACTGGGACCCTTGTATTTTTGACCCCTTAGGAAAATCTGGAATTCTAAGGAAATGGTTACTTAGGGGGTCCCAGTGCACATCCTCCGGGTACCTGTCTTTTATTTTATCTCTGTTCCAAGGGTAATTGTACAATACAGTGTTCATTTATATATTTTTTGTTATTGCCCCTTTTATTAGGGTAATTTTGTGTGTTGCTTCAATAAGTGTATTTTATGACAATTGCTGTCTAAGATTTTAAGTACTTACCACCCAAATAACTTGGAACATTCCAGTCATCAGCATTTCATTTAAATTGTTCTAGCACTATATTTGAGTGCCCACTACAAATTATCCTCTCAATATTAATATTTGTCCAGGAAACACAAAGAACCCATTATCTTTGTGGCAGTGTGATTTATTGGTAAGTGACTGAGCTATGCACTGGCACAATCAGCTGGTCCAGGTTGCTGTACCTGAGATCTCACCCGGATTAATGACAGTTGCATTAAACCTTTTTTTATAGGACATTAATAAGTGTTATGTTTTCATTATTTTTCTTTTGAAAGTTATTCAAATATATGGTGTAACACTACCACAGTTTTTAACAATTGGACTTACAATTCAGTTAATATTCCTCTAGTGCACTATATAAACTTTTCATCTTTTTACTTTGTGGCTCTGATTATTTGCACCTTGTAAAAGCAAGAAGTCAACACACTTTGGAGTCAGTTGTCTTTCATCTGTGCACAAAAAGTAGCCTGTAGACTAGTCAATATATTGAAAAAACATTGCAACTGCAGTACCTTTAAAGATAATGATATATTGTCATTGATGTTATGTCATCTTTATAATTTAATCAACTGTTTAATTACCTTCTTACTGTACCAATATTCAGTCTTTACATGAAAGTTTTGGTGACATATATTTCACTCCAAAATGAACAGCATTTTAATTGCAGGCACCACATTATGTTTCTTATATTACAATATATTTCATCTCTGGCTTCTTCAAGATTCATTGCTTCATTACTTCATATTATATTGCCCAGAGCTGGATATCTACATCTTTATGATGCCCTGGATCTAAAGCTCATGAAATATGCAAGCTGACATTGTATTTTGAGGGACAGATACAAGAAGCTGCTATAAAATCTGAATAGACTGTCTTGGAATTTATTGTCAGTTGCAGCAAAATAAAGTTTAGGAGAGCTAGATATGCTACAAAGCAAAAAAATATCATTATTAGTATTATTATTTTGCTGTTATGCATTTTAGAACAATCCTGATTTTGATTGGGAACAAAACATGAAGAAAACATAGTCTTAAGTCTAAAGCAACAACATGTTTCTAGGTGCCAGCCATAGAGCTATTATATTTATTTTATTTCTATGGCTCTATGACATCGCTCAGTGGAATTAATGCACGTCCAGTTTGTTTCCATTATTAACATGTAACTACCATTATATAAATAAGCTGAGAATGAATGTTACAATGTTTATTTTTTAAAAGCATAATATGAAGTTAATATTTCAATTTCAACAATGAACTCAGGGTCTGATTCAGTAAGGCTTGCTATTGCGATCACAATAGCGATTATGCACGCAGTCTTACTGCAGAGATATGCTAATGATTTTAAACTTCTATTTTGGCCTGAGCTTGCTCCATCCACGATCGTGTTTCTAGACACGATTCTTGATAAATCCCCATGTTTTATTTCTTGTCAATGGAAAGTAATTGTAAGTTGGTTCGATGGAGAATTTACTAGTATGTTTGTGTGTTGGGCCGTATTTTGCAGATAGAATCATGTTTTTATACCCATGTTTGACTTTAGTAAGTTTCCATGTTTGAAGATCAGGCAAAACACATCTGGAAATGTAATCTCGGACAGATATGATTCTTAGTAAATGTACTCCTAAAGCTCATATTCAATTACAGGCAAAGATTTCAAAAATCTCGGACTGCGGGAGGTTTTCCATAGGCGCAAGATTATTGGTATTCAAATGGGAGTGTGATTTTTATTTTTCACATGGCACTCTTCTGAGATAGTCCAATTTTTCCTAAAATCTTTATTTTAAGAAAAACATTTTGAGACTTGCTTCTGAATCCCTTGGACACTCCCCCTGCCCCAAATGACTAATTAAGCAAATGGAAGTTTCCAGTTATCTTTATTAGTCCATAATACTGACCTTCTGGCAGTGCTGTCCTCCTCCTCCACTTCTCCGATACGCAGAAGTCAACTTTCTCCATCTTCTACAGCAGCATGTGTGATCCCATCAGTGTGTGAGTCCTCCCTGTGAGTGAGTGACCCCTGTCACTGTGTGTTTCCTATGTGTGTGAGAGTCCCTATCATGTGTGTCTCCTGTGCGTGAGACCCCCATGTCATTTGAAGCATGCAGCAGCCAGGCACAGCAGAGAGAGGAGCAACTGCAACACAGGTGAGTGCCCAGGTGTGAGCGGCTGCATTTCCTCCATTGGTTTTTGACTGGAAAAAAACTTTACAACCATTTTTCAAAATGTCAATACCAAAAGGTATTTGGAGAGAGCAAACACATGGTAATTAAAATTTTGTTGCGATGCCCACGTAATTTTTTGCAAAGTAGTGCAGGAAATCCATGTACATGACAAAAATGCCCCTAACAAGGTTACGCGGACAATTGAATATATCCCTACGGATATGTTACTAAGAATCATGTTTGCCATCAAACCTGATTCGATGGACATTGCCAGAATTTTTTACGATGAAAAATCCAAAATTACTAATCAGTATTCGACTGACAAATTTCATTTGATGGTGACACTAAGTGATTTCTGGCATGTGTGATTTGCATTGTGTTCAGTCGTATTGTTCCATTTTGATTGAAATTTGCAAACCAAGCTATTCTGCATCATCTGCCATGTGTGATTTGTGACAATTTTATTCATATTTTTCCATTTCATTACAAATCAGAAACTATGCAAATCAGCAGAAAATTGTAATCCGATGCAATACAACTGTTTTCTCAAATAATTTCCGCAACGATTCCTATTGGTTGAATGCATTACATGAAACTGTGTCATCACAACTTCCTTATAATAATCCTCCAAACCATTTCAACAGGTGCATTATGGCAGTTTTACTTGGAAGGAGTGTGCACTTGAGTTGAAGGGGAGAGATTTTTGAATATAATTGGATTGGTGAGTCATTTTGCTAGTTGTCTTGAGGTAATATGTTGTCTTGTGCTTTTTCACAATGTGTATACTTTTTTGTTCTTTTACTTTTGATCTTCTCAGCATGTGTGTGTCTCTTTGGTGTGTGGGAAGATTGTGTGCTTAGTGGTAGTGTAGGTTTTATTTAGCATGTTATTTTCTCTGTGTTTTGTGTTATTTGCTGAAATGGAGTGGGAGAGTGGTAGGACCAGGGTTGAGGAGGTAGTGAGACTTTGAGGAGGAGGTGGCAGTGCAGCAGCCGTTGGAAGAGTCTATAGATGCCACTGATGATGATGATAATGATGTCTCCAATGTGCGCATTAAGGCGAAGAGTGGCAGCAATGTGTGCGTTTTACATGTGGCCTTCATCAGAGGCATCATGCAGCATTATGAAATAATATATGCTGGCCTTATGTCTGGACATAAAAAAGCACAGATTTGGAAGAATGTGTCAACTGTGCGGGCACTATTAAACGCAATCTGAAGACCAGCAAAAAGCGTTTTAGCAATATAAAATGCATGGTCAAATAGAAAATGTCTAATGAAGCTAAAGTGCAAAGGCAGACTGGTGGATGCTCCCCTTTGGCCATAGAGTGGTTGGAATATGAGGAAGCAATGCGGAGTGTTATACCTCCCAAAGTAGTGCAGGAAATCCATGTACATGACAAAAATGCCCCTCCCAGATGTGGTGCATGTACTTTTATTTTATTAAAATATTTTCTTTTGACAAGGTCATGTTACAATTTGGGCTAAGCACTTCATTAACAGTCTTCATTATACATTTAAAGCAATGTTATAATTATAAATTATGTAGGACCACAACCATTATATTGAGCCTTGCCATAATATTCAATAAATTCAGTACACCTATTATTAACACAGGTTTTATTGCAGCCTTAATGAAAGTAGTTTTTTCTCCTGGTTTTAATCAGCCACAAAACATTTGTAAAGCAAATGTGTCCTGAATTTAAGGAAAATTATGGCTAACTATATTGCTCATCTGATCTATACATTTTTTGGTCACTCTTACTAGGATTCGGGAAAAGATTGAAATACTGGCGGCTGTTTAGCCAATGGTTCAAATCCTGACAGCAAATGCCTGACAGATTAAAATCCCAACTGGGGAAGGTAAGTACCCTAACCATCCCCTGTCCCTCCCTAACCCTCCCTTAGTGGTGCCTAACCCTAACCTCGCCCCCCAGGGGTGTCTAAACCTAACCCTCCCTCCCTGCACCCTAAACCTAACCCTCCTGGGGAGAGTGCCTAACCCTAACCCTGGGGGTGTCTAACCCTAACCCTCCCCCCATTGGGGTACCTACACTTAATCTCCCCCCCTGAACCTAACCCCGCTAGACTCCCTAATCCTAACCCTCCCCCCCAGCAGCTGTTAGACTTACCTTCATTCGGGCTGGTTTCCTCATCATTCCGGCATCAGGATTAACATAGGCATTGGTATTTCGACGCCTATGTTAAATCCCTTGCTGGGATTCTGCTGTCGGGTTTGAGACCGCCGGTCTCATTACTACATCCTTTAGGATACCTGTCACCTTTTTTTACACATTTCCATGCACATGTTGTGACCCTTAGTGCCTATTATGGAGTATAAAAAAGAACACAAGCATTGTTTTAGTAATAATGTATTTTTTAATTTAATTTTCATTTCATTTCACAGACAAAAGCAAGAAAAAAATAACAGCACACCCAATACACATTTTGGCTTTGTTGATTTTGTGGGTTTCTTTAACGTCCATCATCTGCAAGGACATCTTACGGCCTTCCACAGCATCCTTATTTATTTATTAACAGTTTCTTATATAGTGCAGCATATTCTTTTAAGCTTTACAATTTGAATCAACATTAATATAACAAGACTGGGTTGTAAAAGACAGACATAAAGGTAAGAGGGCCCTGCTCACAAGTTTACAATCTATAGGATTAAGTCCAACTAAATTAGCACCTGACATCTACAGCCAACCAGCAACACCTACAGTCAGGTGCATAAATATTGGGACATTGACAGAATTTTCATATTTTGGCCTCTATTCACCACCACAATGGCTTTGAAATGAAACAAACAAGATGTGCTTTAACTGCAGACTTTCAGATTTAATTTGAGGGTAATTACATCCAAATCAGGTGAACGGTGTAGGAATTACAATGGTTTCTATATGTGCCTCCCACTTTTTAAGGGGCCAAAAGTAATGGGACAAACTAAACAATCCTAAATCTAACTTTCACTTTTTAATACTTTGTTGCAAATCCTTTGCAGGCAATTACAGCCTGAAGTCTGGAACGCATAGACATCACCAGACGCTGGGTTTCATCCCTGGTGATGCTCTGCCAGGCCTCTACTGCAAATGTCTTCAGTTCCTGCTAGTTCTTGGGGCATTTCCCTTCAGTTTTGTCTTCATCAAGTGAAATACATGCTCAATCGGATTCAGGTCAGGGTATTGACTTGGCCATTGCATAACATTCCACTTTTTAGCCTTAAAAAACTCTTTGGTTGCTTTTGCAGTATGCTTCGGGTCATTGTCCATCTGCACTGTGAAGTGCCGTCCAATGAGTTCTGAAGCATTTGACTGAATATGAGCATATAATATTGCCCAAAACACTTCAGAATTCATTCTGCTGCTTTTGTCAGCAGTCACATCATCAATAAATACAAGAGAAACAGTTCCATTGGCAGCCATACATGCCCACGCCATGACACTACCACCACCATGCTTCACTGATGAGGTGGTATGTTTTGGATCATGAGCAGTTCCTTTCCTTTTCCATACTCTTCTCTTCCCATCACTCTGGTACAAGTTGATCTTTGTATCATATGTCCATAGGATGTTGTTCCAGAAATGTAATGGCTTTTTTAGATGTTGTTTGGCAAACTAATCTGGTCTTCCTATTTTTGAGGTTCACCAATGGTTTACATCTTGTGGTGAACCCTCTATATTCACTCTTGTGAAGTCTTCTCTTGATTGTTGACTTTGACACATATACACATACATCCTGGAGAGTGTTCTTGATTTTGCCAACTGTTGTGAAGGGATTTTTCTTCACCAGGGAAATAATTCTTCTGTCATCCACCACAGTTGTTTTCCGTGGTCTTCCGGGTCTTTTGGGTCTTTTGGTGTTGCTGAGCTCTCCGGTGCGTTCTTTCTTTTTAAGAATGTTCCAAACAGTTGATTTGGCCACACCTAATGTTTTTGCTATCTCTCTGATGGGTTTGTTATGATTTTTCAGCCTAATGATGGCTTGCTTCACTGATAGTGACAGCTCTTTGGATCTCATATTGAGAGTCGACAGCAACTGATTCCAAATGCAAATGTCACACCTAGAATCAACTCCAGACCTTTTACCTGCTTAATTGATAATGAAATAATGAGGTAATAGCCCACACCTGTCCATGAAATAGCTTTTGAGTTGATAGTCCCATTACTTTTGGCCCCTTAAAAAGTGGAAGGCACATATAGAAACCGTTGTAATTCCTACACCGTTCACCTGATTTGGATGTAATTACCCTCAAATTAAATCTGAAAGTCTGCAGTTAAAGCACATCTTGTTTGTTTCATTTCAAAGCCATTGTGGTGGTGAATAGAGGCCAAAATATGAAAATTCTGTCAATGTCCCAATATTTATGCACCTGACTGTATTTGTCTACATGCAGTTGGTGAATATCTGTATAGTTCCAGAAAAAAAAAGCATGATGCATTTTGAGGAAATTGCTAAATTATATTTGTTTAGAAGCCAATTTTTTAAAAGAGTCATGCATTTTATTTTAACAGATTGTATGAAGTTGCAGCATTTTGCTTATAAAATGAAACTTTTATTTCACAATTGTTTTAGACAATTACAAAGACCTGCATATTGTCCATAAACACTCAGCTGTTTGTTTTGGTGCTGTTTTTTATTGGGGGGAGAGGACATACCTGATAATCTTTAACTTAACCAAAAAATATGTAATATGCTGTGTCTAATGTTTACTTCATTTCAGACATACTTACCCAATGCTCGGTTTTAGATCCCCAGAGTGATGCTCCACATTATCCAGCACTAGAGCCAGTTGGTGGACCTGTGGATCAAGAAGAGGAATTTATAACTTTAAACATATTTACAGCAGCACCAAAAATGCCACAAATACCATCACCACCCACCCCAGAATTGCAAGAGCCAACTTACATTGCTGCAGCTGATGCAGTTGCAGTCTTCATCCAGTCTATGACAGCATTTCAAGACAGACGCATGGCCCTAATGGACACGCTAGTGAGGCAACTTTCCCAATTAAACAAAACTTCATATAGGCGGAACAATAACCTATCTACGATTAATACATCCATCATGCAGCTATCTGCAAATGTTGAGAGTTATAATCACATTCTGAAAAACAGTACACATATAAATGGATATTTCCACCTTGTCTTAGAGACACAAAATAAAGCAAATATCAATTTTCTGAAAAAATTCCTACATATGTACCAAAAAAAACAAATATAATTTGTGACTTAAACAACAACATGTGTTCACTGGGGAAGCAGATCATTAGTCTCTTACCTGAGGCACAAGGTAGCAGCAGCATCAGTTTAAATTCCTTTGCCAGCACAACTCTACCCAAGCATGGGGCCTGCACCAGAGGTGGTGCAAGACGTCCTAGCTACTTTTGCCTCCTAGAAAGAAAAGATAACAATGACTTTACATTATTGTGGCAGGATCACCAAAGATGGCAATAGAGAGCCATGGATTCTGAGTCAGACTGGAGGGATCCGCCCACATAGGGAACTTAAGCCAAGTGTTAGCTCACCTAATTGCTGCCCAGTGGATTCAGTCCAGGGAGGACTGAGGCAGACCAGTGAGACAGAGCTCATTGTGCCAGAAAGCCTTCCCACTACCCTATTGTTCCTGAGCTTGGTCCCCTCCCCCTTGATTGTTTTTGATGTCCATATGCCACACTTTCCTTAATGCTATTGCTGTTTGCTTCCCTTACACTGATACTGTCTCCCACATACCACCCACATTATAGTGGTCACATTTTTATTCTCCCTTCCCTAATTTAAGACATGTCCCCACTTTTTGACCCTGCACAATTAATTATGGATGTCAGTATTCACCCCAGCACTTGGTCAGATCACTGTCCATTTACAGTAGATATTGAAATGCCTTTTCCCCATAATTATTCCCATATTTGATGCCTTAATGACAGGTTCCTTCTGAATTCTGCCCTACGGTCACAACTGGCTTCTGAACTCAAAGATTATTTCTCTTTTTACTCCAGCCCTACTGTCTCACCCCAGCTACACTGGGATGCCCATACATTGAAAATTTTAATAAAGGCAGTGGCCTTCACAAGGAGGGCTAGGGATAAGAGACTCCTTGAACCTATGGACCTCAATGCTCAGTTAGATAGACTCCATAAATCCTCAGGTTCAGCGGATGATGGCTGTAAACTGGTGGCTGCTAGAGGGGAGCTTGGCCTGCTACTCACAGCAAAAGTTGGGATTTCATTTACGTGGCTTAACCAAACATTTTATGAAAAGGGGGATAAAGCTGATATAATACTTACATCCAGATTATGGGGGTCATTCAGACCCGGTCGTTAGCGCCGATGCGCTTGGACCGGGTCGATGGCCCCCCACAGAGCATGCGCACGGCGGCGACATCGTGCGCATGCGTGAGACCCGCTACAACCAACAGCGCCGGTCGTAGCGGGTCTCGATCCAAAGGGGGCGAGTTGTCGATGTTGATTGACAGCTCGCCCCGTTTGGAAGGCGGGCCGGGGGGGTGGCAGGCCAAATGGGGGCATTCCCATGGGAATGCCTACCATTTGGGGGCGGCCCCACTTTCATCACTAGTGATGTCAGTGGAGAGCTTCCGGCTCAGACAGAGCCGAAAGCTCTCCGGGGCTTACGACAAGTGAGACCCTACCCTAGGGTCTCGTCGCAAGCCCCGATGGTCGCGATGGTCTTGACCATCACGACCATCACCTTAGGCGGTCGTAAGGCTGTGGGTGTTAACCCACAGCCTTACCACCGCAAAGGAGGACGTCTTCAAAATTCAAGACGTCCTCCCCTCATTCAGACCGACCGCACGGTCTGTGCGACCGGCTCTGAATGAGGTCCTATATTCTAAACTGTCAAAGAACATTGATGATCAAATCTCATTCAGGAGAATCTATCAGGGGAGCCCGCATGTATCACTGAGTAGTTTAGAAAATTCTATGTTAAACTGTATAACATTTTTGTCATCCTCAGATAGCTCTCCCCCTGCCATTGATTCTATACTGACCTTTTTAACCAGCTGCCATCTCCCTGTCCTCCTCGGCCCTTGAGTCATTATATGTAAAAATTGAGGAACAGGAGATCTTGGCACTGATTAAGTGCCTTAAGGCCAGTAAGGCCCCTGACCCAGATGGCTTTACTGCTACCTATTATAAATCCATTAATTCCAAACTTTCCCCTTATCTTGCAGAGGTGTTCAGCGGAGTGATGTCCAGTGGCTTTTTTCCAAAGAGGCCCTTGAGTCTAGGACCACTGTCATTCCCAAAGAAGGGAAAGACCCCTCCAACTGTGTCCATTACAGACCCATCCCGCTGCTGAACACTGATGTCAAGATATATGCAAAGATCCTTGCCAACTGTTTGAACTCAGTACTGCACAGCTTGGTCTATAATGATCAGGTTGGCTTTATGCTGAGCAGGCAGACAAGAGACAACACCAGGCATATTATTTGTTTAATCTATTCCATTAATTCTGCCCGTACCCCAGCCCTGGTGCTTTTTCTAGATGCTGAGTAGGCCTTTGACCGGATTTGCTTGTCCTTCATGGTCCAAACATTGAGGGCCTTTGGGTTCCTTACAGAGTAAATTTGGCAAACCTTTTATTAACTCTATTGCTTATATTTAAGTCTGACTCTTAATTACCCCCTATCTGTTAGCGTAATTGATAGATCCCCAACCTCATATGAGTCTTTGTGAGTCCATATTTCTCTAATGAAAAGTATCATCTGTTCTTTATAACCTTTTGCTCTATGTTAAATTACCGCACATTCTGGGTCATGAACTCCAAAGGGTATTGACCCTCCTTCTCGTTAGCGAATTATAAACAAAATTTGGCATGTGGCGGCCATGGAGAAATTATCGGCTTACCTACACAATACCTCCAATTAGGTTTTTTTTTTTTGGTGTGACTGGTTTTAAAAATATAATAGCACCATGCCACATGGGACTCGGCCCTCTGGCTTTTCGGACCTCCTACTTTAATGTAACTACTTTCCCATTCTACCATGGTGATTTTTCTTTTCTTTTTTTTTTAAAATGGGGTTTTGAGTTTAGGTTCCTGTACATGTAATATGGCCCAGGAATAGGTCTCTTTCCTGCTAATCCCACCCGCAACCCCCTTCTGTTCCTTTTCTTATTCCTCTTTCTTGATTTCCTTCCATGTTCTTATTATTTCCATCTCCTCTGATTGTATGATTTGTACTGTTATTTACAGTTTATTTTGATATGTATTTAGTAGTTCTTATTTCATGCCTCTATGTAAATCCATATATTTTGTCTTTGCGCATTTCTGATATCTTATTTTGTTATGCACATTTCTTTGTATTATTGTTACTTTTGTGAAATTTAAAATAAATAAGTTAAAAATACTGAAATTTTTTTTTGAGGAAAATAGAGATACACTTTTAATACTTATGATTATGACCAACCATGTGGCTACCTGGTTGGCTGGACATTATCCTGCTGTCATAATGATGGGCCTATGATTGTGTGTACATTTAGATCTCTAGTCTTCTCCATCCCAGTGTTTTTCTGGCTTGGAGAAATGCAATGTCAAAGATTTAGGTCAAATATTGTAGGATTCTACTAATAATGTAAAGGAATGTAGATTATATAATAATATAATAGACTAGGAAGTGTTGTATGTATGTCAATTTTACAAATGTGGCAACTGTTAAAGGTACACCTGCATGTTGATTTTCATATTATGAAATGTGGCTCTTTAACCACTCAACTGGCTAATTTAAAAACAAATAAAAAACATTTACAAATGTTTATTTTTATTTTTTTAAATGTAAGTACATTAAGAACAGATTTTCAAAAATATAGTAAAAAAATGTTTAAAACTAAAATATGCAGTGGGAGTGTCTTGCACCCCCGTTGTGTACATAGACCCCCATTGTAAAATTACCTCCCAACCTCCAGTGTCAAGAAATCCCCATTGGCATTGCCCCACCCCCTAATAGAATCCCAAGTGGAACAATCTCCCCTCCCACCTCTGCCCATAGGCCACACTGTTTGTACATCCCTCCCCCATGTGTCACTATATGTATGTGTGCATAATATCCCCCTCCTCCCAATAAAAGTTTTTGTGGGGCATCACCCTCACCCCAGTGCCAAGAGATGATCAATCCCCATTAACCATTTCACTCTGTTCATTGTCCCTGCCCCTCCCCACATGCAAAGTGCAGTAAGGCATGAGTCAAGGTGGACTGATTAGCAATATCCCCAGCTGCAGCTGATCTCTGCACTTGCGCAGACCACATCATCAGTGCCAGGGGTGACAGCCAGCGGGAAGAGATTTGTTCTGCACATGTGCAGAATGGATTTCATTGAAAAAAGGGAGACACAGAGGGTGACAAAGCTGCATGGAAATTGCTTGTATCAGTGAAAGTCCAGCTGGTTGCAGTTGCATCCCATGCAACCATGCCAGTTAAGTGGTTATGAAAGCACATCACCTTGTGTAAATGGCATGAATTGTAGTTAATAATGTTACCCTTTTAAATTTTGAGTGTAAACCATCTGGGAAGCAGCAGTTTTTACAAGCCACCACTTAGTAAAT
The DNA here is from genome assembly GCA_031769625.1 of Taudactylus pleione. Taxonomy (NCBI): domain Eukaryota; kingdom Metazoa; phylum Chordata; class Amphibia; order Anura; family Myobatrachidae; genus Taudactylus; species Taudactylus pleione. The sequence continues at coordinate 1,808,723 of JAUIMM010000040.1, read as the reverse complement.
AAACTCTGCATTTTATATTGAAGAAACACATTTACATATATAATGGAAATATTGATACTGACAGTTTGTCAGCAATGCATTATAATGCTATAATGTGACCATCCAAGGCCGTGAGCCCACTTAAACATGAGCACCATAGCCATGGATCTCCCTGCTAAAGTGGAAACCAGAATCAGGCTAGACAGCCTTGGTTGGTCAGATATTGCTGACAAACTGGTTTATATAACTATCCAGTTAAATACACAAAAATTATATAGAGCTATCATACAGTATATACAGTTATATATTTGCAACATATGTGTAAAAACATTGGTGAGCATTATAATTACCTTAATTGTATGAGCCATATATTTATAGACATCATTAATGTCATTGTCCCAAAATGTTATGAGCCAACTTTGTTGGGCAGTTAGTTTGAGGAACCAACCACTGCATGCATGCTAATAAATGTATAAAGAATATAATGGTTACAGTGTGAATATAACATAACCATATACAGTATACCCACAATGCTGCGACAATGCCTATCCATGGCACACATATCATAGTTATTACCATGATGGTGACCATGACACTCCCTCCCTGAGCAAAGTGCCCTCACAATGTCTCACAGCCCTGGCAGTTACAGCCTTTATTCCAATGTATAATGAAACATCACCAATAAATAACCAGAGCTGACTAAAAGAAATAATATCATACGATCAGAAATTGTTTTACTAACATGTAAAGTATAATAACTGCCATCCTTTTAAAGATGTGGCACATTTCTGAAAGCTTTAAATATATAGATTTAGCAGTACCAAGAATTGACACATTCTAGGTACGTTTTAATAGGTTTTAATATACTTTAAACAATCTGTATTTCTATTTAATAACACAAAACATTTCCAACAACTTAAACTCTCATTTTTACTATTTTTGTATCTCACTATATTAATGTCAATGTTACTATCATAAAACTTACTTGAAAGCATACAGAACTGCTAGCTGAGGCATGCCATAAACACAAGTGGCATGTAGATATATATTATTTTGACAAAGTGCACAGTGCAGCAAGGCTGAATGCATTGGTTATGGACACAATGATTTTACAAGGGATTGCATCTTCACTTTCCTTTGTTAGCCTAATTCCACGAGAAACAGATAGATTTTTCTAAGCTTCTTCAAAAATAACAAATCATGGTTTTTATATTTGATTGTATTTGTTTTTATTATTATTATTATTATTATTATTATGTAAAGAACACAGACATTAGTATAAAAAAATCAGTACATTTGACATATTTAAAAAATAATCACTCTTTTAATTATAAAACCACACAATGAAGCGCAGAAAGAGATACAAAACATACAACAAACTTTGCTTTCATATAATAATCTGTAATTCACTGTAGGGTAAACATGGTATTAAGGAGTGTATCATAGGCAAACGCAGGGGGGGTTCCATCTGCCTGGAAACCCCCCTCCCCAGCACACACCATGGCCACAATAGAAATAGTAATATAATAGAATGTTACTAGTGCTACACACACATACTGATACCTCCTGAATGTCAGCTGAGGGGACTGCATGGGGTTTGCATGTCCCGCCAGCCAATCAGCGGCCGCGATGACTGTAGAGCGGCCGCTGATTTTCTCCGGCTACTGACAGTTCATCACAAATGTAAAAACATAATGGACAGGTTAGAACCTGTCAATTCTGCTGATAGACAAGTTAGCATGAAAAATGTAAAATTTTTCCTTTTGTATTAACATATATACACATTGAGAGGAAGATTAAACACGAACCATGAAACCAAGCATCTGGTCATATATCCTCATCTATACTTCACCCCATAGGTACTGATATTTAACAGTTTCACTATCTGGATCTGCACATCTTTGGTCTCGATAATATCCAAGTACCTCAGGCGCAGGTCACCCAGAATCAATGCTGTGGGAGGCAGACTCCTTTGTCTAACTGCAGAGCTGGTCCATGTGGAGAGAAGGACATCTGAGAAGACAGGAGAGGGGATGGATAGAAAAGAAGGGGACCAGTCAGGAAAGGAAAAATTGAGACAGAGGAAATCCACAACAGTATACAATAGATTAAAGCAACATATAAAGGCTGATTATGCTTCATTTCTTTTATAGAGGCAACAATGTATCACAATAACAAATACAAAAGGCATTTTTAGCAAAATGGGAAATATTTTCACCTGTAACGTGGGAAAATGTGATTCTGTTTCCAAATGGGGAATTAAAATGTTCCAGTGGGATAGTTAATAGTGAGACAGGTAAAGAAAAAACATACCTGAGCAATTCCTTTTCCAGGATCCTAAAAATTCTTCTTTAGTAAGTGGAAATGTGAGGAATAAGTCTTAATTTCACTCTCATGTTGACATAATAACTTTACTCTTTAAGCACTTGTTTATGGGTTAGGTATGGGATCCTGGCGATCATATTACAGACAATGGCATCTCGACTGTCAGAATCCTGACATGATTTTGTAAGTATCCTAACCCCTTCCCCTAACCCACCTTTCCGGCAGCCTAACCCTAACCCTCCCCTCCCACAGCCTAACACTAACCCTTCCTCTAGTGCCTAACCCTAACCCTAATACTTACCATCAGGATGTCAGCGGTCGGGATTCTGGTGCTTGGATTCTGACCACTGGCATTCCGACCACCGGTATGCTGACTACAACCCCTTGTTTATATATACTAAAATTACAGCACATGTAGATTAAAAATGTTTATACTTTGCTGTAACTAAAAATATTAGATATTGTAGAACATATACAGTACAACAATAACTAGGCAATAACTACTGTAGAACAGATACAACAATAACTAGGTTTTTTACTAATGCTAGATTTTATTTACATACAGTATAATGTATATACTGTACACAAACAGAAAAGTACATCTGCTGCATCGCTTTAACAATTTATACACTAACAAATACTTTTTTTTTAATAAGGATTTTTTTTCCTTTGTTAGTCAAAGTGTATGCTGCCATATTGGACAAATGGATAAATCATAAGTATACACCAAAGTCACTGTAAGTGAACATTAGATTAATACCACAATACAGTTTCATGAATATTCTGAAGGTGTCAAAATATCACTTTATACCTTCTGAATGCATTTGAAAGTTACAATCAAGCACAGACGTAAATACACACATAAATATTAAAGTGACTTTCTTAAAATTTGAGTCTCTTAATTTCTTCCTGTCAGGATTGTTGTGTTCTGTACAAATGAGGCAGGAACGTACAGATGGAATCCCCTTCAGAGCTTATTGTTTATGCACATATATAATTGGTAAAATCAGCTTATTCACAAGAACTGCTTCTTATTCACTCAGCAGGTACAAGAGCAATATCAAATTAAACTGTGTACACTTGGAGGGCTTAGCAAACAGCTTGATGACCAAAATAAGAAATACTTTTACTTCTTATTTACTGTTTAGATGTGCAAAACAGAATCTCATGTTGACAAACTTCATTAAACTACTTTATTTTTGCTTTGTGCAGCTATTTTTTCTTGGTTGGCATAACTTTCTGTTCATTAAAACTTTTTCAAAGCATTTTATGTAAACGTTTAAAGAAGTGTTTTAGAAGAAATTAACAAATGGTTTCAACGTTCTATCCAATTATGGTTTGTGAGTTATAGGTTTTTTTTGTTTTAGTATTGTCAAAAAGGCCACACATACATTAGCAAGCAATTAGATCCAAATATAAAATGGCTTTTAAGCTACTGAAAAAGAATCTTGACTTGAAATAATTCTACTTAGTCAGTCATAAATTAAGAGTGGCAGTAAATATATCAAACATATGATAATGAATGCTACTGTAGGAATCCTCCAAACAAACTAGGGGAACTAAAATCATTGAAGATGGAGACAAATTATGATATAATGGGTAAAACTGAGACATGGGTGGATGAAAGTATAACTGGGCACTCGATTTGTAAGTATACAGTATACTGTAGCATGTTTCAGAAGAAGAAACAAGAATTGCAGGGAGAGTTAAAGATGATGTGTAGAGTATTTATGATCATATATGTTATTATTACAACTTGAACATTTTGAAAATGAAGCCAGTGGCTCTGGCAAATAAAATGTATTAGTAGCTATTTTTTTAAAGACAAGACCCTTTTACAAGTGATGAAAAGAACAACTAGAATGTACGGTTGAAGGTGTATTTAGGGGATAGTGCTCACAACACAGTTTTACAATTTTAACGTCATTTAAGGGATTTAAAAAAATTATGATATCAAAAGAGCAAAGTTTAATCGATTTAGAGATGCATTGAAACTTGTAGACTGAAAATGTACTCTCAAACAGAAACACAGAAACCAAATGAAAGAACGTCACTATGGTTTGAGTATATATGTACAAATCTTATGGAAATATATTTAAAAAAGCATTTTAACTTAAATTTATAGGAAATAAGAAGATATGTAAGAAAAAACCTCTGATGGGATTACTAAACACACCAAGCTTAATCCCAAACCTTTGTAAGTGCATAAAGAGCAATAAAAATTAACTGACTAAAGTAGAGACACTAAAAGATAAAGTAGAACAACAATTGGTGAAGAAAAAAATAATCTCCTAAATGTTGCTTACTCACAAACGGAACTAAGGGGGGAATTCAACTCAGCCCATTAAGTTTGCATGGGTGGAAAAGGAAGGTAGCCTTGGGCTTTATCTTCTGAGGTTATTCAATTTTTCTCCCTTTTTCACCTGAGCCCCTTTTTTAATGAGTGATAGAAATCCCGGTTAAGTGCAGATAACGGTCATTAATGTGTAGAATCCATGAAAATTGGGTGTTTTCACTCATTAAATTCATACTGTCATGCCTGAGTATTGGTTTGGGTTGGAACAGGCGTGGAAGGCTGAAGAGGAAATTTGAGAGGCGTGAAGGAACTTAGGTGATTTGAGCCAGAACTTCCTCATGATACGAGGAGGTAGAGATATGGCAGTGAATGATGGGCCCGAAGGAGAGGACAAGAATAGAATGTCTTTATTGAACAGCAGATTGGAATGGAATTGGATATATAATACTGAATGAATGAGTAGAATCTGATTGGGACCGATGATGTTGGATTGAGAGCTGGATCTGTTTGAGACCGAAGTTGTAGATTTGAAGAACTTGATGGATTTGAATCTGATGTTGAAGAATTGATGAACTTTATCAGTTTGAGAGCATGGTGTGCTGCATGTGTGCCATTATACTGGGAAAACACACTGTGAGCAAGAGGCTGCAAAGAGCCATCTCCATGCTCAGTAACAGGACATTGAGCAGATGGGGCAGGTGCAGCACAGTCAAAACCTCAGCACCAGTCGGGAGCAATTTGCAGCATTAGAAGACTTCTGTGCTATCCTTGACAGGCAAGGGAGAGGTAAGAAAGTGGTTTTAATAGTCCAGAGCATGACAGCATGCGAACAGTAGCCTACAAGTTCAGTACTGCAGTTTTTTTAATTAGTGTAAATTGTTACTGCTTATTGGACCTGAGTTGTATGCTACACCAATGTTCACATAATCGAGTGATTTTATGCTATTGCTCATGCGCAAAATGAAAAGTCCCACTGTGCACATGCAAACTAAAGTTTGAGATGGCATTTGCAATGTCTCTGTTATTGCAAGATCCTGTGCAGACCACTGCGATAAAACGGCATTCCTGGGTGGAGGCGGGGTGGTGGCCAAAAGTGTTTACAAAAAGATGTCAGCCTGTGGGTGTGTTATGGGAGTTGCATGGGTGTGTCTGCGCTCACAGCTAAAGTGCCTTGCAAAAGTATTCACCCCCTTTGCATTTTTCATGTTTTGTTGCCTCACAACCTGGAATTAAAATGGATTGTTTGAAGGTGTGCATCATTTCATTTACAGAACATGCCTACAACTGTGAAGTTGTGGTTTTTTTTATATTGTGAATCAAACAACATTTAGGACAACATGACAGAAAACTTCAGCATGCATAACTATTCATCCCCCTAAAGTCAGTACTTTGTTGAGCCACCTTTTGCAGCAATTATAGCTGCAAGTCACTTTGGATAAGACTCTATGAGCTTGCCACATCTTGCCCCTGGTATTTTTGCCCATTCCTCAAAGCAAAACTGCTCCAGCTCCTTCATGTTGGATGGTTCCGCTTGTAAACAGCATTCTTCAAGTCTGATCACAGATTCTCAATTGGATTGAGATCTGGGCTTTGACTAGGCCATTCCAACACATTTAAATGTTTCCCCTTAAACCACTCAAGTGTTGCTTTAGCAGTATGCTTTGGGTCATTGTCCTGCTGGAAGGTGAACCTCCATCCCAGTCTCAAATCACAAGCAGACTGAACCAGGTATTGCTCAAGAATATCCGTGTATTTAGCACCAGCCATCTTTCCCTCGACTCAAATCAGTTTCCCAGTCCCTGCTTCTGAATAACATCCACACAGCATGATGCTTCCACCACCATGTTTCACTGTGGGGATGGTTTTCTTGGGGAGATGGAATGTGTTGGGTTTGCACCAGACATAGCATTTTCCTTGGTGGCTGAAAGTAAAATTTTAGTCTCATCTGACCAGAGCACCTTCCTCCATACATTTGGGGAGTCACCCACATGCCTTTTGGCAAACTCAAATCATGTCTTTTTATTTTTATCACTAAGTAATGGCTTTTTTTCTGGCCACTCTTCCATGAAGCCCAGCTCTATGGAGTGTACGGCTTATTGTGGTCACATGCACAGATACACAGTCTCTGCTGTGGAACACTGCAGCTCCTTCAGGGTTACCTTTTGGTCTCTGTGCTGCCTCTCCGATTAATGCCCTCCATGCCCGGTCTGTGAGTTTTGGTGGGCGGCCCTCTCTTGGCAGGTTTGTTGTAGTACCATGTTCTTTCCATTTGATGATGATGGATTTGATGGTGCTCTGAGGGATCATCAAAGATTTGGATTTATTTTTTTAACCCAACCCAGAATTGTACTTCTCAACAATTTTGTCCCTGACTTGTTTGGAGAGCTACTTGGTCTTCATGGTGTGATGCCTCTTGCTTAGTGGTGCTGCAGCCAAGGTGTGTATATACTGACAGATCATGTGACACTTAGATTTCACACAGGTGGACTACATTTCCCTAATTATGTGACTTCTGAAGGTGATTGATTGCACCAGAATTTTTGAGGGGCTTCATAGCAAAGGGGGTAATTACATATGCACATGCCAATTTTCAGAATTTTATTTATAAAAAATATTTTTATATATATATTTTTCTCATTTCACTTCACCAAATTAGACTTTTTTTGCACATCCATCACATAAAATTCAGACAAAAAAAATTACAGGTTGTAATGTAACAAAAAAGGTAAAAAGCCAAGGGGGGTGAATACTTTTGCAATTAACTGGTATGTTCCCAATCACAGAACCACAGTCTCAAAGGCCAATTTAAGAGAAATAGTTGACCTGGAATCTGATCAAACCAGTACTTACTCGAGAAGTTGATGTTGAGGTTGCATCAATGGTGGTGTGTTCTCAACTGCCAGGATCTGCACACAATGCAGATAGGGGAAGTGGTTGTAGCAACATTTGCACAGTCCACCACATACTATTTCAGATGGGAAGTCTGTCAGCAGGCATTAACAAACATTCACAAATACATTGCAAGCTCAAACACTGGTGAGATTGCAATAGCGTACAAATCTGAATCAGGACCAGTGTTAGCTAGGACCTAAATTGTTGTTAGCCAGTGCAGGGTTGTATGTACAACTGTGTGTGTGGATTACCTGGATGGGAGAAAGAGATACTGTAGTATCAATAGTACCCTGAGGAATTATTGTCCTTTCTGAAGGTTCTTTATATCAGTATTTGCTTTATGGTAATTTTGTGGTAACCACAATTCTTTTTGTTCCCTTTCCTCTTTCCATCCACCTTTGCCTGCCCTTCCATAAATGTACTGAGATGACTTTTACAAAAGTGTTGTGTATGTGCTTAGATCCATGGGGTCTCCCAAGTTGGCCCATTGTGATAGAGTGCCCTAACCACATCCATGCATGATGAGAAAACACATGGATGGAGGCACTGCTTCACTGAGAAGAAAGAAGTAAGTGAGGACACATACACTGTAAATAACCGCAACACTCTTTCCTTAGTTAGGAAAAGGAGTGCTATATTGGAGGCACTGAAGAGATCACAAAGAGTACCCTCAGAGCTTATCCCAGGACAGCCGTCATTGTGAAGTTGAGTGAGCATGTGTTTATGTGATGTGATCAGCGGTCAATAAATTCAGCATGCTGTATTGGTCTCCATGGAAAATTCCATGGAGTGTCAAATGATGAGATTCCACAAATAATTTGCTGATTGCTAAGCATGACGTAGCCAAAGGGGAACAAGACACAATCTGTTTGGTGTTGATGGATACTCAGGGTTAGAGAAAACCCTCCTTCTACTTAGGCGCAAAGACCTCCGCTAGCAGCAGAGGGATTTAGTGTTGCCAAAGAAGCCCATCTCACATACTGCAGCCTAGCCACAGGCTACCCTATTGAAGGTTGTCCATGTGTTTTAGCCCTGCCTTTACAAAATGAGAGGAGGAATGTATCCACCAGCATAAAGTGAGAGGAGGAATGTTTTCACCAGCACAAAGTTTGGCATACATAGCCAAAGTGAGATGTTCCTAGCAGCTATGGGACATTTGGTGGAGGAAATAGGAGAAATTCATCATGAAGGCAATTATTGGAGGCTCCAGATTTTCTCCAGCATTAAACCCATTCCTGTTAGCAAAGGAACTGCACATCACTTCAATGTACATCTATTGAAGAGGATTTACACACTACCCCAGACAAACTGAGGAGCTGCTGCTGAATTACTTCTTGCCGACTCCGGTATCATTATCACACAACGGGATCACTTACCAGTCATCAGGCACATCCCGTTCTGCAGCAATCAGTGTGTTCCAATGCTATACAGTGGTCTTCTACTCCACGTGTGAACACACAAACATCGGCACACACCAGATATTAAGGATCCCTTACTGGATGATTCAGGAGAGGCCTCTCCCAGATTCATGATGTTCCAGCATTATTGCGGTACCACTACTGTGTCATAATACGTTAAGTTACAGACTGGTGGATTTTAACAAATATCCCCAGATGTTATATTTTCTGCAGACTATTTTCATTTTGGATTGGATGCATTTACTTACAACTGGATAACCACCTGGTTGTCTTTTTCTAACCGATTCCAAGGATACATTTAATAGAGTATAAAAAACATTTGTGCTTTCCTTGAGATATTGAACTAGATATTTTATTTATGTGCACAACAAGTATTTTTCTGGTTCTATCCTGTGGCCACAGTTTTTTTAAATTGATTTTCTTTGTTTGGGATATCTCTTTCTAATTTTGTTTTTCACTAATTTGTTTTATTTAGCATTCCATTTCTATCTTTATATGTCTATACCATTTATGTATATCTGGTTTCAAGTTATTTCCAATTGAGACATTAAATACATTAACAGTGACTTTTATCACTCCCAGTTCTCTTTGTATTTTTGCACTGTTAGCAAATAAGCCTATGAGGACTGGAGAGAACCCCCATCCCAGTGTTTACAAAAATTACACTGTACCCCTAAAAGAAGCAAAACCTAGTGGAGGGTTTATGAAGTCCTGCTGCAGACATAGTGCAAGCCATCCATAGGAGATACCTGTGGGCCACTGTCTGGAATGGAAGGGGCTAGGGAGAAATTATGATTCCAGAGAGGATGCAACTGACCTGCTCTATCAGTTGAGGAGCACTTACAGTATCAGGAGCTGGGTATATCTACCGCCTAAATAAGCTGATCTACAGGAAAGGAGGATTACACCTGGAGGAGGTGGATGACTGTGCATGCCGCAATTATTGCAGAGAGCTATATGCCTAGACCCTGTAGCATTGAAGCTGTGGAATGACAATGTGGGGAAAGCATCACCTAGCTTCATACAGTTGATCAGTGATGTCAAGCAAGACAAAGGCTTAGTTGATGCTAGAGAAAAAGGAAACTAAGGCTATTCAGCTGCTGCCTGAGGGCCTGATGTAGAGATTTACACAATGCCAATATTTACACAGATAAAGTGATTTTTAGTAATTGGGCATGCGTAACAGCTGTACTGCATATGGGCAGCAATTGGTTTATGGTTACACTCGTACAGGGGTTTCATTCAGACAAAGAGTGACAGGTAGACAGAGTTTAGGGAAGGTAAATGGGGGGTGACATCATATGCGATAAAGTCCCTCCAACGGTTGCTGCAAGGTACAGTAGTTTCCAGTCAGCTGCCTTGCTCAGCACAAAGTGCCTGCCCCTCAACTTTATATGACTGGGGGTGAAATGATCATCCGCACCAAATCTCACACTGAAGTTGATCTTGCAGACTGAAAATGCAAGGTTTTATCTGTGTGGGTGGATAGGTGAAGTCTCAGTGTCAAAAAATGTTTTTTTCAAGTACAGTAGTAGGAGAGGCTAATGATAATGTAAGGAGGTAGAAGACATTACATTGTGTACACACCAGTATAGTGTATAAAGTGCAACCTATCCATTATACAGTAAGTTGGTTAGAAATTCGGTCCATTAAAAGTCTGCAAAGCAATATACTCCGTGTCGGACTGGGGCTTGAAGGGCCCATCAGGGGAATGAAGTCATAGGGGCTCACTATCGGGTGGCCAGTTTCCGGAAGGGTGGCCCAGAAGGGGTGTGGCCAGCCACCAGAAAGGAGTGGCCAGCCATTATAGGAGCCATTATAGTATGGATGGTATGACCGATGGTAGCATATAAGAATGCACCAATCGGTATCACAGTGTACTAAAAGTGGGTGTCTCTATTCCTGCACATTTGGCCACATGGATGTATACCAGGGAAGGAGTTTGTAGTGTCATTTCAATAAACTCGCAGACTGGCGACCACCAATAGACGTTGCTGTATGCGTTTTTGCATGTGACTCAGAATCGAGCCCTAAGTGTTTTTCAGATATTGTCATATATTTGGAGGCTATATTAAGAAGACTATAGTGGAGCCCTTTTTTCATAGCTCCAAGCCAGTCCACCAGGAGCCTGAGGGATGGCTGCTGCTTTAGAAGTACAGCCTGTGATTGGGAAAAATGTTAGGAATAAAAGTGCTTTCTTTTAGTTTTCCTTTTGTGCCTGTTGTATAAACTGCTTGGTGGTTCTGGTGTCCCATGGAGGAAGGAATAAGGACATTAATGAGTTGGGGATTAACAAGAGACCTTGAACTAAAATAGATGTCCTTATACAGGTCCCTCAGTGTCAGGGGTTCGATGGCAACTTTCAGCCTGGGGGTCAAACACAAGCAAGTGGTCCCAGCTTTTCTACAAACACACTGCAATGCTGTGAAATGATACCAGTAAATAGGTGTCACTATCTGAGTTCAGATATCTTTCCTGACTATGGCTGGTCAGTTCTGACTAATTTATTAGTAAACTGAAGACATCGAAGTACCGCGAAGGATGGTCCATCCTCTTATGGGAGAACCAAGCAGGCTCCTCTCAGCTCCTCCATTCTGACTGTGTTGCAACTTCATTAACTGACGTCTGTGATCAGCAGTGGACTCAGAAAAAATGACAGGTAGGGCACTATAATCAGGTGTGTTGGTGGACACTGAGGGTGTGTGGGTATGTCTGTGAAGAGGGCTATAAATAGGCATGCATCCACTGTGGAAACATAAAAACAAGGAGCTGCTATGTCACCACGGAGGTAAAAAACTGTAAGAGGTATGGGTCCTTGGCGGCCCATTGCAGTGCACAGTGCACATTGTGATAATCCTATACAGAAAACCTGACCATGCTGTCCTGCTGCAAATATCTAAGGCAGCCTTCACTAGCATAAAAATATAGTGTAGCAAAATAATTAAATAAAATTGGCACAAAAGAAATGGTACTCCCTGGACCCCTCATACAACCAACATATGTGACATACTGATGGTCAATGGTATACAGCAGACAGCATCTCAATGACCGCTATATAGCAGATAGCATCTGTGAACGCCATATCACACATACTAAATCCCAGTCCTGCAAAATAGTATCCAAATAATGGCCATAGAGTACATATAGCATACAAGTGAATGCAACACAGAAATCTGAGCATTCCAGTGACTGCCATAGAGTACTCTGCATATAATGCAAAAGCGCCTCCATAAAATATATGCATAATAAAAAAAATTGGAAGAAAAATATGATAGAAATAAAATATTTGATAAAGATATTTAAAGATAGAAAATGCTTTAGCCAAACAATAAATATTTTAATTCTTACCACCATTTGTAGGACTAGGGACACACATGACAGCTGGATGTTAATAGTAGTAAGAACAAACAGGATGACAGCTTATGGATAGTATTAGTAGTAGGGCATCGATGATGCTGAAATTAGAGGAAGTATTAGTACCAGAGACACTGATGTAGTGTAGTAGTAGGGACTTACATGACAGCTGTGGATAGCAGTAGTAGTAGGGACTTGCACGACAGCTGGGGATGATGACAGTAGTAGGGCCATACAAGACAGCTGGGGAAGGCGACAGTAGTAGGGACATACAAGACAGCTGGGGATGACGACAGTAGTAGGGACATACATGGCAGCTGGGGATGGTGATAGTAGTAGGCAAATACATGACAGCTGGTCATGGTGGTAAAGGTAGAATGAAGGAACTGGTTGGGGGCAGTAGTAGTGACACATGGCAACAGGGGAAGGTGGTGGGGGTATTAGTAGTAGTAGGGACTGGGTGGGGATAATTGCAGTGACACATGGCAGCAGGGCTAGTAGTGGGAGTGAAAGTAGTAGTAGGGACACATGGCAGATTGGGGAGGTGGTGAGGTGGTGGGGTGACAGTGGTAGTCATAGAAGAAACTAGGTGGGGTAGTTGTAGGGACACAGAGGTAATCTGGATTTAGCACAGCTTGAATGAAGACAAGCACAAAATGACAGATGCCCCCCCCCTCCTGAATCCACAAATGCCCATTACACCCATAATACTGTCTGGCTACTGGGTAGCTTCTCTGTATTCTGTGAGAGCCCATGCTGGGAGCAATGGGCAGCCAGCAAACTACTTGCCACTATTCATGTGTATTTAACAGTGTTTGAATACACTTGGACAGTGGCATGTATTTGCATACTGTACTTTGCTCCTGTATGAGCTCTCTCAGACAGGAAGAGTGTAACCTGAGTCACTGCAGAGATGAGCTAAAGGCTAAAGCCATCAGCAATCCCCAGCAGTGGCAGACTCCTGAGAGTTTTTAAAAGTTTTACAGCACTGGCACCCCGCTGCCACAATTACTCGGTCCCAACAGCCATACCATCAGCCCCCCAGTAAGTGCTTGCTTACCTTTTACTGGCTTCAACTCCCGTTGGCGTATTCTGGTCCAAATAGTGAGCTCGACTTGCAGAGGGCTTGTCACCACACACCCGAGGCAATGGGTGGAGTTGCAAGTTGGGGGTGGGGAGGCAGCCCTCACAGCAGAGTGGAAGTGACTCTTCAGTCACCGGCCAGCGGCAGCTTGCATCATTATATTAATGTAAGTGCAGCTGTTACCCAGCCAGCTGGGTTGTAAATGAAGTGAAGCAGCTTGGCCCACCCACCCATGCAGCAATTTCCCCGACTCCCCATCAGCCCAGTCCAAGCCTGAATATACTGTACACAAAATACAAATATTGGCTTTTGCAGTACATGCAGTAGTGACATTGCCATCAGATGTGACTGTGGGCCTGATTCAGAGCTGAACGCTCTGACCAGAGTGCTCGCTCTGAAACAGGGCCCTCCTCTCTGAAAATGGAGCGTCCTCTTGGACGCTCGCATAGCTGTGGGTGACCACCCACAGCATATGCGAGCATCCATGATCTCGACCATCGGGCTTGCGACAGAGACCCTGCGGTAGGGTCTTGCTGCCGCAAGCCCTGTAGTGATTTTGGCTCTATCAGAGCCAAAATTACTCCCACTGACATCACTAGTGATGTCAGTGGGACCGGCTCCAGACGGTAGGCGTTCCCATGGGAACGCCTCCATCTGGCAGGCACGCCCCCGGCATGCCCACCAAAGGGGGCGTGCTGTCAATCAACATCGACAGCACGCCCCCTTTGGTGCGAGACCCGGAGCGACAGCATGGCTGTCGCAGTCCGGGTCTCGCGCATGCGCACGACGGAGCTCCCTCCGTCGTGCGCATGCGCAGTGGGGGAACATCGACCCGTTTGCGAGCGTCCTTTGCTCACGAACGGGTCTGAATGACCCCCTGTGTCCCAACAGTGGCTGCTGGCAGGAAATCTCCAGACAGCCGCCTTGCTCAGTACGGAATCAGTATGTAATGCCGGCTGTTGGGATGCCTCCTGTCAATATACTGACAGTGGCATCCCGATGGTTGGTATACTGACAAGGGTCGTGTAAGTATACTTACCCTAACCCCTTCTCCCCCTAATCCTCCCTTCTTTTAGCCTAACCCTCCCCCCTTAGTGCTTAACCTTAACCCCTCCAGTGGTGCCTAACCATAACCTCTGCCCCCAAAACCTAACCCTCACACGCAGCCTAAACCTAACACCCCCTCCCCTGCAGCTAACACTAAGGGCATCTCGGACTTACCTCATTTGGGTTGGTGTCCTTCTGGATTCCACAATCAAAATTAAGATAGGTGTCAGTATTTCGACGCCTATCTTAAGTCCCATATCGGGCTTCCCCCGTCGGGATTCAGATCGGCGGCATGACGTCCGCTGGTCTGATAACTAAATCCACTCAGTACATAGTACCTGACTCTCAGCTCGGTATGACTAGTAGTCAAATTACCATTTCCCCCCACCACATCTCACACTGAAGGTGGAAATACAAAGCTCTATGTGTGGGGGATGGGTGGAGTCTCAGTAGCAAAAAAAAAAAAAGGTTTTTCAGGTACAGTATATAGAGGTTAATAGATAGAAAATTAAGTTGTACTGTTCTATTTCTATATAGATTTTAATTAAACTTTGTCAATGTACTGTCAAGTAGATAGGTCTTATTGGGTAGCTAATAGTGGTTTATGGGCCTGATTCACTAGGGATCACTATTGCGTAAACTTCTGTGATTACACACGCAGGCCCGCTGTGAAAATATGCTAATGTTTGCAATCGCAATCCTGTCGCAGGCCAACGCAAACATGCCCACTTTCCCTTTCTCACATCCGTAATACCTTACAAGTCTGTGAAAACATCGGTACCATGAAGTAACATTGAAGCCTCACGCACAATTACAAAAGATGGACCCTGCTGCGTCTGCTTTATCAGCCTTTGCCAGAATCATGGCTGTGATAATATGCAAATGCTAGTTTTAGCCCTCCCCTTGTGCACTAGTGTGCTCCAGAATGTACAAACCATTAGCCGCAAAAGTTCGGTGCTCCTTTACACAGTAACACTGGCAGTAGTTCAAGACAGTCCACCATTGCATTTATCATGCGCAGTAGCAAATAATTGCTTAACTACGCAAACATTGGTATAGAGTTCAGTTAGCGTTTATCTCTGAATCAGACCCAGGGTGTCCTATGTACAACATGTCCAAATTAACATGCCCAATGCCAGAATTTTTCAAGTGTGTTACGTTATTGTTCACTTTAGAAAATCTATCCAGATGGCAAAAAAAAAAAAGAGTTCTAAGATTCCACAGACAGATTATTGCTAAAGATTATGATTAAATTACTGTTAGGCATCATTCAAATCAAAAACCAATATAACAAAATTGCTTGTGCATTAACCCATATTAAATGTTATTGATTCAAAGAAGAGAGAAATGCTGACTTCTCTGTATAAACATAAACACAAATAAGTGTACACACTGTATACAGTAGCAGTCAGAACTAGCTTGGAAAAAGAAGTAAAACTTAAATTTAGAAATCATTGTTCAAATTTAGCAAAGTAATTTCAAGTATATTTAGTTAGGAAACAAAAATAAATAAAAAATAATAAGGACCTTAGCATAGCTGGACTCCCCTTTATAAAATGAATCATTAAGTTGTGTTACAAACAAGTTAGCATTATGGTTTAAAAAAAGAAAGTAATTCAAAGGGAACCTTTCATACATGCTATTTGTTATTGCTTTTATGAAAAAAAAGCCAGAACTGTTCAGTGTGATAATTGCACTTTTAGCCTCACAGAATTGAGACACCTGAATGCAAAAATGTCAGTTAAATCAAACTACTTCTATGTAATGGGGTGATTCAGGCTCAGATGCTATTGCTATATTAGCTGCTAACATGGTAGCAGCTGCCATAGTACTAATATGGTAATGCATCACTCCTCCTGCATTCATTACTGATCCGAGCTGCGCCTATGGATCACCTGCATGATTCTTGGCCGTCTAAGTGACCATGGGGTCACTCTAGCCGACTGATGCAGATAGACAAAAAAAGCCAGGAAATCACCGTCAGCCAATGGAGATCCTGGCAGTCACCACCCCCATCTCTCCTAGAAATGGCAGCAAACTGTCAATCACTGACAGTCGCAGACCCTTACTACACAGGAACAGTACGGGTCATGCGCCATTAGCAGATAAATTGTACAACTGAACAATATATCGTTCAATTTATCTGCTAATGGATAGGCCCTGAACAATGACAGATGTGCACTCCCACGGCCAATAAATTGCATCTTTCGTCTCTCCAACATGTTGGTCAATTATTGCTTATCGCTGCCAGATATTAGAAATATCGGGCAGTTTATAAGCGGTAAACGACGAACGATATTTTTAATGAAAATTCATAGAAACAAAAAAAATCCACTCCCTGAATGATGTCATGCAATATCGTTCGTCATTCGCAAAAATCTGTCATGTACATGACAGATATCTGTCACCGCAGTCCCAGGAATTTTCAAGGGATAATATTTTGTCTTTTATCGTTAGAGAATGATCTGCTAATGGATAGGCCCCTTACCTGTAATGACAAATACTGTACTATTGTTTTTATGAAAGGAATTTGATCCATTTTAAAATATATTTTTAGAACACTATAATATAGAAAGTGCTATCTATCTATCTATCTATCTATCTATCTATCTATCTATCTATCTAATCATTCAGGTCCAGCACTCCAACTAATCAAGCTAGTGGGCAGAGTGGCATCTAAAGCAAACGCAGAAGGGCATGTGAGTGAAAAGCTAGTAAATGGGGGTGGCATGTGAGAGAAGAGCTGGTGCGCTGGTGACTGTCAGGGCATGTGGGGGAAAAGTTTGTGGGAAGCATGAATTTGTTTATTGAAAAGATATGGGCTGAACGAGGAGTGGGAAAAGCTGGTGGCCTGGGGTAGGGGGCATGTGAACTAAAAGCTGGTTGGCAAAAGGGCATATGAAGAAAAAGCTGGTATAGATTTTAATGCTTTCATTTATTTTAGACATTAAAATAAAATGAACACAATGTATGTATTTTGGAGGTATACAGGCATTTCAAAGTACAGGTACCTTCAAAAAAGTGCATAATTCATAGCCAAGGGCTCATACAAATCATCACAATAAAGGAGCCTCTTGCTCGTTTGACATGTTTTATTTTTTATTTGCTTTGTTCTGAAATCTAACATTTAGAGACTTTTCCCTAGAAATCCTGTGTTTGGTCCCGGATCAGGCATCACTGGTTCTGGATGCAGCCTAGCCAGCAAGATAGGAAGAGGTAAGGGTTATTATTTTGCAAAAGGGTTGGGATATGTATCTTGGAACTCAAAACACATTATGCAAGATAAACATATAAAATATTAACAGAATACAGACAAGTGAGTTAATGCTTATTATGAAACTAGGGGTGCATTAATGGAAAGTCCTGAGTCTATTTTTGAGGAGGCCTCTCAGACTGTGTGAGGCAGCCAGTTCCACAGAGTAGTAGAAAGATAGTTAAAACTTGGGTTCTATATACAGTATAAGAGATCACCTGTGGATCGAACTGAACAAATATGGGTATAGGGAATGAGATTCACTGTGGCTACAGCTCCACTAACAAGATGGGTCAGAGGTACTAAATATTTTGCTAAGTTTATCAGGCATGTAATTCTACCTGTAGTATCATTTCTTATCAGTTTCTGTAATTGAGGTTGAGGTGGATGCTCATGCTGTTCCATCTTCCCAAGTCTTTCTCTGGGTAGTGGGAGGCATTATCTTTTCACACTCCAGATCATGTTTTCTTTGTATAACTACTGAGGATTTGTGCAACATTTTACAGATTAGAGAGATCTTGCCCCTCCACAAAGGAGTCTGAATGCGTATTCTTTCCAATGGTGGGAGAAAAATGTAAAGTGGGAAGAATGTGGAAGTAAAATGTCATCCTGTAAGTATTCCAAACTTTGGAGTGAATGTAGGATATGCTTGTTAAATTACTGCCATTGCAGAGAAATGTGTTCCTACAGTGAGTTGTTATACAGTGAATTTCTGCCTGAATTCATAACTGAATCCCAGTATTCAAAATCCCACATACATTTAAATTATTTTAATAATTTTTCTACTTTGCACATAGGAATTCTATTGATAAATAGTTGACTAGAGACATTTAGGGCAGAATTCATGAGCCCTGTTAAGTTAACGGGCTAATTGATCGGCTTGGGATATTCAATTAGCCCAATTTAACAGGGTTTTCTTTTTTCATGAGAACTGAACAGAAATCCCCAGTAAGTATTTGCCACACTCTGGACTATTAAAACCTCTTTATTACAGCTTCGGTGCCTGTCCAGGCTAGCTCTGAGGTCTGCTCGTGCTGTGCATCACAGGAAAGCACAGATGGCCGCTCACACAGCACATTGTTCCCGGATGGTGCTGAGGCCTGTCTGTGCTGCTCCTGCCCTGTCCTCTCAGTGACCTGTTACTGAGTATGGAGATGGCTCTCCGCAGCTCCTTCCTCAAAGCGTGTCTTCCCAGCATGATGGCACACAGGCTGCATGCCAGAGTTCCCTCCTAAACCACTGTATGGGTGCAGTCATGTTGGACTCTGTCACCTGACACTCTTCTTCCATTCGGAGCGCTGCTCCCAGACCACCTGATCACAGCATCCAATCCCTGGGGATTTTCCCCTATCAATTCCATTTCCTGACTGGCTCCTGTTGCCAGTACAACATCACTTCTTGCTGAAATTACAGCTCAGTGCTGAGCTCCCAGGTACTCTGTATCTGAATGGTCCCAGTCCATTATATATCCAGTTTCTAGATCTAGTAAACAAGTCTTCTATACCATCTTGCATACCAGTCTGGTTTTTACCAATGAGACTTCTTACAGACACCATCGGTTCCTGCCGATACCTCCAACTATTGGTCTCATCTGATGCTTCCAACATCGGATTCTGATCAATTAAGTTCCTCAATTCAACAACATCGGTTCCAACCAATAAAGTTCATGAATTCATTAATATTGGATTCAAATCCATAGGGTTCTTCAAATCATCAACATCGGTCTCAAACCAATCCAGCTCTCAATCCAGCATCATCAGTCCCAATCCGATTCTGATCATTCATTCATCTCCAGTTCTCATTCCAACCTGATGTTTAATAAAAACATTCTATTTCTGTCCTCGCCTTCGTGCCCATCATCCACTGCCAAATTTACTATCTCCTCACATCTTCGATCTCCGCTTCAGCCTCCCATGCCTGTTCTTTCCAAATCAACTCTCAGGCGTGACACATGCTAGCTGCAGGATCCAAGCCCCTGAAATGTATGAACTAAAGTGAAAAGTATAAAATAAGGCAAGAAAATTTCTAAACTATGGAGGGTTTTGATTAATTTATAGTCTTCAAGATAATGTGTATAACAGACAAAAGGTAACTTATCGTGTCAGTGCATGTACTGTAGCTTTGAAGATTTCAACCAGGTGCATCCAGATGTCCCCTTCTTGTTTGAAGATCTGCACCTCAATCACAGGATAATAGACTCAACTGCACTTTTATCAGTCTCTCACATTGGTCAAACTGGTGCCTGGAGTAAAGCTTCTCTCAGAACAATCAGTATGTATCAAGCTGTCTGGGACTCTTAGTTCCACACAAGTAGATCAGCAAAATACAGTGTCAGTTTACTGGTTAGCTTGGACCTGCTGTCCCACAAGCAGACTCTTCTTACTCTCTCTCTCCCTTCAGCACAGGGCTTTTCACACACTCTCTCTTTGCAACAACACAATGGTTGGGCCACACAAGCTCTTCTTCACTCTGGAACATTCCTCACCTCTGCCCTTTCTGTCTCTCTCCTTACTAAGTGCTAAACTCTCCTTGATCAGCTCCTCCTCCAATAAGCCCCACCCATTTTCTCACTCTGCAGCCCCTCAGGCTCTTGGAAAAGGAGGCCTGACTCCCGATTGGTTGACAGTAGCCATCTTTTTGTAACACGCTATGGGGGCAGCCATATTCTAACTGCTGCTCAGTTAGATCTCTCATGACTGGCTCCCAATAACCTCCTCCACAACATTAACCTATAGAACGTTGTTTCTTTTCTCATATTATTTTAGTAAACTTGTAAACATGCACATACTTAACTACTCTCCTGGAAGGGCTAAGGTACTCCTAATTTTTTGGTTATCCCAAAGACCCCCAGAAGAGTAGGTGGATCTCCTGCATCCTGCCTTCTTTCTAGTGAAGTGGGCAGGATGGGGAAAGTAATACTGGGAATCAGGGCCAATATGAGAGGGTGTCATTTTGGCACAGCCCCCTCCTCTTACACCTGCAATTTGCAGAACTGTGTCATGATGGGTGCAGGGCCTAATCACAAAAAAGCGCTCGACTATGCCCTCTCAGTGGCCAGCTGCTACTCCTGTCCAGGCATCTTCAAGTTTGCTTTTGCATTGTAAATTAGTCTGCTATAAATCCATATTTACAGAAATATCCCTTGTGGTAGGGTCTCGTCCACCGCAAGCCCCAGTGAACTTCCTGCTCTAATAGAGCAGGAAGTTCACTACTGACATCACGTGTGATGTCAGTAGGGCCACCCCCAAATGGCAGGCGTTCTTTCGGGAATGCCTCTGTTTGGCCAGCCACCCCCCTGACCCACCTACAAAATGGGGCAAGCTGTCGATCAACATCGACAGCCGCCCCGTTTTGCTGCAAGCCCCGAGCGAGTGAAGTTCTCACACGCTCCGGGGCTCGTGCGTGCACACTGCCCGGCCATCGAACCGCTTGCGAGTGCTATGCACTCGCGAGCAGGTCTGAATCAGGCCCTTAGTTCAGATATCAACTATGGTTAAGAAACAATATCACAGAATTATAGTACATCACGCAGTACCAAGTGGAACTCAAAATGTTGGAAAGGGGTTCATCATGCAACAAGATACATCTAAACTGTGCATCAATTATTTGACAAGTAAAGAAAAGCAGAAATTTCTACAAATTATGACATGGGCTCCTCAGTCACCTGATCGTAATCCCATTGAGAAACTCTGGGATGAATTAGACAGAAAGGTTTGTGTAATGGCTCCAACATATACTAAAAACTTATCGGCATGTCCGAATGAGGCCTAGAAAGGCATAACTTACGAAACTTTAGAAAAGGTGGTGACTCAAATGCCCCAATTATGTGAAGCAGTGATAAATGCTAAAGGAGGACAAATTGATGAAAGCCAAATTTGATCTGATATTTATGTTATACTATGAAATTATAAATAATTTTGATAATGTTTAGTTACAATATCATGAGAAACATTATTAAGAATACATATTTTCATTACTTCACTACATATTTTTACTACTACCCAAAAGGGAGGAGACTAGTACGCACCTAAAGGGCATACCTGATTCTCAATGTTTCAGCAGGGTATTTGACAATAAACAAGCAGTCTCAATACTAGAAAGGGTCTACCAATAAAAAAGCTGACTGGCACCATACCACCAAGAAGCAGAAAATACCAGCTCTCTGAGTCTGGAAGAAGGGCCATGTCTACTTACATACAGAGACTTTGAGTGAGGAGTCACAGAAAAGCAGATTTTGCGTCCGCATGGGTATAACTGCACATGATAGTGTACTGGTATAAACATGTAACTTTCCCTTTTAACTTGGTATGTAACGTCATTTTGGTGTGGAAGATGGCAAGCCTTTGAAGATGTACAGAAAGGTTGTAAGAGAAGTTTAGGAAGTTCTACTTTCCTACCTCAGCCATAATTATGTCAAATTGTATATAGCACATAAGAAAGATGTCTGGGGAAATTACATGACATCTGGCTAGGTCCTTGATAACCAGTCTTAAAGAGCCCTGTGATCTGTCTAGGGTCAGAGGCCCTGATTCAGAGCCGGACGCTCTGACCAGAGCGCTTGCTCTGAATCAGGGCCATCCTATTTAAATTTGGAGCGGCCTTTTGGACGTTCGCATAGCTGTGGGTTACCACCCACAGCTTATGCTAGCGTCCATGATGATGGTCGCGATGGTCAAGACCATCGCGACCATCGGGCTTGCGACAAGACCCTGCGGTAGGGTCTCGCTGCCGCAAGCCCTGGAGTGATTTTGGCTCTATCAGAGCCAAAATCACTCCCACTGACATCACTAGTGATGTCAGTGGGGCCGGCCCCAGACGGTAGGTGTTCCCATGGGAACGCCTCTGTCTCGCAGCCACACCCCCGACACGTCCACCAAAGGGGGCGTGCTGTCAATCAACATCGACAGCACGCCCCCTTTGGTGCGAGACCTGGAGTGACAGCTTGGCTGTCGCTATCCGGGTCTCGCGCATGCGCACGACGGAGCCCCCTCCGTCGTGCGCATGCGCATTTGGGTACCATCGACCCACTTGCGAGCGTCCTGTGCTCACGAGCGGGTCTGAATGAGACCCAGAGATCAAAGAAGGGTTGCTTATATCAGTGACACTCAGTCTTCAGATGTGTGGATTCCCTCACCTAATCAGTGTGTAAGTTTATTGACATAAGCCTATGAACCCAAGCTTCACAAAAGAGCTGAAGGTATAGTACATGAACCTCTGCTTGAATGACCGAGAAACCCTGGAGCTCCAGCTGGATGGACAATGCACTTTGAGTTGACAAGGGTTAAAATCACCCCAGGGAAGGGGGTGAGGGGGGCCTTTAGAAGCAGGCATAAAAATGTAACACCCTGGTAGTTCAGTGTTCATTGTGAGAGAGGCTATCGAAATGAACAGATGATCCAGAGTTCCACATCGGGACTGCCTCATCCCACAACCACTGAAGTGATGTGGTTTGTTCATTCCATTTTATTTTATTTCTGAACTTGCGAGTAATTGTGTGATTTCTTTTTTACCATTATTATATTCTTGTAACTTTTTGTAACTAAGCTTTGAAGATATTCTTGATTTAAAACATTAATTCTAGTTGTGGAACTGTGTTTTTATGACCCAAGGCCGCATATAGCTCATGGTACCTATTTTTGTAAGTATTGATAATTGTGTGTGCATGTGGAAGTAGAAGCCCACTTTATGCTTTAGCATACAGTTTTCTTCTGCTGGTGGCAGTTACCCAGTTTATTTAACCACACATGCTGAGGTAACCTGTAAAAGTAATGGGCTGCGATTATCAGATTGGCGTATCTGGAGGGTCGGGCCGCAGGTCCATGACATGAGGGTTCACCATGGTCCTTGGCTGATGGAGGGTTTTTCCTTGGTGAAGAAGGTAGTTTCATAAGACTGTGCACTGCCTCTACTGGGCTCTATAAAATCAATTTGAAGAACCTATATCCCCTCTGATTAATCTGTAATTTTTTTCAAAGAATTTATAAGGCAATGGCCTTCACCAAATGGGACCTGCACTGGGCCTATATTCTGAACAGTTTTATGGGGATAAATAAAATAGCATTCAATAAAAAAGATGGGGATTATAAATATTGTCTTGCAAGCACATGTGAATTCCCATCTATTTGAAGGAAATACTTATTTTCTTCAGCATGCTTGAGGAACATCAGGGCCACATGAGAGAGATATTGCAGATGTTGCTGAATAATCAACCGTAGAAGTGTTTCTTCCAGAGTGAGCTTCTAGATCAAATCATTTTAACACAAAGCATAGATATGACATGGATAAACTAGTGTGGTAAATTTGCCTGGCAGAGGGATCAAGGCAATACACAAGTTTGCAGGTTTTAGCAACTACTACAGATGTTTTACAGAATTTCAGAAGAGATGTTAGTCCTGTAACTATCTTGACCAAACAGTGGACTCCTAAGGAAAACAGGGACAGCATGATCTTGACGCCTTATGATGACTCATCACCTCTGTGCCCATACTTTTGTATCTATAACCCAGTCTTTAAGTTGAAGCATCTGGAAATCTAGCAACAACTGAGATACGGTATTTCAAATTGATGACAAGAAAATCCTTCACAACTGAATATTCTTTACAAAGAAGTTAATCTCCATTAAGTTCAACCGCTACATGGGAAACCAGGACTTGCTGGCAATCATCATAGCACTCACTAAGTTACAGTAAGGCAAAATCTAGGGGAAACCAGATCCCCTCTCTGTACCCTCACCAATATATTTGGGGGTGAAAAATTATGGTGGCCACTATTCGTAAATAACAAAAAAGTGGTTTTACCTATGGTGCTGTTTAAAGCTCTTCCTTCTCAATATCTTTATTGAAAACAGTACTCCAATAACATGTAAAAACAGAGGGCCTGAGTCAGACCCACTCGCGAGCGCTGAGCGCTCGCAGGCGGGTCGATGTTGCCCAAGTGCGCATGCGCACGACAGACCCAGGTCCGTCGTGCACATGCGCGAGACCTGAATAACGACAGCCAAGCCGTCATTATGGGTCTCGCACCAAACGGGGCGTGCTGTCGATGGTGATTGACAGCACGCCCCCTTTGGTGGGCGTGCCTGGGCATGGCTGCCCAGACGGAGGTGTTCCCATGGGAACGCCTACCATCTGGGGCCGGCCCCACTGATCTCACTAGTGACGTCAGTGGGAGTGCTTTTGGCTCTGATATAGCGAGCGACCATCATTCTGGCCACTCGCTATAGCTGTGGGTTGTCACCCACAGCTATGCGAGCGGCCAGGAGGCCGCTCCAAAAAGGAGCAGGGACGGCCCTGATCCAGAGCGAGCGCTCTGTCAGAGCGTCTGGCTCTGAATCAGGGCCAGAAAACATAGAAAAAAAAAATTGTAGTAATTTGGTCCATTATAATTACACTTGTTTAGGAAAATAAAAGTTTGTTTCACCCACCACTCTCAAGGGATAGTGTGTTCAGAATACCAGGGCCATTTTCAGTTATCCTTAGTAGAACTTTTTCAAAGGTGTTTCATAAAATTATCTTTCAATGTTTGAATAACAAAATTTCATAGATTACTCTATATAATGTAATACCCAAAGGGGAAAAAAGAAAAAATATGACATACTTTCTAAAAATTAACAATTTTTATTCTAAACCAAACTCATAAAGCAATAAAACATGGTGAGACATGGTCAGGGAGCAATAGATGGTAACAATGAAAAGTTGACAGAGTCATATTAAGTAGACATCAAGTAGAAGAGGAGAGATGATTTAGAGGAATGGAAGGTACAGTGGGGTTGAAGACTCCAACATAACCACCATGAAAGCCATTGTATCTAAGGTGTGGAAGAAGGATAGGCCCCCATGTGAGAAGGTGGATGGAGAGGTTGTGTTAGTCAGGGAGAGCCAGGATTCACTGATAGTAAGGAGGTTTAGGGAGTTAGAAATGAAGAGATTATGGATAGGGGATCAGTTTGTTGCAGATTTTCTTGTCATTCCAGAAATCATATGGGGGGGGTGAGATTTCAGTGTATGTAGGAACACTGGTGAAAGTTGAGTTTGAGGTGACAGTAATAAAAGAAAGTCGTTTGCTTGGGTGAGGGTAGCAGGAGAGAGAGAGCAAAGTGGGGAAGGGGGTGAGTCATGTTGAGGCATTAAAATAGGTCAGGGGAGGTTAGTGATAAAGGTGAAGACGAATGTGGGTATAAGATAGGGACATGATAAAGTAAATGAGGAGGATAATGGAATAAAAAAAAAAAGTCGAACTGTAGGGATTATGAGAGTGGTACAATGGTAGAGGAAAGTAAATGGGTAAAGGTAACAGTGCAGCATCTAGCAAATAACACCAGGTACAAAAATGCAGCAGTGTGGTATGGAAGCTAATTAAAGACAAGTAAAAGAGGCAGAATGATAAAACATTAAAATCATTAACATTGGTAAGTTAGTGAAGGGAAAAGTTGATACATTTTTTATTTTACTCAGAAGGTGTGCAGATAAGCATAATAACAAAGGGAAGGGACAGAGAGATACTGTGGTATCTAAGGACAATGCTGGCAGATGACTAGAGAGATGAGTAATAAAGAGAAAGGGGAAGGGAGTGAGTCTGGGCTGGCATTCTGGTGCTCAGTGAGTGGAGAAAATGTCCAGGGGTAAACAGGAAATATCCACGTGCTGTAGATGTCCGGAGGCTGGAGCAGGGTTTTTTTTTCAATGGTCCAAGGTACATGCATAGTATGGAGCACATCTGGGAATGCAGGTCCCGACAGATAGTTGCGAGGATGGTTGAAGTTGGGGTGGAGGCCAGAGTATTCCAGACAGTAATATAATGGAATGTGACAAATGTGCAAGGATCAATGCACCTTGGGATAGAGGTCATGAGTGTCTGATGTGAAAGGCAGATGTGCAGGTCAGGAGTCGGAAAGAGTTCTGGAGGGACTACGCTGAATTAACAGCCCAGACTAGAGTGGCAGAATAAAGTGGAGAAAAGTAAAGTTTGGAGTCCAAGAGGTAGAAGCAGTAAAAATGTAGCATTAGGTTCACAGGAGGAAGCAACATGGAAATATCCACTAGTACACGCAGTAGTACCAGGAACAGAAACAACTTCCAGGGAGCAGTAGGGAGCTGCAGCCACAATTAGTGGTGCTAAACCTGAATGCAGGCCCAGGGCCAGGGAGCCATAATAACTATAATGTCCCATTCCCATCAGTATAATGTCTACATAACAAATGGGTTGAATCACTTCCTTAGGCAGAGTATGCCTAGAATAAAAGCTCTATCTTATAGCCAACATTCTAAAGACTGTTCATTTGCTGCTATCTTGTCTATAGACTCTAAAGTAGTTAACCCCTTTGCTTCTGAAGGTTTATCCACCCCTATGCGGAGGCCATTATTCAGACTGTGTGCTCAACACAGTGAAACATCAATATCACTGAATTGTTTATGCAATGCTCACACATATATACAGTACCTTGTTTTTTTCAGAAGACTTTGTATTTTTTAGAATATAACATTGGTCTTTTTGCTGATTCTGCCACATCAAACTAAATTTATATTAGAACCAAAGTGAAATTTACATTTTAATAAATGTGATTTTTTTTATAAACACTACAAAATAAATACTTTGTGGTTCTTGCTTTGGCATTATGTCACTGTTCCAAAGTTGCAACCTATAAGATTTTACTTGTAAGTTTACACAAGAAAATCTGCAATTGAATATGATAATTTTTTTTGTGCAAATTTTCACCTTCTCAATTCAAGAGCTAACCTTCCTTAGGAAACCTACTGTATAAAATAGTAAAAGGGCAGACTAAATGGGACCAGTGGTTCTTATCTGCTGTCAAATTCTCTGTTTCTTTGTTAAATAAGGGACCCCATTTTATTTTCGACAATATAGGACAGATCTAAGCTTTAGATCCCCCCTCATGTGTGGATTTATTTTGTGTACTGTTTAAGTAATTGTTTGATGATGATAATAACTACTAAGGTGGCACATTGTTTGAAAGAGGAGACTCTTTATAACCATACAGGCTATTTTGAGGGAGATAGGGCATGATGAGCACCCTCCAATGAATGGAAAACAATATTTTTTTATTGGCACTGTGTGAAAGAAATCTGGTGATCACAGATGAACACCATACAATAGCTGCAAAGTGGTCACGTCATCTACCCTATTTCATATGTGGTTTCATTCATGTGTAAAGATGCCAATTTGGGTGTGATCGTATACATACTGTAGTGTTCTCCCAGCCCTTAAATGAAAGATGTGTGTTTTCTGTAGCACAGGGTAATGATGTCTGCATTACAGGTGAGCACCAGACAGTAGCTACTAGGGGTCAAATTATTTGAAAGAAGATACTGCCCTGTTTCAAATGTTATTGTCCCGTGGTTGCAGGTGCAACTATGGGCATAATAGTGCATGACGTGCCCTTCCTCCCACATACAGAAAGTATTTTTGTAGCATGTGGTAACATTGTATGGAATCACATGTACCCCATAATTTAAGAGAAGAGACCAGATCTATCTAATGTAAGTGTCTCTTAATTATTGGAAGCCAGGTTGGGAGAGATCTTTCCCATCCTTGGACTCCATGATTTTTCTGTAATGCAGGGGGGATATTAATGGTGATCACTCTATTAACTTTTAAAAGCGCAATTATTTAGAAAGTGTATTTTTTAAAGTTAGGTCAGCACACATGGGCACACAGGCATCACTTTGTGATCTACATTTAAGAGTGCCCAGAGTCCCCACGATCATCAGGACTGGTGATAGTAAGGTAAAAAAAATAGTTATGTTACAACTTACCCTTGTTAACTCTCTTTCTTTGAAGTCCATAGGGTCCACAAGGAGACAGTGGGGTGTAGGTGGTACTTGGAGGACCGGACACGAACAGCAAAGCTTTTTTCAATCCCAGGATACTCCGGTTCTTCCCCCTATACCCCGCCCCACAACCTGAAGGCAACTCGGTTTTGTTAACAAGCCCAAGGCAGGAGTAGGATAGGAGAGAAGAAAGACTGGTACACTGAAGAATCACACTTTTACAAAGAGAAGGAAACAAGTAACTAAGAATAGAAACCAATAGAAGCCAGTTGCGTCAGGGCAGGTGCCCTGTGGACCCTATGGACTGCGAAGAAAGAGTTAAAAAGGGTAAGTTTTACCATAACTCTCCTTTTCTTCTTCAGGGCCCATAGGGCTTCACAGGAAGACAATGGGGATGTCCCAAAGCAGTTGTTCAAGTGCGGCGACACTCCTGAGCTGAGAGGATGAACCTGGCGCCTGAAGGAAGCATCCTGAGAAGCAAATGTATCAAAGACATAGAACCCAAGAAAGGTGTGGACAGAAGACCATGTGGCAGCCTTGCATAGTTGTTCGGCAGATGCGCCACGGCAGGCTGCCCACGAAGGACCCACAGAGCGAGTAGAATGAGCAGGTACTGTAGCTGGCACAAGAAGGTCAATCTGCGTATATGCCTGTGAGATAGTCATGCAAAGCCATCTGGCCAGAGTCTGCAGGCCATCCCTTCTTGTGGAATCCATAAAGGACAAAAAGGGAGTCCGATTTCCTAATGGAACTAGTACGATCCACATAGATCTTGAGAGAATAGACCACATAAAAAGAGGCCTCACCTGCCGAGATGTCTGGTTATTGAAAGGCCGGAACCACAATTTCCTCATTGATTTAGAAATGAGAGACCACCTTGGGAAGGAAGCCAGGGCGTGTTCGAAGAACAGTCCTGTCCGAATGAAAGGTTAGAAATGGGGAGCGACAGGACAGTGCCCCTAAATCCAATACCCTACGGGCAGATGCTATAGCCAGAAGAAACAGAGGACCTCATTCAGAGTTTCTCGCAAGCGCTGTGCGCTCGCAAGCGGCCCGATGGTTTGCGAACGTGCATGCACACGCTTCGTTCTGTGCGTGCGCGAACTTCTCTGTGTGAGCGCAGCCCGCTTGCTCGCCCAGCAAAGACAGCCCAGTGAAATGAGTGACAGGAAAGGCCGTTTGTGGGTGGTAACAAGGGCAGGACACTAGAAATGGGGGAGTGGAGGTAAGAACGCAGGCGTGCCTGAGTGTTTCAATGCAATTTTTAAGGCGTGCATAATTAACAAGCAGCGTCATAGTACACGTCACATGCTTGTTTTTTACACTGAAGTCCTCGCAGTGCTTGCGGCAAGGTAAGGCAACCACAAGCGCTGCGATCACTACCGATGGTGCTCGATGTACCAATGTTTTAATACACTTCCTGGAGATGACGTGTGTAAGTGGGTGTCTCAACATAGGCTAAAGGGTGTCAGCATACACAGAGCGATCGCTCGCACAGCCAAAGTGGGTGTGCTTATGCCTTGGCGAGCGATCGCTTCCCATGGCGTCACTTTGAAAAATTTGCATACGCGGGATGCGAGCGAGCGGCCTCTTGCGAGAGACTCTGAATGAGGTCGAGAGTCTTAGCAGTGAGCCATTTGACATCTACCGAATACAGAGGTTTGGAATGGAGGTTCCTGAAGTGCGTGGAGAACCACTGACAAATCACACGGTGCCACAGGAGGGACAAAGGGAGGTTGTATATGTAGAACACCTGCAGGAAGATGTGAACGTCCAGTAGAGGAGCAATTCTGAGCAGGAACCAGATGAATAGAGAAGAGACATGCACTTTCAGAGAACCTAGGCGGAGTCTGAGATCCAATCCAGCTTGTAGAAAGGCAAGGATTCTAGAAACCCTAAAAACCTGAGGGTCATAGTTTCTAGTAGCACACCACTAGAAATATGTATGCCACACCCGGTGTTATATCTTGGCAGAGGCCGTTTTACATGCTCTGAACCACAGACATAGAAAACCCTTTAGACCTTAGGAGGGCTGTCTCAAGAGTCAAGCTGTTAAAGACAGATGGACCAGGTCTGGATGTAGATAGGGACCCTGAGACAACAGGTCTGGTCATAGAGGAAGTTGGAGAGGAACATCTATGGAGAGACTTTGAAGATCCAATGGCATCTGGGCCAAGCCGGAGATACCAACAGGACCGCACCCCCCTCTTGCTTGAACTTCCGAAGAACCCGAGGCAGAAGGGAGACCGAAGGAAAGAGGTACACCAAATGGAAGGTCCACCTCACTGATAGTGCATCCACAAAGCTGGCATCGGGGTCCCTTGTCCTGGCCCCATACACTGGAAGCTTGTGTCATAGAGTCATGAGGTCCACATCCAGTAGACCTCATTTGTCCACCAGGAGCTGAAAGACTTCTGAATTGAGAGAGCACTCTCCTGCATGCACGTCGTGACCCCTGAGGAAATCCGCCTTCCAATTGAGAATCACCAGCATGAACACTGCGGAGATGGCTGGGAGTTGGAGTTCGGCCCATGTGAGAATGCGGGACACATCATACCATTGCTGACTAACTTCGAGTGCCTCCTTGGTGATTGAAGTAGGCCACTGCCATGGCATTGTCAAACTGTACTTATACTGGCCTGCCCTTAAGAATATCCTGAGCCAGAGTGAGGGCTTTGTAAATGACTCAGAGTTCCAGGTCGTTGATTAGTAAGGTCACCTCGGCCAGAGTCCAGTGTCCTTGGAATGAGTACTGGCCGGTCACTGTGCCCCACCCACGAAGGCCTGCATCCATGGTGTGGAGTGCCAAGTCTGGGATCCAATAGGGGCGACTCTTGTTTAGGTGGGACATCTGTAGCCACCAAGAAAGGGAAAGGCGAACCTCCGGAGAGAGGCCCATCATCTGGGATCTGAGCAGATGGGGCAGCCCATTCCACCTTGTGAGGATCAGGAGTTGTGGGGGCCTGGACTGAAACTGAGTGAACTCCACTATGTTGAAGAGGGACAACATGGATCCCAAGGTCTGCATTGCAGAGTGAATTGACACTCAGTGACTGTGAAGTAATCTGCGCACAGTGCTGTAATACAGAGATTTTGTCTGCTGTCAGGAAGATTCTATGAAAGTCCAGATGTATCATTCTTTGAGAAGGGGTCAGGGAAACCTCTTCTTTTCTAGTTTATCAGCCAACCGTGCATTTGTAGAAAGGCAATAGTTACCTGTAGATGGCAGTGAAGAATTTCTGGGGAGCTTGTTAAGAGCAAGAGATTGTCCAAGTATGGAAGTAGTCTGATCCCCTGACAATGAAGATAGGCTGCCATAACTGCCATGATCTTGGTAAAGACCAGAGGAGCTCTAGAAAGCCCAAAAGGCAGTGCTTAAAATTGGTAATGTTGCTCTAGGACACAGGAATAAGAGGGCGTATCTGTGGGAGACAACTTCTTTTACCCAGATGTCTGAGGTGGTCTGATGCCAGAACTGGGCGAAATGAAGAAGTTGGCCTCCCACCCTGGGAGTCACCAGGGAGAGGCCCGCTCCGTCAGGCTGAAGGCTTGTCCTCAGATTTGGGAGATGGACATCTTGTAGCCCAGGTCTGTTTATTCCTAGGCTTGGAGTGCAGCTTTGTGGGTACTGTGTCCTGCTGAAGGAGGTCTACATGCTGTAACTCTGCAGGGCAGAAATGTGTCAAGCTGTGGCTCGTATTGAGGTGGACCCTCGGTGATCAGAAGGACGTGATTGCGTATGTCTGATGTGGACAAGGATATCCGGAGGGCCTTCTCTCCTATGCTGATATCAACCCTGGCCTTAGCTGTCCCCTGCGCCAGTATAGGTTATGTCCTGGTGGTCTAGTGGAGTCTCAGAAGAAATGGTATTCACATCAGCGCCTCTGTTCTGTTTCCTGAGACCAGAGGTAAGACTGCGCGTAGACACAGGTCCCTGCTTTACCTGTCCCCTTGAGTCCCGGTTGCAGCCTGGGGTCCGAGGAGCCCTGCTAGCTAGGTCCCCCCAGAGCTGTCGAGAGCACCTAGCCAAGAGTTGGAGTCGCAGCGCCGCGGAGGGTTGATGGAGCAGCAGTGTAGGCATACAGAGGACTGTCTAGTGCTGCTTGCTCTATTATGAAAAATGTAAATAATATTATAAAAATAAAGCTGCTTAACAGCAGCCCCACTGTTCTAACGGTGATCCAGCTCCTGCTGGACACCAACAAAACTGAGTTGCCTTCAGTCTGTTGGCGGGGTATAGAGGGAAGGACAGGAGCATCCTGGGATTGAAACAAGCATTGCTGTTGGTGTCCAGTCCTCTAAGTACAACCTACACCGCATTGTCTCCCCGTGGAGCCCTGAAGAAAAACTTTTTACTAAGCCCTTCACTATGGTACATGAGTGGGGCTCATCCACTACAGTTTTAAGGTACATCTGCAGAACAAGTTCAACGTGTTTGCACAGCAAAGAGGTTAAGAGAACTTCTGCTTACTTTAGAGGTATTTTGAAGTCCACTTGGCACCAGAGGACTTATAACTTGTAATATGTGTTACATTTGGGTTGAAATAATGGACCCTTTAAGATTGTCAGGAAATTGAACTCTGTCTGCTAGCAGCTAGATTTGCCTCAGTCATTAAAGATTCCTAGGATCTTTCATTGTTAATTGTTTAAATCAATACTTTTTTCTAGACTGTTGTTCCTTGAATTATCTTAATGATACTTCAACAACACTTGCTTTACTTGAGGTTGGTTTACCCCTGTCCAAGAGTATACCCTTACTTCCACCACCTCTTTGTTATACTACTGCTCCCATTTTTCCCAATCCTATATCTAATTTACAAATAACAGCATTACATGCTTTCTCTTCTTTTCATTGTGGTCACCCATTGCCAACAATGTTTTACAAGTAAGCAATGGCGTAACTATCGTGGCTGCAAGGGGTGCAATTGCTATGAAGTCCGGTGGCTTTGGGGGCTCGCTGGACCAGAAACCAACCCCGTGCACTGCACCTGTACTGTTCATTCACTGTTACCCTCTATAGCAGCTCTGTGGAGACAAACTTCACAACGCTGATTAGCTGACG
Source organism: Taudactylus pleione (assembly GCA_031769625.1). Classification (NCBI taxonomy): domain Eukaryota; kingdom Metazoa; phylum Chordata; class Amphibia; order Anura; family Myobatrachidae; genus Taudactylus; species Taudactylus pleione. The sequence continues at coordinate 1,775,226 of JAUIMM010000040.1, read as the reverse complement.
CCAGCTCCTCTATCATTCTCTGCAGACTGCAGAGAAGCTGACATCCTCTAGAAGCTGGCTGGACAACAGGCCCTCTGCCAGCGCCATTTCTTAGCCTAGAGGCATGGTCCACGCTGCCTGTTTACTGAATCCTGGACTAGAGAAGCCCCAGTTCTGACCTGCTGGGGGCTGCTGTATGCATGAGGGCTGGCCCCGGCTGTCCAACTTGCCAGAGTCCTGCAAGTGACTGGAGCCCCCCACCTACCGCCGGAAGCTCCTTCTCTGATTTCACTTCTCCCTGGGTATGCTGCCTTGGAGGTGAGTTAATCCGACCCCATCCTCCATGTGCATATTGTAGTGCGGACACTACTTCAGCTGGAGGCTCTTCTCCCTGAGAATCTCCACACTTATGCTAGAATGTCCTGTGTTAGAAAACGCCAGCGGAGTGGGGGTGGATGGTGGTCAGAAGTGCAGTTCCAGGATGGGGGAGGGCCTCTGCCTGGGTATAGCTATGGCACATATAGCTGGGGGCTGGATGTGTGTGTGTTCAGTTCAATGCCTGGGGTATATATACGGACAGGTAATATGTGTGCTCAGTACATGCTTGGGCATAGCTGGGGTTACATGGGCAGCCTATGTGTGATCAGTGCAATTCTTGGGTATAGCTGGGGGTACATACATAGGCATCTGATGTATCTCCAGCCTGGCACCATGTATCCATCTATCACACTTCGCCCCATTCCATTGCTAACCTAGATGCTGCCTTCACACTGCTCTATTGCCCTTTATGGGCCCCTGCCCCCATGTTACTGTTGCTTTCCATCCTTTTCTTGCTGCTTCTTTACCCCATTACCACAGACCCTCCTGTAACCATTCCCTGGACCCCTGAAAATCTGATTTAATTGCAAAAACAGCATTCCTGCCTGCAGCACAGCACCATGGACCCCCTGGCAGGCCCTATAGTGCTCCTGATGTCAAGGACCCCCTGTTGTGTCCATATACTTGATGCCCATGTGCTGTGATGAGTAGAAAAATGAATGAATTATAGATTTCTCTGCAAGGCTGTTTATGTGAGTATTTCTCTCTGTTTCTGTACACTCAGTCAAAGGTCTGGGAAGATGTCCAATTCTTATTTGTTAGTAATTATTTTATACCTAACCTGATTTTATCTATTTGTAAATCTACAGTATTTTTTTTACTTTTGTTAAGCTGGCTTCTACATTAGAGATTGTTGCCTTGAATGTATGTAGTACTTTGTGAGGGTTGATCTGACCTACATAGGTATTGTAAGCTCTCAGAAGCAGGGTCCTCTTCTCTTATGTACTTCTCCTTTCCTCACTTATACCATCATCTCCTTCCCACTGCCTACAATGGCACCTTTTCCTTGGGTTCTGCTGCCCTGCTGCTTATTTGGGTATTATTTTTTTGTTAAGGTGGGGGGCAGCTTCTAGGGGGCGGTGCTTCTCCCCCCGAGAAGCACCAAATTGAATTTTTGCCCAAAGCTATACGTGGTTGGCACTGCATGTAAATGCATTAACCATGCCTCTTGTGCAGCACTAGCCATACCTACTCTGGTGGATACCTGAGTTGGAGGGGGGCATTAAAAATCTTGCTATGGGGCCCACAAGTAAGCCTTTAGTGAATCCTCTGTGCAGGATGTTTGATCATACTTTGAATGTGTTTATTTGAAGTGCTCTATAAACTGTTCAATTACAAAATTAAAAGATTAATAACTGTAAAATATAAAATGTATAGTTTTATTTATTTGTGCTAATCAGTGAAAAAAAAATCTGAGTTATGGTAGACTTACCTAGATAATTCCTTTTCTTCGAGGTCAATAGGGTCCACAGGAATACCATGGGGATATTATGGTTGGAGAGACCAAACAGTTAAAGCTTTAGCTCCCAGGATGCCTCGGGTACACCTCCATATATACCCTGCCCCTAGCCATAGGACTTCAGTATAGTTAACAAGCCTCAAGGCAGGAGAAAGAAAGAGGAGAAGGAAGAACAATCGTACACAAGTTGAGGGAATCTGTGACTGAAAGACAAAATTATCCATGCAGCCAGGTGCGTCAGGGTGGCCGCCCTGTGGACCCTATGGACATCGAAGAAAAGGAGTTATCTAGGTAAGTCTACCATAACTCTGATTTTCTTTCACGGGATCCATAGGGATCTACAGGGACACCATGGGGATGTCCTAAAGCTGTTCCCCTAGGGTGGGGGACACTACTGAGCAGAAAGGAGGACTCTACATCCAAATGGAAGCATCCTAAGAGGCAAAAGTATCAAAGGCATAGAAAAGTGTGGACAGAATACCACATGGCCGCCTTGCACAGTTGATCCGCAGAGGCACCACGACTAAATGCCCATGATGGCTCTACAGACCGAGTAGAATGTGCTGTCATTGTGCTAGGAACAGGGAGATAAGCCTGTTTGTAAACCTGAGAGATAGTCATGTGTAGCCATCTTGCCAGAGTATGCTTATTAACTGGCCATCCTTGTTTGTGAAAACCATATAATACAGAAAGAGCATCTGATTTTCTAACAGAGTTTGTATGCTACACATAGACAGAGAGACCACGAACATGAACTACACCAAGGGAGGCTTCACCTACAGAAAGATCTGGAGCCTGAAAAGCTGGAACAACAATTTCTTCATTCACATGAAAATGGGACATTACATTAGGAAGGTAACCCTCCCTTGTACGAAGAACAGCTTTATCCTGGTGGAAAATCAAAAATGGGGAACGACAAGATAGTGCTGCCAAATCAGAGACTCTGCGAGCAGAACAGATAGCGAGAAGAAAAAAGAATCTTCGCTGTCAACCACTTCAAATCTACAGAGTCTAGAGGTTCAAATGGGGGAGATTGTAGCCCTTTAAGAACCCAGGACAAATCCCATGGTGCTACCGGTGGAAAAAAAAGATGGCTAAACTCCCAAAACTCCTTGGAAAAAAATTCTAACATCTGGTAATGAAGATATTCTTCTGGAACCAGACTGACAGTGCAGAAACCTGCACTCTCAAAGTGGCCAGGCATAGACCCCTATATAACACCGCCTGAAGAAAAGCCAGTACCCTGGAAATCTTGAACACCTTAGGATCATATTTTCTATGGGAACACCATTCACCAAAAGAATGCCAAACTCTTTAATAGATGCTGGCAGTGGCAGGTTCCCATACCCTAAGCATTGTTTGAATTACAGAATTGGAAAAACCTTTCACTCTTAGGATGGAAGATTCAAGAGCCACGCCGTCAAAGCCAGACGAGATAAATCCGGATACTGGCAGGGACCCTGCATTAGCAGATCCTGCCATAGAGGAAGTGGACACAGACGGACTAAGAACAGAGTCTGTATGTCGGTGAACCAATGACATCTGGCCCAAGCTGGAGCCACCAGTATTATTGTTCCGCCCTCCTGCATGAGTTCTTTGAGAACTCTTGGGAGGAGAGAATTTGGAGAAAAGAAATATGCCAGCTTGAAGTCCCATCTACCTGCCAGTGAGTCCACGAAGGCTGCTGATGGGTTTCTGGACCTGGACCCGTACCTGGGGACCTTGTGGTTGTGGTGTGATGCAATGAGATCTATCTCTGGTACACCCCATTTGTTTACCAGGAGCTGAAACACTCCCAGATGGAGAGACCACTCTCCGGCATGTATGTACTGGCGATTAAGGAAGTCTGCTTCCCAATTGAGTACTCCTGGTATGAATATTGCCGAGATGGAATGAAGATGACGTTCGGCCCAAACCAGAACCTTTGTCACTTCTTCCATGGCAGTCTAACTTTTCGTGCCTCCATGATGATTGAGGTAGGCCACTGTAGTCACATTGTCGGACAGGATCTGGACCGGCCTGCCCTGGAGCAGGTCCTGTACAATGATAGTGCTTTGCATACTGCTTGCAGTTCCAGAATTTTTATTGTCAGATGACTTTCCTGATTTGTCCATCTTCCCCAAAAGGTGTGATGACCTGTCACTGCCCCCCACACGCGAAGACTGGTGTCCATGGTGAGAAGGACGCAATTTGGAATCCAGAACAGACACCCTTTGTTTAGATGGTCCGTTCTCAGCCACAATAGGCGGGAGTAACAAACCTTTGAAGTTAGGTGGACCCTCTGGGACTTTTTATTATATGATGCTGTCCGTTCCACCTGAAGAGAATCAATTTTTGCAGAGGTCTGGAATGGAACTGAGCATCTCCCAGCATGTCCGAGGTGGATACCATTGATCCCAGTACCTGCATAGCTAGTAGAATGGATATTCTTTGCTTGTGTAGCAGCTTGCATATTTGCAATGATAGGCCTGCAAGAGTGTTTCTGCCAGAGAATCCAGAAATGCTCCCAGATATACCATCTGCTGTGTTGGAGAAATTGATGATTTCTTCCAATTGGTTATCCAGCTATGTCTTTGCATGCAGGCTATGATCAGTTGAAGATGGTTTTTTAAAACAACCAGAGTCTGAGCCAATATCAAAAGGTCATCCAGATATGGCAGAATTCTGACTCCCTGACACCTGATTGGTAAATACCCGGGGATCTGTAGATATGTCAAAGGGTAGAGCCTGAAATTGGTAATGTTGCTGAAGGACAGCAAACCTTAAAAATTGTTGATGGAAGGGTATAATAGGTACATGCATCCTGAACGTCCAGAGAAATCATATAATCCCCCAGCTCCATTGCCAAAATAATTGACCAGAGAGTTTCGATACGAAACTTGGGTACATGGATAAACCTGTTGGGGTTTTTAGATTTAGTATAGGGCGATAGGCCCCAATCAGTTTCAGAACCAGAAATAGATTGGAATAATAACCCCTTCTCTGTTGTGACACAGGAACCGGGATTATTACCCTGTCTGCAGCAGGGAGTGAATGGCTTCCTGAAGGGCCAAGGCCTTGACGGCATCTGATGGAGGATTTCTGCAAAAAACTTCTGGGGAGGATGCCTCCTGAAAGTGAGGGCATACCCCTGAGAGACCACTTCCCGGACCCAGGCATCTGTTATTGTTTGATGCCAATAATCTGCAAACTGAAGAAGTCGGCTTCCCACTCTGGGATCCCCCAGGAGGAGGCCCGCTCCATCAGGCCGAGGGTTTGTTGTCAGGTTTAGAAGCTGGACGTCTTGCCGAGCCAGACCTCTTAGTCTGTCGCCTTGTTGTTTTGTGAAAATTAGTTGTTTAGAGAAAGACTGTTCCCTTGCTTGTCCCTGAGGATGGAAGAACTGAAAAGAAACCTGCTTAGATTTTATTGCTGTGGATGGCAGACCTGCTGATCTTGAAGCTGCCAGAGTAGCTATTATCTTATCCAACTCTGCTCCAAAAAGTACCTTTCCATAGAAAGGTAAGACTTCCAGCGCCCTCTTTGATCCTGTATCAGGTTTCCAGGATCGTAACCAGAGCTAAAATTCCAGCATTTACTGTAGCTCCTTCCAGATAGGAAGCTGCTTCCCATATGTGGGAGATATACATCATCTGTTCTCTGGTAGCATTTGTTAGAAAATCTTCCAATGCCCCATCCATTCTTCAACAGTTTTGGTTAGCCAGGCTCCAGCCGTAGCTGGACGATTAACAGCTCCAGATGAAGAAAATATTGCCTTAAGACATGCTTACATTTTTCTATCTGTGGAATCCTTCAGAGAGGATGTCAACGGAATAGGTAATTTAGCATTTTTTATTAAATGCATTACATGAGCATCCACAGTAGGAGGTACCTCCCTCTTAGTACATACAGAAGCTGAAAAAGGATACAACAATGTTATTCTTTTATTCACATAAAATAGTTTGTCCGGGTTACCCCATGCCTCATCCATAAGCTCAGTGAGCTGTTCATATACTGGAAACTCCACTTAAGCCACCTTCCAGTGGTAATTAAACATTGGCGTCTGCTTACTATGAGCTGGTTCATCATTCTGAATACCTAGGACTGATTTAACCACCTTCACAAAAGAAGGAACTTCCACTGTGGATGGATGATCATCCTCCCTTAGCTAGTCCCTGGAGAGGAACCCTGTGCATAATTTAATTCCTCTGATGATGCATCTGAATCCATATGTTGGGCAGACTGATAAAAAGATAACTTGCCCTTAGGCGCCTTAGTCACTACCGGTCTGTTATCAACATTAGATGGTGCCATACACTGACTAGAATGTCCATAAACATCTTTCCAGGAAGGATGCATAGGATGTGCAAACATAGCATATTGTGGACACCCCATCCAAGGAGAAATCGTAGGCACAGGAATACGATCCACAACCTGCTTCATTACCTGGGACAAAGAGGAGACCCAAGATGGCTCTTTCTAGACTGGTGAGGTGGCTCTTTATAACAGACAACAGACAAACCATCTTTACATCCTGAGGGGACACATAAGCCATACATGATTGACATGAACCCAGCACAGGTGACTCCCCCTCCTGTTTCCTTTTATCTTTTGACATGTTCAATAAATGCAATGATTGTAATGTTATGTGACAGCCTTCACAAAATCTTAATGAATGTGAAGTGCTCAGAGAAAAACCTCCACCCCAAGAAGATGGAGAGAAAAATACAGTGATAGTTATAATTGATAGACAGAAATAAAAGACAATGGCCCTCATTCAGAGCCGTTCGCTATTTGCGGTCGTTCGTTTAAAAACAAGGGGTGGCTATTCAAATGATCCGTACGCACATTGCAGTCTGTTCACACCTCTAAGTCTGAACGAACGAGCAAAACATACGCTCGTTTATTTGTTAAAAACGCCCCCTGGCCGCTCGCACCATACGTCATGTCCGCTATTTATTAGATTAATCGAGTACATCGACCAGCGTATGAACTGCTCGCTATTCTTGTGGTTGGTGTTTGCTACCACAAATTTGCGAGCAGTTCTGGCTATAAAATAACCCAGTGACGTGGACAATGACGCTGCTGTTTTAAATATACACACCCATAAAACGCCCGTTTTGACCTTTAAGCACGCCTGCGTTCGGATCTCCACTCCCCATTTTCAAGCACCTTCCCCTGTTACCACCCACATACGCCTCATTCTGTCACTCAAAATAGCAGGCACTCGCAATATAGCGTACAAACGATTTTCGGCCGCACTGACTGGTTCGCGCATGCGTACTAAAAACCGTACGCATGCGCAGATGTGCAAACATCGCTCGGAACGAGCGTACTGCCGCTAACGAGCGGCTCTGAATGAGGGCCAATGTCAATACAGCAACTAACAAACAGTCACATACAATGCATATGTAATATAATTACAATCGACTCTAGATAAACTACACAAACACAAAGGAATTGTAGGATATAGAGCACTATATACCTTAACCAAGGGAGAGGTATACAGGGAGACTGACCCAAACCCTCATGAGACCAACAGCTACCGGGCACACTAAGCGTAGAACGTGGTACCAGACGATAAGGCCTCGTGGTGTAGTGAGGATGTGGACAATCCTGACTGCAGCAGCTTCTGGTGCGTCTCTGACACCAGTAACAAGGACTGCCGCTTGCAATTCCCCGTGAGGAATCGCCTTATCTGACATCTCTATGCGTCAGGTTGCAGTCGGGGTCACAGCACAGCTGCTAGAAAGCTCGGCCGCGAATCACAAGCCCAGTTACTGATGTTGCGGCCTGGCGGAGGTAGATGGAGTCTCAGTACATGTGTCTTAATTCAGACGCTTAGTAATGCCAACCCAAAAACATAAAAATAAAATATACAATAAAAGCTTAGGACTGCCTGAGCAGTCCCGTTACAAAGGTGCATCTTGATCCTGCCGCACCAAACGAACTACTGAAATCCTATGGCTAGGGGCGGGGTATATATTAACTGTTTGGTGCCTGGTCTCTCCAACCATAATATCCCCATGGTATCCCTGTGGATGCCTATGGACCCGGAAGAAGAAATTGCATTGTTTATTTACTTAAGCCTCATATTTGGTTTTGAGATGCTTTTGCTCCATATGCATAGGAATGATGCACATACTACTAGTACTATTACATTTTCCTCACGCATACTGAATATGACTTACATTTATATTAATGCTTGTATCTGTACATTTCAAGGTACACCAATATTTCTATGTATGTTAAAAACACACTAATATATATCAATGCAAACGTCATCAAACTAAAATGTAAATTAAAAATGTTTTTACCTTTAAAATTGTTTTATAACATATGTCCACCAATACTGCTTTTGACAACTGTTGTGAATTTGATAAGAGGAGTATGTGTTCAGTAGAGGGAAGCATATTAGTTGTGGACATCTAACACAATTGCTCCCCAGCTGTTTATAGGGAACAGATAGAGTTCAATTTAAATATCAGAACATGTTTTGGGGTTGGGTATGGGAGACCGGCAGTTGGGATGCCGGCTGTCAAAAAACATCAGTGGCATCCCAATACTCCAAATCCCGACAGACATCAGTTAGCCATGTATGTTAACAATCTCCCCTATACCCCCTAACTGTCCTTTCCTACATCCTAACTCTAACCTTCCCCGCTAGGTGCCTAAACCAAACCCTCCCACCTTAGTGCCTAACCCCCCCTTCCCCCCCAGTGGTGCCTAACCCTCCCTTCCCCCCCAGTGGTGCCTAACCCTAACCTCCCCGTGGTATCTAAACCAAACCTTTCCCCCCCGTGGCTATCAGCTAACCTGGCCCGCTATACTTATGATCGGGATGCCAGTTGTTGGGATACCTGTGTCGTAAAATCGACTGATGTCGGGATTCCGGTACCGGTCTTCTGGCCGCGGTTTGGGATTTCAGTAGCCAGCATACTGATGGTAGATTTATTAACTACATCCCCATATTTTGCCCAGGTGAGAGCAGCAACAAAAAAAAGTTCATAATTCTGAAGGTATGTTGTTACCATTACTAGAAGACAACACCATATAAGAAACAAAATAGTTCTTTTTAATTTCATTCTGCAATTTGTAATTAAAAAAGTAAAAATAACCAAGGCATATTTATTATTAAGGTCACAGTCAACACTTTATTATCTTCAAGTAAAAAAAACATTTTTTTAATTAAAACTAACTATAATGGGCAATATAATAACTAATTAATAACTAATTAATGTGAAATGGTTTAAGCAGAATGCTCAATATTCCTAAATAAACTCTATGCAACATTCAGCTGGCGAGTATTTCATTTTTTATTGCCCATTCCTATTGGCATAAAATAAAAGTTTCATTTCATTCTGATAATGTTCATCTTCACCATCCACAATATTGACAACATTGGCATCTATTTAGTATATTCTAAGTAAATATCTCCATCGTAGATGGAATAATGATCTCAGAATCAGTACAGTATACACATTGTCATACACAGAACCATTGCAAACACACACTGCTTTTCTGAAGCACAGAGGTCCCAAAAATAAAACTTATGTACATTAAAAAAAAATGATGTTGTTGTTCTGGGACATCAAACTAATCCAAAATGTCACTTACGTTAAATATGAATACAGAAAAAAAACTAAATTAAATGTTTTCTATGTTTAAAAGCATAGCTTTGAAAGAATATGTTTCTTTTAGTAGCACATAATATCAATAAAAAAGTTCTACGTTATGTAAGTTGTAATATTGAGTAACTTGAAACGTATCCTGGTGGTAATACAGTTAACATTTGGAAAAAAGTTAGGATAGACCATTTTCAGTACTTAATTAAATATATTACAAAATGAGAAGATTAAATGAGTTTAATTACTTTTATAAGGGAGCTCTTTTCAGAAAAAAATAATTAAGTTAGTAATATGAGGTGATCATAACATCTAGTTTTATTTTGCATTTATTTAATCACTGAATGCCACACTATATAACAGGCAAACAGGTGAATTGGTAAATGGTGCAGCCTGCTGTTTGGCAAAGTAAAGAGTTATAGGAATGTCTGGAATAGATCATGTTGTTTATATCTGTCATAGATATCATTGTCATGTTAAGAAATAAATTAAATTGATTGGAAATGAGCATAAGTGATGTGCTAAATTGATTAGCCATCAATTTCTTTGTTTTATAACCATAAGTAGGAAGGTAAATTACTAGGTAAAAAAACTGCCAAGCAATGTTGTGGTTAATATATTAGAAGACTTTTAATGTTTGCTGTACATTTCATATGTTACAAATGGGCTATTTTCAGAAATACAAAGATTGAGACTCTGCAAGTCTAATTCAGATTTGACATACCTATCAAAACAATTCTCACCACACCTGCCATGATGAACTAAATCACAAGCAGGATTGTGTCATTTTCTTCTAGTTCTACCCTGTAAATACATTTTAAAATATGTTTCTTTGGTATATGGTATGTTCATGTTGGATGTCAGAATTGACCACTAAGCAGATACGATTCAATATTGATTTACTTAAATTGTATGACTGTGATAAAAAAGGACAAAGTATTTATAATATATATATTTTCATATAAATCACTAACAAGGAGGGATATTTTCAAATGTTGCCTGTGTTGAATTATGTCATTTCTTGTAGTGATTGGGAGCATCTGCAAAAGCAAACTCTAGTCTGTAGGCTTCAGCTAGAAGAAGGCTTACATCTTCATTACCCCAGGTCACAGTTGGCAGATTCTGCAAAAGGATCAGTAAGCCCTGGAAAACATAAATGAAAGATATATTTATTATCTATACATGCTGAAAGCCCAGCTCTTTAAATGGGCATATCTGGTATACATGTAGATTCATACCCAACTTGTCACTACAGTAAGGTAAGTAAACCTTCAAAAAAGAAACCATGGGCAAAACAGCTATTCTAATGTATAAGAATTACTTTGAGTTATATAATGCGTACCAAGGTAGGCTACAGAGTAAAGAACATTTCATGACTGCTTTTGATTTTGTGTAAGCCAGAGGTTCCCAAACACGGCCCTCAAGGCTCCCCAACAGTTCAGAATTTAGAGATATCCATGGTTGACCACAGGTGACTTAATTAGTACCTCAGTCAATTTGATTGAACCACCTGTGATTAACCATGGATATCTCTAAAACCTGAACTGTTGGGGAGCCTTGAGGACCACGTTTGGGAACCTCTGCTGTAAGCAAATGGAAAATGATTAATTGAAACTTCAGTGCTACAAAAATTAGAGTATAGAAATAAATACCCCTAAAAATTATGGGGGCCAATCTGTCACAACAAATATCTTAAATCAAAGAAAAGCACTGAAGCGAGTAATGCACAATCACAATTATATACCAGATAATTATGGAAATCTTGTATAAATTGTTAAAGGAACTTTTGTAAAATGAAAAGAAACTCCAACAAATACTGTACCAAACAATCTTATTGATTACCATATGCTCTGGCTGGACAGTCAGATCCCATGTGGCATAATCAGTGATAATGTTAGTCAGATACTAGTAATTATTTAACCATTACAGTGGTCGGATATGTCATTGTCTTAACAAATTATTTACATTTGTTCTAGAGAGATACTTTTTCTCCTGCACAGGATTGAAAAGCATTGTGTGTGTTATACAAGATCAGGTTTGTCCAACTAGTCCTAAAAAATTGCATTGTGGCCCTCACATTCCCTGGCAACAGTATTCAGCCTGTAGTTTGTACCCTGTATATATACTGTATATGGTGCTATTGATGTAAATAAATGTACAGCAATAATAAAGTTACTGTAGTATAGTATTATAGTACATTGCTGCTTCATATTACCACACTCAGGACATGATTTGTGTGTATACTACACCCAGCACCCCTCCATAATCACTGCACCTCTTTACTCTTCCCTTGTTTAATAATACCCACCACATCTAGCCATGGCACATAATTAATGATATTTAGTAGACTAAAAAGTAGTTGCCATATCAGTAGGGCCTACAGGTACTATAGGGTTAACAGCTAGAGGTGGCTAACCTATGAAATCCCCATGTGTATATGTATTTGTAATCTTCAACCAAATTTTATATTTTGTTTACTGTTTCAGTTAATGTCTGGTGATCACCAAACAATAACTACTCATTTGAAGGAGAAATCTCCCCTCTTTCAAGACAGCATGCCCCTATGTATGTGCAGGCCAGTGTGGGGAAAGTAGGGCACAATATGCCCTTCTCCCATCTATGGAAAATTAATTTTTCCATAGCGCTTGGTGATGTTGTCATGTGCTCACCTGACAATAGCTGCTAAGGGGCAACATAATTTGAAAGTTGGGATTTCCTCCTCTTTCAAATGTAAGTGACCACATTTACAGGTGTAATTATGGGAGAGATAGGGCATGTAGTGCCCTACCACCTATATACAGAAAATATATTTTTTCCATAGTGCACAGTAATATAGCCTGTTGATCACAGGTGATCACCAGGCAATAGAAACTAGTGGACCACATAATATGAAAGAGCAGATTCCACTCTCTAAAATAGGGCTGCCCACAAAGTTGCTGGTGGTTCATTATGTGGGTGAGAGGCTCTCCCCCCATATACTGATAATATTCCATAGTGCAGGGTAACATTGTCCATGATCATAGGTGATGTCTAGACAATAAAAAAAGGGGACCCCCCCTCTTTCTAAAATGGGTGCTCCTGATTTCATGGACCTTGTCCCATCCCTGGACTGCATTATTTTTCTGTTATGCAGGGAGTTTGGCCTGGGGGTCACCAGGCAATCATCTCTATGGAAGCAAATTAGTTGAAAGAGTGGACTACCCACTTTAAAAAATGTGTTCTCCCATCTCTCTAGGTGCCCACTTGTCTTCCTCAGCAAAGGGATTACACATTTAACAGTATGAAAGTATTTAAAATAAGTGAAGTGAAACTTTGTCTAAATATTCAGGTTGTGTTGACATTTATATGAATTTAACAAGAAATAAGCAATACTGGCTTTCATTTAACTGTATAATGTTCCAACACCATACAAAATTAATATATTTAGAAATTGTATGCTGTTATGGTTTCAATTTTCAGAATAATTTAGTACTACAATTGAATGATTTCTAAAATCTATGCTTACTTTGCTAAAACCAGATAAGAAATAACTTTTTCTTTTTCCATCCATTTCACTTTATATTACTGTGACCTCTATAGTTCTAAGGTTGAATGCAATGCTCCAGCATTATGGTAACTTACTGACTAAGCTACACACTCAATTTCAAAATCTAATTTAGAGATCTAAGTTCAGTAGATAAAGGGTGAATGAAACTGTCCAGACCTCTGTCTTATAAAATGTTAAAGAGATGAAAATTCTATTTGTTTGACCTTTGCAGATAGTAAGGTAGGAGCCTGAAAATAAAATCTGCTAACTACATTTAGGTCTGCTCCTATGGTCACCTCAATTATAGACAGGACAAAAGACAAAGAAATCTCTTTGGCAGGACCTACTAACCTTTGTAAAGCAATAATCTGATTGATATGTTAGCTCAGACTGGACGCTGCTTATTTGTGATTTCAGAAAAAGAAGCACTAAAGAGACTTCTAAGTGCTTAGATCAATGATCCAATTGATGCTGTTAACAATTTTATTCTTTAGTTCACAACAGATCTCCGATATCTTACAAACAATACACAATATGTAGTATCAAAATGACTAGCTATCTAAAGTATATCAAAAGTTTAACCCTCCACCGAACAATACACCATGTTATTCTATTTAATGTTTACCTGCTAATAGTAAGATCCCCTGCAAACTTTGAATTTCATTATTTTTATTCTTTTTGGTTAAAAACATTTAAATTTCTCAGTGTTTCTGGAGCAGTAGCCCTGACTACTTGCAATTTGCTATTTTAGTGGAGGGGCTGGACATTGCCACTATTAGAAATGTCAGGCCCAGGTGTGAAGAAGGGGGGGCATAGCCATGGTGGGCAGGGCCGTAGAGAGACACAGCGGGCCCAGGTACATGGGGGCATGGCCAAGCCTCCCACGATTAGGCCATGCCCCCCTGTACCTGGGCCCGCCGTGTCTCTCTACGGCCCTGTGTGAGCGCCCATTGCTGGGGAGTGATTTTAAGTGCTCCATAGGCTACAATGGCTAATGCCATCTGAAATTACCAGGGCCGAGCAAAAAAAAGAAAAAAAAGTTTTGCAGCGCCAGGGAAGCGGGGCGCTGTAAGCCCCTCAGCCCGGCGCAAAGCCATGGGGGGCGCGATCAGTGTGATCGCTTCCCCCCCCCACAGGCAAAGGAGACTGCTGTGGCTGCTGCTCAGCAGACACGAGCAGTCTTCCACTGCAGCTCAGCACATGCTGTGTGCTGGGCTGCTGAGAGAAAGAGAAGGGAGGGGGTGCGGCGCCGGACCCGGGCCACAGCCGGGCCCTCCAGAATCCCGGGCCCGGGTAATCTGTACCCGCTCTCCCCCCTCTCGGCGCCCCTGAAGGTGGGTGAGTGTGGTCATAACAAATTAGAATTTTTGCAGTCCTATCCACAGATACTGTGCTGATGGTGCCAATAAGGGGGTTTGGCCACACCATATTGGGGAGCATTTTTGCCTCTAACAGGCAGGCCCTGTCCCCATGGCAGGAATAGGCCCTTATAATGGTGCCTGCCTTCCTTTTAAGTGCTTCTGAGAGTTGGATGTAACTGCTCAGACTTTTATTTTCAAGCTCATTTTATGTCAGCTACAGTACAACTCACAAGTAAACAAGTTAAAACGTTTTAAAATATTTTTTTATCTGAAATAGCCAAAAAATTAAATAAAATAAACTTTTGAAAACCTTTTGATAATTTGGAGGCTATCAAGTGACACATATATGGAATTCCTTTTAATGAATGTTAGCTTATTAAAGTATCACTAAACCATTAACAAATATATACATACAAATACACACACTACCAATGAAAAGTGTTAAAGCACCACATTCAAGTCCAGTGAACAACTGGAAATGGTACAAAGGTAAGGGGTAAACTGCTAGAAGTGAAAAAGAAACATAAAAAAGTATAGGGCAACAGAAATTGAAAAGTTATGCAAATGTCAAAGCTATATTAAAAAAAGTACTTTTCCATGGGAAAAAACAAAGAGGTTTGTCAGGGTCATAAAGCACCACCAGTGGACTATAGAAAAAGGACCAAGCAATCAAAATGTGAAAAAAAATTTAAAAGGACAATACTTTAAATAGCAATAAAAAAATTGTTCTGTGCTGGCCTTTTACGCATGCCGCCATGACATCACACATAGTCGGCAGGCCAGCCAGCATCTGGAAGAGCAGCAGTGCACGGAACATCTAGATTTTTAACAGGGGTGGGCAATAACTGGCCCTCCAGCTATTGTTGAACTACAAATCCCAGCATGCATTGCAACATTTTTAGCATGCCCAAATGGCAAAACTGTGGCAAGGCATGCTGGGATATGTAGTTTTACAACATCTGGGGGGCCGCTTTTTGCCCACCCTTAATCTAGAAGATGCTCTGTACACCTTTATACATGGCAGAGTTCCCACCTGTAGCATCCTACCCTGGGCCGGATTAAGACTTGTGGGGGCCCCAGGGCAACTAAGTTGTGGGGGCCCCAACCAATCAAATAGACGCTAACTGCCTGTTGCCTCTCCTATGCCCCTGCATGATAGTACGACACATGGCAGGTGGCATTTGTAAGGAACATTGGGGGCAGTAAGGTCAGCAGGAAGGTGGTCCCTGGGAAGCCAGGTACAATCTTGCAATGCAATGTTGCCGGCTGGAGCCCTCCATCACAGTCGCAATGGGCAGTGGAGGGCAGAACGCATGTACACACACATACAAGGAGGGGGCCAGGACCTGGTGCATTACCTGTCAGGACCCCGGTGGCCACGAGTAGTGCGCATTGCGCCATCGGCTGCCATCTTAATTCTGCCGGAGGTGCTGTCACTGGCCCGTCTTTCACAGAGGAACAGCAGCAGCCTGGGCTGGTAGAGCGGGGAGCCAGTCAAGCGAGCAGAGCACCAAGGAACACATCTCTGCCGCCTGAGGGAAAGCTGCACTGGATCCTGGACAGGAAGGTGAGTAGGGGAAGGGTCCAACTTTGCAGTGTGCGAGTCAGCTATGCTTGCAGATGCCGGATGAGCAAGGGAGGTAGCAGAGTGGGCCAGGTAGGGGCAATGTGTAGGGACCCTGGACGACCGCCCCGCCTATAATCTGGCACTGGTCCTAAGTATGTTACTGGTTGCAGGGTGCCATTCAAAGCACCCTGCTAGCCAGAAGCAAGGGCCATAGGGCAGTGACTGTGCCACCTCCAGAGCTCTGCACAGCACTGGTCGCACACCCTAGTTACAGCTCTGCCTATAAAGGGCAACGTTTCTGGCATGTTTAAGCTTGAAATTTAGTAAATAAACCCCTGTGACACAAACGATCAAACATGGACAAGGAAGCATGATGATGGCCTGGGAGTATTTTGTTGGATCCCAAGTGGGAGACATGCACAGAGGGCTCCCACAGCATTTTGCAGCACCATGCAAACCAAACTGGAGATTTATTATATATACCACTGTAATGACATTTTCTGTGCAGCTATTATTGTGGTTAAAACGGTTGCCTGCAGTGTCCTTCCCATAGAATTGCTGAGAAAATGTTTAATGCTTTTAGAAAATGTCTCCCCACAATCATAACCATATTTCAAGGTCAATTTATTGTATTTATGCTGTTACAGGCACCACAAAATGATCATAGTACACATTTGTGAGCAATGATGATGGGCTGCAGCAAACTTATGCATATTATTTTAAAATAGTGACTATGGAATAATAGCCAGGAATTAATGCTCAGGAGGCTTTCATCCACTATTGTAAAAACTGTAAAAGATTATAAAAAATATGTGGGGATAAAGCATGCACAACATGACATAGTAAAATAAAATGGAAAAAATATTTAACAACATGCTCAACTTACAAACAGATACACAAACATCAAAAAGATGCATAAGTCCTATTTCAAGTATCAAGTATTCCAGGAAGTAGTAGGTAATAGTTAGTATAACCCAACATAACTTTTAATGGGGTAGTAATTTGTTAGTTAGGGTACCCTTTAACCAACAAAAATAATCTATTCGTGCACTAAACAGGGCTACTGTAGGTGTAGGTGGATTAAAAATGTCATCCCCAGAACTCCTAATACTGTAGTACAAAAAGACAAGGAATTGAGAAGAGATCATTCACACACTATAAACAGTAGATGAGCTGTAATTCCGGTAAATGATCCTATTCAACTAGATGACTTGACTGCAGAGCTACTGCATATCATACTGTGATAAAGGTACAGTACTTTTATCATTTTAGACTTACAGAAGTACATACTTATGTAGTCTTATCACCTAGGAACCTGTCTTTAAAACAACCTCTATAACTGTAACTGAGATAACTTTACTTTCTAATATCTCTTCCTGGATATTGATTTTATACATTTAACTGCTTGTAAACTAAATAGCTTTTGGCCCCATGGGAAACAGTTCTCCATAAGGATGGGAGTGTTTTGAAAAATTGCCAATGTTTAGAGTAATGGAAGTTATGGAGATAGAGATATTTTAGCATGAATGTTACAAAATGCCACACACTGTGGAAGAAGCAAGAGTTAAATAAGTGATATCTCAAGTATGAAACAACATTAACCAATCACATTAGTCTAGAGTGACAGCTTTTATGCCCCAGATAACAGTCATTAAGCAATTGTAGTCTAACATTCTAAAGAGTGACATTTTTCAGACTAACATATTTAATGCCATCAAGTTGTCTAATTCTTATCAAATTAATAGGTCACAGACATCTTCTTTCAAACATCTTTGACTGATCTTTCTTTGTGGTGTAACCCCTGGGATTGCTGGAACCGAACTTATGCACCGAGGGGCATTAATAGCTTTAATTCCAATAAAAAAGGAGAAGGACAGTGTGTTTTGACAGCCTAGAAGAGAGAACTACATTTCCCAGAACATGCATGGATAAGGGGGCAAAACTGGACCTACAAAAAGGGTGCAGATCTAAAAGGGCCCTCAAATCGGGTTCCCACAAGCAGACCCAGGAAAGCTATAGAGTATTGCAGCATCATGAGAGGGATAGTGGGGAGCGAGAGAGGTAACAGGCCCGGGGGAAGATGACCCAAAGCCAAAGGGCACCAGGCCGCAGAGCTGACAGCTGGGAGACCTTAGGAACTGGTTCCTGGACGAGTGCCTCCTCAGATAAATAGATGTGCTTAATTGAGATATTTAATATAGAACTAGCACTACTGAGAATAATAGGTAAACAAATATGATGGACAGATTTATAATAATCAGATCAACATGTGATTTTTGTTGGACTAAAACATGTGCCCTTGTGCAATAATGATATCTCTAATTAGAGACACAAATAATTAAAATATAAAATATGCATAGGAAATAAGAAAATAAAAACAATATATAGAAAAGAAAAAATCCACCAATGTCATGGTTGGAGTAGGACTCTCTCCACAGTGTCCCAGAATTAATGGGTGATAGCAGCACAACATTACCAGTGGGCTAATGAAGCCTGGCAGGAAGTCCTCTGACATCCAGCAATTAGTAATAAGGCTGAAGTGTGTTGATAAGGAATCATCCAAAGTGTATGAGGTGGTAACTTGTAAATAGGAAGTCCTCTGGCATCCAGCAAACAGAGTGAGTAGGCTGAAGCACAATCCTTAAGGAATCCTTTTCAGGCTGCAAAGTTATTCCAAGGGGAGAGTTTGAAGTCCAAAATATATCCAACAGATGGTAAATCCAAATAGATGGTGAATGAATAAAGTCTCAAAGCGTTTCTCTGAGCAATGACCGCTCAGCTTCCTCAGGAGTGTACACTGTGGGTCAAAATGTCTCCTTTATAAACCCCCCAGATAATTAGAAATCTCAAACACTTTGTTATTTGCTATGAGATATAAGGTGGTGACTTATTATTAACATCTGCAGCACTGGAGTGCAGCACCATAGGGTTTGTACATTTTTTGTTTATATTACAAACCCCACTTGTTAATGAGCAATATCTCAATTAATAAATACACAAGATAGATGCACTACCACGAAAGCTGCTGGTAAATGGGGTAGTCAGCCCCAAAATACAGGGGAAAAAAACATATAATATAGAACCAGCACTACTGAGAATAATAGGTAAACAAATATGAAGTACAGATTTCTAATAATTAGATGGTTAATTAATTAATTCAATTGGTGAAGCGACAGTGTGGCAGTATCCTATCCATTTTATATGCTACGGATTTGTCCTTATTGACCCAGGTCCATCTTCTGAAGGGCAATAGGAATCTGCATAATATTACCACCTGATGGTATGGGCTTACTGCTGCATTTTTTATGTTTTTATTTATAATAAATAGCTGTTTTTCATGGTACTGGATGACGGTCTTTTCTTTTACCTTGTCCTATAACGACTTGAAAGTCCCCACATTCCGTTAAGGACCGCAGGTCGAGGTTTCTGAAGATAAAGATACCTTTATGTGCCCATACATCGCACTTACAAGTAAGCATACATGGAAGAAACTCCACACAAGACTTATCCTCATTCACATCTAGGTGATTCTTATGGGAGTTGGGACCATACTAAGCCGGGAGAAGATCTTCATAGACCACCATATTCACATCCCCGGGTGGCTACATCATACAGGGACATTATTACACAATATTGTGTTTCCCATTTATTTTTTATACCAGGGTTTGGACTGTGGGCCTGATTTAGACCCGCTCGCTAAGAAGTGTTCACACGCAGCCAGCCGATGCTTGCAATCTGCGCATACATCGCAGTGCATGTACGCCAACCATTGAGAGCGATCGGGAAGTGTTTGCTCACTGCGCATAGACAGCCCGGCTGAATGAGTGACAGGAGAAGCCGTTTGTGGGTGGTGACGGGCTGGCCGCTAGAAACAAGGGAGTGGAGGTGTGAACACAAGCGTGCCTGAGCGTCTCAACGCTGTTTCAGAGGTGTGCATAATTTAGAGGCAGTGTCATAGTACATGTCACTTGGCTGAATTTTACACTGAAGCACTTGCAGTAGGGTATGGTCAACCACAAGTGCTGTATATGCATCCGATGGTACTTGATGTTACTGATGGTTGCATACAATTCCTGGAGATGACGTGCGCAAGTGGGCATCTTAAAATAGGCTGGTAGGCGTCTGCATACATAGAGCGATCGGATGCCAAGACATAGTGGACGTGCTAATGCATTGTCGTGCGATCGCCTGCCTTGCAGAATTTGCATATGCATCTAGCTAGCGAACGCATCTAGCGAGCAGGTCTGAAACGAGTCTTGTGTTCGGCCAAGGGATGATGAGATAGGCACAGAATGTATGGTATGAGAGAAGATGCCAAGTGTTTGTTTAAACCACATTGCATTCATACTGCTTGAAGAATTGTTCAATGCAGAGACTTGTGGAGCTACTAGTATTAGACTACCCTACATTGCAGGAATAGTTAGTTGATCCTCTATTGCCTGTAGAAAGTTGTATGTGCCAGAGGCAGTTCAACCAAGTTGCCTGATAATTTTGAAAGACTAAAAGAACCATAAGGACCAAGATATATTGTTCAGTATTGCAGTGCAAATTCTAAAGGATGGATTCTGAGCAAAGCAAGAAAAAACATGTAACTTTGCACCTGGGCAAATCCATGTTGCAATGCAAGTGGTGCAAGTACAAAAACAATACCTAAAAGTACATGAGCGCCACTGAAATGTAAATTACCAATACTGTGTGTCCATTTGTGTGCAGTTGATGTTTGTGGTTGTTGTTATATACAATTTGTGATGTGTTTTTGTTTAATGTAGAGATGAGCAGGTCCGGTTCTCGGAGAACCGGAGCCACCCGAACATAGGGGATCCGAGCAGGATCCGAGTCAGGCTCAGGTTTTCCCACCTAATTCGCAATCCAAAACGTCATCCTCCCGCTGTCGGATTATCGCAGGTTTTGGATTGTATATAAGTCCCTCCACGCATTGATCGCTGCCATTCCCTTGCTGAGTCCCGGGCTGTGCAGTTGTGCTGTGCTCCACGTTCACTCCAGGGGGGAGGCTGTGTGTCCAGGCCAGAGGCTGTTGTCAAATCCAGAAGTATGCTGTCACTGTGCTCTGGCTGTTGTCCAAAACAGGGGTGTGTATCCAGGGGGGTCTGTGACCAATCCAGGGGTGTGCTGTCACTGTGCTCTGTCCAGGGGGCTGTTGTCCAAAACAGGGGTGTGCTGTGCTCTGCCCAGGGGGAAGGGGGGCTGTGTGTCCAATACAGGGGTGTGATGTCACTGTACTCTAGCTGTTGTCCAAACCAGGGGTGTGCTGTGCTCTGTACAGGGGGGCTGTATGTCCAATCCAGGGGTGTGCTGTCACTGTGCTCTATCCAGGGGGCTGTTGTCAAAAACAGGGTGTGCTGTGCTCTGCCCAGGGGGGGCTGTGTGTCCAATTCAGGGGTGTGCTGTCCGTCCATGGGCTGTAAAAAAAAAAAAAAAAAAAAAAAAAAAAGGAACTAAAAGTTAAAGTAAAAAAAAAAGTTTAAAAGATTTTTTTTTTTGTGCTGTACCCCAGTGTATCCATATACAGATGCGTCCTCTTGCATGTTTGCCGATTGCACTACAAACACGCGCACACATTGCACCATACGATTACCCACAGCAGTATATGTGCTGGTACGCACTGCGATCACACCATACAATCCTATAGACTCAAGTGTGTGAATGCAGTGCGCATATTCGCTCGATGGCGCACACCTCGCGCCATGTGTGGTGCAATTTGCTGCATACGCAGCAAAGATGCAAGTGTATCCCATATATAAGCACTGTGACGCTGCTGGCCATACCGCAGTGTATAATTCATAAAAGTATTGTGACGCTGCCGGTCATTCACTCCGCAGTGTAATATTCATAAAAGTATTGTGACGCTGTCGGTAATTCATACCGCAGTGTAATATTCATACTAGTATTTTGACTCTGTTGGTTATTCATACCACAGTGTAATATTCAAACAATTATAGTGACGCTGTCGGTCATTCATACTGCAATGTAATATTCATACAAGTATAGTGATGCTGTTGGTCATTCATACTGCAGTGTAATATTCATACAAGTATTGTGATGCTGTCAGTCATTCATACTGCAGTGTAATATTCAGACACGTATAGTGACGCTGTTGGTCATTCATACTGCAGTGTAATATTCATACAAGTATTGTGACGCTGTCGGTCATTAATACCGCAGTGTAATATTCAAACAATTATAGTGACGCTGTCGATCATTCATACCACAGTGTAATATTCATACAAGTATAGTGATGCTGTTGGTCATTCATACTGCAATGTAATATTCATACAAGTATTGTGATGCTGTCGGTCATTCATACTGCAGTGTAATATTCATACAAGTATTGTGATGCTGTCAGTCATTCATACTGCAGTGTAATATTCAAACACGTATAGTGATGCTGTTGGTCATTCATACTGCAGTGTAATATTCAAACACGTATAGTGACGCTGTTGGTCATTCATACTGCAGTGTAATATTCATCCAAGTATTGTGACGCTGTCGGTCATTAATACCGCAGTGTAATATTCAAACAATTATAGTGACGCTGTCGATCATTCATACCGCAGTGTAATATTCATACAAGTATAGTGATGCTGTTGGTCATTCGTACAGTAGTGCAATATTCATACAAGTATTGTGATGCTGTCGGTCATTCATACCGCAGTGTAATATTCAAACAAGTATAGTGACGCTGTCTGTCATTCATACCGCAGTGTAATATTCAAACAAGTATAGTGGCGCTGTCGGTCATTCATACTGCAGTGTAATATTCATACAAGTATAGTGATGCTGTCGTTCATTCATATTGCAGTGCAATATTCATACAAGTATAGTGATGATGTTGTTCATTCATATTGTAGTGCAATATTCATACAAGTATTGTGACACTGTCGGTCATTCATACCACAGTGTAATATTCATACAAGTATTGTGACGCTGTCGGTCATTCATACCGCAGTGTAAAATTCATACAAGTATAGTGACGCTGTCGGACATTCACTGCATTAGTCATACAAGTATTGTGACGCAGTAGATTCATCAAATTGAGGATTTTCACCTATTGTGAAAATTGTCTCCAGATAATTTCAACAGTCTCCATACTATAGGACATTCATCAAGTTCCCGGAAAAGCATTTTTTTCGGAACTTGACAGTGATCCTGAATGCCATCCTGAGATGGCTTACAGCACTTGATGCAGCAGAGGGATCTGTGTCCTCTTACCTTAAAAAAGCCCCCACCAGGCTCTGTGAGCTCTCCTCCTGTGAGCCGGGAGCAAGGGAGAGGCCACAGCAGCAGCGGACTGGTGCTGTGGGGCTGCATGGTCTCAGCGGGGGTCTCAGACTCCCACAGCAGGTGCAGCTCTGCAGCAGCGGGCGGTGGGGGGGGTTGAAGAGACAGGCAGCGGGTTCAGCCGGGGACGAGCAGGGTGGAGCTAGCAGACGAGCACGTGAGCACAAAGAGGGGGGCTGGACTCCTCCGGCTTCACTGTCTCAAGACAGGCTGCGAAGAAACAGTGAAGCAGGAGAAATGTCCTCTCATTCCGAAAAACTGTCTCCATAAAAGGAGCAGCTTTTCGGAAGTGATACTTAAGTATAGGAGGCATGATGAATGCTTCCAGTACTTGTATTGAACTTGCAGCAAGTTAAATCCTTAATTATCACAGGGGATATTTTTCCCTTAATGAATAGACCCCATAGTCTCTTAAGTGTTAAGCTGCACATCCACTAGGTGACCAGGGGAAGACAGTACGATTACAACATTGTAATCGTACCGTCGTTTCCCATCCCGTGCAGTGCCTACACTAAAACGATTAGTCATTCAGTGTAGGCACCATCCATCATCCCTGAACGTGGCCAATCTGTCATTATCAGCAGATTGACCGGCATGTTCGGGCGATGATTGATGTCGGAAAGGACCAGCGGGAGTGCGCATCGCTGGTCGTTTCCAACATTTTAGTGCCCGATTCATGCACGATTAATGAGCGATTGAACGATAACAATACTGCTATCGTTCAATCGCTCATTAATATCGCCTAGTGGATGTGCGCCCTTAGTTACATGCAAGCCGATATATCGCTTGCAAAGTGTATCCAGTACTGGCTGACACATCTTAAAAGATCCTCAGCTGGTGCTGATTATTTCATTTGTGAAATTCATAAGATCTATACAACATGCACTGTCAGGGGTTCCCGAGGACTGGAGTTGGGAAACACTGCCATAGTACGACATAACCTTTAGTTGTTAGTTACATGCAAACTGACATATCGCCTGGTGATAAACCATTTAACTTTTATACTGCCTAGAGCTACGTCGATTGATCCTTTCCATTCTTATACTGCTCTTAATTAATTTTGCATGCACAGATTCTACAGAAAGTGTTTTGACAAGTTAGTACACCTAAACGCCAAACCCAGGGGCTAATGTCTATCATCTCAAAATTTTGTGTCATTAAACTGCTGTTTAATTGTCCTGTTATTTATTTTTACAGTCTATATAATTCTACAAAAAAAATGCATTTAGTAATTTTCCCATTAAATGTGCCACAGTGGCTTCTGCAGCACATATTGTTCTCAGAGTGAAATAGTGATGGGCTTCTCGAATCTTCCCCTGGTGTTCATTGTCCGGGACACTCCACAGAAGACTCAAGCTGTGATTCGGATGAAGGCACTGATTAAAGACTACAGAGGTGAGAAGTACCTTGGTGCACTGAGAGGAGAAGGGGTACAAATTACCCAGGACCGGGCTTCTTGGAAAGGCCTGGGCCAGCTACAGAGAGGGTTGCAGTGTGCAGAGCTACTTCCTTGTGCCGCACATAATGTGTTCCTTTGTTTCAGGAGAGGTGTGGCCAAGCCTCCCGATTTTGGCCACGACCCTTTCTTTGCCTGGGCCCCATGGTTGTCTCAACGGCTCTGACGTTTTCTGCTTTATTCCATATCCACATACCCTTACACAGCATGTCACAGTGAAGGGGTGTTACAGTGGCATCCCATGTTGTACCCCTAATTGTAAATTGAGTGTTGTAGAAATTATAATGAATAATTCAAGTGATTTCATATTGTCTCATTTACGGGGACAATTCTTACCCTAGAACCTGCCAACAGAAATAAGCTTCATTGTCATCTACATTAGTAGTTATGGCTCTCTGTCACCCCAAAGAAAGAGTTTCTGCAGAAAATAGAGTTTCTGACAGAGAATAAGAGGCAGCAAATCTCTGGTCTTGAAAAAAATTGTATAGAAATAACAGTGAGAAAATTATTCTGTAATCCTTCAAAAAAGTGACTACTTCACAGGTAAAAAGTGTAAATAAGTATATTTTTTGGTGTAAAGTGACTCCACCCATTTTTTTACATTTTTTATTAAAAGTAACAAACATTCAGTATGTAAAGAATTCTATCAAATATTTGCTTATGTTTGGTGAGCAGTGATGTTAGTAAGGTTCTGAATTTATTCCCATAACACAGAACTTAAATTTGAAAAAAGTACTGTATATTACATGTCACCTTGGCGTACCCTGCCCTCTATAAAAGAAGTCGACTTGTGGCCATGCGATTTCATATGGTTACAGATATTCCTTCTAATATTTAACACACTAACCATACATTTACTTTGCATTTGGAATCAATACGATTTGGTATAAAATAAGAAAAAAAAAATTCAATATACTGTACAGATCGTTCCATATCCAAATATTCCGAGATACGGAATTATTTTGGCATGGCTGAAATAATGAAACCTTTGATTCTTGATGGTTCAATGTGCACAAACTTTGTCTAAGGCACAAATTATTAAAAATATTGTATAAAATTACCTTCAGGCTGTGGGTATAAGGTGTATATGAAACATAAATTAATTTCATTTCTGTACACAAACTTTGCTTGAGCCACAAAACTATTGAAAATATTGTATAACATTACCTGCAGGCTGTGTGTATAAGGTATATATAACACATAAATGCATTTTGTGTGTATATTTGGACCCCATTCCCAAGATATTTTATTATGATATGCAAATATTCCAAAATTCGGAATATTCTGTTATCCAAAATACTCCTGGTCCCAAAAATTTTGGATATGGGAAACTCAACCTGTATAGGATATGACAAACAAATGCCTGGAGACTCCTGAATTTTAAGGTGTCTGAGGATACTTTTGCAATATGACCTGTTTGCGGCTTTCCTGCACATGTTCAGAAGAGCAGAGTGGGAGTCTTGGTAGGATGGATCAGCAATGTCAGCTCCACAACACCCCTGCAGTGACCATAGTTCCATTATTGTGTTAAGCACACTATCAAGGCATAACTTATATTTGATACTAGCTGGGATAGCCGGCATTGCCCAGGTTGAGATTGGACCCTGAAGTACACCTGCAGCTTTTAGATGCTTACATTGTCCTTGCCTATAACCTAATTTCATTGATCCTGAAAGGACCCCAGTGTTTGCTTACATGCAATCAAACAGTGGTGTAACTACCGTGTGTGCAAGTGGTGCGGCTGCTATGGTGCTCGAGCTGCCTCTGTGTGCCCGCTGCTCCCCCTGCAGCCAGTCATGCACACAAGATGGGTAGGTCCAGTCAGGATTGATGAGGGGGGCCCGGGTGTCAGTAGTGTTGTTTTGGGGTTGGCCCGCAAGCTGATTACAGCAGTCGCACCAGCAGGCAGACATGGAGAGACAGCGCCGCCGGTCGCGAGGCAATCAAGAGCTGGCAGACTGGCAGCCAATCAGCAGTGGTGGATTGGTTGCCAGTCTGCGAGCTCAGATTGGCTCACGACCAGCACCAGATTCAAATTGCACTGCACTGTATGTGCATGTCTGCCGCTGCTTGCCGGTGCGACAGCTGTAATTAGCTGGTGGCTCGGCACTTACTTCACACCTGCTGGCTGCTGATGGCACACACGGGGAGGTGAGAGGCTGCTGAAGGGACACGGGTAGATGAGTTGCTGTGGGGGGCATAATGTGTAAGGGACATTACTGTGTGACATAATGTGTAACTGTCTGCCTCATGCCACAAAGCTGCTATAAGTGTGGTCGTTATATTCCTTAGCACAACAAGTGCAGTTGAATTTATTTGAAACATCATCTGACATGCAATAAGGATTAACATAGATGGACAGGACTTATTATTACTATTATTTAAGCTATCACGCTAGCCATTGTGAATCCAAAACCACGGACATTTTCTTTTCAGTTATTATGTTGCAATTGTATATGCTGAATTTGTATACAATTGTTTCAATATAATTTAAAGTTATTGTATTAAGTAGTTGTTTTATTGCATAAGGTTTTTACATCATTTTATGGGATATGTATATTTTAATAAATGTTTTTTTATGATTTACATGAATGCACCAGCGTAGATTTGGGTTATATTTTTTTAGTGTTTGTGTGATGTGGGTAGTACCTCTTAATATTCTGCAGCAGGTGTATTGTTTTTGTATCAGCTAAGGTATTAAAAGGTATTAAACTAGCACTGAGAATTTATTGGAAAATGTGTAAGGGGCACTACTATTGTGTAGAATATTGTGTTATATGGTGCACAACTATTGTGTGGAATAATGTGTTATATGGGGCACTACTACTATGTGGCATAATCTGTAAAGGGCTTTACTGTGTGGTATAATGTGTAAGGATAATTACTGTGTAGTGTAAGGAGCATTACTGTGTGGCATGATGAATAAGAGGCACTACTACTGTGTGGCATGATGTGTATAAGGGGTACTACTGTGTGGCCGCACGCTGTGTACTGTTACGACGTTGGGGGAGAGGGAAGAGACAAGGATCTCCATCGGCTGACAGAGATTTCCTGGCCTCTTTCTCTCATCTGCAGCGGCCGGCTTGTTTGACCTTATGGGTCACCTTAGCCGGCCGATGTTACCGCAGAGTATCCGATGCTGCATTGGACAACGCAGCTCGAATAATGCACCAGGAGTATTGTTTGACAGTGGGTGGCCCTGACAAAGTTCAAACCTAGGCAAAAACTTAATCCTGGTCAGATTACACCACCATGACCAATTTGGTGGAACTAGGTCCAAAACTCTGGCCATGCATAAAGGACAGGCAGACAGACAGACAGACTTTCTTGTTTATTATGTATATATAGAAAATATATAATATATGATAAAGTATAAATTATAAGGCAATTGCATGTTATACTTAAATAATCTATGGTTTTAAAATAACAAGACTGGTAAGAACATGCACATAATAAAACAATGAAACAGAATTTCAATAACAATAAGGTAACTATTTCTTCTTTAACATTCTATGAATCCTGATAAGTACTGTCTGTATGTGTACATTACCAGTTTGTCAAATATGTTTCAGACTCTCTTACAGAGCACAATAATTACATGCTGTCTGTTGATTTAAGTGGCTTTATTTTAGCACTGACACTTAATTATTAATAACAAAAACTGTTCTAACAAGTACATTATAGAGTCCAACCAGTAAATTACTCTTGATAGGTCATTCTGACTTCAGCAGAGTCATAAGTGCAATGACAAATTAAATATCAAACTTAAATTTATCATGATATATTCTGCATAAATACTTCATACATATACTTTTTTTTTATAAATTATCTTAAAATCGCGTTTTAATGTACTTCACAGTCTTCTTTAAAATGATAGTTAAAGATTAGCACAAACAAGTTAGGTAACAAAATATGAACAGGAACACATCCAATAAAAGATTTAATTTTATGAATATATTCATCAGTCCATATTATTGCCTACTTTTAAGAGTCATTAAAACCCTGCCCACTTGTTCTGGGAGCATGGCCTACACACAGGAGTACAAGAGTACTCCCAAAATAAAACACAAGTACACGTTTGAGAACTCTTTTATGATCTTCATTGTAGCAAAGCAATTTTCTAGTAGTAAACAATGAGTTTTAATGTGCTCTGCCACGTGATGTGATATACTGTACACAATAATCTGTAAGTGTCATTCGGTATGCTCATTCCTACCTAGTAAAACTTGAATTTTCATGTAAGTGAAATGTGTATTGTTACCTACGGCAGTGAAAAGGCTTATTTAATGCTGTATTACCAGGCACATTGATTTTTCACAAGCCTTATCATGGGCACTTATGCCGAGTATCCACTACACGACATTACTGAGCGATTGCACAATAACGACATCGTAATCGTGCAATTGCTCAGTAATCGGGCACAAATCGCGCTCCCGCTGGTCGTTTCCGACATCAATTATCGCCAGAACATGTTGGTCAATCTACCGATAAAGACAGATTGCCCATGTTCAGGGATAATTGATGTGCCTACACTGAATGACTGAACGTTCAGTGTAGGCACAGCACAGACTGTAAAATGATGGCATGATTACAATGTCATAATCGTGCAGTCATTTCACAGGCTGCTGAAATTCCAAAGTTGTATGAAGCTTCGGAGGAGGATCTTAGTGCGTTAATAAGCCACAATCACAGAGATTGCAGCCTTTTATAGCTCCTCCTACTCATATTCCCCTCCATAGAAATCTTTAAGGGGTAAGCTACAGTATATTAAAGAAAAGTTACTTGGAATACTGTTTCGGAGTACAATTCCCTGGGTTTCCCTTAGGAGTAGCAGCAGAGCAGTGAAACTGTAACATGTGGAAGGACTGCATTATATGTAGACATAATGGTGCATACACACGGTCAGATTTCTTATCAGATATGAAAGATAACGATTGTAAAAATCTTTGACATGTAGGGCATGCATCGATGAACGATGCGCGTTCCCGCATGTCAGATAACGATCTCTGACATCGACTGTGTTTGCAGACAGATTTTGATGATTTCATTCATTTTAATACTCTCAGAAATCATTCAATCGTTCATCATTGTTCAAATCGTTGTAAAACTCGTTCAATCGTTCATAAATCTGACTGTGTGTAAGCACCATAAGTATTGGCAGAGTTTGACAAATGTGCTGAATGCTTTAAGTGCACAGCAGGTGTGCATATGGAAGTAAGTCCACAGCAGATTGCTTTAACCAGGGAGTCAGTTTATTAATGAATTAAAAACTGGTAGTATATTACACAGGATTAATTAGTAGGTACAGGCTGCAGAAATATGCTAAACAGTGGTGAAACAGTGGAGTTTGGGAGTCTCATGGCTTTAGACAGCATGGTTTATTTGGGGGGCACATCCATCTATGGAGGACAGTAGCTCAGGTCAGACTTCAAGAGAGAGCCATGGCAGGTCCTAGTGCCCGTCGGCTCTGGGGCCAGCTGGGCAGAGCCCTCCTCTTTAACAATAAATGTGGGCATTAAGGGTCTATTTAGCAATTCTCACATTTTTGATAGGGTTTTTGGCATTTTGTGCTGTTTTGCGAAGTATTTAATTTACCTTGCCGGGACAACTTTTGCAGAAATCAGCTGTCGCTAAGTTGTAGTCTTTCGCAACTTTAAAAGACTTATTCAAGGCTGGTTTGAAAAGGGTGCATGCATGAGCCAGAAAGGCTGTGCATGCACACTAAATAATGTGTTCTATGGGGGTTGCGCATGAGCAAGTTGGTAAGGATACATAAGTGTATTAAACAATTTGGCTTAGTGCTTAGTCCCATTGAGAGCTATGGGGGGGCGACACTTTTGAGTGGAAACAGAATACTGTGTTTCCCTGATAATAAGACACTGTCTTATTTTTTTTTTTTGTTAAAAAAAACACCATAGGGCTTATTTTCAGGGTAGGTCTTATATTAATTATCATTGACAGCAGTGCCCCTTATGCAGGCCCCCTTGTAGAAGTGCCCCTTATGCAGGCCGCCCCCTTGCAGAAGTGCCCCTTATGCAGGCCACCTTGTAGAAGTGCCCCTTATGCAGGCCCCCTTGTAGAAGTGCCCCTTATGCAGGCCGCCCCCTTGCAGAAGTGCCCCTTATGCAGGCCACCCCCTTGCAGAAGTGCCCCTTATGCAGGCCACCTTGTAGAAGTGCCCCTTATGCAGGCCACCTTGTAGAAGTGCCCCTTATGCAGGCCCCCTTGTAGAAGTGACCTTTATGCAGGCCACCCCCTTGCAGGCCCCCTTGTAGAAGTGACCTTTATGCAGGCCCCCGCCTTGCAGGCCCACCTGTAGCAGTGTCCCTTATTGCAGTGCACATACCTGACTCGCAGCCGTCCGGGATGTCGCTCTCACTTGCGCGCTGACTGGATCTAACATGATCCAGCAGGCGCGGCCGCACAGGACCCTCAGCGCGCGGTTGACGTCATGACGTCACCCGCGCACTGCATGACTGGGAACGCTGGTCTCTGCAGCGTTCCCAGCTCGAAATGAGATTCAGGTAGGTCTTATTTTCGGTGTAGGCCTTAACTTGGACCGGGTTACAAAATGAAGGGTAGGGCTTATTTTCGGGGTAGGTCTTATTATCGGGGAAACACGGTAGCAGAGAAATCAATGGTTGCGGTTTTCAATGTGTTAAATAGGGAGAAATGAAAATTGATTTTTCCAGCTAAAATACAGCAAAAAAGTTTTGTTTGTTTAATAAACAGACCCCTTAGGCTTTCTAACATTTTCATTGAGACTCTCTCAACAACATCTCTGCCCTAGATGATAATCTATAAAATGAATGGAATATCTGTCTGTAGGTGGACTAAGTTTTAGCACTTCTTCATGTCATGTCCAGATGTCCCGTGGATGCAGACAAAATGAAAACAACTTTTGTGAGAATCAGTGAATCTAAAATAACAGTCTAATCATGATTAACATTAAAAAAGAAAAATCATCTAAATCTTATTTATCCATTTTGAGTCGAATATATGTACAGACACTCATCTTCAAAGTGTGCGAGAAAAACCCACTAAAATCGACCTAAGATTTAACCTACAATTATGGAAACAATAAAGGTAAAAATACCTTTTAGGATGCACATAACACGGGTTTAACTGTATAAATTAATTGGTAGACATTTTCAAAGAAAATAAATAATAAAACTTCATTCTCACTGCACAATTGTAAACTTAAAAAGTGTAAGGGAAAATGTCATCACTGAAGCAACGTTTTATTCTGTGCGCTATTACAGAGTCTGTAAATAGTGTGTCACAAAACAGCTTTTCTATCAGTCAATCTCAAATCAAAGAAAAAATATATAAAATGTCAATTAATAAATTATCACATGAAAAGTGTTTTTAGATGATGTGTATAAGGGGTACTACTCTAAAGTGAACAATTTGCAAGGTTGCAGCTACTAAAACATTTAACGCTCTGCATTTAAAGTACTTCAGGTACATTTTCTTTAACACACTGAGGGGCCTATTCATCAACACTAAAATAACGTTTTTAAGGCCATTTTCCTTAATTACCATTATTTTAGTATTCATGAAGAGACTTAAGTCCCCCTGCATTAATTTCCACAGCACGGATATGGAAATTATTATATTGATCAAATTCCGAAAATTATGTATGTTTGGAATTTAATTGAGTTACTATTCGCCACTGTGAGGTGGTGAATAGCAGGTGACACTTATCTGTGTCAGCGTGGACAGGTCCCCCGGCGTCTCCCTCCGGGGCTCTGGTCTGTCCTCTGGCTCCGGAGGCCGGTCTGACAAGTGTTCTCCCAGCAAAACACAATAAAGTTTAGAAAAAAAACACAAAAACCTGTTTTTTTTTCTAAACTACTTTGGTCAGCTGGGAGAACACGTGTCAGACCAGCCATCGGAGCCGGAGGCGCTGCAGCGGGCAGGTAAGTGCGGGGACAGGGGGGAGGTGAGCGGAGGGGGGAGGGGGAGTTGGGGGGGACACAAAACTACTGCAGCTGTATGTAGTGCTGCGCATGCGCTATTTTATGAATGTAATGGCGCATGCGCAGCACGGATTCCAGCTGCGGTAAGTTAGTGTAGATAGCGATAACAATCTGACAGCTTTTCGGAATAGATAGTTATGGAGAGGAGGAATGATGAATTCCTCCGGTAATTAGGTAGAACTCCATGCGAGTTCTAAACCTAATTACCTCCAGAGAAAGTTTAGGTATGATGAATAGGCCCCTAAATCACATCTACAAAGTCACCAGTATCTTAAAACTACATTACTGTCTGTGAGCAATGCGTCTAACCTACTGTAGCATGATAGGGACTGTCCTGCTAAAATGGGGGGAGTTGGTAGGTTTGCTATCAATAAACAAAGCAAAGTAATAAACATCTTCCAGAGCGCCGGACATTGGAGAAAGTAGCATACCATGAAACAGGAGCATACAAATGTAGATGTAAAAATAAAGCTCATGAGAGAGCTTTCATTCTGAAGTTCCCAATGTGCTTTATTTTTCTGTACAGTATATTGTCTGACATTTATAGTACAGTAAGTGTCAGAGTCATTCCCACAATGTGACAGTTGGAAAGCAGGATCACATTAACTGTGGTACTGTGACATCAATGTAGTTGACAAAGCCAGTATAGCTCTAATTAAATGTAAATTCTGGCCATGCTTTAGTGACTACTCAAGACTGAAAATAGTCATAATTAAAGGTGAATTTAAAAATGACCTGTTCAGCAATGTGTTTGTATCAAGCTCTGTAAAACCTTACTGTGTATTCCTCATCATGTTACTATAGTCTATAGTTAGAAACAACAGTGTCATTATACTGACAGATGTGGCTGGAAAATCCTCACAATTAAGTTGCAAATGTATAAATATATAACAGGGCAACAGAGGGAAGGGCTAATTGGAGGAGATTATTCCAAAAGTATGTGGGGATTACACATATTTCAGAAGGACCATAAAAGAATAGACAATACATTGATGACCTGTGATATAGTCACTGAAAATTGCTATTACCTGACCACAAAACCTGGGTAGAATTGAAGTGAATTAGGCCGCTTTATGAGCATTAGTTGGAAATTGTGTATTTTTGAATAACGTATTACATGTAAAAACAGATGAGCAAATGCAGATAACTGGTTTGCTAACAATGTATTACATGTAAAAAAAGATGAGCAAATACAGATAGCTTGTGTGCTCAGAAGCTACCTCTAAGCCATTTACACCCCTTAAGTCACACCTGTATGGAATATACTGGTACTCCTCTTCCATAACTCCCCCTCTAGTGTACTACAGCCACTACAATATATATACAAAGATATACAAAGGGATGTTTATGTGACTTTGGCAATAGTGTATGAGGACTACAGATGAGCGGGTTCGGTTCTCAAAGAACCAGACCCACCCGAACTTCGCAATTCGAGCTCGGATCAGAGTCTGGCTCGGGTTTTCCCACTTGACTCGGATCCGAAAACTAGGCAAAATGTCATTCTCCCGTTGTCGGATTCTCGCGGGTTTTGGGTCCCAGTGGTCGGCGCCGTTTTCACTCCGGCTGTAGAGAGTGTGCAGAACAGACATGTAAATGGTGTAAAATTTACTACCAATCAACCCTTCCTGTCCCTGCCTTCAACTACATTCATCTTCCTCAGGCCTCTTGATTAATGAAAACATATGTTTCCTTGGGATGCAGTCAGGAAGCCGACGGTCAAAATGCACACTGCGGGCTTCAAGACTGTCTAATCCCGTCAGGGGTCTAATGACAGACGTTGAAATGCCGACGCCTGTCATTTTACCTACACCGGGAGCCCGACGCCCGGCATACTGATCGAAGGTAAGCCGGGCGCAGACAGCCACGGACGGGAGGGTTAGGTTAGGCACCCCCGGGGGGGTTAGGGTTAGGCACCCCTAAGGGAGGGTTAGGGGGGGTTAGATTAGTAATAGTTGAAATACTTACCTGTCGGGATCTTCACTGCCGGTCTTCCGCCGTAGACTTGCGTCCGGCGGTATTTCATACTGATCCCGTTCCTTATGTGCCATGTTGGAAGTTGAACTGCCATGTGTTTGTGCCGCCCACTGCTGCCACTTAGCTTATTCAGCCAGCTCACTTGGTGCAAATTTTGGGCCTCTACCGGATTAAAACAATATTGTGAGATGTGTGGTGGTCAAAATTTACTGGAAACTAGTGGAAATTAATGTTATTGAGCTTAATAATACTGTATGAACAAATAAGCCCAAATTATGTGTTTTTTTTGCAGTTTTTATACATTTTTGAAAAAAAAAATAATGACCAAAACCAATACCAAAACACACAAGGGTGGTTTTGGCAAAATCAAATCCAGATCCAAAACACGAGAGATATACAAATCCAAAACCAAAAGACAGGGCGCACATCACTAATGAGGACACAACTTTAAGCACTTGTAAATGTAAATCACAATATGCCCATTCATCAAATATCCAATGGATATCCAGAGCCTTGTATTTCATGAGTTCAGGAAATATTAACAAGATAAAATACATGGCATAATGTTTAAAAAAAAAAAAAAAGGTGTTTTATCACACAAAGACAATTACACACGTAAATTGATATAAAAACAGCTTATCTTTAGTGGTAAACATGGCATTGAGATAATTCCAATCTGCAAATGATATGTCTCAGTGTCCTAGTCCACAATATACAGCAGAGACACATACACATTCTCTCTCTCTCGCTATATATATATATATATATTCCACAACAGGTACAGCGGCACTCAGGAGACTTCACAACCAACATGTATTTATTTCGACGTTTCGGGGATACGGAGACCCCGTCTTCAGGAACATACAGAGGGGTCTCCGTATCCCGAAACGTCGAAATAAATACATGTTGGTTGTGAAGTCTCCTGAGTGCCGCTGTACCTGTTGTGGACTATACAGAGGGGAGTGATCTCCGCCTCACTGAGGGCACCTGGAGCAAGGCATTTACCAAGTTTGGGACTTATGGAGTGCCGGGTCTTTATTATGCATATATATATATATATATATATATATATATACACATATTAGGGATGTGCAGGCTCGGTTCTACTCGGTTCCGTTCGGTTTTTTTTTACCGAATCTTATTGGCTATCCAAAACTCTTGACAGCTGATACCCAATAAGATTCGGTAAAAAAAAAAACGAAGCCTGCACATCCCTAATATATATATATATATATATATATATATATATATATATATATAGTATAAAGAAAATGGAGGGGACAATAGTGAGATAACTTACCAGCTTTTATACCTCTCACACCAGCGTACGGATCTGAGCAACTATGACAAGGGCCAAATTGTGATGGCTAGAGGACTGGGTCAGAGCATCTACATAAGCTAGTCTTGTGGGTTAATCCTGGTATGCAGCACTTAGTTAAGTACTAAAAGTGGTCCAAGGAAGGGTCATGGGCACCCAAGGTTCATTGATGCGCATCGTGAGTTATGGCTAGCCCATCTGGTCTGATGCAACAGATGAGCCACTGTAGCACAAACTGCTAAAAAAGTTAATGCTATGATAGAAAGTTGTCAGGACACACAATGCATTGCTGCTTGCTGTGGCCACAGACCAGTCAGAGTCCCCATTTTAACTCCTGTCCACAGCCAAAAGCATCTACAATGGACAATTAAGTATCAGAACAGGACCATTGAGCAATGGAAGGTGACCTGGTCTGATGAATCCCATTTTTTTACATCATGTGGATGGCCAGGTGCTTGTGCATTGTTTACCTGGGGAAGAGATGGCACCAGGATGCACTATGGCAGAGTTTCCCAAACCCCATTACAGTCCAGGTTTTAAGGAGATCCATGCTGGAGCACAGGTGACATAATTAGTACCTTAATCAATTTTATTTAACCATCTGGACTCTAGCATGGATATCCTTAAAACCTGAAATGTAATGGCGGAGTTTAGGAAACTCTGCACTATGGAAAGAAGGCAAGCTGGCGGAGGCAGTGTAAAGTTCTGCTGTGAAACCTTGGGTCCTAGCATTCATGTGGATGTTACTTTTACACACACTACCTACCTAAACATTGTTGCAGATCAAGTACATCCCTTTATGGCAAAGGTAATCCCTGATGGCAGTGTCCTGTTTCAGCAGGATAATGTGCCCTGCCACACTGCAAACATTGTTCAGGAATTATTTGAGGTACATGACAAATAGTTCAAGGTGTTGAATTAGCCTCTAAATTCTTCAGATCTCAATCCAATAGAGCATCTATGTGATGTGCTGGAAGAAGACATGGAGGCCCCAGCTTTCAATTTACAGGACTTATATTATTTGCTTCTAATGTCTTGGTGCCAAATACTACAGGACAACTTCAGAGGTCTTGTCGAGTTCATGCCTTGAAGAGTCAGAGCTGTTATGGTGGCATGAGGGGAACCTACACAATATTGGGCTGGTGGTTGTAATGTTATTGCTGATCGATATACAAAATCCAAGTAAGTTTGGCACTCAATGACTGAGGTGCAAACCCAGTGGATCCTCATGAGGATGTTATATTGATAATCCAAAAAGAAGTAGAATTCACCAGGATTCTTTTAAAAAACAGTTAATTGCTTACATCAAGGTATAGTTAACATTTCAGTCAGAGGCTGATCTTCCTCAGGACATAACCCACACCAAAGTAGGACAAGAGAAACTTGTTTCTGTTGTGGGATAAAATGGACATTCTGCTAAAATTGAAGGACCAGAGAATTGTGCAAAACACAGGAAGATACTTCACGATAACTCACTTCAGTCCGCTAGAAAACTAAAACTTGAGAGAAAGTTCACCTTTCAACAGGACAATGATCCCAAGTACAAGGTCAAAGCAACACTGGCATGATTCAATAATAAAAAAGTGAAAGTTCGACAATGGGCAAAGGGGGTCATTCAGACCCGCTCGCGAGCGCAGGACGCTCGCAAGCGGGTCGATGTTCCCCCACTGCGCATGCGCACGACGGAGGGAGCTCTGTCGTGCGCATGCGTGAGACCCGGCGACCAACGGGCTCTCCATCGCTCTGGGTCTCGCACCAAAGGGGGCGTGCTGTCGATGTTGATTGACAGCATGCCCCCTTTGGTGGGCGTGCCGGTGGCGTGCCTGCCAGACGGAGGCGTTCCCATGGGAATGCCTACCGTCTGAAGCCGGCCCCACTGCCATCAGTAGTGATGTCAGTGGGAGTGATTTTGGCTCTGATAGAGCCAAAATCACTCCAGGGCTTGCGGCAGCGAGACCCTACCGCAGGGTCTCCGTCGCAAGCCCGATGGTCGCAATGGTCAAGACCATCACGACCATCATCATGGACGCTCGCATATGCTGTGGGTGGTCACCCACAGCTATGCGAGCGGCCAGGAGGCCGCTCCATTTTCATGGAGGAGGGCCCTGATTCAGAGCGAGCGCTCTGGTGAGAGCGTTCGGCTCTGAATCAGGCCTAAAGTCAAGATCTAAATCTCAATTCAACAGAGATTTTTTTTTTAAAGTACAGATGAATAATGAATTTACTTCAACAGTCTATTGGTTCACAATAAAAATAATGTCTGGAACAATCTGTGTAAGTGTCATTTATAATACAGACAAATCTGTTGACTTTTTAGGGGGTAGAATACTTTAACAAGCCACTGTGTGTATCTGAACTATTATGTGTTTTAATCTACATTGATACAGTAACTATTATAGAGTTCTATGAGAGTTGAATGCTATTTAGGGACCCATTCATAACTTGTGAGTGTTACTGTACGCCATCCTGAGATGGCGTACAATGCCCCGAAAATGTTCACAAGCTGCTGTTTACTGCCTCCAGCTCTGCCGTTCACTTCCATCCCCCCTCACTTTCAGGCTGCATGACACTCATGGCTGCTTAAATTCTCACTGCTTCCGGCTTGTCTCTTTTCCTCTCCAGGCTCCAATGCACCTGAAGCCACTTGTATCCTCACTGCAACTGGCTTGTCCATCCTCCCCTCCAGGCTCCACAGCACATGCAGCTGCTTGCACAGCTTGGCTCACAACTAGCTCTGTGCAGCTTCATAACTTCCTGCACTGTCCCTTCACCCCACTGTCATAATCTGCAGATACCATCAGCATTACCCACAACACCCAGACTGCTCTATCCCGCCAACCATTTCAGCACTACATCAAAAGTTGGTCTCCCCCACTACTGATTAGGTTACCCACACATTAGCCTATAATATCCCTCAATTCCACGCCTTTCCCTCCCCCCCACTATTGACATGTTACAAGGAGACTGGTACTACTACCATCCATTGATGCACACATAAGATGCCAGTTACATGCACACATCATTACTCCTCACTGTACACCACACACTACACTCCCCCACAATGACGTTATCCATATAACCCTTATCATCTCAGACACTTATCTACATCAACTATACTACTGATTACACTATAAATAAACTATTACTGCAGTACCTATAACCTGCTCTACACAATAGTTTCATTACTCAGCACAACACCCAACAATATATCTCTCCTGATGAGTCCCGATCATAATAAGTATTTCTTACATCCCATACACCACAAACCAATTGCCACACACATGTACACAAAACTGACTTTGTCAAACCTATTTTCACTGGTCCTGCACAAACCACATTTAACACTGCGCACATCCACACACCTTGGTGCACACCGTGTAACCGTCCTGGTCACCGCACAGATATAGTTCATCCACTAAGTTCTGGCACCCACTGCCATTGTCTG
This sequence comes from Taudactylus pleione, assembly GCA_031769625.1. NCBI lineage: Eukaryota > Metazoa > Chordata > Amphibia > Anura > Myobatrachidae > Taudactylus > Taudactylus pleione. Next base: position 1,735,878 of record JAUIMM010000040.1, on the reverse strand, counting down.
TGCTGGAACACTACACATGCCCGAGATGTTAAAAGGCGCATGCGCAGTACGAAGAAGGGCAGTGCTAATCTGTGGAATGGTGGTGCAGAGGTGAAGTGTCTAACAATTCTGAAAAGCTGTCTCTGCAGATCGAGCAGTTTTTTGGAAGTAACAAAGGTATATAAAAAAAAATTAATTGCTCCTAATTTTAAGGAAATCTTGCAGTTTATCACAGCGAGTTCAATCCTAAATTTTCTCTAAAGAGAATATGAACATGAGGAATACAGTAAGCCCCTTTATGAGGTGAAAGGATTGAAGAAGCCATGGGTTACAAGGGAACATGTAAAAAGCATGGTGGTAAATAATGAAGTTAATTAGGAACAGTGGGCCTGATTCAGCAAGGAACGCAGTTATGTAGATTGTTGCGTAATGCGCATGCATCAAATTGCGTGAACTAACAATTGCGTTCTGAACTGCGATTTAGAGGCTACGCAGACCCAGAGCAGAGTGATTGACAGGAAGTGCCGTTTGTGGGTGGTGACAGGGGAGTGGCCAGGCGAACGCAGGCATGCCAGTGCATTGCAATGCCGTTGCAGGGGCGTGCATAAATTATCCACTGCGTGGCCATAAGCAGCCATAGCACTGATAGCGTGCGTGGCTGGTAGCAATTTCTGAGTAAGGTCAGGGTTTGTGCAAGTGTGCATGTGGGTCCGATGTTACTCAATGCTACCGACTGTTTCGCTATGTTGCCCTAGTATATGGATTTGAGTAAGGGGAAGTGGGCGTCCTTATGTCTGCCTGTGATTGCAATGTGAGTGCAAACATTTAAATAGCACAGCTGATATGCGGTGCTTGCGTATAAGCAGAATTGCGATCAGTAACATATCAGGCCCAGTATACAGCATGCGTGGTAAAGGCACTTTTAACAGGGGGTATGTCAAATGGAAGACAACTAATTAAAAGTAAGTTCCTTCTTATTTGCATGATTTTATGACTTTCTTGATGCTTTAGGGCAGTAATAGTCTCAGTATCTTAATAAAAAATTTAATCAATCTTGTGTAAACTTGTAGTTGGAATAATACCTATTTAAAATGATGTATTGCAAACATGCAGTGCAATGGTAGACTGGAGACATTACCATTTACAGTAAGAACGTCATTTCCAGTAATTGATATACACTCAATTTATGTTGCTAACATGCAGCTGTGTGTCAGCAGAGCAATCCCTACCCTATGCCCTTACAGGAAAATCTCAACCTGTGCAACATATATAAGTCTTAACTCAATAACATAAATCACATAAAAAAAAATCTACATAAAAAAACATTCACTAAGACTCTCAGGGCTTAAGTCCAAATCCTCTGAAATCTGTCCTTTGACGGCCTACTATCAAAAAACCTATTCATTACTAAAACATCCTTCTCACTTGATTGCCATCATGACCCATTATATTGCTAAACGTGAAGACACAAACTAATTTGTGCAGATGTGATTGGAAAGTGTATTAGACCAATTAACCTGAATCTCCCTTGTTTGCAGGCACAACTTAACTGCAATTGTTTTATCGCTTCTCTATGCAGTTATGAGAGTGGATAATGAATAATTGTGAGTAAATGAGACTCTCATCTATGCCATTAGAGCTCTTTATGTTTTTGAATACAAATTTATATACATAAGGGACTATTCTGACATATAATGCTGGTTAGGTATTGATTAGAAACAATATTATATCTTCCTTGCATTATAAGAATTGCTTTAATAAAATATGAAAATGAATGTGCTGCTGTAAATCCTGAAAAATAATCTGCATACTAATAAAAGTAAACTGCTTTATATTTCTGATTCTAAAGTAAACTGTGATAATAAATGCACCCTTACATTCCATGCTACGTAAATAAAAATCGTAAATTAAGTATTTCAATTACAACGTTAATGTCACTTTTCTATTTGAACTTAATGTTTTTGCAAAATGTACTGATCCTTAGGGATTATGAATGGGAGCCCTGAACAGCTGCCATGCCAAAGTCAGGGCTTCTCCCTATTTAACAAGGCTCACAGTTGCCCAATGGCTATCTTCAGCTACCTTTGGTGATAGTTTAAGCTAGTACACACATAATTACCAAGGTCAGCGGCAGTACATTTACAACTGACTATACTCTCATACTATCACCTTTTCTGTATGGCAACAGCCGCAGTGATACACAAGAAAAAAGCTTTTGTATTAAAATATAGCATTTTTTCCTTTTGATAAGTATATTAAAACTAACATTTTTTCTTCTATTTTCAACCAATTTTAATTTCCATTTCTTTGTAAAAATCTGCTAAAAATCTGCGTTTCGTTGGGCAGGGTCATACATACATTTCATTCTAGCCAGCAATGCAATAAGTCTCTTATCACTGCCTAGAGGTGTCGCTGGAGAGCTGCGATAAAAGCTTTTCTATGGCTGCAATAAGAGAAATCTGTTCTATCGATGAACAATGATAAATATACCCCTTAAGCTTTTAAGGTCAAGGATGCCTTAACAGCAAACGTAATATAACATTGCATAAAATAAGGTAACAGCAATAGAGACAATCACAAGCTGCACACAAGAAGAAACTGAAGCACTGTGTCTCATTGGTGTGGCTTCCTCCATGTCCCCAAAAACAGTGCCTCAGTAGCTTACTGAATCAAAACATTACCCAGAGTACTTGTGCAGACTGTGGACCTGATTCAGACCTGTTCGCTAGGATGCGATCGCTCATAGCTGGCCGATATTTGCATTCTGCGCATACGTATGCATCACAACGCGTGTGCACAAACCACTGCGAAAAGCGCTCACTCGCGCAGCATAGACAGCCCAGTTGAATGAGTGACAGAAGAGGCCGCTTGTGGGTGGTAACAGGGGCAGGCCACTAGAAACGGGGGAGTGGAGGTACGAACGCAGGCATGCCTGTGTGTTTCAACGCCGTTTTATAGGTGTGCATAATTAACAGGCAGCGTCATTGTACATGTCATCTGGTTGTATTTCACACTGAAGTAATCGCAGTTCTTGCGGCCAGGTATAGCCAACCTCAAGCGCTGCGAGCACATCTGATGGTGCTCGATGTACCAATGTTTTCATGCTCTTCCAGGAGATGACGTGCGCAAGTGGGCGTCTTATGAATGGCTGGTGGGTGTCTGCATACACAAAGGGATTGCTCGCCAAGACATAGTGGGCGTGCTAATGACTTGCTGGACGTGTGCTGGATTTGCATATGCTGGAAGCGAGCAATCGCATCTAGCGAGCAGCTCTGAATCAGACCCTGTTTCCATTACTGCTGTATTTTGAACCTTGTAGGTGGTTTAATTTTTATTAGCCCCAGGCAATACCAAAATAAATTAATTTACAGTGTTTTTTTAAGGTAACAACACATGTTCTTGAAACTATGAAGACAAGCTATAACTCCCCAACAACAAAAAGATAAAAAAAAAATTAAATCAAAATCACAAGTTTTAAATTTTGGAAAGTGTGTCTATTTACTCTAAATCTGACTTTTCAGATGCTATTCAGTCTAGGTTAACTTAGTTAGTGGTAATGAATAAGCACAATGCAATTCATCACGTTTGTGGAGGGAGGTGTCCCTAATGTAGGTTCCCACACTGGCTTGGTGGCCTGCCCTTTCCTTAGTCTTCAGATGAGCTCATTTGGGTTATGGTGTAACAGTTCCAGGTCCTAGTCTCTTTCCTGATATTAACAACATACGATCCAGTGTCAAATTGAAGACAAATATTTAAAGTCATAAGCCTAATGGAAGGAAGAACATGCCTTGCTAAGGAAGGACACTATCTTTTAACTAGTGCAGTGACAGCTGATGCATGAACTGTTCATGAAGAAAATATATTACATGGGCTTATTGCAAAATTGAATAGCTTTTGTCCTAAGCATAGACTTTTGAGGCAATGGATATCTGTGCCCCCTGCCAATGTGAAGGATATCTATGATCTACTGCAGAGGCTTTCATCCGCTGTGCTGTGGCACACTAGTGTGCCGCAGGCGGTTGTTTAGTGTGCCGCGGCGTGAGAGGCAAGAGCCGCCGGTCGCAGAACTGACCGGGCAGCACTGCCAATGAGCAGTGTGGGAGCAGTGTGGGAGGCTCAGACGCACCCGGGCCATGCCTAGATGTGGCGGCATGACAGCACAGGTCATGCATGCCAGGTTGCCTGTCTGCCTGGCCACCCCACCAGTCACCCAGCCCTTCAAAGACCCGCGGAGGTGCTCTCTGCTCTAACAGTGAAGGAAGTGCAGAGAAGAGGTAAGTGAAGGGGGTTGGGGACTTGGACACACAATAACGGAAACTGATGGGTACGAGGGGGGGGGAGAGCTCGATAGGGAGGAGGGGGGGAGTGCAGAATAACAGACAACGATGGGGATGGGGGGGGAGCAGAACTGACACAGATGAGGAGGAGGAAGGGGGGAATCACAACAACACAGATGGGGAGGAGGGGCGACACAACAACACAGATGAGCAAGGGGTAGCACAATAACACAGATGGGGAGGAGGGGCGACACAACAACACAGATGAGGAAGGGGTAGCACAATAACACAGATGAAAAGAATGGAGGGACACAATAACACAGATTAAAAGAAGGGGGGGACACGATAACACAGAGGAAAAGAATTGGGGGGACACAATAACACAGATGAGGAAGGGGTAGCACAATAACAGATGAAAAGAAGGGGGGGAACACAATAACACAGATTAAAAGTAGGGGGGACACAATAACACAGAGGAAAAGAATGGGGGGACACACAATAACACAGATTAAAAGAAGGGGAGGACACAATAACACAGATGAGGAGGGGGAAGCACAATCACTCAGAAGGGGAGAAGGGGGGGCAATAACACAGAAGGGAAGGGGGGCAATAACACAGATGGGGAGCAGAATAACACAGACAGGGAAGTGAACCAGAGCAGGGACTGTACAGCTGCACCCAGTGACCCTTTCACAGTGTGTAATTATTCTGAAAATATGGGGGGCGGGGGGGCGCGCCAGTCTCTTTCTTTGCCAGGGACGTTCGGACCCCTAGATACACCCCTGGGGCCAATGTATGTACACTTTGTTCCTGTGGAGGCCAATGTAGTGTGTTTTATTCCTGTGGTGGTAAGTGGGTGTGTTCTTTTATGTGGGAGCCAATAAGTATGTTTTTTCATAGGTCGCACACGCCGTATCGCCGGATGGTGTGCCTTGTGCCTTGGTCTTGACTAGTGTGCCGCGAGTTGAAAAAGGCTGAAACTCACTGATCTACTATATATATTAAAAAGAAAACATATCTGGCCTCCCTTCCCTGATGCAGTTGTTCTATAACAAAAGCCTGGTCATTTAAAGTAACTAGTTGCTATGATGCTGCAGGACCAGCATTATACCAGCGGCGGGTGTGTACATCGGATATATCTGTGAACAACGTTGTTCATAGACATTCTCATTGGCCCTGCAGCACAGACAATGACAATATATCTAGCAGATATTTTGTTTTTAACTACTATGCAGAGAACTTATAATATTGCAAATGGAATGGTATTGAAATACCGACGGCTCTTCAGCCGCCGGTTCAAATACCATCTCCGGAAGCCCGACAGCAGGAGATCCCAACGCGACTAGGTAAGTAATCTAACCCTACCCTGCCTCCCAACAAACCCTAACCCACCCTTAGTGTTGCCTAAACCTAACCTTCCCGGGGGTTGCCTAACCCGAAGTCCTTCCCAGTGGTGCCCAGTGGGGATTGCGGCATTGGTATTTGCCGGCAACCCATCCGCCGGCATGATAACTGTATCCAATTGCAAATTTGTATAGTAAAACTGGTGTAAATATATTTTTCATAGCGCAATGAACTTCTCTCTTTGCAGTCAATGTTTTTCTTTCTAACAGGTGTTTTCACAGAGACATGTTTAAATTAACCTCTCATTACTTACTGATGCAGGATAAAAACTACTATCTTAATTAGCATAAACATCTTGATAAATACTGACCATCTGATCTGCACTGCTACAAAGGGGCTTAGGAAGAAAAATCACATCCTTAGTATTTTCAAAGCACATTTGTACTCATCTAGTTTGCACATCCCTACTGAGCACTTAAGCAACCGTCTAGTACGGAAGAAATACATTTTTAACGGATTTTGTTCCTGAACTAAATATTATTCCCCAAATCATCCAGCGGCAAGTCTCAATACCCAGGTCTACTGAGTCATGAATAACCATGTAATTAATTTATTCATGACAGCTGCAGTACATAAAATATTCAAATTTTGTTTATATTTTTACAGATTTACAACTTCAGTGTTCACTTTAAAAAAAAAAAACCTCCAAAACTACATTACCTTGAAACACACAAGAGAGTTAAGGACACATCAATACGTTATGTTCTCTGCATTAAAAATGTTACATTTATAATTGTAATTTGAGAACAAAATCTGTACAATGAAGAGGGACAATTTATAATGCTCTTTTGTCTGTACCGCTATTTATGCTTTATTAAGAAGACATGTGTGCCTTTTACATTTAATGACAGAATGCCAGGTTATTCAGATATGTTTTTAAATGCTTTAATATTTTACATATCAAACATTCAGCTAAAACAAAACAAATGGTAAAATTCCATTAACTGCATTGCCTTTGGGTTCATGTTTCACTTTAAGATGTGTATTTGAAATAGCAGCTAAGCGTTCCATTGTCTAAAAGTTTCTTGTAAGAAAATTGCCTATGAAAAGATCATCCTTATTTATCTTATTTTTAACCTTTAACAACACTCTATGACCTTTTCGTCAGCAGATCAAAAAACAGAGAACACAACCTGATACCCTGAAAAGATGAAACTCACTACCGGCAAAAAAGGTCATTCACCACTGACTAGAATCTGACGATGGACAGTCATTTTTGATTCTAAACAGGATAAAAGTCAATCTATGCTGCCATGTTATCAAACCCAATAAGAAAATACTAGAGACACTGTGAAGAGCCTTTTTTTAAAGCACATTTACATAAAAGCTACTGTAGCATTGTTGGGGATTTTATATTCTGAAGTGGGGTACCTTGTATTTATTTTTTTTACCTGTCCTATGTACCTCCAAACAAATTATAATCTTATATATGTTGGGCTAAATCTCCCCTGTACTGGTCTCAAAGCATCAGTGAATGCAGCTTTTCAAAGTTTATTACTTTGACAGCTTGTTATTAGTTTGAATATCTTGTCAAGTTGTGGAAGAAACCACTGCTAAAAATAGAGAGACATTGATAGCTCTATAGGACACAACTGCCAGCTTCTGAAATTGGTCAACAACTTGGGTTGACAGCTCTCAACAAAGTGAAAAATGAAAGGTGACACTTTGACAGAGCAATCTTCTGTTAATCTTCTGATAACATAGGGAGGTATATTGCTTGTGTAATTAATTTCATATTTTTGAGATGAAGAAATTCCATGGAGAAATGTACCTTTATATCCTGAAAATAAAAGCTTATGACACTTTGATGGCCTTTGCTGTTTATATTTCCTTTATCAAGCACTAGGGCTAATATTTTATGATCACTACAGTACATGACCAACTTAATGCAGCAATTAAAGCCCACTTGCATTACAATTTTCCCATAACAAATACAGGATTGGCTAGTCGTTCAGCATTGAAACTGCAGCGTGTGCTAGACAGTGAGTGTCTGGTCAGCATGACAACACATAGAAGAACTGAAGATGGGCCATCAGAGGAGGTGGCACTGAAGTATAAAAAAAGATAGAAAAGGGGAAGAAAAGCAAGAACCAGAGAGGCAGAAGAGGAAGAGGGGGAAAAGAGCAATGCAGAGGAGGAGGCAATGGGGAAGAGAGAGATGTTATTAGAGGAAAGTGACCATCAAACTTAGTATCTGCTGTTTGACCAGCCCCAGACTAAGTGCAAGATATCCATCAAATATAGTTTTCCTTTCCACTATGCACAACTCAGAATCCCATGAAGCTTCAGATACATGTCCATGACACTCCCGCAAGATAGGGAGTTACCTTGTTCTGTCCAACTCAGAATAGGACGGACATACACAAATATGCATACATTTTAATCTGCACATCCGCTATACGTAAACTTTTGCTGTTTGCGCCCATGCACAGAGATCCTATGACTAAGATTCAGCCCCTAAATGCACAATAGTTGTAATACAATACATTTATTTGTATGTATTGTATTTGTGTACTAGATCAAATTTCTTACATCTGGATTCCAGACAAAAATGTTGTATTTGTGCACATCCAGCTAAGCTGCTACACTCTGGGGGTGAATCAGGTGGGCAAATTTGCAGTAGTGGCTGTGCCTTTTGGTGAGCCTCTGCTGCCTCTTTATGTTAATGCTGTCGTTGATGGGGCTCCTATTGAGTTGCTGGACCATGGCCACCAGTGTCAGTGGAGCTGCATCATTAGACACAGTCTCTGACACCAACACACCCCGAGTGCTGCCCCCTCCTCCCAGTTACTATCCAGAAATGCCCCCCAGTGGTAACCACTGGGATGCATGTGCAAAGATAAAACTTTACTTGCGTCCACCTTTGAAGCCCCCCCTTTATGTGCAGGCATATAGTACTAAACCATCAAAAATTATATTTTTAGTGGATTTTCTATGTACACAAGTAAACCACTTTAATGGTTCTTTTCCTATGATTAGTATTAGTAACAAAACTTACTAGCTTTAGTACTTTATAGTATTTTGGACAGGGGCGATTTAAGAGAGGAGGGGGCCCGTGTGCAGCTGCCGTATGGGCCCCCGGAGACACCTTTTCTGTGCATGCGCAGATCACTGGGAAAATGACAGCCACCATTTTCCCTGTGAGTTTTTACTTCTCTGTAGCGCCATTACTGGCGCTGCGGAGCAGCACATCGGTATCTGCGGAGAGGTAAGTATATTAACTATGGGTGCAGGGTGTGCAGTGTGGACCCCCTGGACCCAGGGGCCCGTGTGCACCCATCATAAAGATGCATATGGTTTAAATTATTATTAGGTTGTTAAGAATAAATATTAAATTCTTTAGTGATAGAGGAAACATGCATGCACACACATGTATAGAATAATAGTATATGGGACACTGTCAGAGATGTACTATACACACACAGCAGCTGTGTCTTTGTATGCAGCTGCTGTGTGCTTATATGCTTATGCTGCAGGAGGATCTGAAGGAAAAAGACGCTTCCAGTCAGCATCTCCGATCCGATGCCTGCGATCAACATCACAACCATCAGTCGCAATGTTTGCAGCATCGACCATCTGAGTAAGCATAATGCTACTCAGATTGGCAGCCTCATCTGCGATGCTGAGGCCAACAACTCTGTATCAGTAGTCGCAGACATCGGTCTTGGCACTCCCAGAAAATGGGGATGACATGCCCCTATTTTTGGGAACGCTGCCAGCGCAGTCCCCTCCCCATCTCCAAAACGGCAGCAAGCTATCAATCAGGCTGTGGATTAGAGGGTGCTGCGAGCGATCTCGCAGGATCTGTTCTGCACATCGCTGAATGGGTGAAGCACATGTGCAGTCCTCCCACCATCTGAGATGTACCCAAACCATCAGATTAGTGTACATCTTCAAATCAGGCCTGTGTACACTATGCAACCAACAAGTCTGATCTCAGATACATTTGTTTCATCTGTATCTAGTCTAATCAATCTTACTATAATGCGATTTGTAGTGCACTAAGGTCCGCAGACACTGTAGGAGATGTGCTTAGATGCATCCATCCAGAATAGAAGCAGCCACCAAATGTATTTTCAAATGTTTGCAACTATGCATATGTTGTGTCTATTCAATGTGTGCCCCAGTTACTGTGCTTGTAATATAAATGATAAACACTAATCCAATTGTCCAGATATTTACCATTATGTATGACATATAAGTAATTTAAGTCATCCAAGGATCTGCTGAGGGCATAAAACTATATTAATTCTAACATTAGTGGGCAATATAATTAGAGTTTGATTACATTAACAGAATAGATAGAGCAGGCTGTTAATTGTAAACAAACCATTTTACATTTTAATGTGCAGTCTGTTACTTTTAATACAGTCAAGACTTGAAATTGAAATATAGGAAGACAAAATAATAAAAAGTTAGTAATATAACACTCTAGCTTTGTTTAGAGAAATTGGTATTCGGTTTTAAATGGAAGAAATTGCCTTGTCCGCAGACTCTGTTATCAACATGAAAGAGAACACTAACACCATCTTCACATGGGATGTAGTTATGAGACCGCCTTCACACAAGTCAAATACACATTTGCATTTACAATTGTTTATTCTGTGCAATAAAATAGAATTTATGATAATTCCAGGAATCAAATAAATAAAATATGTATAATAATAATAACTACCTAGGTTATTTTCACCAAAAGCTATTTTGTTAAAGCAAGAAAAGAGAGTATTCTATGAATTAAATGTAAAGAACAATGTACAGTGACATAACTGGAATATATTTGGCTTCTAAGGTTCTGCAAATTTAACTTGCTAAGGAGAATGTCCTTAGTTAAATACAATTTCTTTAAAAAGATTGTATAAAAATAAAGAAAATCTCACTGCTTGTTGGCAGGGAACATGCTCTAATTCTAGAGAACAGCATGCTAATAAGCCTGGCTAGTATGCTAAGCAGCACAGCTACAGTGGGATGTAGTTTGGAAGCCGACGGTCTAAATGCAGACTGCCGGCTTCCAGACTTTCTAATCCCGGCGTGGTACTAATGACAGGAGTCGAAAACTCGATGCCTGTTATTAACCAGACGCCGGAAGACCGACGCCCAGCATACCGAACGAAGGTAAGCAGGCCGCCGGAAGCCACGGTGGTGACTTAGGGTTAGGCACCCCCCCGGGAGGGTTAGGTGTATGCTAGGGGAAGGGGGGTTAGGGTTAGGCACCCCCGGGGGCAGGTTAGGGTTAGGCATCCCCCCCTGGGGTACTTAGATTTAGGCAGCGGGGGAGTGGGGGTTAGGTTTAGGCACTTGGGGGGAGGTTAGGGTTAGGCACCCCTAAGGGAGGGTTAAAGTTAGGGGTGCTTACCTTAGGGACGATCGGGATTTTCACCCTTGCCGGGCTGCCGCTGTCGGGATTTGAACCGCCGGCCATGCGTCCGACGGCAATACCTACTACACCCGCTACAGTAACTTGTCAGTATGGCCACTGCCTCCTCTCTACTCCATGCAGAGGTGCAGGCATACAATATGGGGCTGGGGAGAGGTACAAAATACTTGTTCAGCTGTCACTGAGTATTTTTATTGACACAGGCTTTAGGTTTTCTTTAAAACATTTTAAACTAAACGTTGGGAAGTGCAAAGTACAAGCCAGAATAACTCCTTAACCCTATTACAGTACATTCTGCCAAATAAAGTATAATAAACAAATACGAATAAACATACCACATTACAAGTATAGGACCTAATAATCAGAACATATTGGACATAGAGGCATACTTACTAATCTTTGGGTCCTGGACCCAATAATTTCTTACCGCTGCTATTAGCGGAAATAAGATATTTAGGGACATGTTTATGAAGTATTGGGTCAGAGACCTGATAATTATAGTTTATTACTGCCACTATTCGTGGGCTATAAGGCATTAAATACCACCAGGATGTACTATTGTACACATGCAGGGACAGGGACTCTGAATGTTAAGTGATCACATTAGCAGTATAAGGGGAAGGGATTGATAGATTTTGTTAAGCTCTTTCTTAGTGTACATCTGTATTTTGCTAATCTCAGTGTCTATCCAATCTCTACCACTTAATGATCATTGTCTTTTCTTGTATTATCTTGGATGTTTTTTCCCCCATTTTTACTTATCTGGGTGTGATTATTACCATTGTTAGGAATTGTGCAAGACCTGTTCATGGCCTTGTAAGGTTTGTATATTTGATATGATAGCTGAGCAGTGCCGGATTATCAAATTGGCAGAGTAGGAACCGGCCTATGGACCCCACGCCTTTTATTAGCCCTCGATAACGGATCAAAATATATTGATTTGACCATGAAAAAAAATTACAATCAAGCTTTCTTAAATTGTTTACAAAACATAGAAAAAATGAATCAACTCAAAGAAACGAAAAAGTTTTATTAAAGACTCTAAAGAGAAAATACTGTTATAATGTAATTTACCCATTACCAACTTAAAGTACATAAACTATAGACATTGGATTCACATTATAGTTTGTCTCTTAAAAGCTCATTTTCTGTCAGCTGTCAGTTTATAAACAAATTTCAGTGCAACCTACCTACGGTTTATTAAAATTGTTGGTTGGTAAAATTAGAAACGTATTAGGAGATAATTTGAAAGGAAGACCCAAGATTTAGACTGCCTGAGGGCCTCCACAGGGTTTAATCCTGCACTGTAGATGAGGATATCCTAGAAAAATACACATGGCTTTATTGTAACCCATGATTACATTGATACTTAACTGGCCCTGGATGGCACCTTCGAGCCCTTGTTTTCACTTTTCAATTACACTAATTACTGTACCAATAGGAACCAGGAGAGCTGCATATGTCAGTAAGAACAATTTATCTAAATTTGATCACACAAAAAGGCATCTCCAATTAGTCGTGTGCTAATTGCAACCAGACCTATTCCTGTTAGGTCCTGCATCGCTGAGCGTAACACTGGTTTTTCCTTGCAGCCTCAGGAGCTGCAAGGAAAAATCCATGTGAAATGGAGCATCTGGGGTTTCACGCATGGGGAAACCCATATATGCCAGCAATTTACACAGAATCTATGAAATACCACGTGTTACCCCATGGTTTACTGCGCAGGGAAAATGCTGAATAATTGATAGGCTCTGGGGGTGAAACCAGCTTTTCTCTTCTCCTAATTGAGTGTGCCCTAGTGCTAATGGAGAGAATATGTGTTTGCAATTAATAAGTGTGACTCAACATCCTATACTCCTTATGATTACCGCCAGGCCAAAACCCTTTCAACTGGATTTGATCTATTAGCACTGATGACCATTGCATTCTTACAACATTCTCAAGTGCTGGACCTGAATCTGATTCGGGCACTGTGATATTCTGTGACTAGGTATTTTTTGTCTTTTGTCTTGTCTGTTGTGTTTTTTGTTTACTCTGCATCAAACTTCAAAATCTTATACATAAGCTCAATTTGAAAACAAAAAATGTGTTCCCCATGCTTTGCTTTTGCTAGCATGAAAAAGACTATAATATATAATTTACTTCCTCGTTAAATTATGGGATTAGCACTGCGGTATACATGATGTTATTACAAAACTACATAAAAAATTTACTTTTTTTGTCTCAGTAACAAATCCTAAGGACAGTATTGGCGTAATCTCATTTTACAAGCTCAATAACTACCTTATGGAGACCAAGCAAAATCCTAACTCACATTGATCTCATAAACAATAACATAAGATATAGGGAAGAAAAAAAAGTTTTCTTCCAAGAAAGCACTAACAATGCATGTATAAATGTGCAACATTGAATACATCTATGTCTACTGTACTGATGGGCTTACAACTAAAAGGCTGGTTATATTCAAAGAAACATCTGATTTTGTTTTGTTGTAGAGTAAAACAAGGTCTTTGTCATATCTGAGAGATACTTCAAAGTAAAAGTTATTGTTTTGTCGCAGCAGCATATCTTACCATTTGTCAAAATAACTTGCCAACCCCGCAACACTGCTCTATTGCTTTTGAGGGATGGTCATTTATTTTATCCTGTCAGCAAAATATGTGATAACTTACCAATGAAACATTAACCTTTATCAGTCGAACTAAAGTAGATTCAACAAGTGGAATATACGATTGGTTGCAGTGGGTTATAAAATGTCTAATTTTTAAAAGACTGAAAAAAATGTAAATTATCTAAACAAAAAAGAAATGATAGGAATTAATAAATAAAGTATTAGAAAATCTCTAAAGCACATAAATGAATTGGATTTACCAGCTAACCTGTATTGCAGACTCTATTTAGAAAATGTTCTCAAAGTGGGACTTTTTGCTGCTGTTTCTGGCATTCATACTGTAAACACATATCTAAAAAGTCAGAACTAAGCTCTTTATAGAAAAACACCACACTGGCACTGGAAATTGAATGTTAATAAAGAAATATATATATATATATATATATATATATATAAAAATTAAGAATCAATATAGATGTAAATCTATTTCTGCCTATGATAGCAAGCCATGAAACTATTATAATGTGAACCAGACTACAAGTTGGATCACAGATGGGGGTGAAAGACCATTCAGGATCCTAAGGGACTATGGGATCCTTGGGAGACTTTCTTGACAATAGACATATCTAAAAAGAACATACTCTACTGGAAGTTTGTGTGAGATGCTATTGTCACCCTTGTGACTGTATATGAAGTTCAATGTGTGATTTTTATGAATCACATTTTTATAATTAATGTAAATGTTTATTTATGTAGATCATGGGATCTGTCTGCAGTGTTGTAGCTTTTTCTTTACTAAGCTCTTTATAGTTCTCTAGTATAAGTTAGTGCACAGTGTACAGTCAGTGAAAAATGACACAAATGCAATATAAAGCTGTTGTGATGAGGTTGGGGGGAAACAACAGGAACAAGTAATTTTCTTCGTAAAGTAATAGAAAAAAAAATAGCAAGCACTTGTGTGCTCTCGTGTACTGCATTTTTTGTCCATTTGCATTTTTATTGATCACATGTAGAGAAGAACAATGTATTGCTGTTTTATATAATGCTTCTCTGAAGTGCACGATCATTGATTTATTAGAATTAATTTTATTTAACCCTATAATGCCACCTGGAATAAATTTGGCATACTGTGTGAGTTATTTGATGTGTCAGGCTTTACAGGGTTAGTAAACATCACAGTAGCCCTTAGATGTTTACTCGTTATGTATTTTTGTACTAATAAACCGAAAACAAACTGTCTTAAATGTATGAGCTACTGGATGGATAAACTTACAGAGATGTATGTATAAGTTAACTGAAAATATTACAGACAGAGCCGGATTACAGGCCACATGAGCCTGGGGCTGACAATGTTCAAGGGTCTATACTGATAAGGGGAAGAGCTGTGACCAGTGCTGTGTGGGTATGGCCAGAGCCATGTACACCCTACACATACTTACCTACTCTTCCGATTCGGCCAGGAGGCTCCCGAAAATTCATACTGAATCATGTCATCATGACCTCATCCCCTTCATGACACCCCCTGCTTGACCGACCTGGCTGCTCACTCCCGAAGGGGGCTGCCAGAATGTCGACAAGCATGCTACTACATTATCATCTCCACTGTCTCCCTAAATACATAATAAAAAAAATTGCATAATTTTGTGAGAAAACTAAAATACCTGTACAATATTAATACTTAATATTTATGGATGACTGTGTCAGCTAGGTGGCTGGTCATCACCATACTGTAAGGAAGATATGCCTATTTTTATGTGGAGTCCTGGATCTGTAGCTTCATCCACAACATTATTAATCTGGCCCTGATTACAGATAAAGAGACTCATTTAGAGTTAGTGGAAATCATGTACAAACCATGTTTCAATGCAGGGAGCACAAATGCAATTTCAGTTTTCAATTTTTGTTGCATGTAGAGAAGGTACTGCCTTCTTTAGCACAACAATACTGGGCAATTAACGCAATTTAAAGATCAGCTATGATGAGTTCCCTTTATAACTTTATCTCTGTCAGTACATATAGTCAATTCTTTCCACCGCAAAGCAACATGATTTTGACCAGGTGCAAAATTTGAACCTTCAACATTAATCCAACTTAAAATGAAGCCCAAAGTTGTGATTGTGGAGCAAACTATTTTCCTAAACACAGATTTCCTGTGCAAAAATTCCATCGACAGACACTGCATCCAACCTAAAAATTCTGATAACATTTATTTATTTATTACCACTTATTTATTTATATAGCTCACACATATTGCGCAGCGCTTTAAAGAGAATATGTGCCCATTCACATCAGTCCCTGCCCCAGTAGAGCTTACAATCCATATTCACATGCTCACACACATACACACTAGGGTTAATTTTTGTTGGGAGCCAATTAACCTACCAGTATATTTTTGGATTGTGGGAGCAATTTGGAGGACCCAGAGGAAACCCACGCAAGCACAGGAAGAATATACAAACTCCACACAGGTAGGGCCGTAATGGGAATCGAACTCATGACCTCAGTGCTGTGAGGCAGGAATGCTAACCATTACACCATCCGTGCTGCCCACACCATTGCAAGGCAGAGGAGCCACGCCGTGAAGTGGAGCAGTCAGAAGACACAGCAAAAAGTGTCTGTGGGCTAAAGCCAAAAGAGATGTGGGAGCTGAAGAGACACTGGGGAACTGGAGAGACAGAAGCACGTTGGCTGGTGTGACACTGGAAGGCCGGTGATGGAAATACACTTGGGGGCTGTAGAGACACAAGGGGGGGGAAGTGTTCGGAAATTATCCTATTATACCTGGCAGGATGATTGGCACATTACTTCCTCCTTTGACCCCCTCAGTTGTGCTTCTGCAACAGACATTGGAGCATGCATTAGCCGTCGCCTCTGGTGGGGGAGGGGGGGGGCACTGCTCTCTATTTGCTCTCTGGGTGCCTGGCATGAACTTAGGACTGTTACCAAAGGCAAACGCAGGGGGGTTTTCCGTCTGCCTGGAAACCCCCCTCCCGAGCACACACCATGACCACAATAGAAATAGTAATATAATACAATGTTACTAGTGCTACATGTTCTTCTCAGTATCACAAATTAAATGATTAGCAACATACGTGGATCTTTTAAAATGTGTCAGCCAGTAATAAATATACCTGTGCACCAACTAGGGATGTGGAAAACATGCACTGTTAGGGGTGCACTGCTATAGACCATACACTATCCAGGAGACCAATATGTACATATATGTCCAGGGCAATGCTATGTTCTTCTGCTGCTACCTCAGACTCCCGGACTTGCTCCAATACTCTGGAATGGAGCCCACATCTGAAAAAAAACCCATTCTGCTCAGACAGGATGGCGCTACTGCCATATCTAATGGCTTACTGTGATCACTGGTCCTGTATATGCTGGAATTATGCAACACAATATACTTTGTATGGTGCATATTAAACTGGATAAATGCTAATTATACCCTCTTCATGGACAGCCCACACTCGCTCTAAAATCAAGAATTTGGAATCCCCCCTCTAGAAATCCTGTGTTTGCCACTGGTTACTTTCCATCATCTTAGAAAGAAGGTCACAGAGTACAGCATAAACCTGGATCAATGTTAGGGGTTATATGGTGAAAGCTTACATTTTTTTTTTAAGAAGCTGCTCTTGAAATAAGGGTAATTTTATAATTGTAATATTTATACTACATTGCTAAACCTGTTAGTCAAAGTACACATATTTGCTACACAAGATACAACCTGATAAAAGACTTGATTTGGAATTTCCAAGTGCCTCTTCTCATTACACTGCACACAGTAAAAAAAACACTATTTTTTTCAGAAACAGCCCTCTAAAAGCATTTCCACACTATAACTTTGCAAAAGGGGGTAGGGCTGTTAAGTACTACAATTAAGTATCTTAAATTACAGTTAACAAAGAGCAGATAAGTACATCTAGTTTTAATACTTAATAATCCACTTTCGGATTTATTATAATTTTGCTAAGTGTTTTCTTGTCCCATAAGTCATTGAAAAAATAATGCAATATATGATGGCATGTACATGGATAGCTAGATATACACACACACATACACACATTTATATTTTAGAGGCAAAGACACAACTATAAAACTATAATAGTAGCTGAGGGTATATATATATATATGTATATATATATATACATATATATATATATATATATATATATAGCTTTCTACAATTCAATATACTTTTTTCACTGCACTGTATCTTTGACACTATTTAAGTTAAAGTATTGTATTTTAATGTTATATGTTTTAAAGTATTTTAAAATAATCAGTATTGTCTATAGAGGTTGAACGGCTGATAAATATTGTTTCCAATTATATATTTAAAAAAAAATGTAATATACAAATGAGGTCTAGATACATAGTTTATCCTATATGCAGATTTAGTTTAAGTATTATAGTTTCATGATTTCTTGTGTTTGATACCAGGGAAGACATATTATTACTGAATACTATTAAAATAAAAGATCTGTAGAAAACACAAACCAACTTATGAAAGAAAAATCAATAAAATATACTGTAAGAGTGAGGTATTGAATAGATTAAGGTAGTCAATTAAACTAAAAGCTACAGTTTGCTGAATGACCAAAATACCTCCGCACAGAACCATGTCTATAGAGCAGGAGATAATTTTAGCAAAAAATAGGAAAGCTGTACACAGATGATAAATTCACAATCCTTTAAGAAAGGTGTTCCATGAAATGATGTGAAAAACATATGGTGCATGGGATTTGATGACAGTTACTCAAAGGCTCCTATTGTCACATGCAATTACTGAATTAGAAAATTCTTCAACAATCAAGGAATACACACTCAAACTCTCAATTCCTCTTGTTTGAGAGAGCCAAGGTAAATACAAGAGCGATCTATTGATATTCCTGGCAAGAATAGTGTCCAGAAGTTTTGCTGTGTAACAGTGTAAAGATAGTTGCCCAAATAACTGTTAAGTGAAAGGAGGATACTTCTTACTCTTGAAATCAGGAGCAGAACTGTGCATAAAAGTACAATTTGGGGTCTGGCAATATCGCTCTCAGGGCCTGATTCAGCAAGGATTGCAATTGCGATTACACATGCAATCGGCCGATTATTGCATTCTGCGCATGCATCGCAGTGCTCGAGCATGAACACTCCACTGCGATCGGGACAGCGATCGCAGTGACTACACAGACTATTTGCAGAGTGATTGACAGGAAGTACCATATGGGTGTGGTGACGGGGGAGTGATCGGCAAAACGCAGGCGTGCCAGTGCGTTTGAACGCCGTTGAAGGGGCGTGTATAAATTATCCACTGTGATAACATACGCAGCTTGGGCTTCCACTGCATGCAATGAGGTTAGCAATTCCTGGGTAAGGTCAGACCTTGTGCAAGTGTGTGCGATGCTGCGATGGTACTCGATGTTACCGATGGTTTCGCAGTCTTGCTAAGTATTACGGATGTGAGTAAGGTAAGGAGGGCATCCTTATGTTAGACTGTGTATGTCATTGCGATTGCAATCATTAGCATACCTTCGCATAGAGACTGCGTGTGTAATCGCTGTTGCGATTGCAATAACGATCCTCACTGAATCAGGCCCTTAGTACCGTAGCAGGGCGGGAGGTTGCACTGTGCATGCTCCATTCCTGAACATCTATCTATCTACATGACCAGGGCCCAAAGTACCTGAAGCAGCTTCTGATCCCTTGCTGTCCCACTCTCCCGAAATTCGTCTGGGGGTCACGCTTTCTGCTTTGTAGCTCCATCTCTATGGAACTCACTTCCCCGCACAGTTCGAGAGCCTCCACTCTAGACTCCTTCAAAATAGACTCAAGACTCATCTATTCACCCAAGCATTTCACTAATGTCCATTGTTGAGCATGTTTTGTATTTTGTGCTGTAAAGGCAAATGTAAAGCACTTTTAGGGGTATTCAATATGGGTGCGATAACATCATTTTTGCGTTAATATCGGAGGTATGACGTCATTATCGCAGGTTTTAGTTTTACACCGTATTCAATTTCAAAGACTTATCGCAGTTTTGAAAAGTCTTTGATAAAAAACTTTTCACCATTGAATAGGTGTTGATAAAAAGGGCAGAATTGTGGTTTAGGGGTGCAGGCTTAAAAAAAAATAGCCTGCACCCCTGGGAATGACATTTAAAAAAGAACTGTGTCAAAAAAAAGTTTTTAAAAAAAATAGGGACACCCCAAAAAATGAATTAAAAAAATTGGGGTGAAAAAAAAAAAAATGGGAAAAAATTGTTTAACAATAGGGAAATAGGTTCAGGGCTATTCTGCAAGTATGCGGCAGATGTTTTCTAGAATAGAATTATAGCGGCAGGTGCACAAATGCAGAATTTTTAAAAACACTTTAGGAACTTAAAAATATGCTAGTACCCATTTTCATGTACCCCAAATTTGATGGGACCACTTAAAAAAACTAAAAAAATAACCTAAGTGCTCTTCTGCATCACTTCTTCAATGTCGGGAAAAAAACACCTGCTGCGGCTGTTTAAATCCCCGGCTTTCAATTAAAGGCTAAAACGGGGGTACCCATAGTGTTCCCCCATGTTTTTACAACTTTAGGGGGGTCTTACAATTATTTTAAGGAAAAATTCATAACTTTACGCAAATCCAACTTCGGAGTTTCCTGTTTTCGTTAATTTTATATTGAATACGGGGGATAAGCGGGAGCGCGCACCATACCTTAACGCAGAAAAAAACTCCAATATGAAACGTTAACTTCGACAGTGAAGTTAATGTTTCATATTGAATACCCCTCTTTGAGTCCTTTTAGGAGAAAAGTGCTCAATAAATAACATTATTATTATTATCTATCTATATATCTATATATATGTAATCAAATGTCCCGACTCATCAATGCCCAGCACCAAACCCCTGGAAACATGAAAATTGGGGGGGGGGGGAATATTCCTTCCATGACGTAGGTACCCACTAATAAGGGATTTTTCAAAATTCGACTCCTAAGGGGGCGAAAATGTTTCCTCCCCCTGTGCAATTTTCTGCCTGACAGTCTCATTGTAGCTGTAGCTCAGTTCATATTCAGACATATACGGTTATCCCAAGTGCTGCCAAACATCACTGGCAGTTGGTGCGGCTCCACTATTTGAATAGTGAGGGAAGGGAATGTGTTACTACAGAAGTGAGCAAGGAAAATGTGTTATTTCACAGGTAAGAGAGGGGAATGTCAAATGTGTTACTATGTGGTGAAGGAAGAGAATATGTTACAATTCGGGCGATGGAGGGGAATGTGTTACTATAGGGGTTAGGGGGGTAATGTGTTACTCCATAGATGAGGGAGGGGAATGTGTTACTACAGTGGTGAGTGGGGGTAATGTGTTACTCCAGACGTGAGGGAGAGTAATGTGTTAAGCCAGAGGGGAGAGGAGGGAGGGGAATAGGTTACTACAGGTGTTAGTGATGGTATTGTGATACTACAAGTGTTAGGGCGTGATTGTATTTATATACAGGGAAGGGAGAGGAATGTTGTATGTGTTACAACACGGGTGAGGGAGAGAAATGTGTTACTACAGAGGTGAGTGAGGATAATGTGTTACTATAGAGGTGAGTGAGGGTAATGTGACACATTACTATAGAGGTGAAGGATTAATGTGTTACTGGAGTGGTGAGATGGAAATGGAAACATTACATATCTATGGTCTGCCTAGGTGAAATCGGGTACATCAGCTAGTATAACATAAAGATGTCGCAATGAGGGGGTAGGGCCGTCAGCACTAGGAAGAAGCTGAGAGCCCAGAGAGGCTCTGCATCAGCTCACTAGGCTTCCGGGTGCTACTCCAGGCACACTAAACCAAATGCTGGTGCTATATGGCTTGCCCACCCCTAGTTACTGTCCTTGTCTCTCTTTCTTCATGGTCCACTGTCTCTGCTCTAAAAGTAGCTGAGCAGGGACAACTTCTGAGTTTCAATGGTTGGAGCATGCACTGCAAAGAAGAGGTATCCGCTTAATTTATTATTGTTTTAGAACATCTGTCTCAAGGATGTGACTGTTAGCCTTGTGGAAGTAGAAGGGCAGCATTGCCAGTCCCTTGTCCCTATGCACCACTGTGGACACGTAATACCATTTGCTGCTTCAAATCAAAGTCTTGACTGTTATGCTCCCAATAGATCTTAAGGTGCGTACACACGGTACAATTTTTATGAACAATAACGATATCGTTCAATGATAAATTGTTCATATTGATAATTTTTATTCAGCAAATGACCAATGAAAGACCAATGATGCATGAAATGAATATCTATGGTCGCCCATACATGCAGGCCAACTTGGACGATTTCATCACGATTTTTATGTTAAAAGATGTGGCAGGATGACTTCACTGAAAGATATCTATCATAGATATCGTTCAGTGTGTACACACAATATCGTTTGTTCTGCACTACAGAAAAGTTCAAGGGTAATAGTTCAGCGATATCGTTGGTTGTGCAGTTAGTACCGTGTGTACTCCAGCTTTAGGGGCCTATTCATCAACACTAAAATAACGTTTTTAAGGACATTTTCCTCAAATAACGTTATTTTGGTATTCATGTAGCCACTTAGCACAGGAGATATCACAAATATATCCTTGCTAAGTTCCCCTGCGTTAATTTCCACACTCCCCATACATTAGTATGGGGATGTGGAAATTGTGGTATTCATCAATTTTCGGAATTTGATGCAGTTACTATTCGCCACTGTGAGGTGGCGAATAGCAGGTGAAACTTACCTGTGTCCGCGTGTGCAGGTCCCCCGACGAGTTCCTCTGGCGCTCTGCTCCATCCTCAGGCTCCGGAGGCTGGTCGGACATGTGTGCTCCCCAGCAGAGCACAAGAAAGTTTAGAAAAAGAAAATTTATTTTTAATTTTTTTTCTAATCTGTCATGTGGGCTGCTGGGAAACCACATGACAGACCAGCAGGACAGAGCCGGAGGCTGCTGCGCAGACAGTTAAGTCGGGGGGGGGGGGTGAGCGGAGGGGGGTGGGTCGGGGGGGTACACAAACTTAAGGCATCTGTAGGCAGTGCTGCGCATGCGCTGGTTTTACAGATGTAACAGCACATGCGCAGCACTGTTTCCAGATGCGATAAGCTAGTGTAGGCATGGAAAAGTATCTATTTCCCGAAAAGCTGTCATCACAAAAATTACAGCTTTTCGGAATATATACTTATGGAGAGGTGGAATGATGAATTCCACCTATAATTAGGTAGAACTCCATGCGAGTTCTAAAGCTAATTATCTCCAGAGAATTTTTAGGTTTAATGAATAGGCCCCTTAGTCCACTAGTAAGGTCTTCCATTGTGAGTTTCACTCCAATTGGATGCTTTCTTAGTCACATACTAATACCATTCATGAGTGATTCTTTAGGAAGAAAAAAAATATTTTTATCAACTAATTTTCAGAGAGTGAAAAGTAGTGCAGGAAACAAACAATGGAAACTGTTTATTAAGAATGGTTCCAGGAAACAAAGTTTATAGAAATTCATGGGTACAAAATCAGAACATTGAATCTACTTGCAATTGTCCTATATTACAGGATGTGTTTACCTTTTGTGTACAATACATTTCAGTAAACACAAAGGATCATTTGAAAAAGAAGAAATGTGTACAGTATTGGAGATTTGAAAGCTGCTCACATCTCACAGATAACACCTTGAGCCAGCTGCATACAAGAGGCAAAAAGCATTAGAGGAGGCATCAGCATAACTACATGAATGTTATGTGGGAGTCTGACACACTGTTAGACAGTGCAAATAAAAAAAAAATGATGGCGATAGTCTTCTTTTAACCAAGGCCTTATAAGATTGCCTTGCAGGCAACATTAGTCGTTTTCCTCCTAATGGTAACACAAAAAGATTTAGTTTTGACGTGATACGCAAAAGGGAGACGTAAAGTTGTCCATGAGAAAAACAGCATTCACTTAGGTCAACTCCAGCGACATTAAGGGCTTCATTCAGAGGCGGCCGTACGGTCTACGACTGAACGGCCGCCTCGATGTTTGTCCAGTGCGCATGCACACGAGGGAGCCGGCTCCTTCGTGCGCATGCGTGAGACCCGCTACGACCGACAGTGCCGGTCGTAGCGGGTCTCTTTCCAAAGGGGGCGAGCTGTCGATGTTGATTGACAGCTCGCCCCGTTTGGAAGGCGGGCCGGGGGGGTGGCAGCCCAAACGGAGGCGTTCCCATGGGAACGCCTGCCATTTGGGGGAGGCCCCACTGACATCACTAGTGATGTCAGGGGAGAGCTTCCGGCTCTGACAGAGCCAGAAGCTCTCCGGGGCTTACGACAAGTGAGACCTTACCCTAGGGTCTCGTCGTAAGCCCCGATGGTTGCGATGGTCATAGACCATCGCGACCATCACCCTAGCGGTCGTTAGAGCTGTGGGTGTAAACCCACAGCCTAATGACCGAAACAGAGGCGGCCGGTCAGGATGCAAGCGGCCGCCCAGTTTCTGAGCGACCGCTTGCATCCTCCGACCTCCTCTGAATGAGGTCCTAAGTGTCTGTCCGTGTGCTTTATTTATTGTCATGCCAAAGGAGACTCTTACTGGGAATTGGACTCGTTTGAAATTAAAGAATTGTTTTTCACATAAATGAAATAGGAACAGTAAAAAAAAGGAAAAACTAAAATGTATCAGTAAACAGGTCTTACATAAATTTTTCTTGCGAAACCAGAAAATATATATCAATCTCTACATGGTATAAAATAAAGTCCATCATTGTGATACATCTTTGACAATTTAGGCAGCATAAGCCAAGAAGAGCTCAGACGTCGGTTTTTCATTAACTTGCTGCACTAACATCATCACTGCTCAGCTCCCTTTTGTAATAAATTAATGCATCATACACCTGTTTTAAAGAATAGTGAAAACTGCATCAAAATCCATTCAGTGGTTCTTAAGATTAGCCCGAACACACAGACTACTTCCAAGGACCGTTTTTTTCATTGACTTGCTTCAATAAAATTGCCACTGCTTGGCTCCCTTTTGTCGTATATTAATTGTTCATACTCGTAAACCTTCCTCGACAAATGTTCTATAGAATAGTGAAAATTGCATCAAAATCCACCAAGTGGTTCTCGAGATTAGCCCGAACAAGCAGATACCTTACCAGGGACTTTATTTTATACTATGTATAGATTTAGGCGCTATAGCAAGGGTAGATATTATAATATCATAAAACATAAAAGTCTTTTCAAATTTGATCATTATCTGTGAAGAAAAAAAGAAATACGTTCCCCAATGGTGCGATATCTTGTAATGTCTGGTGTGCTCCAGTACAGTAAAGTTATAATTATAGCTTTGTTCCAAAACAATATTAATGAATGGCATATCTGTGAACCTTTTACTGCCGAAGATCCTCCCAAAAAATGCTAGGTATATTTCAAAGGTAGGTAAATCACAAAGGGTGCGAAACATCAAAGCTAAAAATGCAGTCAAACCTCCGAAAATTCAGTTTTCAGGTGTTTGATATGCACTAAGCTCCAGAATGTAATGCTTTTCTGGTGTTTGATATGCACTAAGCTCTGGAAAGCAAAGCTTTCTGGAGCTTGGACCCAAAAGGCAATGCCATCTATAGATGGCGTTGCCTAAGTCTATGGGCTTCTTATCAGGAAACAAAGTTTCTCCATGAAAAAATTATGTTTCTCATTGCCACTCATAGTGTCTTAAAGACCAAATTTATAATGCAAGATTGCCTTCCAGATCCCAGCCCACTGTCATGCCTAGGATCTGGTGTTAATTAGCCATCGGGTGCTGCTGCTATGGAGATCAGTCGCCAGCTCTGGTCGCAGCAGTGCACACACCTCTACACTGATCGGTTGATTGGTGATTGAATCTCCATATTTTGAAGCATGTCTAAAAATTATTTGACCCAACCAGACGACCTGGATTGGCTGAAAACATTGGTCAGGTGAGAGTACACACTTGTACAATTTCGGGCCAACTGGCCAGTCGGGAGTCGGATTGACTGCAGATTGGACAAGTATGAACCCAGCTTTAGACAATACATGTGATAAAACTGCAACAGCCACTACAAGAAACACACCGCAGCTTCTGTGAAGTTATTGGATCATTTTGAGAGCCTTTTTTCACAGGGGCCCACAGTTCCTAAAATACAACATACCACCAAAATTACCTAAGTTATTAATTGATAAATTTCACTTCTTTAGCTGACTTAATTATATTCTCCAATGGGCTGATTTTGAGTTGCATATAAAAGTTGCAATGACTCAAACTGTACCTCATGGATTTCAGAAAGAGATTAACCTCTGTGCATGCAGCAGATGGTGACCGCTAGTGTATACGGACTGATCTGGTCAATGATGGACCACACTTTCTGTGAAATTCGCTATTCTGGGTGGTAACTGGGCGGTTACCATGTGTTCACATGGAATTTTCTAGCTCATGGGAGAGTAATGAGAGAGTCATGGGGTGTGTAAGCCGACTTCCTTGCTTGATAGTAGCATGCAGACCTAAATGGGATGTTTTTTCCAATACAAATGATGACTTATTACCACACAAATATAAATTCATGATAACTGCAAATAAAACACCTAGCACATTTGTATAGTTTCTATGCAGAGTGTGCAGTGCACATGGGCCATAAGTCAAAGGGACTTTATTCTGCACCAGTCAGCCAGGTTCAGGTCATTCTTTTTCCTCCCTTCCTTATAGTTGGACATGATATATCACCTGGTGACATCACAAGAAAGTAGAAATATCTTTCAGTACCACTTAATGTTCAATGGAGGAGCCAGGAAGGGATGAAACTAATGCCCTCCCGGCTTTTGCCAAGAGAATGCAGTGTTGTTGGATGAATGTACTTATTATGTGTAACCTGTCAGTTGATGTACTGTATAAAGGTGGGCCTACAGACCAGGAAGGGAGCAACCAAATAAGTCTGCACTAACCACAAGCATTGGTTTTCAGAAAATATGCCTAGCCAACTGATGTAGAATGGGGGGTATGAAATGGAGTTACAAAGTTCTGTCAGTTCAGTAATGACATGGAGTTACTACTTCAGCCATCATGACACTTATCTGTTCACCCAGGAACCATGAGGAAAGGCGCTACCATGGAGGAAGCTCCTTCCCTCCTGGCTGCTGCATTGACTAAGCAGTTCCAAGACATGGGTGGATTCCTGCTGTAAGGGAATGGGTTTAACTGTGTTTGTCTCACCAGTCACCTCCTGACCTGTTAGTGACCAACTAAGCATTGCCATACCTAAAAACTGCTAGACTATGCCTTCAACTGTCCTAAGCACTGCCTGACAGCGCAATTGCTTGACCTAAGTACTGCCAGAAAGTGCCATTGAATGACCTACTGTAAGCACTGCCATAAAATGACATTGAATGACCTAAGCACTGCCAGATAGTGCCATCAGATGACCTAAGCTCTGCCAGAAAGTGCCATTGCCTTACCAAAGCACTGCCAGACAGTGCTATCCTGAAATTCAAGTACCAATGCCAAAATTGAGTTAAGGAAGCATGCCCAGCCTGCAAAATTTGAATTTGAGAAGGAAAACTTTGTTTAAAATCTATAAATATATATAACTATATATAATAGAGGTTTTCCCAAACAGCTTTTCCAAGTGGGAAAGGAAGTGAAATATTTAATTTCTGGAATTCAAAACAAAATAATTAGTATATTGGCAGTTCACATGAAAGAAGATATTCATCACTCAAGATATTGCAAGGATTGATCAGCTAAGTCAAGTGGGTGCGGTGTGTCCTTTGTTGAAAAAGGAAATGAAAATAGCATAAATATTCAGATTAGTAGGTCTTCCCATGATTTTGTTGTGGTCAAAAACTAATCCTCCTCTGCTCTAGAGGGAAACATATAGTAGGTGGTATTCACATAAATAAGTTAGACATAACAATATTTAAGGTTATAATGGAGCAATCAATATGAGTGGTATTTAGTCTGGAGCAGTAGCAGATTTTCCCTAGGGAATGCAGACAGCAGCAGTAAAATCAGTCCCCCGTAGGAACTGCGTGGCAGTAGTCGTAACTTCCCACTGGAAGTGCTCTACTCAGTACTGCCAGTCCAGACTGTGATAGCAGAGTGTGCTTCCTATGGGAAGCCACTCCCCTATTATTAAGGCAGCTCTTACTATCTTCTAGGGACTGCAGCTGATGTAGACCATAGAAGCCATCCAATTTGCAATTTTGTACGCATACATGGGATTACGATCCTGCGTATGTACACAATTACAGATTCTCTCGGCCAGATAGGTAAGGATCCGCAGCTGCTCTGAAGTACAAGTTAAAATACAATCCAAGCAAAACAAAGTCATATACTGTATGTATACTATGCATCAATCAACCTGAACCTAGCCTTAAATTATGCAATGTCAGCTGTTCCTTTTCTTTTGAAATGGTCGACTGCTTCACTAATGGGACTTTTACACATACAGAAACACTAGTTTCCGCATGTGTAAGTAACGAGGTCAGATTCCCCCGCCTCCGCTGCAGTTACAGTGAATGCCCTGAGGTCACTGTAAGCAACATTGTAACTTCGGGACCAGTGTTACTAATACCGGGAGCAGCTGTCCCTGCACTGGAGCAATGCTGAATTGCTTCAGTAAATAAGTACCCACGGCCACGACTCACAGCACATTGGATAATCTGGATGCCAATGATAATTAGACCCCTAAGACTGAAGAATGCTTCAGTGGGCTGCTGTTACATCTATTGAAAATACTCAAGTAGATATATCTGATAAAGCACATATGTTTGCAAATGAGAGAGCTTTTAATAATAAAACCTGTAACATTGGTGTATAACATTGGTTTATTGATAACGGTGCATACTCTACAACCATTAAATATACTTGTCTTGTGCTTGCCGCTGAGGAAATCTCTGGGAAAATGTTGTAGGTGCCATTTTCCTGGAGCTATGCATATGCACAATAGAGAAATCAGTAGGCTCTGGCACAGAGCCAGAATCTAACCTGCACATGCACTGGTGCGAGGTGGGGGCACTTGGATAATTGCACATGGGCCACCTCCTCTCATAAACCGCCCCTGCCCTGTAATATACTATATGCATGGTTAAACAGTCTCATCACAGTTACTTTGCACAACGGTCTTTATATTTACCATCTCAAATATTTACGATCTCATGTAAAAATGGATGAATGTTAATGATAGCTCAGGGGAAGGGGGAAAGAAGCCCAAAGCACTAATTATACAAACAGGATCACTCATTTCTGAAAACACCCTTGTCTAACACTCAAATCTAAAAGCAAAATACAAAACTAAAAAAACAGTGGTAAACAATTAGATACAGATAAATAATAAGCTCAAGATCCTAATTGGATCATTGCCATATAAGCAAAGATAAGGGTGTACAATAAGTAAAAAAAAAATATTTCCTGCTATGCAAATATAAAAATATAGAAATATAATGAATTAAAGCATAGAATAAATAATTGGAGATAAAAATAAATAAATCATAGAATCATTTTAACAAAATGTAATCTAAATTTCATCAAAGTAGCCATCTTTTGCAGATAATACTGCTGAAGACATGTGTGGCATCCTTTCTACAATGGAAATCAAATATTGTTAATGTTCTTCTCAACACTGATGCAGAAGTTCCAGCAAATGAGTTGCACAGATTGTTTTGCTTTCAACCTTCTGTCCAGTTTGTTCCAAAATAACTTGACGTGGTTTAAGTCTGGAGATTGTGCTAGCCATCTTACCAATGGTAGTTCTGACATAGCCTGGAGGCATTTTTTGTTTCAATATCTCGCTTTAGGTTGAACCCTTGACCAACTAGGCATAGACCAAAAGGTAATGGTAGCCCATTTGGTTTAGAGTGCCAGCCACACTGGTGCTTTCATGGCACAGCCAAGTCTCTTTTTCATTGTTGCAAAACAGCTATAATTCCTTTACCCGTTACTTGTTCCCTAAAAAAAGGCCTTTTTAAAAATTTTGAAAAGAACATCATGTGATGCCTAGTTCATAAACAGGAACAAATCAGTGAAATCATAAATAATTTTAAAAATGAATAAAACAAGCATCTGCACATCTATCCAGACTGTTGAAGCTATTATAACTCTTGTTTCAACTTGTAACTTCACCTTTATTCAAGTAAAAAAAATGCACAAGGTATGTTTTTGCCACTGCATGGTTTATACAGTATCTTGAGTGCAGTCTCATCTATACATTTTATTCTGGGGTGGCAAGGGGGATCATCTTCTGTGGATGTTAGTGAGTTCCAGAATAATTGTGTGCACTGCACAGACATTCACCAGTTTTACAAATTTATATATCTTTAATTTTATTTTAAGAAATATAATGTTATCACAACAGTGGTATTATTTTATTCTAGCAAAAATTATGCAAATATAAATGAGAAAGGAAAAACAGTTGTAAATTCATTTTTAAGGCTCTTTGAAAATGCTCATCTTCATTATGGAATCAGTTATTCATGCATTTTATTCTATTTATTATGTTATGGTTGGAAATTATTTATTCATTGCATGGTACAAACAAAGAGTATTCATTACCTTTGGATATTATAAATAGCTTATAAAAAGAAGCTTATTGTTTTCACCAAGGAGCAATCTAGATTTATTTTATAAGTAGAAAGATGTTGATATTTTAAATGATAAAGCGATTTCTGAACAAGCTGGAACATTTGTTATTTTCTGCAAAAAAAATATTACTAAAGGTTAATAAATATGTAAGTTAGTTAAAACTCTGGATTCAAAAATAGGTACAGTTCAACTTTTCTAAATAGATTTTAAATTGCTACTTTAATTTAACTTTTATGTGTTTATGAAAATCGCTTTAGGCTATTTTGGCAAAAAGCTATTGACACTATAATAATTGTAATTTCCATTTACACATTAATGTAATATATATTGTTAACAAGGTACAGCCAAGACATTATGGCGGTAGAACTCAAGGTGCAAGCTAATGCAGCTAGACAGAGGTTTGGGATAATAACTAATGTAACTCAATTTATAAGTTTAGCAAATTACTAAAATACAATCATGACATTCATAACAGCATGCCTTACAAATAGAAATGTACCCCTAATAATCCTTTTGATAAATTCATATATGACAACAAAAATTAAATACATGAAACCAAGAATCTATTCTATATATTCAGATATAATTATCAAATACTGATCTTAATGATACATGTCTATATTTGCAGTTAAGCATTTCAATTTGGTCATTCCACGTGAAGTGGACCAACTTTGAAAATCGTCCCCACCTGACCATCACCAATTTTGATAAAACTTTACATGAAGGTTGGCATATAGGTCTGACTAACTTAGGGAAAATTTTAGTTCACAAAATGCAATAGTATCAAAACTATGGCCCTTAAAGTGGGGGTGGGTGTAACTTCACAGTGCACAATCAGCATTGTTCAGGTTATTGCTGTGGCGGATCTAAGAGTAATAGATTGTGTACAGTAAGTGAACATGTCTGTAAACTTTTGGTGCTGATTTAAAAAATCACAGTCCTAAGACTTACATGCTCTTTACCTTTTTCACAGTACGTGGCCAAAGTAAGCAAAAAAAATTGTTGTGTCAAATTTAATCTGGAGTTCATCTGCTTATATCTCCAAATGACAATATTATTTTAGTGTAGCTAACTACCCAAGTAAACACCATCACACTCCTAAAATATCTGACTCCAAACTACTTTAGTTCCTGTGATAACATTACCTATAATTGCACTTGCAAATCTTGCAGTGAATTTTTGTCTATTTTTGAAGTTCAAAAGCAAAAATGAAGCATAACCAATTTTTTTTCAAACAATGTTCATTAGAACAAAAACAGATTTTAAACGACAGCATATATTTTGGATAGGTGTTTTGCCATTTGACTGTAGAAAACAAGCCTTAAAATAAAGTCATTTTTGGCTTACGCAACAATATGAATAACAAGGCATTTTTCAATAGTTACTATTATAAAGCAACAGTATCTAGAACCCTGTGTTTAGATGTCTTTATACAAGTGTTGGTGGTGATTTATTTATTTTTTTAATCTGGACCGAAACAGATCAATTTTTTTTGTGCAAATTAAGCTGAAAGTTGTAAAAAAAAAAAATCTGTAACAAGTCTGACAGCAGATCTAGTGCTTTCAACCAAAAAATAATGTAACATGAATTCTTCTTAAAGATATTGATTTTGTTTAGTTGGATCATAAATTGTTGAATATATGACAACAGACTGTCATATGTTTTTCACATGATATATAAGAATAAAATATTTCAATAGACTGCTTTTTTACTTGTGCAATATTTACTTGTTTACTTGGAACTGTAATATTCATACCCAAATTTCACATTTGTTTTGATAGCTCAGTAACTAAAAAAAATAATTTGTAAGGGATCTCCCTTGAAATAATAATTTCAGTGGGTATGCTGTAAAACAGATAACACTTATCTATTCACGTATCTTGCTGAGTACAACTGCCAGAGTCTGCATTAACCCCCATGCACCATCAGCTGTCTATGCAATGTATGTGATTGTCCTTGCTGAGTACAACTGCCAGAGTCTGCATTAACCCCCATGCACCATCAGCTGTCTAGGCAATGTATGTGATATTATTTGACATCCTGCAAACCACAACTCCTAATCTATAGTTGCATTAATGCAAAATTAGCTGTGTATTTAAAGTATGTGTTTAATGCTGTACATGTTTGTAATTAGTATTGTTTAAATGTCTGTGAATCTTTTTTGACTTGCTAGCCATAGTCATGACCTGTGTTTGGATGGGGATCACTGAAGCATAGTTTATAGTGCCATACTGCCTGTTTACTTAAACTTTGCAATATATGTCCACTGATCAATCTGCATTTCAACCAGCTGACCAATTGGCTCAGATGTAAGCTAGGGTCTTAATCAGGCATACTATTTCTTACCATTCAGTCTTAGGGCAGCTTGCTGGGGGTAGCAGCTTGATGTGATTATGCATTAAGTGGTTAAAATCAAGTGTGCTTTCTGAACAGTTAAATAACAGTTGAAAAACATTGAATAACATTGAAGACAAGGTAATTACAAACCCATTACTTAGAAAATTGTATTTTTTGCAAATACAAAAAAAGACAATATATCAAAAACTTCTTTTTATAATCTCACTCCATGGAATACTCTCTAAGGCTACTACATCCTTTACTCTTCCTGCAGCTCACCCTTCTGTACATATTGCTGCCTCTTTAATCTACTCTCCACTTATGAACACACATGAGCTTTTAAATTATCTACACACACTGAAAATAACATTTACAACCTGTCGCCATAAAAATCTTTCGGACAAATCCAACAATTATATTTATATCTCTTTCCTGCTGCTTCTATTAGCTGGTGACATATCACCAAATCCAGGCCCAACCCACAAGCCACACCGACAACGAACTATAAATCCAGCTAACCTCATAAACATTGCGTGCCTCCCTTCACCATCCAAGTCACTAAAATGTGCCTTATGGAATGCACGCTCTGTCTGCAATAAGCTAACATCCATCCACGACCTCTTTTTTTCAACCAACCTCAACCTTCTGGCAATAACAGAAACATGGCTTACACAATCAGACACTGTCTCCCCTGCTGCACTTTCACATGGTAACCTACACTTCTCACACACCTCCAGGCCTGGTAATTGTAAAGGAGGTGGGGTAGGAATATTACTCTCCCAATCTTTCACATACACAGTTCTCCCACAGGTACCTTCACTCACATTTACATAATTTGAAGTGCATTCTATCAGGACTTTCACCCCTTTCTCTCTGCGAGTTGCTGTTATCTACCGCCCACCTGGGCCACCCCAACAATTTCTGGAACACTTTTCTGCCTGGCTCCCTCACTTTCTATCCTCAGACATATCCACCATCATTATGGGTGATTTCAATATCCCCATTGACAGTACACAATCGCCTCATGCCTTCAAACTACTCTCTTTAACATCTAACATCCTCTCTTGGCCTCTCCCAATGGACTGACTCCTCTACTCATCAGGAGGGCCACTGTCTTGATCTTGTATTCACCAGACTATGCTCAGTTTCTGATTTCACTAATGCTCCTTTCCCTCTCTCAGATCATAACCTTATCACCTGCACACTCTCCTCCATTACATCAACATCATTGAAATCAACCAAACCTAAACCCAAAACCCGTAGAAATATTAATGCCATTAACCTTCAACAACTATCTACCTCTCTAAAACAACAACTTTCGCCACTTTCTAAATTCACTTCTCCTGAGACTGCTGCATCACACCTAAACCAGATTCTAGAAAAAGCCCTCGATGAAGTAGCTCCAGCTACCCATCACACACCACATAGAGTTAGACGTCAACCGTGGCATTCTAGCTTAACAAGGCATCTACAAAAACTCTCGCGTAAAGTTGAACGTCAGTGGCGAAAGTCTCATACTCCAAGTGACTTCCTCACATATAAGACTATCTACAACTCTTATCGTACTGCTCTGGAAACTGCCAAACAAACATATTTCCAATCTCTAATCTCTGCTCAAGCTTCTAATCCAAAGCGACTTTTTAATACATTTAAACTGCTTCTTACCCCTCCATCACCCAAACCACCTGCTACTATCTGTGCACAAGATCTTGCTTCCTATTTTAGGGACAAGATTGATAAGATCCGAAATGAAATAGTAGGCTCTTCCTCAGCTAGTGACCTGCTCAATTCCCTACCTGAACCCTCTGGCACATTCTCCTCATTTGATGTCACAAACGAAGATGAAGTATCTACACTGTTGTCACAAACGTGGAATTTAGGAGCTGTGTTCCCGGACTGGGCCTTGGATCTGTATTATTTGGCGCAGACGCTCGCTGGAGGAGGCTTGGCTTAATGAAGTTTCTCCGCATGAGAGGGTGCAGCGAACTGACAGGAGTTTGAGGAATGCGGCAGTAACGAGATAGCTAGGAAGCTACGTGGAGCGGCTGGATAGCCTAGGGTAGACGTTGGTAGCTGAGTGGCTACGTGGAGCGGCTGGATAGCCGTGGGTAGACGTTGGTAGCTGAGCGGCTACGTGGAGCGGCTGGAGCGCAGTGGGAAGGCTACTTAGCTAAACTAAGAAACTAGTTGCACTGGCAACTTGTGTGAGCATTGGGGATCCTTTTATAGTGGACACTGGGAGCTGACAGGCTGAGAGAGAAGGAGAAGGCTCCTCATTGGTGGTAGTGGGGTCACATGGGCAATCCAAGATGGCCGCGCCCATGGACCGGAGGACAGCGCTTCCTGGAGGTAGTCAGCGGGGACCAGCGGTGAGCAGGAGCCGGCGTGGGAGCAGCACAGCAGCGGGACCCTCCAGAGGACAACAGCGGAGACTGCCTTGGGAGAAGAGGAAGGAGCGTACAGCGCGGGAGCCGGAAGACAGCGTGGGTCAGCGCCCGCACAGGTAAGCGACGGGGTCTGATTCTGGGGTCTCCAGGCCGGCGTGTGACACACTGTTCTCATCCTCCTACTCTATTACCTCTCCTCTAGATCCTATACCCTCACAAATCAGTAAAGCTTTGTCTCCTGTGCTTATCCCAACCCTAACTAAAATCTGTAATCTCTCTCTCTACTGGCAACTTTCCATCACTGTTCAAGCACGCAGTGATTACTCCCATTCTGAAAAAACAAAATTCTGACCCTAGTACTCTCTCAAATTACCGTCCTATCTCCCAGCTCCCATGCCCCTCCAAGCTACTTGAGAGACTTGTCTACACCCGCCTCACACACTTTCTTAACTCACACAACTTATTGGACCCACTTCAATCCAGCTTTCGTTCCCAACACTCCACAGAGACAGCACTGACTAAGGTAGTAAATGATCTTGTCACTGCCAAGGCTAAAGGTCATTACTCACTCCTAATTCTTGTAGATCTC
This sequence comes from Taudactylus pleione, assembly GCA_031769625.1. Classification (NCBI taxonomy): domain Eukaryota; kingdom Metazoa; phylum Chordata; class Amphibia; order Anura; family Myobatrachidae; genus Taudactylus; species Taudactylus pleione. The sequence goes on along the minus strand of JAUIMM010000040.1, from coordinate 1,700,368 downwards.
TCTGCTGCTTTTGACACTGTTGACCACTCTCTTCTCATACAAACACTACAATCCATAGGTCTTAAGGGCACAGCTCTTTCTTGGTTTTCTTACTACCTATCTGATCGCTCTTTTACTGTTCATTTTTCTGATTCTGCCTCCACTTCGCTACCTCTATCAGTTGGAGTACCGCAAGGGTCTGTCTTAGGTCCTCTGCTATTCTCAATCTATACCACCTCTCTTGGCAAACTAATCAGCTCTTTTGGATTTCAGTACCATCTGTATGCGGATGATACTCAAATCTACCTATCCTCTCCAGATTTATCTCCATCTGTATTGGTCCATGTAACTGAATGTCTTTCTGCCATTTCATCTTGGATGTCATCTCGCCACCTGAAACTTAATATTTCTAAAACAGAATTAATTATATTTCCACCGGCCAATAACAGTTACCAACCTGATCTCTCTATCACTGTTGATACCTCGACCATCCACCCGGCCCCACCAGCTCGCTGCCTTGGTGTCATCCTTGACTCTGAACTGTCCTTTGTTCCCCACATTCAATCTGTCTCAAAATCATGTTACATACACTTAAAAAACATATTCAAAATTCGACCATATCTCACACAAGACACTGCAAAAACTCTAATCCATGCACTTATTATTTCCCGCATTGACTATTGCAATAGCCTCCTTACTGGTCTTCCCAAACACAGGCTATCACCATTACAATCCATTATGAATGCAGCTCAAGGCTTATCTTCCTTGCAAAACGTTCTACTTCTGCTGCCCCGCTCTGTCAGTCCCTCCATTGGTTGCCGGTTTTCTACCATATTCAATACAAAATACTTTCACTTACACATAAGGCTATTAACCAAACCACACCAACATACATCTCTTCACTCATCTCAAAATATCTCCCAACCCGACCTCTCCGCTCAGCACAAGATCTGCGTCTCTCATCCCCATGCATTACTTGCTCCCATTCACGATTACAGGACTTTCTTCGCGCTGCACCCACTCTATGGAATGAACTACCTCGCACAATAAGACTTTCATCTAGTCTCCAATCCTTCAAGCGATCCCTGAAAACTCACCTCTTCAGGCAAGCTTATCAAATTCCAGAACCTCCCACATAACCTTCATAGCTTCCATATCTAATTACATCCCCTTTTTACAGTCCACACACAATCTCACACATTGTCTTTCTCTCACATCCTCATGACATTTGGTCGACATTCCTGTGTGACTGGATCATGCAGCCAACCAAGAAACTGTGCATTCTGGCTGGACCAAATGCAATATATAGCTCCTTTCCTTGTGTATCAATGCCTATTTCCCTATAGATTGTAAGCTTCTGAGCAGGGCCTTCCTACCTATATATCTGTCTGTTATTAACCAGTTTTGTTCTATTAATGTTTACAATTGTAAAGCGCAACGGAATATGCTGCGCTATATAAGAAACTGTTAATAAATAAATAAATATATAAAATACAACACAGCAAAATATCTCATGGTGACCAAAAAGAAAACTAAAAGTTAAAACCATCAACAGAAATAGGGGGGCATTCAATTAGACGCGATAAAGCGAAAACTTTACGTCAGTGAAGTTTTCGCACACTTCTAGTGTTTTGGTGTGATATTTTCGCATCTTTTTTCTATGCACGCTTTCATTTTTCGTACTATACTATTACAAACAGGGCAGGAAAGCATTTGCATGAAAACTGTTAATGAAGTAACCTGCGAAAAGTACAGCACATTTTGGGGAAATCTGTCTGTACCCCATAAAAAGGCTAAATGGAAAAGGAAATCAATTTAGAAGTGAATTAGTGGCCCTAATAAAAGTATTTGGGGTTCTTAAATTGTGTGAAATGGCTATTATATGCATATTTGTATAAAAGTGGAAAAATGCTAAAAATATATTTTTGGAGTCAAAATATATGCGCAGTTAAATGAGGGGTACATTAAAATGGGTAAAAGTGTAATTTTAGGGAACTTTAAAAAATGACAAAAATACACCTGTTGCAGCCACCTGCAATGTTTAAAGCACCTGTTCCATCCATACAGCCCCCAAAAATACCTGACCCACTACTTTAAACCCATTTTCCAACACCTTTTACTTTTCCACCCCCAAAAAACACATGTCGTTATTGGCCAAATTAAGCTAATTAAATTTTTTTTTTGCCTAATTAGTCATTAAGGGGGTGTCCAAGGGGTTTTGAAGCAAGTACCCACATTTTTAGCCTAAAATAGGGAGATGGTGAAAACTTTTTGCTGGTTTTTGTCTATGGAACATTCGAACGTGAAGAAACTTTGACAATAGGATTGCACGATAAGCATTTTTGAGAGCAAAGTTCACACTTTTTGCAAAACCGCTGCTTTTCGCGGCTAATTGAATCCGGCACATAGAAGTAAAATCACATATTACAGTTTTCCGTATATAATAAGAATTCTTAGGAATACTCAAAACTAACAATTAGTTGCTTGCCACTTTTGAAAAGACTGAATTGCAAAATGTGTAGTAGATTCTAAGGGGTTTATTAATGAAGTGTCAGGTTGTAGAACCCTGCGCTTCTGATCGTGTTTATGCCTGATATTTATAAGGGCCATGCTTTTGACTAGCATTATCCTTTTAAATATCAGACATAAACACGATCAAAACTGCCGAGTTGCTTCGTAAATAAACAAGTGCGGTATGCAAAGGAAATAAACTTTTTTTTAATAATTATTTTAATAATTGCAATAACAGTTCTGTTCTTATTGATATAATCTGGGTGTGGGTTAGTAATTCATACCAGATTTATAAGTTGTTTGGCAAACATATGAATACTGTCCTCCACATTCCAGAGAGAAAGGGAATTATCAGTTAGACCAGGGCAGGAGACTATATAGATAAATATCATATATTACACTAGCCATCAATTTATAGTTACCACATCTGAAATATGTAATCTATTTCACAAGAACACAATGCAAAAGGAAATCACCTGTATTTGATGCCTAATTTTATCAAATGCTTTGGTATAGTAAACTAAAGGAGCTAATTACATTGTAGCAATCCTACTGTCACTCAAGTAAAAGAGATCAGTGCACTCTTGTTTAGAGGTGGTACAGAAATATGAGCTTGTATACAGCTTGATCCGAAATATAATAACTGGTTGCTATTGTAATTGGTTCTCCAACTAATAAGAATTACTGAATGCAGTGCCCCATCTATCATTGTGGATTAAGGTCTATTTTGTACAGGGTATTTTACATCTGACACAATGCTCTTCACATAGTTTTCATTCTGGAATATAAAATTTGCATTAATATTTTTCTTTCTGGATCCAGTTATGTTTATGTGTTTCAAATTAATGTGCATTCTAAGTAATATTGCAAACGTATAAAAACAATGGGCCCGAACCAGAGCTGCGCACAAGTTGGCCACAACTGCACTCACAACTAAAAGCGTGTATTCACCCTTATGTAGAGTTGTCTGCAACTATGTGACTGCACTGCCCTATTCATCCTCATGTGGAAGAAACGGTCATCATCATTACCACACACTAACACTAGCTGACTATCCGGTGCAAGAAATACATCCAAAATCAGATGGATCTCTGCATACACACAACTTAGCATTACCAACAATACAACCGACATGCCCACGACATACCCTCACTCAACCTACGTGCAAATGCTGTTATCTTCCATATGTGTTTATTAGAGGGGCAAGCGCTCTCTAGATTGTGGTTTCGTTAACTCAGCTGCTGGATCTATATAGGGTACCCTGTCCCTATTTCTTGGAGATTGATAAAGAGGTTAGAAGATCCGCGCTAGTTGTGTGTACAGTGTGTGTATTGATTATGATTGTGGATATAAATGTAAACCCCACAAAGTGTTAATTTACTTTATTAAACTGATAGGACGGATGGTGTTAATTTTTGGAGTCACAGTGCTCCTTATACAGTTAATTGCACTTTAATGGATTACTAGATTATTGTTCTTGGATTGCTTTAAGGTTGAAAAATACCCTGACCGGGATTTTGTCTTTAAATCAGACGTACCCTAACCGGGTGAATTAATAAGGTTTATGAATTCCCTGACCGGGTAAAAGTATATACGGGTCAGCTGTTGTCCAGTTAACTACTGTTACTGCTTAAAATTAGATATAGGATGAAGAAAAAATATTCCAAATAGGAAGTGTGGGGATATGGTGTTGCTGGGGGCTGTGTCTGGTGGAGCGGCGTCCCGTGTCCTGCCAGGTGCACAACTTACCCAGTGTAGCGCTCACCTCCTGGTAAGCGAAAGGATGGTCTTCTGTCCTCAGCGTCCTTGCCGGCGTCCCTCTGTCTGCTATGCTCTGGATGGTTGTACTCACCGGTCCGTCGCGTTCCTCCAAAGTCCCGCGCTCTCGCTAGATTGCGCGGTCCTTCGTCCTCACGCTTCAGGATCCGGTCGCTCCACTCGCCAGAGCGAGGAGACTGGATGTTATCCTACTCACCGGTCCATCGCGTTCCTTCCGAGGTGCTGCGCTCTCGCGAGATCTTCCATATGTGAATGAGTTGTACAAGGCGCCGAATCACCTGTCAGTGCCTATAGTTGTGTATGCTTGGTCACGGAATATAAGCATAGTGTTAAAAATCGCAAGAGTCATCCAAGAAATGGACTATGTATACACTGCCTTGTGTTTCCCAGACATAAAAATATTAATACCTACAAACATAACATTCCCAATCTCTGACTGACTACTACAGATGTATACATATGTAATCTGGACTGTTCAGCGATCAAACCAAGCTCTATCTAATTACCACAGTTGACTTATTTGATTCTGTCAACTGCAAGTTTCTCCCAGAACCTCTTTCTGTGGTCAACATTTATATTGAACCAGACCATTCTAGAATAACCAACAATAAGCACAACAACAGTAACATAATATAATATATATTAATGAACAAAACAATTAATGGTCATGTTTCAAAGCCCACAACTAACAGTAAAGGCTTGAAAGTTAGTACAAAAATGAGTTAACATAAAAAATGCATAACTAGGTGATAATGTTAGGATAAGCTGTCATTTAGTTTTAAATAATTTTTAGACATCCAACTTCACAATAATGCAACAGTATGTCTTATATTTCTGTAATTTAATAAATCTAAGTTTCACTTCAACAGAATAAAGACAAGTCAGTAGTAAAACTATTCCATTAAATTGTCACAATAAATTGCTTTTTTAAATTGCAAATCTTATTGCAATAATCAAGAAATAAATAATATAAGTAAAACACATTTGAAATATTAAACTAATAAAATGAGCGTCACTATCTAGAAAAATAAATAACTATTTTAGCAGCTCTGTTTTATTTAAAATGAATAGATGATAATTCTAAAAAGTTGATAAAATGCAATCTAGGAGATAACTTTACTAACATGGGAGTTCTATTAAGAAGTTCTACAAGATAATACAGTACCTGGAATCGGATTGGTTGCTATGGGCAACATCATTTCTTAATATAACTCCCATCTTAGTAAATTTACACCTAGGTCTTTTAAAAATACCTTGGGCTCAATCCAATTAAAAGTGAGTTTGCAGTTTGTTTCATGAAACACGAATACTTCGTACAAATGTGCGGAAACCCAAGAAATGCAAGATCCAAATTAGAAATGACAATTTGTGGTAGTCGCGGCAGGGATGCGTGACTTTTCTACAAAACGGAGAAGTGCATGAAAACCCTCCCTGGACTATAAAAAAAAAGTGGCAACTGACATAGCAGGACCGCATACTGTATAAGGTTGTTAGTGGCTATAAGAAAAGTACTGGAGGTTTTTAAAAGGTGTCAAATAGCTGATTTATTTTGCACTTTTTATTAATGGTTGAAAAATTATAGCAAGCTAGTGTTTAGCAGCAAATTCATGTCTATCCAGCATTTTGGAATACAGAAAAATGTCTGTATAGTAATTTTTCAGTGTTTTTAATACATGTCAAAATAACCCTTTTACTACTCATCTGCAAGTTCAAAAACCCCTCCCCCATCAAAGTAACACCTCCACATACCTGTCCCACATCATTTACACCACCACATATATATCCCACATCATTTACACCTCCACATACCTGTCTCACATCATTTACACCTCCACATACCTGTCTCACATCATTTACACCTCCACATACCTATCCCACATCATTTACACCTCCACATACCTGTCCCACATCATTTACACCTCCACATACCTGTCTCCACATCATTTACACCTTCACATACCTGCCCACATCATGTACACCTCCACATACCTGTCTCACATCATTTACACTTCCACATACCTGTCCCCCATCATTTACACCTCCACATACCTGCCCACATCATTTACACCTTCACATACCTGTCTCCACATCATTTACACCTCCACATACCTTCCCACATCATGTACACCTCCACATACCTGTCTCACATCATTTACACCTCCACATACCTGTCCCCCATCATTTACACCTCCACATACCTGCCCACATCATTTACACCTCCACATACCTGTCTCCACATCATTTACACCTCAACATACCTGTCCCCCATCATTTACACCTCCACATACCTGTCTCCACATCATTTACACCTCCACATACCTGCCCACATCATGTACACCTCCACATACCTGTCTCACATCATTTACACCTCCACATACCTGTCCCCCATCACTTACACCTCCACATACCTGCCCACATCATGTACACCTCCACATACCTGTCTCACATCATTTACACCTCCATATACCTGTCTCCACATCATTTACACCTCCACATACCTGTCTCACATCATTTACACCTCCACATATCTGTCTCACATCATTTACACCTCCACATATCTGGCCTCACCATTTACACCTCCACATACCTGTCCCCCATCATTTACACCTCCACATACCTGTTCCCCATCATTTACCCCTCAACGTACCTGCCTCACATCCCCATTATTGAGCTTTATATATAAATTAACCTAAAAACTGACATGTATTTTTGGCCAAATTATGCTATTTAACCAACTCCAAGTGCATGGTTATTCATTTGTAGGGATATACCAGAGGTTCTGCACTGTATTCCGATACTTTTACCTTAACACAGATTTTCCCTACCTTTTCACCGGCTCAGAGACTGCACATAAAAAAAGGTGAATTTCCTCTGGAAAAGCAATTTGAGTTTGGAATTGGATTGCAAATTTAGGCCCTCATTCAGAGCCGCACGCTCTGAATGAGGGCAGGCCTCCATGAAAATGGAGCGTCCTTCTGGACGCTCGTATAGCTGTGGGTCACCACCCACAGGCTATACGAGCGTGCATTTTGATGGCCGCGATGGTCGAGACCATCGCGACCATCGAAATTGCGAGCCGGAGCCTGCGGTTGAGGTTTTCAACCGCAAGCTCCGGAGTGATTTTGGCTCTATCAGAGCCAAAATCACTCCCACTGACATCACTAGTGATGTCAGTGGGCCGGCTTCTGACGGGAGGCGTTCTCGTGGGAACGCCCCCATCAGGGAGGCACGCCCCCGGCACGCCTACCAAAGGGGGCGTGCTGTCAATCAACATCGACAGCACACCCCCTTTGATCAGACACAACGAGCGAAGGACTTTCCTTCGCTCGTCGCGTCTGGCGCATGCGCACGACGGAGCTCCCTCCGTTGTGCGCATGCTCAGTGCAGAACATCGACCCACTTGCGAGCGGACAGCCGCTCGCGAGTGGGTCTGAATCAGACCCTTAATTCGAAGTGCAAGTTTGCTGTGAGAACGACTTACAGAACCCAACTGACCTAATTGGATTTATCCCTTCATGTCTCAGTTAATTAGTGTTTACATCACTAATTTTCATCTAACTAGTTTATAAATTAATTTAAGTTCATCAGTTAATTCATTCAATTTAACAATCTGAACAGTAATACAGGTAAATAAATAATTTCTAGTGAAAACAAATAAATTCTCAATCTCATAAAAAGGTGTCAGACATTCTGTACCACACTATGGTACAATGGGCCTGATTCAGACCCTCTCGTAAGGGCCGGCCGCTCGCAGGTAATGTGGGCATTTTTATTTTATTTTATTTTTTTGTCTCCTCCCACTCGCAAAGCTGCGGGAGCCCACCCACCACTTGTGCGAGCGGCATGGAGCCCGTCATGATAATCGCGACCATGGGCCGTGCGACGAGACCCTGCGACAGGGTCTCAGCTGCCGCAAGGCCAAGTGGACTTCCTGCTCTAATAGAGCAGGAAGTCCACTACTGACATCAGTTGTGATGTCAGTAGGTCCTCCCTCAAACGCCAGGCATTCCTAAGGGAACGCCTGCGTTTGGCCAACCACCCCCCCCCCCCCCAAACGCCTACAAAACGGGGCGAGCTCACTCACCATCGACAGCTGCCCCGTCTTGTAGCGAGCCCCATAGTGACTGAACTTCATTCGCTTGCCGGGGCTCGTGCAGGTCACAAACATCGAGCTGCTTGCGAGCGCTATGCGCTCGCGAGTGGCTCTGAATCAGGCCCAATATGTTATCCCTTTTAGAACACAATATAATAGTAATGATTCATATATAAAAAAGGTATTGAGAAACTATATATACAGTATGAATCTCAGTCTTAAAGAGGGGTATTGGGCCTGATTCAGAGGTGTACACAAACCCGATGGTTTTCGTATAAACTTCAATGCTTGAAGATCTGCACATGTAGATATAGAGGCCCATATATTAAATTAGTTATAAGGTCAATACTTTGAAAACAGATGTTTTTGTAAGATTGACACATTAATTATTGGAGCTATATACTAAGAGGATAACAAAGTAGACATCACTGATATCTTTACTTTACACTCTTTGCAAAGTACACATATGGCAGAATTTGAATACATATCTAACCAACATCATTCCTTAATGCTACACTAAAAATTATACTTAGCAGAGACAACTGGTGAGAAATGATCAATTGGTCCCTAAATACTTAAAACTTACATAAGTAATTTACTAGAATGTACCTGTCGACTGAAATATATCTACAAGACAAAAAGTAATTTTAAATGAACACGAAGGAACATGTTTGGAATATTTCACTAAAGCCCTTAACACTTTTGAAACCATTATAATTCTAGATCCAAGTCAGCAACCATTCAAATCAATAGGACATGTCTATATGGGTGAGATAGAATTAGAATCCGTATGTGACATTGTTTATTTCTTTCACCTGCAAAGAACATGCTCAATTTAATTGTATATAATAAGTACACGTCTATTCTCTCTATAGAGGCTTCTTGTCCATTATGGGCGCAAAATAAACATAGAAAAGCAGAGATATTAAAAGCATATTGTTATTTATTAAAATACTGCAATGTAGGCAGTCGCTGACACTGCAACATAGAATTTCGCATGCAGATACACCCGCCGTCGCACACAGAATATAGGCATGCTGCATATCGTTTTAATCAGCAGCAGCTGTTTGTGCTTTGTGAATAAGCTGCATTTGAAGGTAAAAAGTTGCACGAAAAGACACACGGCGCTACAGATTTGCACTGCGCTCACATTTTATGTTTAAAGTGAGATATATGTGGACACATCTGTACAAAACAATCCAATTTATTATGAAAAAACATTATCAGGAATCATATTTATTTTGAGGCCAGTATTATAGTATTCACTATAGTTACTGTAGGTCACTTTTTTGTTTATGTACTTTGCTAGGTGCTACGGAACACTTGTGGCGCCATATAAACGACAATAATAATAATATCGTTTTACATGGAAAAATATATTATATGTACTTCAAAAATAAAATGTATAAACACTGCATAGAAATTACTTATAATATGTTTTTCTTTTATATACAATAGGAGGTATCGGTGCAATGTAGAAATGTCTAATATTGTACTCAGAAAACTACATGAAAATCTGCTTACGAAAATTATTGAATACTGGATAAAAAGTAAGGCCCGTATTCAATTTGAGGCGAAAAGTCCGGATCCGCGATACTTTTTCGCTGATGACGTCAGTTTCGCCTGTTTTGGTTTTACCCCGTATTCAATTTGAAAGACTTTCCACCTAGGCAGAAAGTCAATGCAATGTACTAAGGGAAACAGTTTCGCCTATGAATAGCAGGCGGAAAAAAGTGCAGAATTGGGGTTTTGGGGTGCAAAGTTGCGGGCAGCCTTCAGACAGTCCCCCAAAGGTAAACTGTGTAAATTTTTTAAAAAAAAACACTTAAGAACACCCCAAAAATTACTTGAAAAAAAAAAAGTTGGGGTACAAAGTTAAAAACTAGCGAACTTGACTCTGGAGGGGTCGCCAAGTATGCCCCAAGTGTTTTTTGATTGCAGGTGCTTGCGGCAGGTGGATTTTTCACAATTTTTTCAACTTCACTTTTGGAACTTGTAAATATGCTGACCCCCATTTTCAAGTACCCCAAATTTGCTGGGAGAAGTTATTTTCTGAAAAAAATACTCCTGAATACTATTCTGCATCATGTATAGAAAAACGATATTTAGCAGCTATTGAGCCCGTTTAAAAACACCAAATACCTTCAGCAAGCCAAATCGGGGGGTACCATAGTGAACCCCCATGTCAGAGCATCTTTTGGGGGGTGTCAGGCTGACTTCCCCAATTCTGACAGTACTTTCCGCCTGTTCAAGTTTCGCCGGGTCCCGTTTTCGCGTACTTTAAAATTGAATACGGGGATACGCGGGGACGCGCGCGATACTTTTCTGCCTGCAAAACAGGCGAAGTAGGCGGAAAGTCCGGGCCGCGAAAAAGTATCACGGATCGGCTCAAATTGAATATGGCTCTGAGATGTAAAAAGGATTAAATAAAATACAACGAAAAGCGCATCTCAAAATCAGACCCCCTGAATGAGCGGCATGTGTCACTCTATCCTATTATAGTGCTCATACTCCCAACACTTCTGCTTTCTATTTGTTTCCTTACGAACCATTCTGATTGAATTTGGTAGTCAAGTGTGCAAGCTCCTGTGATTTTCCTCCTCTCTGGGGTTATACACTGATAAGGACAATAACTGACATTGTTATTCAGCATATTCTACTAGAGAAATAAACACTGGAAGAAAATGGTTTCTTTAGAGAGAAATGCCTCTAGTGACAGTAGTGAATTACACAGTAAATGAAGACACTGCTGCCACATTTGCTGAACGGGGCACCTAAATTGGTTAGGAAGCAAGAGTATATTTAAAAATAAAAGTGTTTTCATTTAAACTTACATATACAGCTTGCTGAGGGGGTTAGAGCGCCTGGCAAATTTATACAATATATTAACAATAAATAAAATAGCTTACATAATTATGATCGCTCACCTGTAGGTGCTTCATACAATGCATTTGATCCATCTAAGTTTAATTCATTTATTATGGCTGACATTTGAATAACAGCCTTCATTCTGAAAACCGCGTCGACATCTGTGGTTGAGTGCTATGCCCTTGACATCTTATCAAGCACAGAATAGTCTATTCTAATTTTGCCTGGATGTAAAAGGAGCAATGTAAGAATATACTCCAGGAAACACACATCAGATTGGATTTATGTAACTCTAAGGTTAACACTGTGTTGTGCTGAACTCACATTGCTTTCTGCAAACTGAAGTTTCAGTGTACATGGTAACATATTGTCCAATGACTGACATAGGTTGCCAAGTTAACAGAGTGGGAAAAAAATTGAAAGCCAAACCTATGGCACCAGATCCACATCTGCAGATACAATGTAGCCCAGTGTCCATCCAACACAAAGTAACATAAAATATCATGTTTTTACTTTATTAGCATTGTTTTATCTTTTATTGTTGAAAAATCTAATGAATGGATTTTGGAATAGAAACTAAACTATTGGTTCCAAAGATCACCTAATCACTTCTGTCTGTGGTCAGGAGCGGTGAGATGGATACTAGCTTATGGTCTCTATGGACCAACCCAACTGCAAATTCAAGAGCAAGTTAAAAACTACATGTCAAATGTCATCACGATTGACATGTGGTGTTAGCAGTAGCACCACACCCACTTAAGAGTATGTTCTGTAGATTTCAGTTCAGCAGGCTCTTTATTATTAATGAGGCTATATCCTTAACAGAGATAAAGATGGTCACAAATTATGCCCTGACCTTTAACTCTGAAATACATTGTAGCCCAAAACTGGTCTTAAAATGTTTTAAAATGGTAACAACTTTAACCTTATAATTACATAATAATTGTGCCTACAACTACGGTCATAATTTATAATCGTTTTCCATATGCTTTAAAATAAAAAAATAAAAATTGTTACTTTCAGCTACAGCCATCAAATCAAATTAAACAACATGTTCATCATTTCAATTCCATCAGCATTGAACTAAAACAAAAGTAATAGTAAAATGACAAGTAAAAAATATTTTCTCACAGCAAAAAGGGATTAAACCTTGTGTTTACACTGAAAGCAATAATTCATGATCATTTAAATCCAAGGAGTCACAATATCTATTAACAACAAATATGCCCATAGATAACCACTAATAAAGGCAAAATTAACAAGTTAAGACAATGAATTATGCAAATGAAAATCAACATTCATTATAAAAAAATAGTACAAATGACCAAGGGGTCTATTTATTAAATGAGCTATGTTCTTGAAACAAACAGCAATGGCTGTTTCCACATGTCTAAGGAAAAATTAGAAAGGAGTTAATGATACATCCTTACTAAGCTTTGCTAAAATCGCACAAAAGACCCTTCTGTCTCATGTCACAGTATCAGATATAGGCCATCATAATGTGCAAGTTCTCTCAAAACACACCTGTTCATCTACAGAAATATGCAAGAAAATAGCAATGTCTGCAGTGCAAAATTTGTAAAATATTTGTGAAAAAATAGCATAAACAGCCAAAAAAACAGCATAATATTGGTGGAAAAGTAACAAACTATTAGTAAAATAGCAGCAAAGGGTGTTCAGGCTAATCAACATTGATTTACCAAACTCCGGAGTGATAAGCATTCTGGAGCTGGGCCCTGGCAGATAACGTCATCTGAAGATGGCATTAACCTACTGTATGTGCTATTCTAAATGCGGGTGACTCGAAGCAGGATGTAGAGTGATAGCATAAGCTATTATTTTGCTTCCAGCTCTTCGTCGGGACAGGCTCTAATTGTAGTCCGTATCCCAGCAAAGGGCCGGATTCAATTAGCCGCGAAAAGTCTCAGACTTTTCTGTCAGACTTTCCACCTCATTTGCCTGTTTCAGAGGCGAAAACTTTACGTGCGCGTCCCTGCTTTTCACCTAATTCAATTCCAAAACAGGCGAAAACAGAAAGTGGCGAATGCGGAACAGGCAGAAAGTACTGAATAGATTTGGGGAATCAGTCTGTACCCCAAATTAAGATGCACTGACACTGGAAATCATTACAGATGTGTACTATTAGCCCTAATAAAGGTACTTTGTGTAATTAATTTGTGTTAAAAGCTATCTATCTGCTTATTTGCATAAGGGCTAAAAAATGGTAAAAAACAGTATTTTTGGGGAAAAATAAATAGTCACGTCAAATTTGGGGTAGTTGAAAATGGGTGCTAGCATATTTTTTTGTCTCTAAAGAGAACTTTTAAAAAACGTGAAAAACCACCCTCATACATGCACCTGCAATCCCAAAAACACTTGGCCCCTCCTTACAGCACCCTAAGAACCGTATTTTGCTTGTTTTTATACTTGTCTCCCCACTTTTAGCTTTTTCTCCCCAAAAATTACTTCTTTTTTGGGGTGTTCTGACGTAGTTTTTTTTATCTTTTGGCCTGATTTGACCTTTTGGATGGACAATGACCCGAAGCATACTGCAAAAGCAACCAAAGAGTTTTTAAGGCTAAAAAGTGGAATGTTATGCAATGGCCAAGTCAATCCCCTGACCTGAATCCGATTGAGCATGCATTTCACTTGATGAAGACAAAACAGAAGGGAAAATGCCCCAAGAACAAGCAGGAACTGAAGACATTTGCAGTAGAGGCCTGGCAGAGCATCACCAGGGATGAAACCCAGCGTCTGGTGATGCCTATGCGTTCCAGACTTCAGGCTGTAATTGCCTGCAAAGGATTTGCAACAAAGTATTAAAAAGTGAAAGTTAGATTTAGGATAGTTTAGTTTGTCCCATTACTTTTGGCCCCTTAAAAAGTGGGAAGCACATATAGAAACCGTTGTAATTCCTACACCGTTCACCTGATTTGGATGTAATTACCCTCAAATTAAATCTGAAAGTCTGTAGTTGTTTAATTTCAAAGCCATTGTGGTGGTGAATAGAGCCAAAATATGAAAATTCTGTCAATGTCCCAATATATATGCACCTGACTGTATGTATGTAGAACATTAAAATGTAAGTGTTTACAGAACTTTATAAATATAACCCATATTTCAAAGGCAAAGTGGATAGATAAAACAATTTCTATTTAGTAGTGTCAAATTCTAGGTGACAATTACATATACCATTCTGATACCAACACTGCATATATACATTTATAAAATACAGCAGTCTACAAATTGTACATATACCCATACACAGATTTATGTACAGTAGCTGGTCACTTACATTTTAACTAGATATTGATGTGTCATATTTTCATACCAGCCAGGTGTTTAAAAAGTCAGATGTATCTATTTTTGTGTGTACCACAATGGCTCATTTACAAATGTGCAGAAGTACAATTGCAAAAGGCTTTTAAGGCCCCTACACACTAGACGACCTGAAAACGATGCAATGTAGTCAACTGTTTCCTTTGAACTCCCTAGAACTCCAAGACAAACGATATCATGCATACACACAGTGCAATCTGACCAACGATATAGGTCCTTATAGATCTAGGGTTGTTAACGAGATTGCCAGATCTTCCTGCATGCAGGGAAGATCTGAGGATGCGAACAACCACCAGCAGGAATGCGCATCTGCATTGTTATTGTTTGTACAGACTGCACGATTTGTTGTTACGATGCGTCAAAATCGCCCAAATTATGCAAAAACTCGTTTAGTGTGTATGCACCTTTTGGCCCTTATTTACTACAATCCACATTTCAAATACGGATTGTAGTGTGACAATTTCCCCTTTAGGAATTATCACGAGAATGTATCAACACTGTCAAGCAGGGACGGAGGTTTCCTGCGAGTTCTCACCGCACAATTCACAGTGAATTTTTAGCAAAAAATACAGTGAGAGTGCCTTTGCGCATGCGCCAACAGCACTAACCCCTAGCGACTGCCCCCATCACACTATGTCCCCCACTGTGATAGCCCCCCTCCCTCAGTTGCCACTTACCTCGGTGATTAGTGAGCTCTCTCCTCCAGTCAGCTGGTCGCTGGGGCTCCTGGACAGCTGTGCTGTAAACGGAGATGCCGGTTTACAGCACAGTTGTCCTTTGTCCTAGGAAGTGTATGACATGCACATGCCACATATGCTCGATTGGATTGAGATCTGTGGAATTTGGATGCCAAGTCAACACCTTGAACGGTTTGTCATGTTCCTTAAACCATTCCTGAGCAATTTTTGTTGGGTGGCAGGGCACATTATCCTGATGAAAGAGGTCACTGCCATCAGGGAATACCGTTGCCATGAAGGGCTGTACTGGTCTGCAACAATGCTTAGGTAGGTAGTACATGTCAAAGTAACATCCACATGTATGCCATAAGTCAAGATTCCCAGCAAAACATTGCCCAGAGCATCACACTACTGCTGCCGGATTGCCTTCTTCCCATAATGTATCCTGGTGCCATCTCTTCCCAAGATAAACAATACACATCCTCCCAGCCATCCAAATGATGCAAAAGAAAACGTGATCAGACCAGGCCACCTTCTTCCATTGCTCGATGGTCCAGTTCAGACACACACATGGCCATTGTAAGTGCTTCCGGAGGTGGATATCGGTCAGCATGGGCACTTTGACCGGTCTGAAGCTTTGCAGCTCCATATGCAGCAAGCTGCAATACATTGTGTGTTCTGACACCTTTCTATCATAGCCAGCATTAACTCTTTCTGCACTTTGTGCTACAGTAGCTCTTCTGTGGAATTCATAAATATCATTTCATATACTCCACTGTTACACATGTGAAAAAATATGTTATACATCGAGTTTTGTCTCACTTGTGGCTGGAGACTACAAAGTCCACATATGAATATTAAAGCAATATAATGTCCCTACCTATATTAAGAAATTGTTACCGGTATATTCTGGTGTAGTGTCCTTCTCCAGGTAAATGGACAGTGGATGAAAAATGTTAATGTCCCTTCCTCTGTGTAGCTCAGTAGATACAGCAGCCTGTGTTGTAAGAGGAATATCACTCTATCTCAATTGACAGTCTTAACAATCTCTGTCCAACTCGAGTGCTGTGGGTTCGATATCACCGGCTCTCATTAGCATTGGTGTTATCTCCTCAGCCTTAATTTCCAACTCCTCTAAGATCAGCACTCCTTCAGGGGTAAATTAGCTTTACTCAGCCACTGGTGACGGCACACTGGCAGGTCCTCTAATGCGTTTCGCTCCTGTAATGGGAGCTTTATTGTACCTGTCAACTTTCTTCCATGTCGACTTATGGCCTGTCTAACATCAGGTGTCTATCTAGACATTGTCAACATTTTTACGATCTATCTTTTATACCATAAAATAAATGCTGCAGTATTTAAAATTAATTACCAATTACTACATGTATCTGCTCTCTTGGTATTCATGGTAGACTTCTGAATTTCAGAATACTGCTTGTTCTTTATGTAAAGACCAGATAACAAATTAAAATTATCTCCACAATTATAGAATACTGGCTCAAGTAACCAACGTTGTCCGAGTTTAAATCTTCAAGTTATTAAGTTTTATTATGTGATGTTGTCCAAATCTAACCAGTGGAAGGCCCAGAACAGGTTTCCTGGATCAAAGTTTTGCCCGGCACACTCCGCCGTGAGGTCCGACCAGGATTCCAACCACTCCATTAGACATCCCAGACCAATTATAGAAAAGGCACATGTAAACATATGTAAAAGGTCTGCGCCTAAATATTCCCTATCAGTGCTGAACAAGTGAGTGTTTAACCAAGTAAAATGAGGCCAAACAATTTATTAATGTAAAAGACCCCTTTATTTGAGTCACAATGCTCACGGGTCTAAATGGAGAGATGAAGAAATTATATAGTGCATTTAATTGCAGATATTCTAGTTAATCTGCATAAGGGGGAATGGCGGGGGAGGAGTGGGGGGCAGGTAGTGTTGAGTAGCAGATGTCCACAATATCTAATATATAATATTGATTTGGATGTCTTTTAATTAGAAGAACTAGGAGAGGTTGTAGAGGAGGGGCAAGCAAAACATCCAAAACACAACATATTGACCAATCTGGCAATACTGGAGGAACAGGGATCTTTAATCTAAGCACAGCCCCACTTGACAACGCACACATTTTGTCTCCTCAACAAAGGTTTGAAGTTTGCACCGAAAAAAAAAAAAGAGTCTTAACAAGTTTGAAACCTATCTAGACATCCACCGATTTGCAAGAAAACTTACTCTTGCAAATTATTTAATAAAAAATCCATATGTACGCCAAAACCCAGAGCCAAACATCACGCAACACAGATATACAGACCTCACACCACCTTCTACCTTTTATCCTTCACATATGAAAGGCCCACTAATAGAAATTTTTGAGAAACTAGTGTCCGAAGATATAGAAGATATAAAAACCAGGATACCACCCAAAAATATGAATTTGACTCTAAAAGAAAAACAAGCTTTGAAAGAACTTACTCAAAGCCAGCGGACAAGGGAGGTGGGGTGATCCTGCTGGATAAGATGGACTATACAGCTGAACACACCAGAACTGTGAATGAAATGAGTACATATACAACACTACCAAGTGACCGAACTACACAATATCAAATCCTCTTGAGGAAACGAATACACGAAGGTCTAACTAAAGGGATTTTAATGCAAAAGGAATATAAATATATTGGTAATCCCCATCAAGTTATTCCTGCGATTTATTATCTACCAAAAATTCATAAGAGCATTACACAACCACCACCTCAAACCTTTCACAGTACATTGACACTTTTCTACAGCCATATGTACAAATTCAAAAATCTTACATCTGTGACACTACTGATATTCTCCAAACACTGCAAAAATTAAACTGGTCCAAAGATTACTGGCTCTGTACCGGTGATGTGACTTCATTATACACCGTCATAGATCACCAGCAAGGAACTGAATCAATAAAACATTTTCTACAACAAGACAAAAGCATGACAGACCTACAAACCAATTTCATAGTTGAATGCATATATTTAATTTTACAACATAATTACTTTTGGGTCGAAGGTTATTATTACTGACAAGACACAGGGAAAGCAATGGGGACTAGTTTTGCCCTGAGCTATGCTAATCTTTTTATGAGCAGGTGGGAAGAGCGCACCATCTGGTCTGAGCATATGTTCGGGGCAAACCTAGTCTTTTGGAGACGCCTTATAGACGTCGTCATTTTTATATGGCAGGGGCTACTACAATTTCTTGAATACATTAATCAAAACGACAATAACCTTATCTTCACCACAATCTACAGTAGAATACAAGTCAACTTTTTGGACATAACTGTATATGTTGAAAATGATCAAATTTGCACCAAAACATACAACAAACCCATTGATGTCAATAGCTATATACACTATAAACATTGGACATCACCCCAATTGGTTAGAAAATATCCCGGTAGGCCAATTCACATTTGTATTTGAATTTATTTGCTATATATTTATTGTGCTATATATTTTATTTATTTTAATATGTGATTATATTGTATAGAAATTTATTTTGTGGTTTTGTAAAATATATATACTTGTGTTGAGTAATTATTGGAGACTATAAAGCAATTCATTAGGCTCCGCATATACGTTTAGCCTATATGAATCATTTATTTCAGGTCTGATACTGCTATGTAGAGTTAATTTGAAATGCTTCCTTTGTTAGAATGAATGTTAACAACTGTGATTTATAAAACAATTAATCAATTAAACAATGATGGCTGAGCTTTAAAAGAAGATCAGGAAGGGGTATCCTCTATCTTGAAAAAGCCTTTGGATGAGAGCGAAACGCATCGATTAAGGACTACCTGTCTCTTCCTGTTACCTACAGAGGCGGCACTTCCCAATTGCCTCCGCAACACTCTGCTTTTGTCCCAATTTACGGGGACTCTTTTCCAGTGTGTAAGCACCTGAGCTCCCATACTACACACGGGGGAGCTCCTTCCGGCTATACGAGCTTAAACAACTTGAGCTGCGCGTGTAAAACCAGCCACCACAGCATGTACATCTCTCCCCACTCTGACGGGAGGAGATAAGTGGGACACGCTAGCGGCCGAGCAAGTACCAGAGGTACGAGTGGGTGCAGATCCAGCGTGTACACCAACTCTGTGACGGACAGTACTGAGAGGAACACTCGTAGTGTGAGTGCTGGATGCCAATTTATGCTATACAGTGTACCACACATTCCCATATTTGTCCACTTGGACCCACAGAGGTAAGAGGTACTGCAGGCCTCTTACATAACAGCACATTTAGCACTCTGATTGTTGCGAATATACAAAGATACTCAATTGCTATTGGGAACTCCGTGTTCTATTTACATCAAGCCGGTGAATGTAAGTTATTAAAGCTGCCTATGGAAGACATATAAAGTGACATTGTTTCACTTACAATTGTAATTAATCAGCTGGTGAACAATAGTATAATTTCTGTTACCGTGGATGCAATCATTCTTATTCCCCAGGTGACACTGGCTGTATATTTACTCTATTTTCCAGAGGAGTATGCTATTTATGGTGAATTAGCCATTTAGATATTGTATGTGTCATATATATGTATTTATTTATTTAATAAATCTTTTATATAAAGGAAGTCTTGTGTCAATCCAACATATTTATACATGCAATATATGTTTTTTTGCGCAGTTCACCACAAATATACAGTCAGGTGCATAAATGTTGGGACATTGACAGAATTTTCATATTTTGGCCTCTATTCACCACCACAATGGCTTTGAAATGAAACAAACAAGATGTGCTTTAACTGCAGACTTTCAGATTTAATTTGAGGGTAATTACATCCAAATCAGGTGAACGGTGTAGGAAATACAACGATTTCTATATGTGCCTCCCACTTTTTAAGGGGCCAAAAGTAATGGGACAAACTAAACAATCCTAAATCTAACTTTCACTTTTTAATACTTTGTTGCAAATCCTTTGCAGGCAATTACAGACTGAAGTCTGGAACACATAGACATCACCAGATGCTGGGTTTCATCCCTGGTGATGCTCTGCCAGACCTCTACTGCAAATGTCTTCAGTTCCTGCTTGTTCTTGGGCATTTTCCCTTCAGTTTTGTCTTCATCAAGTGAAATGCATGCTCAATCGGATTCAGGTCAGGGGATTGACTTGGCCATTGCATAACATTCCACTTTTTAGCCTTAAAAAACTCTTTGGTTGCTTTTGCAGTATGCTTCGGGTCATTGTCCATCTGCACTGTGAAGCGCCGTCCAATGAGTTCTGAAGCATTTGACTGAATATGAGCATATAATATTGCCCAAAACACTTCAGAATTCATTCTGCTGCTTTTGTCAGCAGTCACATCATCAATAAATACAAGGGAACCAGTTCCATTGGCAGCCATACATGCCCACGCCATGACACTACCACCACCATGCTTCACTGATGAGGTGGTATGTTTTGGATCATGAGCAGTTCCTTTCCTTCTCCATACTCTTCTCTTCCCATCACTCTGGTACAAGTTGATCTTTGTCTCATCTGTCCATAGGATTTTGTTCCAGAACTGTAATGGCTTTTTTAGATGTTGTTTGGCAAACTCTAATCTGGTCTTCCTGTTTTTGTGGCTCACCAATGGTTTACATCTTGTGGTGAACCCTCTATATTCACTCTTGTGAAGTCTTCTCTTGATTGCTGACTTTCACACATATACACCTACATCCTGGAGAGTGTTCTTGATTTGGCCAACTGTTGTGAAGGGGTTTTTCTTCACCAGGGAAATAATTCTTCTGTCATCCACCACAGTTGTTTTCCGTGGTATTCCGGGTCTTTTGGTGTTGCTGAGCTCTCCGGTGCGTTCTTTCTTTTTAAGAATGTTCCAAACAGTTGATTTGGCCACACCTAATGTTTTGCTATCTCTCTGATGGGTTTGTTTTGATTTTTCAGCCTAATGATGGCTTGCTTCACTGATAGTGACAGCTCTTTGGATCTCATATTGAGAGTCGACAGCAACTGATTCCAAATGCAAATGTCACACCTAGAATCAACTCCAGACCTTTTACCTGCTTAATTGATAATGAAATAACGAGGGAATAGCCCACACCTGTCCATGAAATAGCTTTTGAGTTGATAGTCCCATTACTTTTGGCCCCTTAAAAAGTGGGAGGCACATATAGAAACCGTTGTAATTCCTACACCGTTCACCTGATTTGGATGTAATTACCCTCAAATTAAATCTGAAAGTCTGCAGTTAAAGCACATCTTGCTTGTTTCATTTCAAAGCCATTGTGGTGGTGAATAGAGGCCAAAATATGAAAATTCTGTCAATGTCCCAATATTTACGCACCTGACTGTATGTCCTGCTGCATATCATGCTGTAGAGCAGGGGTTGGGAACCTTTTTTCTGCCGATGGCCATTTTGATATATATAACATTATTCGTGGGTCTGGTGCAGACCACACCCCTATGTGTGATGTCACACGGGGCAAGGCCACAAAATGCCAGTGACTTTGCAATGCCCGGAGCATCCTGAGAATGCCCTGGGAAGCTGTAAGGGTAGCGGTGTGACCGTCTACAGCATCTTAAGGATGCTCCAGGCGGCACTGCTGCATAGATTCTGGCTGCAGGGTGCCATAAAGAGTGCAGGTAAAATACATATAAATGCACAAAAGAAGAAGCAACGCACTACAGAAATCTAGAGAATTTTTAGCAAAATTGCCTAGTATATGGACCTTCCTTCTGGATGTAATGACACGATTCTCCAGCAGTAAAATGGGAGGGATCTGTTGCAGGTGGCCTACTTTCCCGGGACTGCGGGAGACTGCCTACAGTTCAGGAGTATCCCAGACATTTTGGAAGACTAGACAAGTATGACTTGGATCTTTATCACAGAAAGCAACTACTGTATTTATCTGTAAAAAAGATTGCGAAATTGGATTAATGCAGTTGTAAATAAAACTGTACAGTTGTAGGAAATGTGACAAACAGTATGTAGAACAGAATGCAGCTTTGTAACTTAAAATAAATACATGAAGCGTAACTGTACAAAATGATAGAATCATCAAAGCCAGGGGAGTGTGAGCGGTGCTGCCGTGCAGAGCCCTGTGGGTGCACCTCTTGCTGCCCCACAGCCCCTGCCTCTGGAACGGCATCCTGCAGCCAAAATCGCTGCTGCAGTGACTTATGGAGCGTCCTCTGGACACTCGAGACATGCACAGCGGAGTGTGCACATTCCCCCGAAACATCCTGAAGAAACTCCGGGCAGTGGTGTAAATCCCTGCGCTGGCAACCACACCGCCACGACTTTCACAGGGCGTGGCTTGCCCAGGGCGAAATAAAGCCCTGTTATGGCATTGATCACAGCATCACACTATAACACATACACAAAACTTAAATAGAATGCTTATAATGTACTGTGGTATTTATAAAGGAGATGTAAAATATAAATCCATCTAGAACTGAAAATTCAAAGGCAAAAATTTGTGTTTCTAAAGACATTATTAGCTAGCAAAATTAAAATGAAATCAATGATGTGCAGAGTGCTGTCCCTGCTATGCTGCTGTCCTATGTCCAGCCCTATGTGGCCTTTTCACAAACATAATAGTGACCTCATGTAATAATCTATCTTAAAAACCTTCAACATTGTAGGCATGTTTCTTCCATTACATTCCTAACGCTCCTACTTGTAATATGACTGCTATGCTATCCAAAATTTGTTTTGTTGAGACAGCAGGACTATAGGGCAAATCAATGGAAGGCATCAATTAAAACCATACAGTTGGAGGCTCATACTGTTAGGTCATGCTGTTATTCTCCTATATTTATGTTGCTCTAAGCTTGTTTTATTCTTGAAGCTTTACTATGGATCAAAACAAAAATATGCAAGGAAAGTTCAAGCTCAGTCAGTAACACATTTCTATATGATCAGCAATTCATTTATTTATCACCATCCTCTTAAAACATTTAGCAACCTTCTTGCTGACTTATTTTTAATGCGATCTATAAAATGTTTTTTTTTTTTTTTTTTAAATTTTGGAAGACTGTAAGATGGTGTCACAGCAATGGACAAATAATATTAATTTTACAGTAGCATTAGAATAACATGCAGCTATTGTTATTTATTTATAAATAGCCTACATATTCCACAGCGTTGCACAGAACCGTGGCAAACACAATCTTAGACTGCATAAATCAGTTAGAATTTACATGAACATTGTTGTAAACTTTTTTTTTTTTTGCTAAATTTTTCAATTCGCTGTCAAGAGGGTTATTATATATCATTCATTGCTTAATCTTCCTCTTCATCAACTCTTCACACGCAGGGCATCCACCATTTGGTGTGTGCAGAGAAAAATCTATTGGTTTCTGTCAATCCAGGTACCCAATGAATTAAGGGATATTAAACACTTGTTAACGACAGATGTACTCTGTCGGATCAGCACACTAAAATGATGGATTGACTTTGCCAATCCCAACTGGGAGATCCTTGTCTGAAGACATCTTTCCAAGAGATCTACAATTTTCAAACTCAGAACTCAATAAGGGGCATATTTATCAATTATTAGGTTTTATACAAGATAACTAATTTCTTATCGCCGCTATTCACACCAACAAGAAAATTATCACCCAAATGTATCAATATTCACTCGCAGGGGCAGGGGCTCTGAAAAGATGCAGTCACTGCAATATGCTTAGAGTGAAGTGACTGAATCAGTGGTCTCTTCACTCCTCTATCAGGAGTCTTGCACATGCACAGTCTACTGTACAAGCATATGTGGGGGCCATTTCTGGAGAACGTTTCAGAGGAACCATCTCATGGCAATTTTTGCAAAATAGTAGCCCATAGGCTACTATAGGATAACGCCATATGGAGATTGCATTATCCTATCGAGGCCAAGCTCCGGAATGTGAAGTAAATCTGACAGCTTCACAGTTCCCATTGAAATTTATGAGGGTTGCGGTTGCTGTCAGAAATGGAGGGACTGCAGCAGATATCTTTGAGATTTGTTGTGGCCCCTATATAGCATATTCAGGGGTTCCTTAATATTTGCAGGTATTCCATCAAAAGTCTGTTTTTGGGGAATATCAGGCAAATATTACTTGATAAATAGGCTCCTGAAGCTTTATCTTCCTTCATCCAACACAATAATACACAAATGCACAGAATTGCTTTCAAAGAAATTGGTTGGGATCTTTCAAATCAAGACTAAGCCATAACAGCGTTACGGCTATTGGTAAGAGTGAACTTAACCCTCCATAATTCAACATTTATTACACAGGCCATACTGTACTCAATAATGCATTTTATCTCCTGGTCTAACTATGAATTCTGAAATAGATTCCACAGAGTAACATTAGATCTTTTGACACCTAACTTCTGGCAATGGGCATTTGGGCTATAAGAACATTAATTTATACATGTATACTTAATTTGCATGCCAATTTTTTACTTAATTCCATATCGATCAACAACCAGAATCTTTGATGACCAAGAGATTTTAAAATAATGGGAATATGTCTATCAAAGCAAAGACTACAACGGGATTATTGTTTAGGTAGTCTACCAAAGAACAACACATGGCCTAGGTGAAAAAAGGTGAAGAAGGACCTGTGATACGGACACAATTTGGGGATATTCTACTCTTTCTATGTGAGGAAGCTTATTTTTTTCAAACAAGCAGCACGGATCTACTTTTCAAAGTCCACCAAAACAAATGCATTTTCAGTTTTGGCTTAAATTAGCCTTCATCTTATCTCTAACTTAATAAACTATAATGGACTAAGGCCCTGATTCAGACCCACTCGCGAGTGGCTGTCCGCTCGCAAGTGGGTCGATGTTCTGCACTGAGCATGCGCACGACGGAGGGAGCTCCGTCGTGCGCATGTGCCAGACGCGACGAGCGAAGGAAAGTCCTTCGCTCGTTGTGTCTGATCAAAGGGGGCGTTCTCACGGGAACGCCTCCCGTCAGAAGCCGGCCCACTGACATCACTAGTGATGTCAGTGGGAGTGATTTTGGCTCTGATAGAGCCAAAATCACTCCGGAGCTTGCAGTTGAAAACCTCAACCGCAGGCTCCGGCACGCAGTTTCGATGGTCGCGATGGTCAAGACCATCGCGGCCATCAAACTGCACGCTCGTATAGCCTGTGGGTGGTGACCCACAGCTATACGAGCGTCCAGGAGGACACTCCATTTTCATGGAGGGCGGCCCTCATTCAGAGCGTGCGCTCTGCTCAGAGCGTACGGCTCTGAATGAGGGCCTAAGCCTTTAAGGATATGGGCAAGTGTTAACATTTTATGTTTGTCATATAAATGGCAAAAGGATATTGTATGCCTGCAAGCTTGTGTTATACAGTAGGTTAATGGATAGCTTTGAAAAATTGTATTGATGATGCAAAGAGTTAAACTGCAAAACATTTTGCAGAACACAGAGGGGAAAAAAAATAAAGATGACTTACATAATTCAAAGACCGTAAAAAAATATGTTCATGTGTCATGCATTTTAACCTTGCTGACCTTCAACCTTCATAATCACAGGCTTCAAATAAATTAAAACAAGTCCTGAGATTTCATGGTTTTTATTTATGCATTTATTTTGTTACACTCTGGCAGTGCTCAGTAATGCCAATCAATATCAAAAACAGATCTGTGAATCCGTAAAGTGTATGGTTGATATAAAACCACTTACAAAGAGGATTACTTAAATCCAACACATCCTTCAAATTGTAAAAATGAGTGATGGATGAAAATGCTACAAAATACATTGTCAGTTATAGTAGACACTTAGAAATTTGTGATGCTTTTTTTTTTTTATCAACAAAACTCTCATTTATTGTAAATTCAGTGTTATAGCGTGGCCATAAACAGTATTCCAAAAACCTAAAGAGCATAATTTCTTATATCATATGTTCATAGCTTTTTCCAGATTAAAATTATATTTGTAAAGGACATACATGCTCTTTTTGTTGATGAAATTTTTAAATACACATCCTTTTTTTTCTTTCTTAATCTGTTTTTAATAAGGTTTCAACAGTAAAAAGCAGAATAAAAGTTGACAAAAAGTCACAATAGGCAGCTTATGACCAAAAAATACAGGGTACCCTACAGTGCAAATAACACTATTCAAAAAATATTCCAAACAGCAACCGTATCAATATATATATATATATATATGTAGAAAGGGAAAGGCGGCACTCACAGGTCTGATGAAATGAAAGAATCAAACTTGACAACTGTGTCTGCCTTGTTCAATGTTTCAGTCTCACATGACTTTTATCAAGAACAAAAAGTCATGTGAGACTGAAACATTGAGCAAGGCAGACACAGTTGTCAAGTTTGATTCTTTCATTTCACCAGACCTGTGAGTGCCGCCTTTCCCTTTCTACATATGTAAGTGGGTGTTCTATTGAACTTCCAGGAAGGCACCAAGGTAAGTAATTTATTTTGCATTTATGTGGAGTGCCAGCCATTTGACTATATATATATATATATATATATATATATATATATAGTTAGAACCAGAGTACAATTTTAATACCATCTGTCATCTCTTTACATTAATTAAATTTTCCGTAACTGATGCATTAGATTGGAAGAATAGTCTGTAGTAAAAGTTTGTTTTGCAAATATGAGGCTGCAATTTCCCACACAATTAGCTTGTTGAACAAACTACTCAAACACTCCCCCCCATCCCCCCTTCCCCTGTACCAGCTGACCCATTATTTGAAAGTCTGCCCACACAGGCTTAGTCTGCATCTGATGCATGGAGTTATAACCAAAATTTTAACTGGATTTGGACTTTTCCCAAGGTTCCGGATAACTGCAGCTTGTCTCAGGTACAGCGATCAACAGTTCCAATGGTCCACCAGTCATAGGTCACCCGGCTTAAATGTTTTGGACTACCTCAAACCTCAGAAGGCAAGTTGCAGGTATCCGGACCTTGGGCAGATTGTTACCATCTAAGACTCGGAAGGGGCGGACCAGACCCACACCAGGACCCTTATAAGGGTGTTATTACATGCTTTTATTGTTTTTTATTAAATGCGAGTGCAATGGATAAATTATTTTGTTCCAAAGAAGCTGCATTATGTGTTTATTTTTTATGTCTCCATTGACTGGTGTGGTTATATTTTATGTATGGCTCATTGTTTGATACATGTTACCTTATGAGCGCAAGTGTTTAGGTGTTCTTCATATTGGGAATATTCTTATAAAAATCCTACATCTTTTACTGACTGTCAAATTAGAGGTATTGCACAGGTTGAAGGTGAAATCCATTCTTAATATAAGGTGCGAGTTCATGAAAGGATATAGTTTATTTATCAGAGTTAGGAAAAAGTTTTGTCTATATAAACATTAGTTGCTTAGAAATTACATAGTGTGAGTCTTAAATTGTCAAAAGTGGCATCTATGATCATGTAGCGAACCTCTGGGACTAGGTATTGGGAATGTATGTGTGTGTATGGATTTACTAACCGATATGGCAAATCCCCAGTATTTTGAAGTGATATAGGCCAACAATGATTGCTGCATCATAGACAGTTTGGAGTGTTCAGTTGGGAGAGGGAGAGGTGAGTTTTTGTATGTTTAGGTGGAAAGTGGAACCACCCTACATTGAGAAAGTAGATTTTACATTTACCCTTGATGGACGGAGAAAGGCAAAACCAGAAATATCTATGTAGTGTGATGAGAGTGATTGTCTCTCACCTGAATTACCCACATTCTGGTGGAATCAGCTCCCTCCAAGGGAGGCTGGAGGCCTGTGCATTATGCATTAGCAGTGGAAATGTGGAATTCCAGGTTTTCATATATACACAGACCCAGCTGGAATAATCACTGGACCACAGGGTGAATTTAAATCTACCAAACATCTGATGCTTCTTGCTCCTGATGCTGGACAATCTGGCCAGGCAATAGGCTGGAGGTGGTGGTTAGCATTAGGGTGCCAGGACCTGGAGGGTCCACAGACATTAGCACAAGGAGTGCTGAGACATTAACTTTTATGTTGTTTGTTTATTTTCTGTTATGTGCCTGTGTGTGTCCAGGTCTAACCTCACGTATGCTAAGGTTTTGTGTTTGCTGCTATCAAAAGCCACTGCTTTACCAAGTACCTGTCTGTCTGGAGTCCTCATTTCAAGGATCTGTTTTACAGTAGGTATACCTTTACAAACATCCAGTCAACTCCCCATGTCTCAGGGCCTGATTTAGCAAGGAACGCAGTTGCTTATACGCATGCAATGGGCCGTTTGTTGCATTCTGCGCATGTGTATGCATCGCAGTGTGTGTGTGCAAACTAGCTATTGCAACCAGGACTACGATCGCAGAGGCTATGAAGACCCATCGTAGAGTAATTGACAGAAAGTGCCGTTTGTGGGTGGTGATGGGGGGGTGGTCAGTCGAACGCAGAGGTGCCAGTGTGTTTCAACGGCATTGCAGGGGCGTTCATATATTAGCCACTGCAATACCATACGCAGCCTGAAGCCTCATAGCATGCAATGAAGTAAGCAATTCCTGAGTAAGGTCTAACCTGCCTTAACTGTGCGTGAGGCTTCGATGGTACTCCAGTGTACCGATGTTTTCGCAGTCTTGCTAAACATTACTGATGTGTTTGTAGGTGAAGTGGATGGTCTTATGTAGTGGTGCGATGACAGTGCGATTGCTATGGATTAGCATACAATTGCAGTTGAACTGCATGTGTAAGCTATATTATGATCCTTAGTGAATCAGGCCCTCAGACAGGAGAGTTGTGGAAAGGGGAAGGAGGATAAGTAAATGGGGAATGGCAACAAATTGAACGAAAACACAAAGAAATAAAACAACAGTAAGCAATAGTATAAACCAGGGGAGAAGCCCCTAGACAGAAGTATAGGCTTAGGGATCCAGTTCCTGACTTGCAGAGCATGTGGTTATAGACAAGTAGCCCTGTGGGCCTCAATAATATTAAAAATAAATCAGATCAGATTAATCTAATAACTGTGTCAACTAGAAGAAGAAAAAAACTGATATGCTGAGAACTAGAAATGTAAAAGAGCATACATTAAATCCAATGAATGAGTGAGATATCACCTGAACCTAAAACACCTGGATGAGTATGTATCAGTCAAAGATGTAAAAGAGAACACAGACATTATGAGAACTAGGAATGGGTCAGGCATGGATGCCATGGTGTCTCATCTGTGTCACCACCTAAGAAAAGATTATGAAAACATAGGAGAACCGGAAGACATAACACATAACTGCATCAAATAAAAGGGTAATCATAAGACACAAGTATCAGTAAACAAAAGTGAGATAGAAAGGTCATCAATAAAAGAAATGTATGTCAGAAAATCTTGGACATTAAAGCTGTAGTGTAGAAGGGAGAATAAACAAGCAGGATGTTCACCCATGGCCTCTTTCTTCCTTTAAGAAGCATTGTATGAAGTAAAATTACTAAAGTGACAGTTTTTAGAAGTGAGTTTTAAAAGTGATGTTACCCATAGCAACCAATCAGATTCTACTTAACACTTAACTAGCACCTTCTAGAAGATAATAGCTAGAATCGGATTGGTTGCTATGGGCAACATCACATTTAAAACTCACTTCTAAAAACTCTCACTTTAGTAAATTTACCCCTATGTCTCCAACTGAAAGTCTTTGTATTGGTCGCTGTCAAAGAGACATAAGTGGGTAAGGTGAATGGAGGGCTAACCTATGCTCATTTGTTGATAAGTTTAGAGCACAGAGATAATTCCCTTCTATCTTTAGAAACTTTTGCGGAAAAATCTTGAAAAAGGAGGAGATGAGTGCCTTTCAAGTAGATCATTCCTGTCTTTTGAAAGGCTGTCCGTAGCTCAGCCTTTTGGGTATGGTTAAAGTAGGGAAATATAAGAGCCCTAGGGCAATATCTCAAATTGTCCCTGGTGAGGCCTGATGATGGGCACGTTCTATGATTATAGGTGCCACCTTCCTCTGGAACGAGTACAAGTCTAGGCAATGTGGTGAAGAGAAACTGTACTATTGAGACCCCTTTTGAGTTGTTCCACTAGGCATAGGTTGTTCTTCCTTGATCTATTTTCTAAGTATCAACTTATTCCAAAGTTGTTGATACAATTATAGGTGGCACTGGTTTATTTTTTGAGCTAATATCTTGAAAGCCCTTGCCCAACCCTTGTTCATCAGTGGTGGACAATTTAGAGATCTGAAGCAGTTGCTGATTCAATTCTTGAACAGCAAAAGCAAATTTTGCAGTCTGAGCCTGTAGCATTGACTCCATTGCTTCTTTAATGGCTGAGTGGGAAATAGGTTGTGGGGAGGTGTCAGGCAAATCTGAGTCCAAAAGGCAATAATCAGGCCTCGATTTCTCAGGTAAGGCAACTATGGATTCATCATGACGTTTGTCTCTGTTGGATCATCTGTTATTTAGAGTTGAAAAATGTTTCCATTTTGCCCAGAAGGAGAGCCCAGGGCACTCCCAGAATGCAGTATATAAGGGATACGGTCAATATACTGGCACATGGGATGCCGGCGCCGAAATCCTGACATCTGTCAGAATCCCGTCAACAGCATCCCAAAGGTAAGTAGCAGGGTAAGAGGTGGGGTTAGCATTAGGGTTTGGGGTCAGGCACTTGGGGATGGGGTTAGGCACTAAGGGGAGAGGGTAAGGTTTAGGGTGCAGGGGATGGGAGGTTAGGTTTAGGCACTATGGGGGAGATTAGGTTTAGTCACCAGGGAGGGAGGAAGGTTTAGGGGTCGGGAGACGGTTTGGATACATACCGACAGGTGTCACTATCCTAACCATGTTGGGATGCCAGCATCGAGATTTTGACAGGTTTCTGGATTCCGGTGCTGGTATTCTAAGCGCCGGCATCCCTTGTTTCAGGATTTGGACCGTATCTCATATATACTGCATCCCGAGCAGCGGCATCCCGTACTCAACCCGTATATATAACTTGCTACAGTTTACAGAAACAAGAATAAGTTAAATGTTAGTGTATGGCGATTTTTTTTTACACTTTGCTTTACTTTAATTTATTGCTAAATGAGTCTATCAGTCAACAGATCAAATAAGACAAAAAGGGGAAGGTACTGTGCAATTGTAGTTGGTCTGCTCAGCAATACTGGAGCTAGAATATCAGCTCCAGTTTGTACCGAAAGGGTTTTTAAAGAATAATTTCTTGCTTCAGTTTTACTTATAAGAGGTAATCCTTTTTTTATTTTTTACATTTCTTTGGAAAGAGAACCCAGCTGATCATGATATTAAATATATTTACCTATTACAGCAAATAAGAACCTGCGTAGACAGTATTGCAAAGAGATACATTACAATCTACGCAGCAGCGATCATGTGGCAAGGAATTATTAATAATTACAGCTTTAAGCTCCTGGCTATCTCTCTGGAGTCCAGAGCATTTAATAACAGGCCAGCTTTACATGTGGACAGCATACTTAGCCACTATAAATTTACAGCAACAGTAGAGATAGAGCACAGTCCTATATGCCATAAATCTACATTGGGTTCTACTATAGGTTAAGATAATCAGGACAGTAATCTCTCGCCTGTGTCTACAGTGTTTAGGGTTCCTAGCAAACTCTGTGCATGCAGTATATGTAGAAAACTGCCAAGTGGAGAACATGAGAAAATCTTTAATACAGCAACCATGAACTGAAAATTACACAGTAATTTATGCTAATATAATATACAGACATTAAATACTTGGGGGTCTATTTGAAAATGTCACAGAAAAGTACAATTTCTTCTTGCAATGATGTGGAAGGGCATGATTTTAAAATACTTATACTGGCATTTCATCAGTACGAGAAGATACTGCTTGTACACACTGGATATATATATATATATATATATATATATAATATATATATATATATATATATATATAGTACCAGTCAAAAGTTTGGACACACCTCATTCAATGGTTTTTGTTTATTTAAATTATTTTCAACATAGTAGATTAATACTGAAGACATCAAGACTATGAAAGAACACATATGAAATAGGCATTCTCTCAATCAGCTTCATAGACCAAATATATAATTCAGTTCAATGTACTAAGTTCTGGAAGTGATAAATTGGAGCGTGATAAACTGCCAGCCAATCAGCTCTAACTGTTAAAGTGCCTATCCACTAGAAGACAGGCAAAACACTGCATGATTACGACATTGTCATCGTGCAGTCGTTTGTCAGTCTGTGATGTGCCTACACTGAATGAGCAGTCGTTCAGTGTAGGCACAATCAATCATCTGCAAACACGCTGAACCTGACGTTATCGTCACATTGACCAACGTGTTTGTACGACGATAGATGCCTAAAAGACCAATTTTCAAATGATTATCGCTTATTTAATCATCTGGTGGATAGGCACCTTTATGTTACAGGCTGTGTTTGGAACATGACAGTTAGGAGCTGAATTGGTTGGTAGTTTATTACTCTCCAATTTGTCACTTTCCAGAGATTAGTACATCTGCCCCCAAATGAGATATCAATTAACTATACTTTGCTAATTGTGCTTACATTTGTTAACATATATACATTGAGGAGAACGAGGACTGAATAATGTATACCATAATATTGAGAATTGGCCACTCACTTGTAGAGGGATTTTTCCAAAACTTGTTAATTAGAAGGCTCAAAAGTACTAGTTCCATGTTATGCATGAAGACGAAGGTAGGCATAATAGCTCACAATCTAGGACTGCTCAGTTAGCCAAAGCTCAGATTTTAAGAGACATTCGCCTAAAGCAGACATCAAACAAAATGTACAACACAGAGATTCCAGCCAACTAGCAGCTGATAAAATGTAAACACTGAATTTTGCACAGCCTTAAACACAACAGTCGACCCATTTTTCTTTATGTTGTAAAAGCTGAAGCTCGGTATGGCTTCCTTTCATCTTTACGGTTGCCTTCTGTCAAGCAGACAGAAAGTAAAACTAGATAATGAAACAGTTTTATTAGCAACATTCACATTGTTTTTTTTCGGTGATTTAAAATAATATTGCAGTGACCATATCTTCACAGTTCACAAATACCAAAGCAAACATATTTATACAATATTGCTGTGTGCCACAAAAAGACTGCAGCCACCATAAAATGTGTACTATAATTTCAATCATCATATCAGCACCTTCAGTTTACAGTTATACTGCACATGGCTAGTAATCTGTATTTGGTGCAGTGATTGCTATTGCTTCTGACAGGTCTTTATTCACAAATTTAAAAAGGCAGCCTCAAAGCTCTGGACAACATTTGTATTGAAGAATGGGATTTATCTACTCCAAGATGAAAAATGCAAAAAATGTATTACAGGTTTAACAATTATCCCAATTCAAACGGCACAGAAAGTTATAGGTCTTTTAGGGTTCCGAATTGGCACCTAGTAGTTCAGTGTGTGTAAAAAAAACACCATTTTGTATAAAAGCACTCATTCTTCACCCCTCCGTGGGGGCAAGCGCAGAATTTTTAGGGAGGAGGTGTTTCCTTGTATTCATGTATAGGTATCGCTCTCTCTCTCTCTCTATATATATATATAAGCAAATAATTATATTATTACATAGAACAGAATTAGCCCCTTCCCACCTTCCCTGCAGCACAATGCTGCGATTCACGCATCTATGGGGAGAGAGCGAGACACACAATGGTGCAATCAAATTGGCACCACCTCCTCCACAGGCCTCCATATTGTGACATACAGTAGGAAACGCAGTATAATGCTGCAAAGGGGCAGAGCTACAAATGCAAGCTGCGGGAATGTGATTAATAAACTTAAAAAGATCAGGTCCGCCTGGAGGGTTTCTGCGTACTCAGAAACTCCCCCTGCGTGCGCCACTTCTCCAGCTGCAGTAAGATTTTGTTAAAATCTCCAGCGCGGTTTGTCACTTCCCAAGACGTCAGTGATTGTTCCTACCACTTCCACCTGCATTATGAGGGCTGCTCCATTGGTTGCTAGACAATCTGCACGCCGGATGATGTCTCGCATCGCTGGGAGCACGGGATGATTCTCCCTTGATCTGATTGGTGCGTCACCTCTTTTATGCCTGGCAGCGTCCTCACAGCCTTGCCGGCTGTAGTGTCTCCGTATGTGCCCTTCCGGTTCCTATTTCTGGACATCTTGTCTAGTTTCACCATGGTCTCTCCAAGGCCGCATCAACTCATCAATGTTTTTTAACTTGCTTATTTTTATGTCTTCTTATCAACTGATTAATAAAATGCTTTTAAAAAAGCATTTTATAAGTGGATCCATTTTATACATTTTATATGTGAATACTCATCATTTGTGATCTAATTAATTTTTCTCTGAATGATTCTTTTATTGTCATACATTGTGATTTAAGCGCCAAGGAATCATCACCATTGTTTTTTTTCTTATTCTATTTCTTCTGGGAGGCAGACTCTAGGCATATTGGACCTCATTCAGAGGTGGTCGCACGGAGCGATTGGACGTAGCGAGCAATGTTTTTTTCAACTGCGCATGCGTGCACATGGCAGTGCGCGTGCGAAAGCCTGTCTTTCCAACCGCAATCCTCTTGCTCGCTAGTCACTACGAGGTCGTAGCTGTGATTGACATTTCGTGCCGTTTGTGGGTGGTTACAGGGGAAGGTGCTTGTGAACAGGGGTGTGGTGGTGCGAACGCAGGTGTGGTTGACCTTAAGAAGGGCGTTTCATCACACACGTCATCTCGTTGCAATAACAATGCTACTGCTCGCAGTGCTAAAGGTAGCCCAGGGGCTACCTTAAGCATTGCGAGTGCAGGCGATGGTTTCGGCCTCAACCGATGTCTGTAGGCAATTAACAATGTAACAGGTGTTAATCGTGCTGACGTAGGTTGACGCCTGCGACCGACTCTGAATTAGCCCGTAGAGATAGGAGGTGTGCTTTCATTGTTGTGGGTGTTTCCGCACTTACGATGTGCGTTGCGATTGAGTGCTCATTTTGCATATTGTCGATCACTTTGGGTGCGACCGATCGCTCCCAAGCGACCGCCTCTGAATGAGGGCCATTGTGCGCTTCTAGGGGTTTCTATACGTTTCCATATACATATTCAATTGAAAATGGTTGCTTTCTTCTCATGTGCTTTTGAATTTAATTGCAAGAAATATTTTAATAGTGTCCATACTAGATCTAACATGTTTAAAACTGGACCTAGTACTTAGCATAGAGGAGCTCATTCAGACCCGTTCGCTATGCTGTGCTCTCTCGCAGCCGTCAGGGAGCGGATATGCAAATTCCACGATTGCACGGCCAGACTTAAGGACACCCTCTATGTCTTATAGAGCGACGGCAGAGTGATTGCACACCGGTGTAATGACGCCCACTTTTCATTCTAAGCACACGTCATTTCCAGTAAGTGTATGATTAATCAGTAACATCGAGAGCCAACGGAGCTGTTTGCAGCCCTTGAGGTAGACCCTACCCTGCTGCAAGCACTGCGATCACTGCAGGCTGAAATACAACCAGGTGACGTGTACAATGATGCTTCCACGCTAATTATGCATGCCCAAAGAATACCATTTTGATGGTCAGAGGCCCCCCCTCCCTCAAACAATCCATAGCACAATATTTTAATTTCTGATTCATGCCCGCGTACAGCACCCTGAATAAAAGGTCCGCTCCGACCTTGAAATGTCGGCTATATATGTATGGGTTGGGTACGCGACGCCGGCATCCCAACAAAGTTAGGATACCGATACCTACCAGTAAGTATCCTACCCTACCCGTAAACTTAACCCTCCCTCCCCGCAGCCTAAACCTAACCCTAACCCCTCTCAGCACAGAACCCTCCTCCCCTCACAGCACAAAACCACTCTTTCCCTACATCACTGACCCCTCTCAGCACAGACCCCCCCTCCTCTCACATCACTGACCCTCTCCTATCTCAGCACAAACCCCCTATTTCCTCACATCACTGATCCTTCTCAGCACAGTAGCCCCACCCCTCACAACAGATACCCCTTTTTTTTCACATCACTGACTCTCCCCTCACAGCACAAACCCCCTCTTTCTCTACATCACTGACCCATCTCAGCACAGACCCACCTCCTCACAGCACAAACCCCCTCTTTCCTCACATCACTGACCTCTCCCCTCTCAGTACAGACCCCCTCTTACCAGACATCACTGACCTCTCTCCCTTCAGAAGACCCCTCCCACCCATCACAAAACAGACCCCTTCTTTCTTCACATTACTGACCTCTCTCCCCTCTCAGTACAGCCCCCTCACAGCTCAGACCGCTCTCCTCTCCCCTTCCCTCACCTCTCACAGCATAGCACAGTACATTTCTCCCCCTCCCCGCTAGCTCCTGCAAACTTACCTGCTGTCCGGGTCTGCAGACCTGTCCTGCATGGATCCTTGAGCTCCGGAATAGGGAGGGGGTGTTCTCAGCCTGCCGCATACCCTGCCTAGAGCTGGCCCTGTCCTGAAACTTCGCCCCGTCCTCCCCCTCACCAACTCTGGATGTGCTGCTGGATGCTGCTGTGTCCTCTCACCATCAGGTGCCAGCAGCAGCACAAAATGCAGGTTCTCTCCATGGCCGGATTATTGTGAAGCCCGGGCCCAAGGCGTCCGCCTAGGTTGCCTAGCAGTAAATCTGGCCGTGTGTCTGAGAGTCACTTAATGACAATCACAGTGAGCAGCTGGAGACAGAAGTGAGGGAAAGGGGGTTAAGGTAAATTGTAGTCTAGGCAAGGGAGGAACTCAATTAGCTGCCAGGTTTATTCTGCAGCTAAGTGAATGCATTGCTTGATTCAAATAACTGTGGGAACTCGCATGCTAAGCCACCCCCCCAGGGTGGAGTTTTCGCTGCAGCCTCTGGAGCTGTGAGGAAAAAAATAAGAGTTATGGTAGACTTACCTTTGTTAACTCTTTTTCTTCGAGGTTCATAGGGTCCACAGGGGCATGGGGCATGTAGTTGGAGTAATCCATTGCACCAAACAGCTACAGGTTTCAAGCTCCCAGCATGCACAGGACCTCCTCCCTATATACCCCACCCCCAGCCACAGGCATTCAGTTTGTAAACAAGCCTACCGGCAAGAGACATCGGGCCAAATGTAATAGGGTGACAGTTTAGAAAAGTGAGAGTTTCTGACACTTTTTAAACCTTGCCAATGTAATAGAGTCCAAAAACAAAGT
This sequence comes from Taudactylus pleione, assembly GCA_031769625.1. Taxonomy (NCBI): domain Eukaryota; kingdom Metazoa; phylum Chordata; class Amphibia; order Anura; family Myobatrachidae; genus Taudactylus; species Taudactylus pleione. The sequence continues at coordinate 1,663,024 of JAUIMM010000040.1, read as the reverse complement.
AAGAGAGTGAACTTGCATGTTTTTTCAGACTTAAAAAACTCTCACGATTTAAAATCTCATTCAGATATTTTCCCATTTTGAAGATAAAACTCGTCCAATGTGAGAGTTTACTGCTAAACTCTCACATTTTCTAAACTCTCACCCTATTACATTTGGCCCAGAAAGTGGAGAAGGACGTACAATGTACATAAGAAACATTCTCAAAAAACAAAGAGGGAATCAGTGACAAAAAAAGAAAGGAACAGATCCCAACTGAGGCCAGGCGCGTCAGGGTGGGTGCCCTGTGGACCCTATGAACCTCGAAGAAAAAGAGTTAACAAAGGTAAGTCTACCATAACTCTTATTTTCTTCTGTGAATTTCATAGGGTCCACAGGGATACCATGGAGATGTCCTAAAGCAGTTCCATTAAGGGTGGGGACGCACCTGAGCAGAGAGGAGAATCAGCCAACCAAAGGAGGCATCCTGAGAGGCAAAAGTATCAAATGCATAGAATTTGATGAAAGAGTGGACCGAAGACCAATTCGCCGCCTTGCACAACTGTTCTGCGGAGGCACCATGTCTAAATGCCCACGATGGTCCCACAGACCGAGTAGAATGTGCTGTCACCATGTTCGGAGAGAAAGATCAGCCTGAGAATACATGAGAAACAGTCAAACACAGCCACCGAGCCAGAGTCTGCGTGTTAGCTGGCCAGCCTCGCTTAGGAAAGCCATATAACACGAAAAAAATGCATCTGATTTCCTGATGGAGTTGGTATGATCCATGTAGATATGAAGAGCTCGAACCACATCCAGTGAAGCATCAACTATCGAAAGGCCAGAAGACTGAAAGGCTGGGAATACAATTTCTTCATTCATATGAAAACGGGATACCACTTTTGGAAGATAACCCACCCCTGTACAGAGGGCAGCTCTATTTGGTGAAAAATCAAAAATGGAGAGCGACATGAAAGTGCTGCCAAATCAGAAACTCTGCGAGCTGAGGAGATAGAGAGTAGAAAAAGTGTCTTCGCTGTCAAACCATTTGAGTCCAAGGGTTCAAATGGGACCCTGCTGGAACACAGTGAACACCACGCCCCATCCTCGCAGACTTGCATCCGTGGTGAGGAGTACTCAATCTAGGATCCATAAAGGCGACCCTTATTTGCAGTCACCATGCGAGTTTTGTTGGACCCTGTAGCCACCTTCCAGGTTCTCAGCCAAAGGGTTCTCCCGGCAGCAACCGAAGCTGCCGACACTTTAGAAGCCAAAATACCTGCACCAGTAACCACTTCTCCAACATACGCAGCTGCTTCTCGCATTTGGCAGAGATAAGACAGCTGTTCTCTGGTAGCATCTGTCATACTATCTTCCAGAGATGTCATCCATTCTTCTACAGCCTTGGCCACCCAGGCTACGGCCATAGCCGGACTGGTAATGGCTCCGGATAATGCAAAAACTAATTTCAAATAGTTTTCAAGTTTTCTATCTGTAACATCCTTGGGTGAGGATGCGGAGGAATAGATAAGGTAGAGCTCCTAATCAATCTTGTCACATGAGCATCTACTGTTGGAGAAACTTCCCATTTGTTACATTCACCAGGTGAAAATGGGTAGCGAGAAGGCAAATTCTTCGTAGAATGGAAAAGCCTCTCTGGAGTATTCCATGTTTCAGACATGAAATTCTTTAGTTGTTCAGACTGAGGGAAATAATTTTTTGCCACCTCCTGATACCTAAAGACTGGAGTCTTAGACTTAGGCGGTGCCTCCTCTTCCTCTATATTCAGGACAGATCAAACTGTTCTCACCAGAGAGGGGACATTCACCGAGGATTGGTGGTCTTCCTCAACTGAATAAGAACCGGAACTCTGAGTATCAGAGTGTAATGATGATGCAGTGTCAGGATCCTGAGGCAATCCCTGAAGGGATACTCTTTTATGCCCTTGCTTTACTGCAACTGGTCTATTCTCTTACATTACTTGCTGACCGGCTATAGACGGCAGCATACTCTGACTAGAGTGAGCATAAGCATCAAACCAAAAAGGATTCATGGGAGACATATACATAGAAGGATGTCAATGCTGTGGGTACCCCATAGTGGGAGGCAGTACCATTGCCGGAGCCTCTAAAACTGCTCACGGTCCACTAAATGTGACATAACCTGAGACCAAGAGGCCACCCAAGGTGGTTCTTGTGCAGGTGCTGGTGTACTGGATTGGAGAGGTGGCTGTTTAAAACAGGCAACACACAAACCATCTTGCACAAAATCCTGCTATGACAGGCCTTCCAAACAGGATTTACATGATACCAGCGCAGGAGGCTCAACCTCCTTCTTCCCCTTGCCTTCCTGCATTATTCTAATTTTTTTTTCACTGTGCAACCTTTCCCTCAATATATATTTCCGCATAAATACAGTGTATATATATATATATATATATATATATATACATATATATATATATATATATACACAAAATCTGAATTGCCTGGAACGGCAAAAAAATGCACGGCACTGCAGTATGTTTAGGCTAATGGTTTCCCGTAAACCTTTTGCCTAAACATACTGCAGTGCCGTGTGGTGTTTTGCCGTTCCAGGCAATTCAGATTTTGTGCATTTGATTTCTCCAAAGGCATGCAGGCATATTTGTACATGGATTGGGGAGTGCCGAACCTATTGTGCATATATATATATATATATATATATATATATATATGGAGAAAGAAAGAGAGATACAGTATGTAGATTTGCATATTGTTCCTTGAATGAACAATTTAACTTGCTTAGATAAAATACAACCAACATCATCCTCACAGGGGTGTTAGGAATAATGAATATTTATATATATATGTATATATATTCAAATCCCATAAAAATTGATGAAGCACTGTTGGATTTCTCCCATCCTCAAGTCCATACGGTCCAGTCACTGCCAGTTGCAGTTTGTTCTTGTATGATAGGTGCTAATTTTGTCTATGAAATGCACTGATTGGAAAGCAATTATCTTAACCTAACTCATTTGCAAACTAGAAAATGACAGCATAACAATACAGATTATAATCACACGGACAGGAAGATCATTTTCACTGAAAACAAAACCGCTAGGCAACTGTGAAATTACAATATGGTCTACCTTTAAGACAAATGTTCATAATCAGTATCAAGAGCCACCCACTCAAGCTATGACTCTATATTCAAATTTTATAAGAAAGAAAAGCAATCCACATAAACTCACAGCTAGTAGTAACAAAACAGAGAAAAAATAACTTCTAGAAGTTTATTCTATCCAAAAACCACAATGTCTCTTTTAAGGGCCTATTCATTAGGTTAATTATCGGGGGCCGTGCAGAGCCTCCAAGTTGTAAAGAGCTTTGTAATATGGCACCAAACCATAATTAATTTGCTTAGGGTTATACACCAAATTCCTGGAGTGGTCTCTAATTGAAGATATACCCCTGAGAGGCTTTCTTAGCTCGAAGTCTATTCGCCAGTAAAGTATGGGCTTTATTGTTTGTGTCGAAAAACTAATTTATGCATGCCCAAGTAACGGCGTTCAACCGGACAGGCATGCCTGCGTTTCTCCGACCACTCCCCCGTCATCACCCCCAAACGCTGACCTCCCGTCACTCACTCTGCAATGGCTCTGTATCTGTGTAGGTGATCACAGTGCAATCGCAATGCTAACTGACACACGAGCACTGCGAAGCATATTCATGAGCGGTATGCACCATCGGCCGATTTGCGTACGATGTTGCAGTTGTTTGGAGAATGGATGAATAGTTTGGGATATTGAGGCATAATAGAAAAACAAGTCGATACAAGTTTGTGTCGTGAGGGTTGGAGTAAAAGTTAGAGGGACCTCCAGATATTAAGCAGACCCAAACATTTCTGTTTTTTAACCACTTCACTACTAAGAAATGTCTCCACTCTGCACTATTTTTGGTGTTTTTCAAGATTCCAACTTATATATATATATATAACATTTTTTTCTGCACAGTAGCCACACAGCTTATATCTAGCTTTTGTTTTTTATTAACTTTTTTTTTTTTTTTTTTAGAAGAGTTTGGATTTTCCAAAAATGCCATTGTTTTCTTTATAACCTAAGGCGAGTAATGTATGGAAATTGGCATGATAGCAGAAAACACGTTTACTGAGAATAAGAAAACAAAGCCAAAAATTGGTAAATGGTAGATAAGCAAGCGATATAATACTTCTCTGAACAACTGCAGGTCCTCCACCAAGGATAGGCTAATAAGTTTGTACACTTAGCAAACACCTTACTCCTCTACCATTTTTATATGATTTGTTTGTAATAGAGGCACTAAAAATAAACAAACACCGAGAAAGGCGACATATCATTTAGGAAACTTTACAGCCTATCACATCAACTAAGGGAGCCATACTTTTCCTGACATATATATATGTGCTTCTTTGGGGTTGGGTATATCATTTCGACAATCATAATGTCGACAGTGACAAAGGGGAAACTATTAGATCAACCACTACTCACCGTCACACTAATAATGCTTGACAATCTTTTTTGAAGTTGTAAAGCCAACACTGTTAAAATGCTCTACATTGCATTATTGCAATGTCGGCCTGTGGTATATGATCTAATAGTGTTCCCGCTGCCATTGAACACATTATGATTGGTGAAGTGGCAACTACATCCCATTTGATTCTCTGGTTTTCACAACTGAACAACAGATATTAAAAAATGGTCTCTTGTTAAAAAGAGTGAAGCGAGGGGCAGAAATTCTGGTTTGTCAAAGAGGGGTACCCTTTGTATTCAAATAACCCCTCTTTCAAACAAGGGTGCTCTTGTCTGTTTTTGTTTTTTGAATAACTATTTTGGCAAGGATTGTGACTCTAACAAGAGCAGCTCTACCCTACCATTCTCCTATCTAATTAAATCAGCATGCTATAATAAAACAGAACATTGGAAATACTCCACTCAATAAAATGAGATTGTTCAGAATTATTGTGAAGTTTGGGGGTGTGACCTGACTCATTAAGAGCTCCCCTCTTCACCTAAGTACTTTGATAGTATTTATGGTCTGATTATCTTTTGTTAAAATATGATGTAACTAAATCTAGTACTTTGTGATATCTCAAAAATGGAATACATGATATACCGGCAAACAGGATGCCTACCGGTCAGAAGACTGACAGCGGCATCCCGATGGTGAAGATCCCGATGGGCCGGTACTGTAAGTAACCTAACCCTCCCCCTCTTCCCCCCTAATCGCCCCTGATGGTGCCTAACCCTAACCTCTCCCTGTTGGTGCCTAACCCTAACTCCCTGTCCCCGCAGTCTAACCCTAACCCTCCCCGGTCAGTGCCTAACCCCCCCGGCAGGTCCCTAAACCTAACCTCCCCATCCCCAGCCTAACCCGCATACCGGCGGTTGGTATATATGTAGTCTCCCTTGTCCTAATTGTGTATGATATAAAGTGGCATATAAGAAGGCTAAGCTTCACTAAAAAAGTAATAGGAGGAGAGGAGGCTGGTACAGAGCAGAGGAGACTGTTGTGGCCAGGGAGCACAGATCAGGGGAGGGGGAACCTGGGGGGTCTGCACTGCTTCTTGTTTGTCATACAGTTTGACAGGAGCAGCAACAGTGAATAGCTGGCCGGCACAGCAGAGCAGAAAAGGCGGCTCTCCAGCCCGGCGTCTTCCTGCAATGCTTATCGTAGGGGTCCTGGATATAATGTTAAATAAGGAACATTTACTGTATATTAAAAACATAGTGAAAGATATGAATGGAAAGGCTTCAGGCAGGGAATTATGGGATATTTTTTTCGAGATCTCATTGTTTTTCTCTGACCTCTTTCAGATATACAGTTTAAAGTAAAAACAAAGCTTCATAACATTGTACTAAATTCTACACATCCCTCTTACTTTGAAAATGATCTACCTTTTAGGAATGATGTATAAATATGAGAAATACAGTACACTGATCTTTTCAGTCCCCAAAATGTGTGTTTTGCTCATACATTTATAATAGCATATACCTTTGTATAATATTGGGTTTTAGTGATTTGCTATGTTTGTAGCTATGTATAGTTGTCCATGCTTTATAAGCATTTGTATATGCAAAACTGTAATAATTATTTTATTTAACCTTTTGGTTATTTAAAACAGTAGAAAATCAATGTCTGTCTGTTAATACCTAGTATTGTTTTATTACAGTTTTGTTCCCAATTGTAATGTGCAGCGGACTATTCTGGCACTATATAAATAAATGCTAATAATTGTAAACAATGCATAAATTAGAAACAATGGTAATACTGCAGGTATGGGGATATTTTGGTTGAAAGTAGGGATGAGAAAAACTGTAGAAACATTAAGAAAAGTAATTTCAAAGTTATAATTTAATAAAAAAAATAAATAAGAAATTAAAAAATACTGGTACATTGATTTGCCAACCAACAGTAACAGGACTAGGATTTAGTCAACCTAAGGAATCAGATCTGCTATATAATTCATGGGTGTGCCTCTGCAGACAGAATCTACATCAGCAGTTTCCCACTAATCAGGCAGTGAGTCCTGATCCAGGCCCTGAGATTATAGCCTAAAGCAGGAGTAGTAACTGAAGGGAGCGGTCCCACTCCTGGTTATAAGAGGCTGTTGCCATGCAGTCATACTTACCGACTTTTAGCTCCCTCCTTCCGGGAGGGAGCCGTCAGACTTTCACAGTGGGGGCATGTCGCTGCAAAAGAGGGTGGGGTTAGGGCGTGTCCGCACGATAGCGTCATTATGGCCCCGACCCCTTTTCACAATGCCGTGATTAACAGCACTGTGAAGCAGTCACGGGCCCCCCTGCTGCCGGGGTTTATCTTGGAACTGCGGGGGGGAGGTTCGCCGGGGGACGCGAAGCGTGCCTACCTTTCTGGGGGACCGGGAGCAGCACCCGATTTTCGGAAGGCTCCCGGCCGAATCGGGAGGGTAGGCAAGTATGCATGTAGTGAAATCTCCCTTAACAAGCTGTGAGTTGAGAGCTGACTGTTTACTATCTGAGGCCACCATGGCTTAATGTGAATGGTGGTGCGGCCTGTTAGAGACCACAGTAAGGGCAGGGGCAAACACAAGAGGAAAATATGAGATGTGTAAAAGCTACTTATGATAGATACTTCTCAATTACTTATATATAAACACAAACATTTGTACATACAGTTATTACTGTTGGTGTTTTGTGTTTTTGTATTACAAGTCTAGCACAAAAAGCGTGTGGGAAAGCATAAAAAGTTTCTTGGGAGCGTCATTTGAATTTGGGCCTCATCGCCCCATATTGAGGTTGGTGGTGCTCTCTACATGGAGAAAAGATCAGAGTGATCGCCATCTGCAGGAACCTGACAGTTCATCACAATGTGACCATCCCCTGTAGTTTCACAAAATGATGCATGAGAGTATATGGATTTTTTATTCTAATTTTCGAGACCCAAAGTCTGCTTTAGCTACATAGCTTCACTCAATGAGATATTGCTCTGATTTGTCGTAAAAGCCTCCAGCTTTAACCAGTACTTAGAGAGGCATGTAAAATATTTTACAAGTTTATGCATTTCAATTTTCAGCATCCCCAGAGAGGTACAAATTTATATGCTTATTACTTCCCTCTCCATTACCCATTTTCCCTGGTGTAAAACCTCTATTTGCTTTCTTTAAAAGCAATATACACATTTTTATTTTCTATAACATAACAACATGGTTAAAAATGCCTTCTAAAATTATTATATTAATTTACTTTCACAAATAGTCTTACTTAAAATATTTAGTGGTACTGAGAATGGAGGGTTATAGAGAGGGGTTAATAAGGCATTCCAAAAAAAGGTATACGTGAAACCTGCAGACTGCAAAACTGTCCAGAAAAATCTATTACTTTATAAATGTCCTCTCTTAAATTGACAATAATATTCAAACATTAAAAGGGATCATAAGCATTTGTATATCCTGTGATTACAGTTAGGAGTTCATAACATTTATTTTTGTGTATATTTGTGTATATCATTATATAGTCTCCAAACACTTTTATTAATCAAAAATACATATTAAAGAGAGTGAACGCTGCTTTCACAATTCTGTCTTTCTGCCTTAAGGAAATGGCTAAACCCAGAACAGAGTTGTGCTTTGCGGGATAAAATGTAAACAGCTGTATCCTAGAACCTGTCTAATTCTCTGATGTCAGTCTTGCTGTGTAAACTTAAAGGCTCATTAAGACATATTGAATGCCGTCTAAGATGGAGTGGATGGAGTCCAGCACTAAGCTAGATTGGTGCTGCCATAGCCTTGTCTGTTCTGAGAGAATCCTTACCAATTAAGATAATTATAAGTCAAATGTTGTCAAACAAACCAGATGACAACAACTGCATGACTTATGGACCACATTTTGTCTGATGTAGAAAATAAAGAACATAAAAACGGCACAAAATTACTTATAGAAAATAAAGGTGATAATCAACAAGAACATCTGAAGCCAGCCAAGACCACTTATACTGGCAATTTTATAGCAGCAATAAAATGGTACTGTTTCTGATTACTATTAGGTAACGTAAAATACTGCCTAACAACAGTTCCTTCAATCTGTTTCCAGATATTTTCCTGTTGCAAAATAGCTTTCTTTGTGCCATACGGTGGGTGGTGCAGCATGACGGGGAGGGGTATTTGCAGTGTCTTGCACAGAGCGTTGAATTGCCTTACTAGGGCACTGCTGCAATTCAGTGATCTTTTGAAATATAAAATGTCATAAATGATGATGTTGCTCTGAAAACATGGGAAGCTTTAAATATTATAAGTCATTTACGTAGATTAAGCTTAAGGGGACAGTTCAATAAGATATGCGTTGCAACGCACATTACATTTGTGCAAGCATAAATAGGAGTTCATTAATTAAAAGACCTGTAGTAATTATCAGCTCTGGAAATTGGAATTACTTCACTAATTTTTGTTAACACATCCTAGGATATACTAAAAAAATTATTTAGGGGCATATTTATCAATCATTTTAGATCTGATAATTATAATTTGTTATCGCCGCTAATTGCAACAATTAGAAATTATGTACCGTCCAAATGTGTCAAAAATCACATCCAGGGACAGGGTCCCTGTGATGTGTGATGTAAAATCTATGAGGGACTGTTTCTGCTGTCAGACGATGAGGGACCATGGAATATATTGGAGATATCTGCTGTGGTCTCTCCATGTTACATTCGCAGGATATGTTATATTTGTGGACACTCCCCAAAAAGTGTGTTTTGGGGGGATATTCTGCAAATATTATTTGATACATAGGCCTTTTAATCTCTATATTCAGATATAATCATTAACAAGGGCCTATTAATTGAATCGCTCGTGGTACATTTCATGCGGAAAAGTAACAATTGAGGCCTGTGTCATACTTAACTGTTTGTATCATGTCTCCAAGAGATTAAGGTAGCGGAGCACCAGGTGGGAGGAATGGGGAGTGGTGCAGAAAATTGCATGATAAAAGCCATGCTCCTACAATGCAATGCATCAATTTGCGGCATTATGGATGTGAATGTGATTCACAGATTCTGAATATGTTCTCTCCTAGGAGCCGGAATAAATCCCTCAAATTCAGAAGTCTCCTAGAACGCAAGTATGGCTCATGTTGTCTCCTACAAAAACTTTTTTTTTAAAAACAATTTATTAATAGTCCAAATCAACAACTTCTCACTACTAAACAAGTACTTCAACTAATTTGCCTAAATAAAAACTAGGTCACAATTTCTTGTTGCTTATTAGTAGGCTAGACAGTTGGTTTACTGCATAATCAAATAAGCCACTGTTTGTCACAAACAATATGCCAGACAGTGATTGTATAGTTCAATCAAATTAATCTCTGTCAAAGACAATGTGTTGCAGAGCAAAGAATGTCTAGATCAGTGTCAGATTACAGAATACAGAATGTCTTTAGCAGTACAAAGAAAGTGGAAACTAAAGGGATTAACTTCATATAATATCAAAAGACTTTATAGACAAAGGAATAAAAAACAAAAAAAAAACTTCAAAGTAATCACAACATTAAACACAACAGAACAAATGCAAACAACACTTACGAATGTGTGACAAGACCACTCCTGTCTTAAATCTGTAGCTAATCCTACTCTACCAGCGCTACCAGCATTGCTCTTTATAACAAATTTAACATACTCATATTTGGCAGACAAACCCTGAAAGCAGGCCCTGGAAGGACAGTTATTATGTCCATCATCACAATAACACTAATAAAAGAATAATGCTCCTGTCTTTTTTCCTCTCTTTGAAGGGTTATAATTTTTTTTGGTTTATTACATTTAATATTGCATGCAAGTCTTTACTGCAATTGTGTGTATTGTAATTGGCATTAAAATGGATGGATGGATCTGCTGTAAACTCCACATCTAAGTGGGCCTTTGAAGCAATGTCCGGAAGACTCTGGAATTTCAGTGATTTCTCATGCACCCTCATTAGAGTATACTACACTACTGCCTGCTACCCCAAAGAAGTGGACAGAGGCTTGGTGACGTGATTCACAATGAATTGCATAATAGTGGCCCCACCCACTGCTGCTTCAAGGCACAAATTGCAGAATTATAGTGTGGGGGTGGAGCCACAATGACACAAATCACATCATCATGCCTTTTACGCTAGCCATCTGGATGTATAAACCACAGAGTAGAATGCTGAAGCATTGTGGATGTATAAAACAAAGAGTAGAATGCTGTAGCATTTTTTTTTTTTTTAAAGTACCCATATTTTGGGAACTCATATATATGATTTCCATTGAAAAAAAATAATTTCTTCTTGAGAACAAGGCATTGTTGGACGTTTTATTTTTTGCACACAATATATAGATGATATATCGGTTATATGGGGAAGCACTAAAGAAGTATTTGTTACTGTTACGACTGAAATAAACCATATGGATGATATCATTCAATTTATTTTTGATTGCAGTATGGAAGCTATACATTATCTGGATGTTCTGATTTGAAGAAATGGAAACAAATTGGATACAAATATTTAGAGCAAGTCATAAGGGTTGTGTATAGGAGACCGGCAGTCGGGATGCTAGCTGTCAAAAGACCGACAGCAACATCCCAATGCTAAGGATTTTGACAGGTGGTAGGTAAGTATACTAACCCTCCCACCTTCACACCCTAACCCTCCTGTTCCCGCACCCTAACCCTCCTAGTTAATGCCTAACTCTAATCCCCCTGGTGGTGCCTAACCCTAACCTTCCACCCACACAGCCTAACCCCCCCACCCCGTATTGCCAAACCCTCCCCCCATGGCTAACATGAGGTGCCATGCTTACAATCGGAATGCCGGCTGTCGGGATCTGGCATTGGCATCTCACCTGATGTCACCTGGTGCCGGTGTTGTGGCCGCATGTCGGGATTCCAGCTCCGGGATTTCTCCCGTTGACATCCTGATCGTCGGTAAAGTATCTACATCCCAGCCATAATACATATCTACATACCAACAGCCATCACCTGGTGGCTATGAAGGAAGACCTTTCCTATTCACAAGTTCTCAGTAAAATAACAGAGAGGAAGAAACCATCGAGCATATAGATAACTTACTGCAGAAGTTCATTAATAAGGGCAGTGATCCTCATGAATTAAAGATGGCAAAGTCCAAAGTATTATCCAGAAATTTGGGGCAATCCTGCATATTGCATAGGATTGTGTAAAAAAATCTGCAATGTTTGCAGTTCACAGATCACAGATTCTGACTAAAAAGTGATTGGAATTGGTTAATCAGGTTGTCCAACATGTTGGATCTCACAGACCAATTGGGGCTGTAGATTGCCAGTGAATGGTAAAAAAATCAGCAGATTTGCAAACCACTAATATATACTGTATATATGATTGGCAGATCGGTGGTCTTTCCTGAAAATGATCAACAAATCACAAAAAAAAAATATTGGCAATGTATGGGCGCAGATTGGTGGATTGTTGAATGTTTAAAATGGGGAAAAAAACCTACAGAATCTGTAAAATTTTTTTTGTAAATACTGATGTATGGACCCCGTAAGGTGCCTGGGTGCTGTAAATGTATAGAGTGCACCTATATTTAGAGAAGAGGATCCCTATTAGACATATTCTCATGTGTACTAGCCATTTTGTCATTTATTTGATTAGGTGTCCATATGACTTTGCATATATGGCTAAAAGTACTAGCTTATTTAAAGAGAGAATTGCCCACCGTTGTTCCTTAGTTTGACTTGTACTTTAAAGAATTTAGGCACTCATTAGCCACTTTAATCTTCAGAATAGTAGATGATGTACCTAAGTCACACCAGAGGGGAGATAGAGGGCATGATTCAGCAAGGAACGCAGTTGCTTATACGCACGCAATTGGACGATTGTTGCTTACTGCACATGCCCTTCACTGCGACGTCTTACGATTGCAATGAGCACACAGCGTCATTACACACCATTCGGGGGTGTGACAGGGGGGTGGTCAGAGAAACGCAGGTGTGCCAGTGCATTATTACGCCATTACAAGGACGTGCATAATAAAGCCACTGTGACGGTAGATGCAGCTTGAGCCCTAGATACACTCATAAAGTTTAGAAATTTCTGAGTGAGGTCTGGTCAGCCACTATTGTGTGTACGGTTCCGATGGTTCTCGATGTTACCGATTATTTTTCTACGTTGGCCATGTATATAGATGTGAGTAAGGCGAAGTGGGCGTCCTTATGTTAGGCTGCGATCGCAATGCGAATGCAGACAAGTGCATTGCGTGCGTATAAGCAGAATAGCGATCCATAGTGAAGCAGGCCCAGAGATTGAAAGCTTCTTAATTTAGAGGCCCAATAGATACATTTTCTCAATACAATAGCCCCATTTGACCTAAATGAGAACCTATGGTTGTCATGGTTTGTGTCATTTATCCCAACATTATTGTGATAGTTTGCTCCAGACTAAATTAAGTATTATTTCCATTCCCTGTATTTGCCTTAATTATCATATATATTAAAATATATGTACGTCCTAGCTTGGAGTTATTTGTATACTGTGTTTAAAATTGTATTGTCTTGGTTCAGGTATAGTTAAAAGTAAGTGTCCTTAATAATACACATAATATAGGCATTAATCGTCTGATTCCTAATATAGTAACTAAGCACCTATTGGAACAGTAGAATGTTGTCCACTCTCTAGTAAGTTTAATATGGTAATTAATAGCATTTAATAGTGCCAATGTATTTCTCATGATGAATCATAGTTGCTTGTTGCACATCTTGAAGTATTATGTTATCATCTTGTGATTATGTCTAGTTTATTCACTAGAGGTGATGGTGTAATTTTTTGGATACCCAACTGGCCATCTAATCACATAGTGCATCACATTACGTGACACACGCTGATAACGTGCAAAGTGTGATGAGCGTTGATTATGTAAGCAGAAGTCAGACAGGAGCCGTCGGTGGACATGCATGTGGGTATCAAACAGTAGTTAAGTAAGATTATATCGTATACACTTGTCCCTGATGAAAGTAATTAAACATAACTGAATTGTCAAAGTAACTTGATCCAGACTTTGGTAATTATTTGTCTTTTAAGTGCCTTCCTTATAAGGATTTATGTATTTGAAAAAGCTTTGCTTTCTCTAGGAGGACACCATGAGTGACGACAATTACTTGTATGTATAAGTATATTTTTTCAATTAATATATTTATTATATATATATATATATCTATATCTATATTTCAAAACAACAATCATACAGGATGGGCCTCTGTAAACTATACACTGAAGTAATCTTTTTATCAAGTCCAGTTTTGTATCCGTCAGCTAACAAGTTTACTATTTCATTACCTTCATGGGTCCAGTATAAAGATTCTTCTTGAGGAAACTCCTGACCCTGAAGATGCCATAATTGCTGTTATTAAGACTAAAGTGAGTGGTATATTTTTATACCTTTAAGGTCCAATGCACATAACAGTCATTATCTAATTGCTTGATGTATGAAGTGAATAGTAATTGTAACATTTTCAACAAATCAATGAAATCCATTCAATCACATCTGGTCAAGGTGAGGCATAGAAATCTGCCTCCAAAACAAAAATTATGACATTAACAATGAGTATGCAGAGGGAAGAAAAATAGAATTGTTAATAGGAGAAAAAAGCTTTGTATTGATTATGGAAAAATAACAAAGAAAATGTCTTTCTCTGAAGGTGAACAAATCTCATCAAGCAAACTCAAATATTGATCAAGTTGTTTATAAAAAAAATAAGGATATTCTTACATAGTTACATCATAATGTACATGATGTGCGACAGGTACCGCGATTGCTGTTTCTCAAAATGACTTATGTCTGCTATGAGTGATGGCTTCAATATCACATTCTAAAGTCAAGTAAGGTCATGCACTAAGCCCATTTGATGTCACTGCCACAGTATATGAATAAATCCTAATTTGAGCAAAGAGGGAACATTTTTTTATTTAATTTTTAATCATATATGCCGCCAAAGATGGAGGTGTTTTCCATTCTATTCACATAATGGTGCTTACGTTTAAAAAAAATAAAAATAAATTAATACTTTTTACTCAAAGTTGCTCTAAACCTGTGGAGGAACAAGGAACTTTGACACTCAAGGCAAAGATGACAGAAAATATACCAGATCATAATATATGGATTCCTACAAACTTATAGCTTATATTCTATTATAAAATTAGATTTATGTAAAGAATGTTTCTTAAGTGACAGAAAAACAATAAAAATATGAGGCGCACTTATAGAATAAAGTAGATGTAAAGATAGAACTTCAGACATACTGTAGTTGTTGTGTTACACGATTCTGCAGCTGCATTACCATATTTCACACTAGTGTCAAAGGTTTATAGCAGGACACTCTAGAAATTTTACATGTAAAGAAATTAATTTTAATCATGTGCAAAATGGGAAAATTCTGTCATTTTGTATAAAGAATAATAATAAGTATTCACAAAGAGACAGCATTAGTTGTCCCCAGGGTACTCCCAGAACAAAAGTGTCTTGGGTTGCTCTTATTCATGTGCAAATATACTTTGTTTTGAATAAGTGACATGTACAGTCTATATTGTCTTAGCTTTGTACACCTTTGTAAAGAACTGTTTTACAATTAGCACTAAAAGCAAAATTACACAAATGACAATCATTAGCTGTATCTCCATGTTTTATCTTAATTATATTTTACAGATTGCAAGAAAGATGTATACTGGGAATTTTAGATGCGATTTGTCTCTTACAGGACTGCCATATAATTTCTGATCAAATGCCTAGCAAATGAATTTAGCACAGGACTACAGTCCACTTTCTCAAGGGTGAAAGATAATTTAATTTTACACTACATTTGTACTGGGCCTTCTCTAAGTGGCTGTGCCAAATTGAAGTATATGCAATGGATAGAACTTAGCTGAGTCATTTAAATAAGACCATACATGTAATTACATCTCCTTAATGATTTAGTGCATAAACTTACAGAAGTTTATCTGCTTTGACACCTACCTGTAGCTGCCAGGATAACTTCATTATTATAATTATTCTAGACATACTTAAGGATTTAAATAGTTAGACTACAGAAATGGATTTATGGGACAGTTTTTATAACACGCCTTTCCCAATATTCTTCAAGCAATAAAGCCAGAGAAGAGTCTGGACTACTGAATGAGATTTTAAATATCCTGTGCATATAAAATGAAGATTCTTATTAAGTAAGTTAAATGTTTTACAAAAAGTATAGTTCTGCGTTCATGTCACAAAGCTAGAACATTACAGGTGAAAAAAACAAAAGATCCCCTTACACCACTGTCATGACTCATTTAGTGTTTGCAGTCTACATTTATTTCTGTGTAAGCTCCATGCAGAGGTCAACCTCATACCAGTCAACCCCTAGTTTGTTCTTTCTGGGCTTCTTCTGAAGAACTAATATGCAAGGAGGCAGAACTAAGGGAGACAATGGAGGCGCTTGTCGTCGGGCTCCAGCTCTGAAGGGGCACCTCCTCCACTGCCCACAACATATTCACCCCACTTAGGGCTGTGATTATATACCTGGAGTATACCGATACGGCCGTCCAATACATGGCACCCCTTCCCGGGACCTGAGAAGCCACCATACACTAGTGGAGACTAGAGCTCAATGTGGGACCATCAACTGCCCCCTTCTATCTATAGACTGTCTGCATACGAATTGCTACATTACAGTGTCAGCAGCTGTGATGGGGGAGGGGGGGCGCAATAAATTATAACTTGCCTCCGGACGTCTGGGATGAACTTACGCCACAGAATATGCATACTGGGAACATGAAGGGGCGGATCCTTTATCATTTTCCACAAGTACTGTATGGAACAACCACATTATATAGTTGGGTAAGCTCTCACGAGCATAGCCCTCATCCCTCATATGCTTTTCCATCCCTCACTTCTACTGTCATCTGCTCCCCACTGCCTACAACTGCACCCAACCCTTGGGTTCTGGTACCCTGCTGCTCATTTGGGTATTATGACTGCTGATGCAGCAATGCTTATAAACAATGTCCATGTCCTGCTATGTTCTGTACTGTAAATCACTTTTTTGTTCATACTGTTTCTATTTTTACTTTGTAAGATGATGCGGACCCCTTGTGGTGCCATATAAATACAGGGTAGTAATTATAAAAACTGTTACCTGCGCCTTCACCCATTCGGAAATCACTTCTGCCAACATGTTTTTAATTTCATTTGAGGTGTTCTAGTTGTATTGCTTTCATAGGGCCCTGTCGTGGGAGTGGCCAATGTGGCCAGCAGCACTATACAGACTGGAGGCAGCAGCACCCTCACTCACACCAATGTCACTGTGTGCCCTGTGCACAGACCGCTATGTAGCCTAACCTATTCAAGTGAATGTGGGCCCTCACCTCTTACTGGCCGCGCTCATGGTGCCACACTTATCTCTAGCATAGATGATGTCAATAAATGTTATTTTTGTAATTGTATTTATATATATATATATATAAATACAATTACAAAACCCTTGGGTTCTGGTTCTGTCCACGTGGATAATAACTGATGTTGTCAGGGTCCGTTCGGTGAAGGGCATCTAGACACTACCCAGCTAACAGTGAAGAAAACTACTGGTCTGTGTATAAGGGAGGTAGGGCACACTTGTGTAGTTTAAGCTGTGTCTATATATGTGTGTGTGTGTGTTTGTGTGTGTGTGTCAGTCAGACAGACCCTGTGTGTATATGAGACACTGTCTTCTCTGTGAGTGTGTCTGTATGTGTGTGTGTGAGAGTCTGCCAGTAACACGCTGTTTCTCTGCATTAGACCCTCTAGTAAGCACCGGAACTCTGCCACAACTGGGTAGTGGCTTCCTCCTGACACTATGTTCGGATGCCGTGGGATGAGACTCTGAGTGAGACAGGAGAGATACACCACAGGGCAGCACCTGTCAGGAGAAGCAGTCAGAAAAGAAGCTAGGAAGGTACTGTACAAGCTGGGAGCAGGAGGAATCGAGCAAGAGAAGTCCTGTCACCTACAGATGTGTCCTCATACATCTTACCTCCGTGTGATACAAGTCGAATTAAACAATGCGTGAGCGCTGTGTGGCTCAGTAGCATCGAGTGTCTTTTCATGCAAATAGAATGCACAAGCAGCTTCTGCTGATTAAAATGATATGCAGCATGCCTATATTCTGTGTGCGACTGCGGGTGTATCTGTCTGCGAAATGCTACGTTACAGTGTCAGCTGTAAATACAATAGGGTAAATTTAGCTACTCTAACTAACCTACAAGTATTGGGTAAGGGGACAAAACAGGAACTTCTCTGCATGGAAACCCATGCAGAGAAGGGACATGCAAACTATATGCAGATTAAGCTGCTTCTCCTATAATGACTGTCTCTACCAGTGTATATAAGGGGGCAGAAGAGGCATTGGGGAGCAAGTATAATATTTGTAGCACTTGTGAAAAGTAGAAAATTATGCCAAACACACTTACAAACTCATTACATGTATTCCAATGAAACTGAGAAAGTCAAGGAAATGCTTATTTTTCAAGTAATGACTGATATAATAGTAATTTCTCAGGTAGAGTGTCTTAGATACATACAGAATTTAGCAGTAATAGGTTTACATGCAGTCTAAAAACAGAAATGATTTCGAGGACAGCACTGTAACTATTGTAGTAATAGTATGACACAAATCATGGATGCATCACTGTCAACTAAACAATTCTACAGACAAGCCCATCAAACAAAAACAACTATTAATAGTGGCAAGCTTGCCCTAGCCTAGACAAGGAGGCCAAGGAAAACGGGAATCTGAAACATCAGGTATTTCAAGAAAATAACTATGATAAAGTGTTTTGTGAAAGCAGCTGCCTGTTCAATAAGCAAATATAACATTATTTAGCACTTTTCTGAATATGTATTCAATTTTCTAGCAAACAAAAACACTCAGGCAACAAGGGACAAATACAAAAGTTCAGAAGTAATGCAATATGTAATATTAAAATAATATATTATGCTATATCTTTACTTTCTGTTTTGAAAGCACATATATAAAAGTTTACACTGGTGCCTATATATCCAATGAGAAATGCATTCTGTAGGGTATTGAAGTAAATATAAATTTTATGCAGCACACTTCGTTTTCAAGGTCATTTTTATTATTCTAGAGGAGTAGAACTAGCAGAGTTTAGCGAATGAAACTGCAAAAAAGAAGGCACATTCTATAACTAAGTAATTAGGAAACTATATGCAAACATAATTTCTTATACAGATATGTCAAGATACATCTTACCTCCGTGAGCTACAAGTCGCGTTAAACTTAATGAGTAATCACTGTGCGAGTGTCTTTTCTTTACCCTCAAATGCTTCTTATTCTCAAACCGATGCGAGTAGGATGCACAAGCAATTTCTGCTGATTAAAATGATATGTGACATTCCTATATTCTGTGTGTGACTGCGGGTGTATCTGCATGCAAAATGCTACATTACAGTGTCAGCGGCTGTGACACTGTAACGTGGTATTTCGCATGCAGATACATGGCAGCTTGTGCAGCAGAGAGATCCAGATCCGTCCTGCTGTGTTTACATACCTCCGGCGTCTCTGGCTGTCACTGGCTCTCTCATGTGCTCTTCGGGGGAAGCTTGTGCTGTTGCGGCGCCGGGGGAAGTTTGTGATGTGGTGGGGGAGGGGGATGAAGACAAGAGACGCGTCGGGTATGGGTGAAGGGACGTGGCCTAATTGCAGGAGGCGGGGCCATGCCCCCTTAAGAAAAAAAGGAAAAAATACTGTGGGTGCTGCATGCTGGGGAGGGGGGCGCTGGGGGTATATCCAGGGGGGGCCCCACAGGCAGAGGAGACTATACCCTCTGGCTGCTGGGACCTGCGCGGCTGCGCCCCTCCACCCATCCTGTGCTGTCCCCTGAGCCACTAAGAACACAGATGTTCCAGCCTGATGGCCTCTCTCTTCTATGGTGGGCTCTCCACGCAGTCTATTGGACACAGGCTTTTCCTTGGAGACATTATTCAGAGTTAAGTATGCTGGGGAAATATGTATATGGATATATATTTATGTATGTGTATATATATATATATATATATATACATACACACAAGTATATTTATGTGTATATACCTGTATATGTATGTTTATAATATATGTGTGTGTGTATATATATTTATTTATGTGTGTTCTATATATCTCTCAATGGGCCTGATATGGAGGTGGACAGTAATACAGTAGTGAGAATTTATGCTACTGTTGCAGCCAATTGGTTACCTACTTAGATCCCTACCTTTTTTTTTGGCTCTAATCCACCGTGGTGCCGTACAAGTAGCACTTTCGAGCGGATATCGGCTGCACCATTGGACATTGTTTTCACTTTTACCTGAGGAGCTAAAATGTATGTGGGAGGGGTAGGGGGGGGGGCAGTAGGCAGAAGTTTTGCCTAGGGTGCCAGGAAACCTTGTCCGGCCCTGCGTAAAAATCTTTTCTGAAAAGCTGACTCCGCAAAAAGAGCAGCTTCTCGGAAGTTATACTTTTGTTAATGAGGCATGATGAATGCCTCCAAACAGTTTTTTAAACTTGCAGCGAGTGATAATTGTGTAATGATGCATAGACTCCTATGAGAGAGAGTCTGCTTTGTAACTTTTTTCATAAAAAAAGTTGTTGCAGCCAATGTGGCTGCTTTTTGGAGAGAACCACATTAATTTGTCTGATTAATGCTAACTTTATTTTTTTAACCCTGTTAAATCAGAAGAATCACTGTTGTTGTAAATTATCTATGTGTTTCTTTTCTTTTGCCTAACCCTAAGTCCCCCCCGGGGGTGCCTAACCCTAATGCTCCCTCCACCTAGCCTAACCCTAACCCTCCCGGGGGGGTGCCTAACCCTAAGTCCCCCCCTGGTGCCCTAAACCTAACCCTCCCCCCCTTCAATCGGGATGCCGGGCGCCTGTTTCCCGGCGTCGGGGAAATGACAGGTGTCTAGATATAGACACAGGTCATTTATCCCACGCCAGGATAAAGCAGTCGGGAATCCGGCAGCCGGCTTCCCGATTGTATACCGGTTGCTGACGCCCTGCATCTTATTTCAGTGTTATACAGAAATGTTTATAAACCATGTCCTTGTCCTGCATTGTCTTGTACTCGTGAGGACACAGATGAACAGTCTGACTGTGACTGAACTCTGCCTGAGCTAGAATACAGCAATAGGTGGTGCTTAATACTGTGGTAGAATACTGTAAAAAAACAAAAAAAAACCATGCTATGACATGCACTCCTGCTGGTGAGTACAGGTATAATAGTAGAACTACATCTATCCTCCGTATGCTACAAGTTGCGTTACACAACGCGTGAGCTCCCTGTGACTCGGTAGCACTGATAGTCTTTTCATGCAACTTTTTACCTTCCAGTGCGTCTTATTCGCAAACCGGTGCAAATAGTACACACAAGCAGCTTCTGCTGAATAAAATGATATGTGACATGCCTGTGTATCGGCATGCAAAATGCTACGTTACAGTGTCTGCAGCTGTGACACTGTAACGTACTGTAGCATTCGCATGCAGATACACCTGCAGTTGCACAAAGAACACAGGCAATGCACATATCAGTAGAAGCGGCTTGTGCATCCTATTTGCAACACTGCGCAAGTAAGATGCACTGGAAGGTAAAAAGTCACACGAAAAGACACAGCGCTACCGAGTCACGCCACTGTATGACACGACTAGAAGGGCTGTTTAACACGGAAGGCGGTTAGATGTATGTGGACACATCTGTACTTTTCCCGGGGGAATGAATGCAGCTGGCCGATTAGCAGTGAATTAAGGAGATTCCAGTGGAACTTGAGAGAAGCAGGCAGGAGCACTCTGGTGTTTAGACTTCCTGATGCACCACAGGTGAGTAGCACAATGACAGGAGAAGCAGAGCAGCACTGAGGCTTTGAAGCACAGGTGAAGCTGCAGTTTAGAGAATTGAATCCCAGTAGTACTATAACACAGGAACAATAACAGATAATGAACAAAACCCACAGTAGTGCTGATCTACAGGTACTCTTGACGGGATATGTTCAGTATCCCGAACACAGGGGATGCCAGCGCTTAAAATACCGGCACCAGATTTGCGACTGCTGGCATCCTGAAGGTAAGTGGCAAGGTTGGGAGGCATGTTTAGGCACTAGGGGGGGAGGGTTAGGTTTACAGTGAGGGGAGGGGGAGTTTAGGTTTAGGCACTCGGGGGAAGGTTGGCTTTTGGCACTGGGGAGGTAGGGTTAGGGTAGAGAGAGGGGGAAGGTTAGGATACCTACTGACCGGTGTCGGTAGGCTCGGACTGGGCCCCGCGGTCAGGAGACCCGCCCCTTCCATAAGTGGCCGGAACTTGCAGTTCAGTGAATCTCAAGCAGCGCATATATTGTAACTGAGCAGGTTACGTGGCTGTTGGTGATGATCATTAGGGCTGGCCATACTACTTACTGTCTATATAGATGTTTCATCATGCTTCTCTCTCCAAGGCTCTGTCCCTTTTTTTCTCACAGCGATAACCCATCCCTTTTTTATCCGAGAAACTCCGCCTCTTTCTCCACTGTACCCTATCCTGCACTTCTCCTCCCCTAGTCATCTCCCCTAGTGCCTGTTCCATCCTGTTTCCTCTCCTCTCCATGGTCTGCCCAGGCCCAGCTGTCTGGGTCTGCGAGTCTCTCCTTTCTCAGCTCCGCAGTCAGGGTCTAATTCAGAGACGGACACTCTGAATGAGTGCTCACTCTGAATCAGGGCTTTTTTTTTTTTGTTCGGCCTCCTGACAGCTCGCTATTGCGAGCGGCCAGGTTGATGGTCGCGATGGTCAAGACCATCGCGACCATTGGTTTTGCAAAGAGACCCTTGTGGTAGGGTCTCGTGGCCACAAGTCCCAGACAGCTTCTGGCTCTAATAGAGCCCGAAGCTCTCTCACTGACATCACTGGTGATGTCAGTGGGGCCGCCCACAAACGGCAGGCGTTCGCTTGGGAACGCGTCCGTTTGTGAAGCCACCCCCCAGCCACACCTACCAAACGGTGCGAGCTGTCAATCACCATCGACAGCTCGCCCCCTTTGGTGCGAGACCCGGAGCGACGGAGCACCCGTCGCTAGCCGGGTCTCGCGCATGCACACAACGGAGCCGGCTCCGTCGTGCACATGCCCAGTGGGCAAACATTGACATGGTGGTGAGCGCTCAGCGCTCGCGACCAGGTCTGAATCAGGCCCTCAGTGCGCTGGGACCAGTCAGCCCTCCTTCACAGTGAGGTACGTATATGGAGAGGGGTGGGGTGTATTAATACAGTGTCAGGGTGGGGAGGATTAATAGTATTGTTATAAGGGGGGGTGGGAGTGTATTAATACCAAAGGGGATGGGGGTGAATTAATGCTATAGGGGTATATTATTGTTATCAGAGGGGTCTATTGAAGTTATTTTGGGGGTATAGTAATGCTTTGTTGGAGCTGATGTGATAATGTGATTATGTTTTTCATAGCAATATTTACACACATTTACATACACAAACACACACATATGGCCATGATGGGAATGGGCAAGTATAGCAGAGAGACATTGCCCAGGGAGTGGTGGGCTATTGTCACTCACTGGCACTGGGGACATTAAGGATCGCTATTGCGATTACGCACGTAATGTTGTGTACTTAGCATATATCGCAGGGCGCGTGTGCGAAAGCACCAATGCGATCGCAGAGTGATTGACAGGAAGTGAGCATTTGGGGGTGGTAATGGTTGGGGGGGGGGGGCGGCAAAATGCAGGCGTGCCAGTTCGTTTGAACGCTGTTACAGGGGCGTGCAGAAATTAAGCACTGTGATGACATATGCAGCTTGTGTACTCACTGCGTGCAATGAGGTTAGCATTTTCTGAGTAAGGTCAGACCTGTTGTAATTGTGCGTGAGGGGCCGATGTTACTCGATGTTCCCAATGTATATGCAGGATTGCAAAATATTATGGATGTGCAAAAGCGGAAGATGGCATGTCTATACTGGCTTTGGATGTCTCTATAATAGCTTTGCAAATGCAGTCATTACCATATTTTCGCAACAGACCTATGTGCGTAATCGCGATCCTTAACGTATCAGGCCCATATTCTGCTGAGAGGGACTTCCACCCGCCTTCGTGTGCCACTATATTCCTACTTAATGAAAGCACCCATATACGATCACAGCCAATTTTGACTGTGCCAGTGTGTGCTGAGCATGCGGACGTGCCCTGATGACATGTATGTGCGAGTCCATCATGCGCATTGGTTGGTGCAAGCAGCACCTCACTCCTCCTGGAAGACCCTGGCTCTCTGTAGCATTGTCAATGTCGCAAAATGTTCTTAAAGGAAAAGTTGCATCATCCCGCTGTGAGGTCGGTATGTGTTTTTGGTCCTCCACCTGTGTGCGCTAAGTTTGGGGAAGGAATAGGGAAGTCACCCCCCTCTACTGTTCCACTGGGCTAGGAGGAAGCACTAAGATATCAGCACGCACACTTCCTGCACTTTTTTGCTTGTTTTCTGGATATTGGAGTGTTAGTGTTCCAGGCACTCCGTATATTAACTGCTATCACTGTGCACCCACATTGAACTTTTTTATGTCTGTATGTGCGATTCTCCCCGGTAGATTGGATATTATACTACAAGTTGTTTTTTTCTCTCTACTTCCTCCTCTGTCTTTTAAGCCCTCCCATCCCACCCTTTTTTCTCCTTCTTTCTTTCTCCTTGTTATTTCATCGCTCTCTCCTTCCCCTCTGTCTGTTTCTCTTTTTCCCTCTGACACGGTTTCCCATTTAACTCTCCCCCTTTTTTTAAGTAGGTTTTTATTATCTGTCCCCCTACTCTGCAATGCAATCTGGACATGACATTACAGCCTATGATCGCACTGCAAGATGTGATCATAGCGCCGGAATTTATCATGCGGCACACACAGGGACAGGGGCACACGAAAGGAGCCCATTCCTGCAATATGCTTGGAGCACTGCAGGAGCTACTGCGCATGTGCAGTCCCATTGCTGCACATGTGCTGCCATCATTGCCAGTGGAGGGTAGCCCATATGCTACAAGATAGTGAAGATCCCAACAGGTTAAGTATTTTTTCTATTTCCTAACCTCCCGGGGGGGGGGGGGGGGGGTGCCTAACCCTAACCTCCCCATCCCCTAGCCTAACACCCTAACCTCCCATGGGGGTGCATAACCCTAAGTCCCCCCCCGGGAGGCCCTAACCTATCCCTCCCCCCCGTCCACACCCGGCACACCTTCGATCGGTAAGCTGGGTGTCGGGCTCCCGGTGTAGGTCTAATGACAGGCGTCGGGATTTCGACGCTGGGATTAGACAGTTGGGATGCACGGTGTCTCTGTGTAAGAAGTGTCATACTTAGTATTTTTGTAGCAAAGTAATTGGTACAGATTAAGCATAACGATGCATTGCGCAGATCACTTGTACAACACCTGTTTTTGCCCCTTTACACAAACTGCATACTTTTTCCTCCATTGTGCTACTTTTTCCTGAATTTTACATCTTACTTTGCTTATAGTGTACCTGGTATTTAGGATTAGTTTTTTGGGCAACTAAGATGCATAGTCCGTGGCAGGCTAAATGGGGCTATAGTATTCAACACCTTTTGTTAACAGAAGTATTTGTATCTTTATTTTTGTATATTGTATGGTGCAGTGGGTCTTGAGAACATAGAAACCAGTACACTATACACAGTAGAGATGATCCCGTACTTTCAGTGGGCCCCTACCGCTGCATTTTCCTGGTAGGCCTTTCATGTCTCAGTCTGACACTGGGTGTCATTATCCTAAGCCTGTTGGGATGCCGGTGTCAGGATTTTTACCATCGGGATCCCGAGTGCCGGCATCCCGTACCCATCTCCTCTGGGACAGTAGCAGGTAATGAGGAAAGCTCACAGTAATGCAGTGACTAGGAGCATAGGTGTAGCTACAGACTGTCAGGAGAATTCCCAGCAGCGCTGAGACTCAGTAATCACTGGAGATATTTGCGGAAAACTGTAAACAGGAGCCAGGAAATACCAGTAAAGTCGAGTTGATCTGGCAATGTGCTGATGGCAGAAAAGGGTAAATAATAGACAGCCCTGGGAGCGGATAGGCGGCAGTGGTCACAAGGAATTAATGTAGTATTGGATAGGAGCAGAATGGTCATGTGACCAGAAGCAACATGGTGGTGCCCATGCTGCGCTGGAATCAGTGAAAACTGTATTCAGAATTCATACTGGAAAAGACATGTCATGAAGCAAAACTAAAGGCGTTTGGTAAGATAAACAGGTCCAGAGGGCCTCACTGTGACACAACACTAACATGAAAAAATGGAAACACAGCGTGTCTCCCAGAAAATCTTGCCAGCTGGGTGGCAACAAGAATTAGCCAGTGGGTGCCTTCACAATAATGAAATATTCAAACAAGACCTTGTATTGATTTAAACTCAAGATTATAACATATGATAGATAGATAGATAGATAGATAGATAGATAGATAGATAGATAGATAGATAGATATAGTCCAGAGGTGCGGCACTCGGGTCATAAATGCAAAATCATTTAATGAAAAAATGAAAGAGAATACAGCAACTAGTTCACTGCACCACGTGGACACCATCTTTGGGGTTGGGACCGCTCACCATGCCCAGCAGTGTTATGAGGACGTCATCACACGATGTGTTGGGGTGGGTTTGCATTGCTTTTTGTGACTTATAATGTAGATACCAGGATTCCGCAATTTTGGCTTATATTGACACATGGTTATGATAATTGATAATTATTGATAGTATGAATTTTTGATATGAGTGGCCAGAGATTAGTCAAATTTTTACAGTGATTTATTATGATAGATGTGATCTGTTACATCTTCGACATGATACTGTTTTTAAGAGATTTTATATGCATTATTCTAGGCTCAGCGTCTTATTCGTTTTCTTTTGAATATTGTGCTCTTGAGGCTCGTCTGTCTGTAGTTTCCCTGAACCTTTAAAATGTATAATTATGCTGTTAGTATAACTGAACATTATTGCTAAGGGGATTATGTAAGTTCTCCTTATAGTAGCGGATATCAGGATTAACTGCAAAGTATTAGGATTTCAGTAATGTAAAGCGTGAACAGTCATATTTTTAGTTTATACTTGGTTGCCGCGGTAACCGACGAAGGGTGCCGACGTCATCTGTGGGTGCTGCACTCCGGACGCTGGAAGCCGCTGGCTCACATGGGGATGGTGAAGGTATAAGGTACGTGTGTTTGCTTATTGTCTGTATATGCCCTGATGACAATGCAATAAATCCAGCATTGAAACGTTGGTAATTTAACCTGCTCCTGTGCTGATTTTTAACCTGAGTGCCGCCATCATTGTTCTGTATATATATATATATATATATATATATATATATATGTATGTACATAAATTATTCTCTTTTTTCTTCTTCATAGAGGCCTAGTTGTATGCAGATGTTACACAATCAAAGTCTGTAGGATCTGGTCCCCATAGTGAAATCAGCATGATATTATCATGCGATTCCTAAAACAGGTTTTAATTCATTTTACTGTAGAAAATCCTCTTAGTGGGCTGAGAGAACAGCTGATGTTATGCAAAGCTATCTGAGTAAGATGATAATGCTTTCTTTAAAAAGCATTAAAAAGCACTAAGATCTGCAATACCAGGATCTACCATTCTTAGTATCATTTATGCTGGACTAAATGGCATGTATTTAATTTTAGACAGGTCGACGGAAAGTCTACAGAAAGTGCAGAATGGTGTGGACAGATTACTGCTGTAACTGGCAATATGAGGTATGTGCACATAACATTAATTCTTTAGTCAATACGTTGTCTGCCAATAATATGGAGACTTTGTTTTACAAATTTACTTGTCTATTTGTAGAAAATAAGTTTCTAAAAGACACAAAAAAAACAGCTCACCCAGAATCATCCTAAAAATATTTGGTGCTCCGACCATTTATCACACTATTCCCACACTGTCGTAATCAGTTTACCCCAATCAATGACATCTGAAAGTTTGTGCTTTGAATCTCATGGGAGAAGAGTGCTACATAAGTTCATTGCTATAATAATCATAGACTTCTCAATCCTTTTGAGAATAGATTGCCTTTTAGCTGGCAAAAATTAATTGGATTTCAATCGCAATTCACCAAAAACTTGGTGAAGAAATAAAACCCACTAGAGAACTTGGCAAACCCATCCCTGTTCATAATGCAATGGTGACCAGAAATAGTCTATTCACTGAAACACTTTTCTACAATTATTTCCACATAATGGTACTAGCCCTCTTCTTCCCTGTAGATCTCAGGGCCTGATTCAGAGCCGGACGCTATTTGCGCTCGCTCGTTCAGAAAAAGGGTCCGGCTATTTAAATTGAGCGCTCACTCTTTGCGGTCTGTTGACGCCTTTATGTCTGAGCGAGCGAGCGAAATATGCGCTCGCTATTTTGTAAAGACGCCCCCTGGCCGCTCGCATCCTACTTCATCTCCGCTATCTATTTGATTAATCGAGTACATCGAAAAGGCATCTGAACTGCTCGCAGTGCTTGTGGTAGGATTTTCCTACCGCAATCATGCGAACAGTTCAGGCTAAGAAACAACCAAGTGACGTAGTCGATGACGCTTACGAGCGGCTCTGAATCAGGCCCTCAGTGCCTATAATACCACAATATTTAAAAAGGAAGCTCCACAAATAACCTATGCTAAGTGATATACATACCGTAAACACCCTTAATAGCCTCAGCTACTTCCAGCAATTACCTATCTGCAAACACTAGATCAACCTCATAAAAACAAACAAGAACTTCACTATCCTGACTGTCAAATAAATAACAGCAAGGTTTACAACTATTTTGAAAAAAACGGTGATTGCCGAGAAACGCATCAGCGACACACCCCCTGTGATTCTAGAGACTCCAGCCGCACCACTCTAAAGGCTACATTCCTACACCAAGTGCCATACACTGCTGGTGGATTTCTGTCGGATGCATGGACCTCAGGCTCCGGTTTCATATTGTGGTAGCTGCTTCCTGCAATGTGAGCACGCCCAGCCCGCTCACCAACAGAACGCCCCGCTAGGTATAACTGCCTAACGCTGATACTTAAAGGCCCTGCACGTATACCGGAGATCCATGACCTAGGTTCGTCAAACCCGGAGGTCTGGTTGCTGCATACCGCCTGCTGTCAGGTACCTGATTTTACACATTTTTTCCAAGGAGTACATACCGGCTAAACTCCGGGACTTTCCCATAACATTTTGAGCAGTCCCACCATCACCGACTGTGAGTACTACCTATATTTAATTCCACCTCGCATTTGGGACTTCCTAACTCTCAGTTAATTGTGAGACTGATTCATACCCAGGTGACTTATTGCGGTGATTTATGGCACTCAGGTCATTTCTACTGACAAGGACCTTTTGAGGTTTATCCAGTATTTCATTACTGGCAATATTCTATAGGTTTTTCATACCAGGATCCTACTCAGAGACAATTCAGAGCTATCATCACAGTTTTTTTTTGCCAGTATTTTATTGTTACAATTCAAGTTACATTTGCTACAAACTATGTTACTTTTCAATCAGGCTATCAAACACATGGTTTATCTTGGTTTCTAGGAGGTCCATTTATCTCTTGAATATTTACATTTATTGAAGTGGGCGGCAAGGCAATTTGACTTCCATTATTGGTTTATATTTTTTATATATTTACTATACATTCAATATGATTGCTACCATTTATCGATTGTTTATTATTTTTCTTATCTCTGATTTTATGTTTTTTCATTGTATCAATTAAATAATTGTTTGTTATACTTTTCATTCATCAATTCTTGAATTTATAAATTTTTTTAAATTTATTTATTCATGTATTTTTTCATTTATGTCTCTTGACCCTGCGCTTCCATATTTGTTCCTTTATGCAGTACTTGTTCAGTTGGACAGAAAACATTCTCCCCTAGAATATATAGGGGGGAAATTCAGTTAGACGTGAAAAAGTGAAAACTCAACATCGTCGAAGTTTTCGCACAATTCGTGTGTTTTGGTGCGATAAGTTCATGTCTTAGCTATACATGCTCCCATTTTCCGCAATATCAAATTACAAGAGATTCAAAAACGCATTCGCGCAAAAACTGTTCACGGAGTAACCAGTAAAAAGTACTGGTGAATTTGTGAAAATCTGTCTGTACCCCTTAAAATAGGTAACTGACATAGGTAATACATTTTTTTTCGTGGCCCTACTAAAAGTATTTGGGGTTCCTGTGCAAATATCTGTTATATGCATATTTGCATAAGTGTGGAAAAATTATTAAAAAGCTTTTTTCAAAATAAATGCTCCAGTTAAACTAGGAGTAAATGGGTGCAAGTATATTTTTCGGCCAAAAAAGTGCACTTTTAATTTTTTTCTAAAGTACACCAGGTGCAGCCACCTACAATGTTTAAAACACGTCCCATCCATACAGCCCCCCCAAAATACCTGACCGACTAATTTAATCAAATTTTCCACTACTTTTAATTTTTTCACCCCAAAATTGACATGTCGTCATTGCCCAAATTAAGCTAATTAAAAAGTTCAATTGCCAAATTTGTCGTTATTGGAACGGGGGGGGGGGGGGGAGTGTCCAAGGGTTTCTGAACCAAGTCCCCACATTTTTAACCAAAACAAGGGATTTTGCACAACTATCACCTGCTCTGAGATGGTGAAAATTATTTGCCGGTTTTTGCCTATGGAGAATTCTCACATGTGAAAACTTTGGCAATAGGATTGCACAATACACATTTTTGTGGGAAAAGTTTGCACCGGAGAAAACTTTTCACCAAACCGCAGCTTTTTGTGGCTTACTGAATGTAACCAGAAAATATCCAGAATCTAAATTGTTTCTAATTATTGACATCTTGAGAATTTCAGCAAAAGATATATAAAGCTAATCCTTGTTACAAAGAGTAACAATCTTCCATTGTTTGTGTCACAACTCATGCAACGTTTTAGTCTAAAGTCTAACCCAGTGGTTCCCAAACTGTGGGCCGTGGCTCCCTGGGGTGCCTCGGGACACTTGCAGGGGTGCCTCAGGATGGTGGTCCAGCACCAAATCAAATTATTTATGGTCAATCTAAGGTAAATATGAGGACAAACAGGTGCGCAAACCTGTCCACCACCACATAACTGAACCTAAGGATGACAGGTAAGCACAATTTACTTCACTTTACTACATTTTTCTGAATAACAAACTTTTGGCTTAGGGGTGCCGTGAAAACAATGCTGATACTCTAGGGCAGAGGTTCTCAAACTTTTTTGCTCTGGGACCTCATCTAACAATAAAATTATTACAGGACCCCAGCATGTTACTGCAGAATGACTGCCACATATGTGGTCAGCAGACCGCTCATGCACAGTAACACTATGGAGACACAAAACTGTGAGGTGTCCGATAATGCGATCATTTCATTTTTAACACATTGCAGGGACGAGCTATTTTCGAAGCCCCTGTCCCTGCAAGGTGAGGCAGAAAGTAACTGAGGACACAGTGGGTTACTGGTGAGGCAAAGGGTGACGTAGGAGACAGTGGATAATAGGGAGAAACTGTGGGTGACAGGGAGAAACAGAGGGTGACAGGGGTGAGGAAGATGGTGGCAGAGGGTGGCATGGAAAGGCAGAGGGTGACCGGGGAGGCAATAGGTGACGTAGGAGGCAGTGGGTAATAGGGAGAAGCTGTGGGTGATGGGGAGGCAGAGGGTGTCTGATGGTTCCTTGGATCTCTCAGCCAGTGATCCGAGGAGTCTGAAATAACAGACAGTTCAACTGGTTTCACTCTCCGCAGATCACTGGCTGAGATATCAGAGGAGTCATCAACCTGACCCCATGTGAGTCGCGAACTCAAGCTGAGATTTCCGCGACCCACTTTGGGGTCACGACCCACAGTTTGAGAACTGCTGCTCTAGGGCGCCGTAATTCAAAAAAGTTTGTAGACGACTACCTAGCAAATTTAACACAAATGTAACAAATTTATAAAATTACTGTTCCAGTTCCGTGAATATACAATTAGAACAGAGCTGATCACTGAAAGACTACACTTGTAGTCACTGAGATAATAACCATTATCCTCAGCAACAAGTGAAGTTCTTTAAACAACTGAGTATGTGTAGTCAAATCTATTTAAAGTTAATTTCACATTAAGGTGTGTATCAGTGTTCATCATTAAAGAAGCTGAGACAAATAGCTATCTTTGACTAAAAATAAGTATCCAATAATAAACAGAAAAGGCTAGATCTCATAGTGGTTATAAAAAGATTTCCCAATATATTGCATAAAGTGAATTGTACTGCTACATGGCATGTATCACAGAACCATATTTATTCAGTATAACTTTCTTTTGATAAGTGTCCTAAATCCTGTATATGAATATAAGCTCCCAAACAAGTATAACATGCTTCAAGATTTATTTTCAGTGGCTGAGTTAAAAGGTATAATTAAGCCTAGTTTGTAATGTGCAACATGTAAGCAGCAATCATATAGTAAAATGTTCTCTGCAAAATGAAAAGAAATCCAACAAAAGATGACAGATTGCCTAAAATATCTTTAGACTTAAGTAAAAAATAAAAAGCATATGAATCACAGACACCCTAGTTTAAGTTATATCAGCCTGCAATTGAAAGCAAAACAAAGGGACAGAGGTGGTTTGCGCTTGCAGCAAGAGCAGATCAGTCAAGAAACTGAGAAACTTCAAAGAACACCCTGTAACAAAATGTATATATTAAATATGCTTATTTTGTATGCTTTCTGATTGATGCCTCTTTGCACAATTCCACAATTTAGAGGGTTGAGTCAGTGAAAATTACCTGTAATGCTTGTGGCTCTTATTATGAAGGCCATAATACATGAACTATCACCAGTTATTCCTCTTAATCAAATCAATCAGATGGATTTCTACATTACACCCACTAAGCTGCAAGTGGAGATGCTTCTGAGATACATACCACTCTAAGGGGTCTATGTACGAATAATCGCAGACCAGCCTTGATTATGTTTTAGCCATATCACCGGGATATTTTTATTTTTAATGAAAATATCCCCGCTATGTACAAAGGGGAACTTGCAGGGACAGCGGTTGTGGTAACTGGTGTCCCTACGAGTTATATTCCCGGTAACTTGTAGAAGTCTTTCACAAAAGTGAAAGGCTTCTCCGGGGGAAGCTGACACTGCATATGTGCACAGTGTCAGCTTCCGAAGCCTGCCGGGGGATGGTGAGAGATGCACCTGGAGCCTCCATAGGCTTAAAGCAGTTTACACCATCTGAAGATGGAGTAAACTACTGGGGCTAAACTCCAAAATGCTTTGCTCTTTGGAGTTTAGAACATAGAGATCAGATCATGGTTCCCTTGATAATAATGGGGACTGCAATCTGCAGCGCTAATTAGCACTTTGCCGGAGATTTCTGTGAAATCTCATGCATTGTGCTTTTAGTACATAACTACAATAAATAAAATTATGCAGAAACTGCAGTTTCTGCATAATTTAATGTAAGAAACAGCTTGATACATAGGCCCCTTAGTCACCTGTAATTGCTTAAAGTTGCATATGCTCAGCTCTGATGCGTAGTTGCTAAAAATTAGCTAAATCCATCCACAAATGCGTGTGCATGTGACTCGGCATCAGCCTGTAAATATTTTCATGTTGTGCTAAAAGAACCTATTAAAGTTCCGTGCTAACTTCAGTTTTATTCAGTGCAACAGAAATAATGTGAATAAAGTATGATGACTTGGGTAACTTTTTGCCACAGGACTTACATCTTGTAGATTATTTAATGTTCTATCAGGGGTATAGTTTGAAGTGGTGTTGGTTGAAAAACAAACATAGATAGAGGCAAGTCTCTCTACACTTAAAATAATGTGTGCTGTTTAAGTATCTGAGAATGGAGGTGTCCATCTACACCAATATGGGAATGAGGGTGTGCTCAACAAAAAATATTCTCATGTTGTCAAACCAAAGGCAATATGATTTTCATTATTATTATTATTATTATCATCATCCTTTATTTATGTGGCGCCACAAGGGTTCCGCAGCGTCTTACAAAGTACATAAACAAATGCGCACACAAAAGACAAGTACATAGACAAATGAGCACACAAGAAAAACAGTTATTAACAGTACAACCAACATAGGACAAATACACGATTTATACATTGCTGCATAACACTTAAATAAGCTGCATGGTTTCAGCAACCAAGGGTTAAGGTGCTGTTGTAAATTAAAGTAGGAGTAAGTGAGGGAGAAGCACATGAGGGAAGAGGGCCCTGCTTGTGAGAGCTTACATTCTAAAGGGGAGGGGGCAGACACTCTCTAGCAATTAAGGACACTCTCTTGCAATATAAGGGGCCTGGTCTTGGAAAATTAAGAATAAGTTGCATATTACATTTATGTGATCAATATAGTATTGAGCAGCACTAATTAATTTAAACACCACAATTAGTATTTTAAGCATCCAATTATTGGTAGTGAAGATAAGCAGTGCCAAAGTCAGACCTGCATTGCACCCCCAACCACTGTTGCTTACTGTAACAGACAGGGGGTGTCCTTTCCTACAGGCACTATAAGTGTAGGGGCCCCTATGTAGCACCCAATGGTGAAAAATGTATATAACACATGTAACTTTGACAAGGAAGATACCCCCTCCCCCAGCTCTGGGCCCCATAGCAGCTGCTCCCATTGCACCCAGGGCCGTACTGGCCCACAGTGGTACAGGGGAAATCCCCGGTGGGCACCACTGTCTGAGAGCCCCATCCCCACCTCTAGGGGTCATGTCACAGACTGTGCACTGAATTGTACACTGTTATTCTCTTGGAGGGTCCGTTACCTTGTGGATCAATATCGGTTCTTGGTTTCTTTCTATAGATACTACACCAATATTTGCCTAATGGCTAGTCAAGCAACTGTGGTGGCTGGCCTCACCCCATGTGGTGGATGACCACACACCTTAAGCATTGGCTCCTAATAGTGCATTCCCCCGGTGGGCCCTTTATGCCCTAGTCTGACACTGATTGCACCTATGATAGTTACACCCATGAGCGTAGTGCTTGGTTGTAATGTCATATCAAATGGATTAATTCCCTTTTTCACAGGGTGGCTGCCTCCTAATAGAAACCTGCTGTTTGTAAGGTATTGACACAATGGAAAAAGTCCAAAAAAAAGTGCACGGATAGTTAAGCAGTTTATTGCTCAAACTTACATCATGTATGGCTTCATATATTGAGAATGTAAGCTCTCATGAGCAGGGCCCTCTTCCCCCATGTGCTTTTCTTGCCCTTACTATTACTTACAAAACCTAACCCTTGACTTCTGCCACCGTACTACTTATTTGAGTATTATGGCCGCTGATTCAACAATGTTTATATACCAAGTACTTGTCCTGCACTGTCTTGTGCTGCTCAATTGTCTACGTACTTTGTAAGTCGCTGCGGAACCCTTGTGGTGCCATTTAAAATATAATAAAGGATAATAATATTGATAAATATTGTAAAGGCTTCTACAGAGATCCTGGAAACTTCTGTTGTTCCAGTAGTCTCAGATTTCTTCCAAAAGAGAGAGAATACTTCGAGGAATGGATCCCTGCAACCATAGTGAATTGCAAATATATTAAGATAGTTATATTGTGTAAATATCATAATATATATTTATTAAAGAAAAGGGTTTACATATATTTGCATATAAATCAATAAATAAAACAGCTTGTCTGGTAGTTGTAAACCTCTGGAGGAAAAATCAGTCTTATTGAATCTGAACAGATGGCATCTCTCCTGCAATTAGAAACAGAGGCAGAAAGCGGCTGGGCTGGAACCTTAAAAGATCAGACAGCAGGTGATGTGGAAGGGGGTTGGGTACTACAGGATGCTGGCACTCGGGATCCCGGCAGTCAGAATCCCAACGCTGGCATCCCGACATAGTTAGGATACAGGTAACCTAAATTTCTCCCTCTCCCTTTCTCCAACCCTCCCTTTCTGGTGCCTAAACCTAACCTCCCCCCTAATGCCTAAACCTAACTTCCCCCTTCCCGCACCCTAAACCTAACCCTCCCCCCTTAGTGCCTAACCCTAACACTATCACTCCCCCTAACCCAGCTACTTACCTTTGGGATGCCGGCGGTTGTGACGCTTGCGTCAGGATTCTGACAGGTGTCAGGATTCCTGCGCCAGCATTCTAACCCCCGGAATCCCCACGATCAGTATTATGACCGCATCCCATGGAAGGAACCTTCTCCCCAACATGCCAGTTGGAACTTTATCACAGGCATGCTCCAGATCATAGTCAGAACTTTTGTTTGGCCAAGGAATAAAAAAAAAAGTCACATACACTAAGAAATACTGAAACCAGAAAAAATAAATCTTGTGGCAGCATATGGCTTCAGTGTAGCTGTAATTATTGAATGGATTACATAAATACAATCTTTTGAAAATGTCCACTGCATGTGTATAATAAGACAAAAATTCTAAATTAGGCAACCTCAAAAAAATAATATGAAGTTTTTACCATACTCCTCTGAAAAACATGGTTATAAATACTTGGATATATTTCTTATGTGGTGTACTTACTCAGTTAGTATGTTCTCACAATGTACATGTCAGAAAACAATCTATAAAATACAGTGTAATACTTATGATGCAATAATATCCACAACATGTCACATAAATAGGGGAAAAAAGATAGTCTACTCCCAAGGTCAATACGGGTCACACTACCCCCAATGGTAGTCGTCCTAAGATCCACGGAAAGGATTTGAGTGTCCGGGACTTTGCCGCTCTCTATTCATGTACCTTTCCATACTGCTCATCTGATAGGGGTAACCACTGGAGAACTGCTTATGTGTTTTAATATGCCTTTATATACTTATATATTGAAAGTGCATTGATTATCATAATGAATATTGTGCTTTCATCCAAACAGTATTCACAATATATATTTTTAGACTTTTTTATGCACTGGAAATATATGTACCATTGAACAGATTGAAGAGTTGATACAATATGAGGATGATGAACATACAGTATATATTAACCATATCCAGTAGGAAGAATACCATTGGGAGTGGTGGTGACCCCTATTGACTCTGGGAGGGGACTTACCTTTTATTTGACACATAATTACCGCAGCTGTAGGCAGTGCTGCGCATGCGCTGCTTTTGTGAATGTAACAGCGCATGTGTAGCACACATTCCAGCTGCGGTAAGTTAGAGTAAATAGGGAAAAGTATCTATTTTCTGAAAAGCTGTCATCGCAAAAAAGACAGCTTTTCGGAATAGATACTTATGGAGAGGAGGAATGATGAATTCCTACGGTAATTAGGTAGAACTCCATGCGAGTTCTAAACCTAATTACCGCCATCGATTTTTTAGAGTTGATGAAT
The DNA here is from genome assembly GCA_031769625.1 of Taudactylus pleione. NCBI lineage: Eukaryota > Metazoa > Chordata > Amphibia > Anura > Myobatrachidae > Taudactylus > Taudactylus pleione. The sequence continues at coordinate 1,626,166 of JAUIMM010000040.1, read as the reverse complement.
AGGCCCCTAAGAGAGAGTTCGATTGGAATCATCATTGTATGAAGATCTAGTGCCTCAATGCTAATCTGTGACTCTTACCATGAAACATAGTCAAGTGTACAATATAGAGTTACATTTCACCAATCTCATACTATGTGACACATATATTTGTGACAAAATTATCTGTCCCTGGGTGCTGGGAGAGCTAGGGTTTTAAAAGCAATGCATGTCTCCCGTCCTTCCCAATTTTAGTGTGACAGTCCCAATTTGAGAGGACTTTCCTGCTATCCAATAAACAGAACATTTGTCCTAATTTGCAAAAAATATTGTAGTATTTACACAACAGGTGCCTCCACTGCATCTAGCAAAAAATAAAATTAAGTGTGTTTAAGCTTAACATTCCCATCATGGTTATGGCAACAACCACACCCATAGCCATGTTCCCTTGTCCTTCTATGCTCATTCCAAAAGTTAGGAAGTATGCAGTTACAGCTTGCTGCAGGCTGAGGGAAAAGATAAACTGTTCCATAGCTGGCATGGCATAAGTAAAACCCACAGCAGCATCTCTAGTGAGAGCATGATACCGTATCAACAAAGTCCATAGTCCACAGAGACTATAATAAAAGCACTGTTCTTGGTTGAGTCTTTGTTTTACTACAGTGTATAGTGTTGGCAGGCCTTTTGATACTGCTGCTGAAGTTATTCTATATTTGAGCACCATAAGGGACCCCCTATGTCTTGTTTTTGTGTATACGTGAGTCATAGTGTAATTGCCAACCCTCCATGATTGTCAGGGAGACTTCCTGAAATAGTAGCAATCTCCCTGAAGAGTCTAGTAATCACCCTGATTGCACCTTACCCCATTATGTAGCTGTTATATACTTGGGAAAAAAAAAGAAATCGGAGATATATATATATATATATATATATATATATATAATCAAATGGTATAATCAGTGCCATTTCCCTGCATTGGTTATTAGGCACAATGATCCCTATGGCTAGGCTAGGCTACATGCATTTTCAATTAAGGTTTCTTTTGGACACTTATATGGAACCTCTTGTAAAACACAATACATGAGCCAGCCCTGCAAAGTGTCAGTGTGTTTTCATCAACAAGTAGACCTTACTAACTGTTTTGGGGCTCATTTATATTTGGATGTTTCAGTTTTACGGCACACCTCTCAGATGTAGCAGTACACACCCACTTTACCGCCGAGCTCTTAGGTGCTGCTTTCACAATATCCCTGAAATGCTTTTTTAACAGTAGGCAAGCATGGGTGTAGTTGAATTATAATAAAGCCAAGTCAATTTTATGGTACACCTCTCAGATGTAGCAGTACACACCCACTTTACACCCGTGCTCATAGGTGTTGCTTTCACAATCTCCCTGGAATGGTTTTTCAAAAAGGCAAGTATGACACGAGTCTTTGTACCAACTCATTTTAAATTTCTGTTCATGCCTTTATTTTCCCAAACATAAGGTGCATACACACACAACGATTTTAGTAAACGATTTTCTACCTTGACAAAAATGAACTAAAATCGTTTACTAAAGTTGTTCATTTACTATGTTCACTTAAATGTAATGAACGATTTTTTAGAACTACAAACGATTTTTGCATATTCCCTTACTGAAAATCGTTGAGTTGACAAGTCTGACTGAACTACAAACTACACAAACGTGAACGCGCATGAACGAAAATCGTTCATCGTTTGACTCAGAAAGTGAACGATTTTTACAAACGATTATCGTTAAACGATATCGTTCAAAAAATCGTTGTGTGTGTATGCACCGTTACTCTTTAAATTAATGAATTATGTTAGGCATTTTATATTATCTAGTTTAAACTATGAGGGTAAAAGCCTGTTGGCACCAAGTTTCTTAGCACAGACCCGAACATGCTTAAACGCAACATAAAAAAAAATAACAAAAAAAAGTATGAGTAGTTACACTTGCAATATCAATCTGTTTTTTTATAGGAATGTTAATATTAAACAATGTGCAGTTTATTTAGTTAACATTTTTATAGACACAGCAGTAATTGTCCCGAATTAAGATATCTTCAGATATATTACTGAAATTAGAAATTAATAATTATGCTCCAAACATGTTAATGAAGCTGCATCTAATATTTCATCTTATCTTAATCCTACAGAGAAAATAAAGTGCTTGGTAAAAAGGAGAATTAAGCAAATAATTAAAAGAAAAGAAAACAAGAAAATTTGATTACAATATAGTATATATTTCTATGACGAACCATAACCTTCTTCGCTGTAGGCATGCACATAGTTTACGTGTATGGTAAGTATTGCACTTGTAGGTTACCACTTTAATCACTTACTGTACTTAAATTAATACACTTTAACTTATGTTTATTAGATACTGTATATGTAATTAGAAGGGAATGGGTATGAAGTCCTGGCGGCTGAATAGGCGGCGGTTCATATTCCGACTCCGGAAGCCTGAAAGGAGAGGATCCCGACAGGGCAGGTAAGTACCCTAACCCTCCCTTAAAAGGGTGCCTAACCCTAACCCCCCCCAGTGCCCAACCCTAACCCCCACCATGCCACACCCGAAACCTAACCCTCTCGGTGGGTGCCTAACCCTAACCTCACCCCGGGGTGCTTAGCCCTAACCCTCCCGGGGGTACCTGACCTTAAGCCCCCCCCGGGGCTACCTAAAACTAACCCTCCCCCACCCCCACTGCTAACAGCTACAAACCCCCGCTTACCTTCTACTGAGATGCCGGTTGTCGGGCGAAAGATAGGCGTTGGTATTACAACGCCTAACTTTAGTCCCGGGTTGGGATTCTAACGTCGTAATTCCGACAGCCGGGCCCCCTGCCTCTGGTAAATTAACTACGTTCCATTAGAGGTGATGTGTTTATATACAATTTATAATAGAAAATAAATGAACAAAATACTTATAAGTAATATATTACTTTCATTGAGGTTGGTAATTAAATAAAATATACTCATCACACTATGGGGTCTATTCATCATCACTTAATTTCTACAAAAGCACGTGAAAATTAAGATTTTCACCTATTTTTGTATAAATTAAGTGTCAGGGTTATTCATCATTCATGAAATGCAGGAGATACCACTGATATCTCCTGGTTACAATTGTTCCCCAATAATTTCCACAGTCCCTATACTATAGTATCGGGATGTGGAAAGTATGTAACTCATCAAGTTCGGAAAAATCATTTTTTCGGAACTTAACAATGATCCTATACGCCACCCTGAGATGGCATACAGCACCTGATGCAGCAGCTGAAAAGATTCCTCCCTGCTGTGTCCTCTGAACAGTCCTCCTGTGAGCCGGAGACAGCAGATGCAGTGGGGAACTGACTCAGTGGGGTTGCAGGTCTGGGAGGGGGGGGACAGATGGAAGGGTTGGCGGGTCGGTGGGTGGGTTGGCTGAGGGGTCCTCTGTCTTTTCTCATGCTGCTTTATTTACAGTCTCTTCACAGCCTGTCTTCAAGCTGCGCATGCGCAGCTTCAAGACAGGCTGCAAAAAGTCTAAGAAGACTGAAGCAGCAGGAGAAAAGTGCTCTATCTCCGAAAAGCTGTCTCTGCAAAAAGAGCAGCTTTTCGGAAAGAATAATTATGCATGATAAATGCCTCTGATACTTAGATTGAACTTGCAGTGAGTTCATTCCTTAATTATCACTGGGCACATTATTATCATAATGAATAGGCGAGATTTATCATAGCTTGGTGAGAGAAAAAGTACCAACCAATCAGCTCCTGTCATTTTTCAAACACAGCCTGCAAAAACAATAGTTAGGAGCTAATTGGTTGGTACTTTATCTTTCTCCACTTTATCTCTCTCCAAACTTTGATAAATCTGATTCAGATATGTATAAATTGCTTATATGTACACATTTGGGTGATTATCAGTAAGCTCCACATTTGTCATACTGTGTATGTGCAAGGTAAATACTGTGGTCACCTGCAGCGACTATTTACCCAGTCAGGGAGCGATTGGAGGAGGTAACGGGGGGTGAAGGCAAAACGCGACATGTCACAACTGTATTTGGGGTGTGTTGCAGCCTGTGTTTGCCATTCTGTATTCAATAAAATGGCTCCAGCTTCTCAGTACACGCGGCCTTTCTGCGCAACCATAGGGTTACTCAGGAGGCCGATCATTGAAGGATCTGTGACTGATGCAGAGTCTTTGTACACAGACACTTGGATTTGCGAATGCGCCGTTCTCAATACAAACATACTGTAGGTGTCTGTAACATTTGCATATATCCGTAGAGACGCAATAGCGTCCATCTCTGAATCATGCCCTGAGTTTGCTAGTTAAAAGTGAAATAACATGATTTAATTAGTAATGAAAAACAAATTTGACTGTAGTTACATTCTGCATCTCAACAGTAAGAACATAACACAGATGTGCCCATAAAATGATTGCCTCAGTGCCACAAACAGACAACATATAATTATTAAAAGGACACAGAAGACGAGCCTAAAATGGCAGTTTGCTGCTGCACTGTTCGTAAATACTGCATACATAAATCTGTACAAACACCGTATAAATATTCAGACATATTGCAAACCTGTTTTGACAGGCACGCGAGATGGTGTACTAAGCTCTATAAACAAAATAAGTTACTGCATAGGCTATAGTTAAGCAATACGCTACAGCACAACTATGCTTGGAATAAACACTGATTTGGTATACACTTTTAAAAGCTGTTTGAGCCATATGCAAAGTAAGCAACAACTACAGCAAGAGCTTTCAAAATAAAACAGAGAACATTCTAAATTCTCTCAACTACAAAAAAATCATTCTTACCTTCCAAACATATTAACTACTCTTAAACATGACAATATACATAACTTTGCTAAGCAAAGCAGACAAATTATAAGTAGCACTTCCTTTGCGCTGAAACCCTGGTAGTCCAGGTTGGTACTGTATATGCATTTAATCTTTAATTGTCTCTGTGGTCTATTAACCCAGGCGTGCCATACACAACCTGCGGACAAGTACCACATGCGGTCAGTGCCCTCATTATATTCGTCCCTCTGTGGGGAGTACAACACAACGCCCCCACTTTGGTGGGATTTATTTATTTATTTTTTTCCTGTTCCTCAAATATTTTTCTGCACCAGACCCCGGGGAAGAGGGATAAGTATGTGACATGCAACTCAAAGTAGCTGGCAAACTTCGGTCTTTGCAGAGAAGTGGCGGAGCTCTTAGTCTGGACAATGTAATCATTATATAATTAGACTGCCACAAAGTGCTTTCCTGCTTGCTGTTCTAGTTCCTCTCTGATTGATTTATAGACAGATAGAGCCAACAGCTTCAAGCTCAGGTAATACTTGTTAATGGTTCTCCATATTTCAGAATTATCATATCGCCCAACATCTTGGTTACTAAAGTCGGAAACACCCGAAAGGGGCTGTGGTCTCGTTACCACTAGTTCACACACCCTGAAGTATGACACTTATTTTACTTATACTTATTCTATTGTTGCACATGATTACCACAATCAGGATGATCGCTACCACCCACAGGCAGAGGAGACTGCTGCTGCAGCAGCAAGCAGTCTCCCTTTGGAGCTGCTGCTCAGCTGATAGGCAGGATGGGGACAGCAGCGGACCCGGGCCTTTCCAGCAAGCTCGGGCCTGGGTAATTAGCACCCAATCTCCCCTCTCAGCGCCCCTGGATGCAGTCGCACCAAACAGCCCCTCTCGGCATGCCAAGCCTCATGGGACATTGCTAGTGCCAGGCATCTTTTTTTGGTGAAACTGTGTCTAAGTCACAACGCGATGCTACTAGGAAGCACCAGGAGACAAAGCTCACTAATTTCATATGCAACACTTGTATATCTGTGTGCACCTTAGTCTCTGAATCTGTATACAAAGTGCTTCGATGCAACGGTTGCAGCTTTTTTCCACGCCAAGTTCCGTTAACAGACAAAGTCAAACACAGATATACAAGTGCATTGCGTTCTAGTTGCATAGCATTGCATACGCATTTTCAGCAAAAAAAGAAGCCCTATACTAGCAGAGTTGCACAGAAACTGGTGTTTTACTCACAGCCGGCATGTCGCGCTGCGTGCTCTATTGAGGATAGGTGTAGGAGGACATACCTGTATGCACTGCTGCAGCCGACTGACGGACATTTCCCCTCCTTCACAGGGGAGGAAAGCAGATATTGTAGCCAATACACTGTGACAGTGTATGACCATGATATCTGCTGGGTGTCAGGCTGCCAGATTAAATGTCTGTCGGTCTCAGACACATATAGGGCCGTATTACACAGGTGCAGATATTAGGAGATTTGAATGATTGAATGACTGGGTATTAAAGGGAAAGCAATCCTTCTTTCTGAATAGCCATTAACCCCAGACACACACCAACGGGGTATGACTAAGGGTACACTGAGACTGACATAAAAAGAGGAATGACTGAGGGTTCTATGTCTGGCATATAAAGAGGCATGACAAACAATATTATCAACAGATCATATATTTTTGCTCACTGGACTGGAATATTTGACGCTGAATTAATGTGCTCAGACAATTAGCCTGTCTTAGGTCTAATTAGCTACATATAGCAGCATGTATGGGCCAAAAACACACTGGTGATCCTGATCAACAGCTGCTTGGGAGCTTTCAGAGGTCTGTCTGAGTGGATGGTGAATGCAGTTGGATGATGATTTCATCTTTCCATAAGTGACTTAAAAGCCAAATGCTTGGATAGTTCAGATTTGGCCACACACGTGTATGTATACATACTGTCAACATCAGATAGAGGTACCTATAGCTTTGTTACTGTAGCAGTAATAATTACAAGGTTGTATTTTGCAGGATTTGTTAATAATGTTTTACTTTGAAAAGCTTTTCAGATATCCCTAAATCTTTATTAAATCTACAGAAGAAAACATATTGGGCCAGATTCTGACAACAATGAGAACGCACGGAACCGCCCTGACTAATGAGGGTGCCATGAGAGTGTAATGATTGTGTGTCAAAAGCTCCGTGTCATACACACAGGGACTGTGTAGCAGCTGGCATAAAATCAATGGGAGACACATGTTTCCACTTAGACACACGAACCCTTGCAGTAGCCCTACAGATTTTCACATTAGCAGAAGTTAGTAAAGCTGGGTACAAAACCAGAAGACCCACCGACCTATCTGACGACTGGTAAGTGCATATACACTTACCAATCATCTGCCTGATGTGCCGGGTTTGACGTCACAACTAAGCGGACATTTAAATTTGCCCACCTAGTTGAGGTGTCACTCATCGGCGGGTCCCTGCAGCATGTCTACAGGTGATCAGTGGATCGCCAGTACACACCAGCTGATGATCTATATACCTTTCAGATATATCGGACATCTGCTGCAGTGCCGATGTACTAGAGATATATCAGCCGATATATGGAACAGCCAATACATCTATCAGTGTGTACCCAGCTTAAATCAGGCTTCCTGTTACTACAGACATTTTGCATGATACTCAGAAACAGCTTAATTATTTTCACATACTAATCTGTGTGATTGAATACACTATAGATTGTAAGCTTGCTAGCAGAGCCCTCTTACCCTTATGTATGTCTTTATGTACAGTCAGGTGCATAAATATTGGGACATTGACAGAATTTTCATATTTTGGCCTCTATTTCACAATGGCTTTGAAATGAAACAAACAAGATGTGCTTTGACTGCAGACTTTCAGATTTAATTTGAGGGTAATTACATCCAAATCAGGTGAATGGTATAGGAATTACAACAGTTTCTATATGTGCTCCCACTTGTTAAGGGGCCAAAAGTAATGGGACAAACTAAACAATCCTAAATCTAACTTTCACTTTTTAATCCTTTGCAGGCAATTACAGCCTGAAGTCTGGAACGCATAGACATCACCAGACGATGGGTTTCATCCCTGGCGATGCTCTGCCAGGCCTCTACTGCAAATGTCTTCAGTTCCTGCTTGTTCTTGGGGCATTTTCCCTTCAGTTTTGTCTTGTCTTTGTCTTCATCAAGTGAAATGCATGCTCAATCTGATTTAGGTCAGGGGATTGACTTGGCCTTTGCATAACATTCCACTTTTTAGCCTTAAAAAACTGATTGGTTGCTTTTGCAGTATGCTTCGGGTCATTGTCCATCTGCACTGTGAAGTGCCGTCCAATGAGTTCTGAAGCATTTGACTGAATATGAGCATATAATATTGCCCGAAACCCTTCAGAATTCATTCTGCTGCTTTTGTCAGCAGTCACATCATCAATAAATACAAGGGAACCAGTTCCATTGGCAGCCATACATGCCCACGCCCAGTGCCAGATTAAGGTTTACATAGGCCTGGAGCTGAAATTTATGAAGGGCCTATAATGTGCCACTGCAAATATTAAACATCCCCAGGATTTTAGAAGGAGTACACTAGACAATGTGTGTACTCAGCGATGGCCAGATATAAATCGTGCAGTTCATAACACACTGTACGATCTGGTGTATATTGTTCCCCTGCAGTATCCAGAACCATGGTGTCGGCCACCAGATATCCAGATTGTCCTGCACTGCAGGCAGATCTGAACATGCGACAAAAGATGCGCAGGAGCACGCAATAGTGAATACACACGGGATGATGTGGACAATTTGTCATTCTGATTCATCCCAAAATGACAAATCATCCAAAATATCATCTCGTGTGTACTTAGCTTAGGACCTTGGTGGCAGATGGTGTATGAAGGGGGTAGCGCCAAAGAAAAATCTCGGCCTGGGCTCCGCTTGGTCTAGAACCCCAGTCCTGTATGTTGGAGCCGGAATGGCAGAAGAGGAGAGGAGGCAGTGGGAATAGAGATGGGGTGGGACAGAGGTGGATATGAAATATATGTGCGTGTGTATATATACACACAGGTGGGGTATGATATCCCAGCTGTTGGGATGCCGCTGGTCGTAATACCGACAGCGGCATCCCGACAGCCTCAATACCGACACCCATAGGTCGCTGTGGTGAGTACTTTTCTAACCCCTACCCTAACCCACCCTCCCCGGTGCCTAACCTCCCCTAGTGCCTAACCTAACCTCCCCATAAACCTGACACCCCCTCCCCGCAGCCTAATCCTAACCCTCCCTCTCTGATGCCTAACCCCACTAGCTAACGCTACCCTCCACCTGAACCCCAATACTTACCTTTGGGATGCCGACGGTCGGGATATTGGTGCCGGGATTTTGGCACCGGTATTACATCCCATATATACACACTGCAGCAGGTCCGGCACTCCCGTACAAAAAATTATACCGTCTGACAGTGCCCACAAAATAAATCCATACATAGATCAAAGTTGCAGCACTCAGGAATAATATATGAGCATATATAGATTGATAAATAGATAGATAGATATGAGATAGATAGATATGAGATAGATACATATGAGATAGATAGATATGAGTAGGATAGATAGATATGAGTAGGACAGATATATGATAGATAGATATGAGATAGATATAAGATAGATATAAGATAGATAGATATGAGATAGATAGATAGATAGATAGATATGAGATAGATAGATATGAGATAGATAGATAGATAGATAGATAGATAGATAGATAGATAGATAGATAGATATGAGATAGATAGAGAGATATGAGAAAGATAGATAGATAGATAGATACATACATACATACATACATAGATAGATATTAGAGAGATAGATATGAGATAGATAGACAGACAGACAGACAGACAGACTGCCCCAGGGGAAGGTCATAACACACAAAGAAGAGCAGCACCAGACATTACACTGTGACTGACTTGCTAGATTAATGTAGACTTTACCTTACAGATGGTTATAGCTGCCAAGTGCCCATGTGTTTCTCAGCCAGCTTCCATCGATGTTTTTGCTATCTCTCTGATGGGTTTGTTTTGATTTTTCAGCCTAATGATGGCTTGCTTCACTGATAGTGACAGCTCTTTGGATCTCATATTGAGAGTCGACAGCAACTGATTCCAAATGCAAATGTCACACCTAGAATCAACTCCAGACCTTTTACCTGCTTAATTAATAATAAAATAACGAGGGAATAGCCCACACCTGTCCATGAAATAGCTTTTGAGTTGATAGTCCCATTACTTTTGGCCCCTTAAAAAGTGGGAGGCACATATAGAAACCGTTGTAATTCCTACATCGTTCACCTGATTTAGATGTAATAACCCTCAAATTAAATCTGAAAGTCTGCAGTTAATGCACGTCTTGTTTATTTCATTTCAAAGCCATTGTGGTGGTGAATAGAGGCCAAAATATGAAAATTCTGTCAATGTCCCAATATTTATGCACCTGACTGTATGTATATCTTTTACAACCCAGTATAATGTTAATGTTGATTCAAATTGTAAAGCGCGTCGGAATTCGCAGTGCTATATAAGAAACTGTTAATAAATAAATAATAAATACTACACAATATTGAAAATGTCCAAACAAGAAATTTGATTGCTTTAGAGTAAATTGGTCATAAAACGCTATGGGTGTGCCCAAGATCACCTCCATGCCTGAATGTTTGATGAAAAAAAAAAAAGTATAAGATTGTGCGTGGCCCATGTGTGAAGTCGACAGTTGCACTAATTATGCCCCATGTAACCTGGCTTTTTGGCTTGAGGGGCACTTATTTACCATCACAAATTAGATGGGTTTGGCATGTGGTGGACACAATTACTTTTAACTCCACATATCCTGATCTGCCAATAATTTATTTTGCTGGCTAATTGCTTTATGCTTTGCAATATTCTAATAAATTTGTAATCTATCATGAGTTCACTGATAAGTGCTTGAATTAACAGAATTATATTAGAATTATTTCTAACTGTATGAAGCTATTGAGTATTTTTTTATGTATCTTTTCAATCTAAAAATGTTAGAAGTTTCTCATATCAGTTGCAGAGGTTTTATTTATTTATTTTTTAAAATAATTTTGTACCTGTTCAGCGGCAATTTTGTGTTTGTCTAATAGATGTCTTGGATTTTCTTAGATTAAACAATATCCAGTAAAGCCAGTATCAAAAGAATGTAGACTAAGCCACTTTATAAATGAATTTACATTAAATTGCCTTATTTACAACATATATGTAAAACATTTCTATGGAACACAACTCTGACTAAAGCAATCTCACACAGCTATTATCCTCAAATATAAACAGCAGTTTAGAACATTGTTGTTCGCTACAAATCACCTAACTTACAAAAGTCTGTGATGCCAAAGGTGACATTGTTTAAGTAGACTATTTGTAACGTTTTACAGTTTGTACTTACCTCACTTGGTTGAATGGATTTATTACAGTCACCATAGACACATAACTGCCTCATTTGAATCCATATGCTACAGCAAGTAAAAGTAAAATAAAACCACTTACATGAAAATCTTTTTCTTCCAAAATCTCTTTCCTCCATCTGACCAGAAAAGCAGCGCAGACGTATAAATGGAAGTGCGAAAATCCTTCGGGTTCAGACTAAACAGAGATATACAAGAAATAAAGACACCAGTTAGAGATACTAGAGGATAGAGGACTTTTTTTTTTATTTTTAAATCGTTGCTGTGGAAAAAAATATGGACACTTCAAGCTTCTATGGTACTGACAATTTTTTTCTTTTCTTTCTTTTTTTTTTTAATGCAAGCTTTGTATTTATTTAACTGAATCTAAAGTTCGTTCCTTCAGGCAATTTTCCTAAAACTTAGGAGCTCATTCAGGCCCGCTTGCTAGATGCGTTCTTTCGCACCCAGCGTATGTAAAACCGGCTAAGTGATGGCACGGCAGGCAATCGCGCGGCAAGGCATATCCACGCCCACTTTGTCTTGGCGTGCGATCACTTTGTGTATGCAGACGCCCACCAGCCTGTCTTAAGACACCCACTATCGCACGTCATCTCCAGGAAATGTATGCATGCATCGGTACATCGGGTACCATCGGAAGCAAACGCAGCGCTTTAGGTTGACTATACCCTACCTCAAGCACTGCGAGAATTTCAGTGTGAAATACAACCCGGTGACGTGTACTATGACGCTGCCTCTAATTATGCACGCCTCTGAAACTGCGTTGCGATGCTCAGACACGCCTGCATTCACACTCCACTCCCCCGTTTTTAATGGCCAGCCCCTGTTACCACCCACAAACGGCTTCTCCTGTCACTCACTCTGCTAGGCAGCCTATGTGCAACGAGCAAATGCTTACTGATCTTTCACACTGGTTCGCGCACGTGCACTGCAATGCTTACACATGCGCAAAATGCAAAAAATCGGCCAGCTACGAGCAAACGCTTCTTATCGTTCGGATCTGAATCAGGTTCTTAGAGAGTAATTTGCTAAATTAATAGTGGGAAAAACTGACATGGTTAAAACAGCAACAAAATGTCTCTCTCTTGGAAACAGTAAGTTTCTGCTTGTTGCCAGGAAAGTTTTAATTTATCTCTTAGAATTAGCGAGTCAGTCACAAGGCTGATGGCTGAGGAAGGATAAAGTTATGTTATGAACGTTCTAAAGGCTCTCTGCTCATTACATCATACTGTATGTCATGTGTTTGCGAATGTCACATGACACTTAAACTGAAAATTACTAATAGATTATTGAATCTGAATATAAAAAGAAAAATTAACAATCACATGTACCAGGTAACCATCATTACTTAAGTTTTTTTTTAAATATCTCTTTATTTAAAGTTTTAGCAGATAGAACAGAACAAAAACAAAACAAAGTAACAGTACAAAAAGCAATGAGTGAGACAAGTTGATGACTATCACATAGAATATAAAAATCCATTGAAACCTAAATATCATTTATACAAAACAGTAAAATATTTAGAAGTACAATATAGGTGATCTTGAGAGTATTTTAGTGGAGTTATAATCAGTATAATGTATCCAAAGATTAACTCATTCCACTATTGAAGCTCTATTACAGAACTGAAAAGGGGCTCAAAGTTTGTCATCTAACTAATCAGTACTATATTCGTCTAGTATAAAATAAAACCAATATACATGCATATTCAAAACAACAAAAGCAAGGAAAGGGGTAAGATGGGGGGGTTAGGATAGTCGAAGGGAGAGTAGATCCTTAAGGAAGGGGAGGGGGAGGTGAGGATAAGCACATTCATGTATAGATGTTTCTGTTAGTATACAGTAAATAGTAGTGAGGCCTAGTATTTTGTAATGTAGAAATAAGGTCGAGCATACATCTATCATACAAAGAAAATTATTCGGTAATCACTAGAAGCGGACTAACTTAACTGTTATGGTTTCAAAAATGTTATTAATATGTGTTTGCGTGGTATTATCTAAATACGAAATATAAAACCCCCATTTTTTCTGACAGCGTTTTACTCCTTTTTCTATATTCGGTAGGGATGTGACTTATGTTAATCCTTTCGCAGCAGACGGTTTTCTCACCCCTGTGCTAAGGCTATTTTAAAATATTTGCGCTCATCACATTCCAACATATATATCAATGTATTTTTAATGCTGTATCCACATAAAATTTACCGAATCTTTAAAAAAAAAAAAAAATACCATTAGTATCTTTGTTCTTTCAAACACAACAAATAAAATTTAACTTAAAAAGCTTAAAAAGAAAACTTACCATTGAAACTTCAAGAAAGTAAACCAAAATCAAACATTTATTTATATTTATTAAATACATGTGGCTCTTGCTTCATCATTAAATCAATTTGCACATTTCTACGTGTCGGTTTTCATACAAAACAATGCACTTGGAAAATAAATAAATAATTATATATATATATATATATATATATATATATATATATATATCAATCACAATCTCAATTTATATACAAACCATGTGAAGAAAAAATAATGCAACTTAATAAGACCTACCAATTTTTAAACTAAAAATACAATAGCATTAAAGGAGAGGGCCTTCTTTTACAATATGTGGGAGATTTGGACTTTCCATTTTTACTTCATGTGTGGAAAGGTGTAATTTTTGTGTGTGTTTAAGTAATTGACTGGTGATCAATAGTCAATAGTTGCTAAGGGGGCCATATAATCTTTTCGTAGGTGGGTGCCACAATGCGGTCACCACAGAATCAATAGACTCTGGGCATTAGAGTGTTCGCAGGGTCTATTGCGCATGCGCAGATCACCGGGGAAATGGTGTGGCCACCATTTTCCCGGCAATTTCCTCACAGCGCATGTGCAAAACGTGGGAAAAATTGCCACGGCGGCCATTTTCTGGCATTTTAACAGCGCTGGGAGACCTGACGTGGGATTTCGGAAAGGTGAGTATTACAAAGTATGGGTGCAGGGTGTGTGGTGCACCGCACACCCTCAGAGCCGTAACTAGACTTTTTGGTGCCTTGTGCCAGAAAGAGCATTGGCGCCCCCCTCATTTTTCAAAAGGACATAATGCACCCAAAAAAGGGCCACGGCTTAATGGGGAAGGGCCTGGGAAGAGATAGGTGAGGCCAGGAGATGCTGGGGATGAAATAAGAGGAAGCTACATGTGAGAATGATAATATACGGAAATTTGACAGGCCCAAACAGCGCCCCCTGCCCTATGCGATGGCATTGGCCGCACTACCCTAGCTACGGCTCTGCACCCATTATAGATACGTCCCTGCCACAATGTATATAGGTACTGTTAAGGACATTAGAGGGCACAAAGTGCCCTGCCACCCATGTGTGCAAAACGTGAGTTTTCTGTAGCGCAGGGTAATATTGTGATTCACTTTAAAGAGGCGACTGCTCTCTATGAAATATGGGTGCCCCCATGATTGCAGGTGAGTGTTATAGGGCACAGGTGATCACCAGACAGGTACCAAAGTGCACAATCATTCGAAAGAGAGATCTAATGTAAGTGCCCCCTAACTATTGGAAGCCAGGTTAGGGGAGATCATCCCCCATTCCTGAACTCTATGTTATTTCTATAGTTTAGGGGGTTAATGTCTGATGATCCCAATGATCACAATATATTGCCTTTTATGGGCCACCTACAGTAGTATGAAAGAGTATTTTATTTATTTTACAAAAAAGGTGTCACTTCCCAATAGAACCCAGTCCGCCAAACAGATGGGGAGGAAGAACAATTATTATTCTTTTTGGTAGCCCACACGTCGCGGTTTTAAGTTACATTAGTACTACGGGACAAAGTGGTTAAGGAAACATAACTCATTTCTAGACGGTTACGAGACCCATTTATAAAAGAAAGAAGAATTTCTTCTATTTTTCATTACTGACAGCTGCTGCCAATATTAGCCCCAGCTGGAGAAGAGTTTAGCCAGCAAAAGTTTCACAATGCAAACGTTAGGAAATTCTATTTAACAAATACCACCGCAGTGGTCCTATCGATATCACCATCTCAGGGTGACAATAGAGGGGAATGTTAATAGAAATAAAATCTTGAATGCTTTAAATTCAACATTACAGAAATGGACCTCCATGAGGAGTAAAATTGGAGTAGCACAAAATAATTTTTTGTAAGTTATATGTGTCTCCAGTGTCCCTAGCCAAAGTACGGAGAAGCAAAAATATGCACCAGTCAATGGAAGAAATTGGTATGAGCAAGGACAGTACTTGCAAAGTATGAGGTACATAGTTTTTGCAAAACATGGGGAGCCTAATTTTTTATAAAACAAGATTTCAATTTGTTGAGCAAGAATATTAAAATGTTAAATACTAGGACAGGGTGAATTTTTCGGGATGTTCTTCACTGTGGGCCCTGCGCCCTCTTTTCCATATGGCCGGCGCAGCCTACTTATCAGTTTATGATAATGCGAGAATCTGCCTTTGTATACTAAAAATCAGTGTGGCTGCTTGTGAAAGCCTATCCTGCCCACTGTTCTTACGTCTGTAGCTGTGGACATCATCATTATATCAATACTTACACCAGCACCATGCTGGGTGGAAAAGATCCAGCTGAAACAGAAATTCCATCTCCATTTGAGCGCTACGATTCAACAAGGAAGTTAACTTACACACCCACAAGACAGAAGAGATCCATGCAATTGCATGGTCGCTGTCTAGTCCCTGCCCAGAAACACCCATTACAATGGTCCATCAACAGATAGATCAATCCATACACATTATCGAACTCCATCTGTTAGTGAAAACCTGACCTCATGTGCAGAAGTGGATCTCTTTATTTGGCACACGTGCAGTATGCTGCAACCTATAAGATCCATCCGCATTGTGGTTTGCGTGCAGGCTCAGAATCAGCCCCTATTATGTATAGTCTTACGGACATTAACATTCAAAATTAGGACTTTTGAGCTCGTAGAGATCCAGCCTTACTATATTCTTTTAACGGGACAACTCTTATGTACTTAATTTTGTAGACAAACTTAGACAAATGTAAGATATAGATTTAAAAACACACAAATAGTCAAATCGAAGCACTATTCAAGTAAAAAAATAAAAGTAGGAAATTCTAAAGTGGTGGAGGATGGAGTTTGGATAGTAGGCTGGACTTTGGATAGGACATTAATGCTTTAGCACAGTGTGCCTCTTTTTGTTTGCACACCTGATCACTTCTAGTCTGTGGAGATGCTTCCTGAGAGCAGAGACTAAGGAGTATATTTACTAAAGTGTGTGTTTTTAGAAGTGGAGATGTTGCCCATAGCTACCAATCAGATTCCAGCTATTATCTTCTAGAAGGTGTTAGATAAATGTTAAGTAGAATCTGATTGGTTGCTAGGGATTACATCTCCATTTTACAGTTTAGTAACTATACCCCTAAGTGTACTGTAAACATTGATATGCGCAGTGGGGACTATGTAGGCGTACGGATACAAAACAAAAGCTTTTTGAGACACATGTGGGCCAAACTCATTTTCCCCACATTACCGTAGTTCAACTGAAATTTAATTGAACTATGCAGCATTTTTGTCACCAGTTAAAGGAACCACTGATTTATAAACTGAAAATGGAGCCTATTTATTATTTTCCCACGTAAACTATGATTTAAGGTATCTGCCTATTTAAGAAGAGCATAACACAGGAGCTACTATATATACTATATCAGAGACCTCTCCTGTGTTGGGCAAAGTAACTTTAACAAGCTTCGAAAAGCATCATGGAAATTATCATGGGTGACATTTAAATGGACAAACACATTAAAACAAATCTGAATTATCTTACAGAGAAGTAACTTATATTAAGTTGTATTTACCTCATAAAATGAAATAAAAAATAAAATGTTTGCCTTTCACAATGCAAACTTATATTTAGATAAGTACTTTTAATATTCACTGGTTTTTATTTCTTCTGGTTTCTGTAAATGCCAGTTTAAAACATTTTCAGAGATGGTGTTTGTGTACTTGGTTGATCACTGAATACTATTTTTCCACTTTGCTTTTCTACTTATCTTACAGTCCTTCTCACTTGCTGCATATCAAATTAAATATTGCATTTGAGAAGCTAGAAGTCTGCTTCAAGTTCTCTTGTCTAATGAATGTAAGTAGATGTCTTATGATTACAAGAAACACATGCTGCTGGAAATGTATCACAAATCATGACAGCAAGTGGAAAAAATGACTGCCTACAAATATGTGAAAATGTTCTTTTAAACAAGACAGTCATAAACTACATTACATATATCTGAATCTTTCAAAAAGGAAGTCACTTCAATACTCACAGCAACAATGAATAAAAATAAAAGTTTGGAACACAAAAGAAGATTAAGCTAAAACATCAAATAAGTTAGAACAGTTTGCTTTGTATTTTTGTAACTGCTGCTACATTGTCACCACTCCCGTCACAATTAGTGTTCCTGCATTGTTGGGAAGTATGGAACACCCACACAATATTTGTTGACACATCAAGCATATAAATGTACTTTATAACACGGTGAGGCACTGGTGGCCTGATCACTGCTGGTTTTGTTAAAGTGCACACTTGAACTTTTACCGTATCTGCAAATGTTACATTAGAAACCCAGGATAAAACGACAAACAGAAATGAGAAAATATTTTCAGAGAGGTTTATATGTCACTATACAATATAACCAGAATAAATAAAGTATTACCTAGCAGGAAAAATATAATATAACATAACTAGAACACTGCTGCATATAGCAGCCCCTCTGTCACCTTAGGGAAATAGGTTTCCAGGTGGGAGTGAAGTTTAACACAAACAGTTGTAAAACAGGTATTGAAATAAGGACTTGGTAGGCAGATTTCCGGTGAATACACAGTGGTCTTTTTACTGGCACCAGATACTGAAGAACAGCATACTTAGGCCTGGAAACACAGGTATATACATAAAATAAGTAAATGAACATAAAAAGGTCCCAGCACTCCTCGTGTTTAGCCGTCAATCTGCTGCAGTGGCCTGCAGCCACAATCAGCCATGCTCTACCAGCATTGCCCTTGGTCCCTGGCACTACAGTTACTTGGGTCTATTTGCTGGACGCTATTCAGCATCAGTGCCTGGCAGAGTAGGTGAATGAGAGTTTTAAACTCTTCCTCTGCTGCTGATTTCCTGCTAGCTCTGGGCGACCTGGAAAACCTGGAATTCCATATTTCCACTTTGAGCTGTGTAGCCCAGAAAACCCAAAGTTCCAAACTTCTACTGCAGCTGCAGAATGTGCCGGTTTTGTTTTCTTTTCCCTTAGAGGGAGCTGATTCCACCAGAATGTGAGCCACTCAGGTGAGAGACCACCCCTCTCACCACACAGTGTAATACACAGCCTAGATATAATTAAGCTCAACAATCTTAAATGACTACCAAACCAACAGTTTTCGTAAAGTACAATAAAACATAAGCGTAACTAAGCGACAGGATCAACAGATACAGATCCTGGCAGGCTGCCCACTGTGCCAGCTCAGGGATTATACTGGACTACTGTTGATAAAGCATTTCAGGGAGATTGTGAAAGTAACACCTATGAGTGCGCGTTAAAGTGGACATGTACTACTCCGCCTGAGAGGCCTGTCATAAAATTATTTACATCCAACTGTAAAAGAGCCCCAGAACGGTTAGTAAGATCTACTTGTTGATGTAAACACACTGTTAATTTCCAGAAAATACATGTAGACATAGGGATCAATGTGCCTTATAACCAATGCAGGGAAATATTAATGATACTAATGATCCAATCTGAATGTATATTTCTCTTTTTTTAACATAACAGCTTCGTCATGGGGGTAAGGTGCAATCAGGGAGATTACTAGACTCTTCAGGGAGCTGTTTTTTGTGCAACCACAAGCACATTATTCTTTTGCTGCTCTATTGATGTGATTTGATAATTGCTTAAATAACTGTGATACATTTTTGAAATTCCTGATATTAGCACCAGGCTGTTTGTGTAGCGTTGGTATTTGTGTTCTGTGCCTGCAATATTGCACATATATTCTTTTGTAGGCGTGTTATTTATTAGCAAAGTGCACCACACTTGTAAGTAATCCAGTTATGACACAAAACTAGTTGTAAAGCTGGCCACGCACTAGACCAACTTACATCCAACCAGCCAACTTGTTGATTGGTTGGAATGAAAATCTGGTAACATATGGGAGTAAATGATGATCAGCAATTTGCTCCTAAATGCCAGAAAACAGATGAAAATGGTCGTCAGACAAGTTTATTAAATGTTTGATCTAAACTATTTGTTCAAACAACAGTTTTGGTCCATTTTCCAGCGTTTGGGAGCAAATTGCTGATTGTCATTTGCTTTCATCCCTTACCAGATTTTCATTCCAACCAATCAACTAGTTGGCTGGTTGGACAGATATTCTTTAGATGTGTGGCCAGCTTTAGTGTGCTAATTATTGATGTCATTATTACTCATTATTGTTCAGTAGGATAGTTACAGTAGCACATTCTCTATGTAGGTATTTAGACATTTGTTGTGTGTTACAGGTGATGCCAGATAAACAATGTGTCTGTGACCAACATACCAGTGAGATTTGTACTGTGCATCTATTCCCCTGTAAAACCGGGCAAGCTATTGTTCTATGCTCCGGGGTGAGTGAAATAATAATCTGTCCGAGCATGCAAGTTTATATAGATGAAAAAGTATGTCTGAGGCGCTTACCCCTTTTACAGATTATTTGTTTCCCGGCTACCGCAGCTGCAGAGCATGGCAGTCAGATGAAGGTGGTAAGATCAGGTGCTGTCCGTGACTGTTGCCAGCAACCAATAGCAAAATGAGCAGGAGAGATAACCATTAAGGGGAATCAACACCTCCTATAACTAGCAAATGCCACATCTGGGTAAAGATTTTTTTCCTGTTGAATTATGTTTATATTATATTTATATTATAATTTACTCAAATGTAACCATTCTTTTCAAAGCCTGGTGATACTGTATATGGTTTTTACCTCTGGCTGTAAAGGACACAATTAAGCATGTTGGATTATTCACAGGGAAAGCTCATAGATTAGTGAAGTACAGTATAGTTATTGGAACACCTAGATGAACTACAGTTTAATTACTCTAACAAAGTGCAGTCATAGCTCTCACTAGATAATAATCTAAAGGAGTGAAAATACTGGATGTCAGTAATTAATTTAAAATCACAACTTAAAAAAATGCTTTTAAAGTAACAAATAAAGAGACTTCAAAGTTAAAGCGGAAAAATTATAAAAATAATACATGCAGTTCATTATCCAAACTGAGCCCATTTTTTTGATGTTTGAGCTCATTAAATGCCCACATAAATATTGCAAACGTTTTTATGCAGTGCCCACACAAATTATACATTTTTTCCCAAAAATATTGCATTTTAACGCAATACCATCATTCTTTATGCTCCATCAAATACAAAAAAAAAATTCAAAAAAGTGGGAGTTTTTTACCTTTAACTTCAATACAGTGAATTAAACAAAATAATTTTTTTCTCCAAGTTATAACAATCATACACAGTAATGTATATACATTTTGCATTAAGATATGAATAACAAAATGTGGATAACGAGGAAATCACAAAAAGAATCTACATGTGCATAAATAATATACAGAGATCAGGACCAGGGATATTTTAGGTTCTATGTAGAAGTTTTGAAGAAGGATAGAGGTAGAGAAAGGAAAGAATGTGGGGGAACCCGGTGGTTGGATGTTAAGGGTTTAAGGGAATAAGAGAAGAAACTCAGGGAAGCAATGTTGTGAGTTGCCAATTGTGCCAATGTCTTAACGAAAGACTATGACAAGGTATCAATAATCACTGTAATGTATACCATGCATTAAGAGGACAATAGTCGATAAAGAACAGTTGTAACAGAAGCAGGATTTTGAGATTTCCAGTCGGTTGCTAGTTAACAGGAGGTGGCTAATGTAATGTGGTAAATTGGATTGGTAATTAGTTGAGTCTGGAGCTGCAACTAGTACATAGGAGATTATGGAAAGTCACTAAAAGGACAGAAAATGTCAAATATGTAAGACGGTGCCAGAGGTCTTATATCTTCTCCAACATCTGTCTAAGGCATCAGGAAACATTTTACGAGGTATATGTAACACAATACAAATGGTACAGGAGCTTATTAGCATTTTCTTTTTAATGTTAATGTATGCTTAATGTATGCTCCCTGATCCCTAACCATTCATCTCTGCTAATAGTTGATCAACATCAGCCTCGCTTGTTGTCTTATGGGGGTCAGCAGTCAGCAAACCAGAGACAGAGAGCTCAGCAAATATGATGGATACAAGCCCACAAGAGTAAGTTTGCGTTTTATAAAGGGACTCAAAAGTAGAAGTGAAGAATATTAGCAATAATAATTGAGTACATGGATATTATCTGCCACAATAGAAGCCCACACTTTAGAGATATATTTTACTGGGTGAGCCGCATTTCCAGGTATGTTCTTTTTAAATTGGGTAAATTAAGACAACCACCACTAGGAAGTCTTATCACAAATTTTCGAAAGGACTGTAGGGCGTTTGCTGGCCCAAATAAAGTAAAAAAAAAAGTGATATGCTGAATACATTCAAAAGTCTGGGTGGAGGGGGGGGGTAGATTTGAACAGAACATCTTAACAAAACACAGAAATCTTAGAAGAAAGTTAATTTTGATGACATTTACTCATATAATCCAATAACAAACTGAGTATTACAAGAGAAAAAAAAACATTTTTAAGTGCAAACAAAGAAGGGTATAATTTGATTAGTAGAGGCAATAATATACATTTTTTTAATAGAAACCAAAAGGTACGTATATAACAAGTCGACGGTACACCTAACATTATCTGTGACCTGACAGCCTGGAATGAGTTTGACCTGAACATGGTGGATTAGAAATGGGAGAAGGAAGTTGAACAAGAAAAATAGTTTGCTGCTCCTTCAATAAAAAAAAATGTTTAGAACAGTTTTGTTGAAGTGTGCAATTTCAGATCTTATTTATAACGTTGTGTAAAGAAAAATTGTTAAATTAAGGGATACATTTATGATGTACATAAAAATATATTATAATTATAAATATACAGTATACCTACCAAATTCTTTTTGAAAGAACAACTTATAAATATTGTTATAATGGAAATGAGAAGGCAGTTGTTTCTAAATGAACCTGAACATAATATATACAATTAATTTTTAATTCTTACTATGACAAGAAATACATGGAGTTGGCAAAATAATATAATGTTGTTAAAAGCCATGTAATGACTGGAGCATGACATAAAGCCATATAGTTTTACAGCATAATTAACTGAAACCTATTCTGTGTTCTAACAATTCTGACAGATACACATATTAAAACTCATAAGTTAAAGAAATAAAAATCATGTTTCAACACAGAGAACGTAATTTTAATCAATATTTTAGTATTATCTTTTTAAACACCCTTTACTTATAGTAATTCACCAATCAAATATAATTACATTTTTTTTACCTTACAGTGTACATTATTTAGTGAAAGCGAGTTAGGTCACTACTGCTATAAATCAAATGAAAATAGTACTATTCTGAATAATACTTTCTAAAAAAATACGCTTCACATGAAAATGATTTAAAACATTTGTTTAATTGATAATTAAAGCAAATGTCAGTGAAAAAAATTCTATTCTACAAAACTATAATGTAAATTTTACTTCTACAAATTAGTCACTACTAGGTTTCTGGTTAGCCTTCCCCCTCTACGCCAGCATAGTGTATGGTATATATATGTAAGGTGGGCCTTAATTCTTAAGTGTCATATATAACTAGTAAGTAACAGAAAATGGCAGTTGGGCCTTGTCACAATCTCTTGTGAGGCCATGAAACCCACTGTCAATGAGAACAGAGAGGGAATGGGGGCAGGGATGAGACGCGGAAACATGTACAGTGATTCATGGTTCAACAATCAATCCACATGGTATTCAAAGGGACCACTAAATAATAAAAGTAGCGGTATGCACAGGTTTTAGCAGCAATTATCTGTGAAATCTCAAGGCCCATCCAAGTTACAAAAGTCCTGTTAACTTAATGGAAAACATATATAATTTATAGGAGGCATTATTCAACAGTAATTGCTGTACTAATTATTACACCCAATTTGATTAGATCTATTAGTGATAAAAAATAAGGGACACGTATTAGGGGCCCAAATTACTCTTTAATGTACCCTTTGGAAGAATGCATTCATACTGGTGTCCTTTTTGTTGGCTGGCCCTCGCCAGGGAGCAGCCACTGCATGAAGGGGCTAATTCAGAGTTGCACTCAAGTCAGCCAATGTAGTGTAGCATGCATGAAACTAAATGCAGATTTTCACCCACATGTTGAGTTGAATGCATCCATGTGATTGCACCAAAACTATCCATCCCCTTGTGTAAGTGGCTGTCATCATTATCAGTGATAGATCTGGTGCAATCAGACAGCTCTGTGTACAAACAACTCTTCATAGCTACATTTACACCCACAACTTAGCCAATGTACAAACACCCCATTTCAACCCAGTTGCAAATGGAGTTGCAACTGAGATGTGTACAAATCCAAATCACAAGCAGATACATGCACTTGGCTATGGAGCACGTGCAGTGCTAAAACAAATGCAATAACCATCTGCAAAACAGACTTGTGTGATTCTCTGAATCAAACCGCAAATGGCCTGAGGCTTACAGTAACGACCAGCACACTGCCTTTACTCGTCCAGCTATCTGTCAGTCTAGTGCCGGGTAACAAGGCTGACACTGAGGGAAGGTGTCACCAATACTGCTTCTCCCTAATTGTGGATCCACTCCTCTTCTCCCATTCCTCTCCTGTTCACCTTCTAACTTTACCTCCTGCTAATCCCCTCATGATTCTCCCTTTTCCCTCAGCTACTCCACTCCTGTTTCTCTAACTCCCTCTCTTCAATGTGGGTCATCTCCTCCTCCATGCATCCATCATCATATTTGGGGCAGATTTGGCCTCCCCACATGTAAAGACCACATGAACAGCAAAAAGAGAGGACAGCCTCAGATAGGAATCCTTTGCACACAAGCATAGAAGGTAAGTGTGATATTAACGGAATGTGGGATGGGGTATAGTAATATAATGTAGTTGAAGCTCATACAGGTATATTAGGGTATTTAATGTATTATGGCTCTGATGGGGGCTACAAATGTAATTGGCCTATGTGAGCTATTTATATAATATGACATTACTTTAATATGGCATGCCTTCATTAAAGTGTAGGAGCTGATGTGAAAAATAGATGCCACCTGTATAAATCACGCATCAGATAGGTACCTGCCATGTACTTGAGCCACAGACTGGCCCCCAATATTAGGAGTGGGGGTGGCCAACTCGGGGAGGTGTGGCTAGACTCCATCCTTACAGAAAAGTAAACAAATACTATGTGCGCTGGTGGCAGATCCAGTGTGTGTGTGTGTGTGTGTGTGTGTGTGTGTGTGTGTGAGTGCAATCACTTCCCCCTTGCAAATCATCAAGGGAGATGTAGGACTGGCTGCTGTGCTGCTGCAGCAGTATCTATCCCTAGCCCAGCACACAACAGCTGGGCTGAGGAGAGAGGTTGCTGCTGCAGCAGCAGTCTCCTCTCTCTCCTCATGTGGGCAAAGAGTACCAGTCCACCCCCCCTCTCGGCACCCCTGGCCACATGTGACACGGAAGAAATAGTGGTATTTGTTTTCCAACTGAAAATTTAACAGCTGTGTCCACATACACCAAGAAATGAGAGGTTCGTGAAAAGCTTTCAATTTATAACATATTTGCACCACAGACGCAGCAAAACACCACTCAATCTGTACCAGAGATGCCAGCAACTTTAACCGCACAGAAATGAGTTTATATGTACAAAGTCGCAGATGTAGGACAACGGCACTTGATGTGAAAGTATGCAGATCCAGACTCATTTGTACACAGATGTACAGTGGAGTCTTGTTAGGCGGTTTGTTGCATCATTTTTTGACTAGACACATATTGTAGCGAAAATGACACGTGGCCGATTCGTACAGGACCTGGTGTGTCGAGAAGGGCTGCTTGGCGCAACTGCGGCAATAGTGTATGAGGACACATTTGTACAAAAAGTTAACACTACCTTAGCTGCAGCTGAAAGTTAGTAAAACAATCTACAGTGACCTTCATTTTAGTGTGTTTGCACAAGAAGTCTAGACAGATGTATACCCTTGTAAAAGACTTATTCTGAACTTATTACTTATGACTCGCAGTGTGTTTTTACTGAACCATCTGTCACCCTCAATAAACATCATTTATATTTTACAGTTACAAACATCAGGTTGCAATGAAAAAACTTTCAAGCTTCATGTGAAAAATTAATTATTCTTAATAGAAATACAACTGATATCTGAAGCAGTCAGCAAATAGGACGTTTATGGTTATGCTAGCATCTTACTAACAAAGGGGAAAAAATAGATAATAATGCACATTTTATGTAATAGTGGTGCTGTATAGAGTAGCAGTGAATGAATTAAGCATTTAAGATACATATGCAATGTTCTAAGCAATGAAAAGTTTTTATTGAGTCAACTTACTATCACTGTCAATGGAGTCTGAGTGTGTGCACATACAGGATTTCTCAATAAGATACAAAATACATTTATTTGTTAATATTTTACTTACATATTATGACCTTTAAAAGGTTCACCCAAAACAATCACCAAAGATGTTCAATATAAATGATAATGTGATCAACACACAAATGAAAAAGCAGACTGTTTATACAATAATGTTAATAATGTTACATATTAATTACATTTGAAATGATAAAAAAAAAGAGATCTCATATTGAATGTTTCTGTAGTCTTCCCAAAATATACATGCAATATCCAATCAGGGTTGCCATCAGAAATTGTGGGGCCCGGGACAGACAAAATAGGCAGGACCCATACCAGGGTTGGAGGGGAGGGGGGCAGAGGTGGGTGGAGCTACACCAGGGGGTGTGACACCAATTTGTGTGTAAACAAAAGGCTGTAAAGCAACTTCAATTCGAATACATATTTATATAAATAAAAGCCAGATCCACATAAAATACACTGAAAAAAACAGATACAGATAAATAAATAAAATTGAAATAGCCAAATCCACATAAAATACATTGAAAAAGCCAGACCCACATACAATGCCAGGGAAGGCTGGCTGGACTGGGGCGGGTTGGGTGAAGCACAGGGCAGAGAAGGCTGGCTGGACTGGGGGGGGTTGGGGGAAGCACAGGGCAGAGAAGGCTGGCTGGACTGGGGGGGGGGGGAAGAGCAGAGAAACCTGGCAGGACTAGGAGGGAGACAGGGAAGGCTGGCTGGACTAAGGGTGAAAGCACAGGGCAGGGAAGTATGGTTGGAACGGGGGGGAAGGACAGGGCAGGGACAGCTGGCTGGACTGGTGGTGGGGCACAGGGCTAGGTCAGGGATCATTAGCATTCCCGCTAGGCTGTTTTAGCGGGGTGCGGCGCCCTGCCCTCCATCTGGAGGGCAACAAGCATCCTGCCCTCCAGGAGGGTAAAAAGCGCCCTGCCCTCACAGCCTGCGGGTGCCGTCTTCACCCGCAGGTCGCAGTGTCCCGCGGGTGTGGAAATGTGCAGTGACCCGGTCACCGCCGGAGAATAGACGCCGGGCGCATGCACCCGGCATCTATTCTCCCTGTTGGCAGCGCTTGGGGGCTGCCTGGCGTGTCCGTAAGTGCCGGGCATGCCCCCAAGAGTGACGAAAAGGGGATGCGTCTTATAGACATGCCTTTTCAATGGCCACACCCCCTTTTCGGGCGCGCACAGAAGTGCCCTCTCTAGCTCCGGCGCCCTGCGTGCCGCCGGAGCTAGAGTGAACACTTGATCATATAGTTAGTAGTGTACCTGTTTTAGAATTTATTCAGCTGGCTGCGCTGGTGTAGCCAGCCAACTAGAATCAGCACTGACGAAATTTCAAATATTGAGAGAGCAGAGAGAGGAGGGCCTGGGTGGCTCTGGCAGCAGTGCTGCTCAAGGCGGTGGTATTTCAAATATGGTGCCAGCCGTGAGCCAATCACAGCTTGCAGATCGGCAGCCAATCAGGAGCAGCCACTCCGGATGCTCCTGATTTGCTACCATTCCGCAAGCTCTGGCTGGCTCAGTGTTGCATATTCTACCTGGCTGCCAGTGCAGCACTGCTGCACCCAGGCCCCCCACTCTTTCCGCTTTCTCCAGGCCCGGGACTCGAGGCCTGGCAGTCCCCCCCTGATGGTGGCCCTGTATCCAATTTACATTTACTCTATTAGATAACTGCTCAATTTATCTCATTCACACTGCAGCACAGCAAGAAATTTACTATATTTAAATAGAATTAAGAAGAATGTGAACACTACTGCATACTCACTGTCCACACACATACATACATGCATGTTGTAAATTGATACCTACTGTACATAAATAAACACATACACTGTAGCACGCAACACTGGTGAAGGCCAATAATAGTCTGGAGTAGGTATAAGAATTCAATAAATATTTACAGCATTCATAGGATAGTTTGAACCGCTGTTAAAAGACCCTCAAACGAAAATTCAACTAAAAAAAAATATCTGTAATAATAATAGCTTAGGTACTATCTGCATAGCTGACAAATTTTATTACATAAATGCAATGTGTTAATGGTGATTTATATGAATTCTGGTTCTTCCAATCTAGTGCTAACAGACATTAATGGGTGCCTAAGCTCCAATTACTACAAAGGGTAGTTCAGCTGGTTTAATAATATGCAATTCTGCAAAGGAGAAGATTAATTATTGCCATCACAAACAACTTATACCCCAATCTAACAATATAATTATTACATATTTTATATTTTGATGTCTAAACTACTTACCTCATGTATCATCTTAATTACTTTTCTACTTGTTTCCCAGAGACGCTGTGTAATATGGCATTAATTAATGAATACAATAAAGAAACTGCCAGTATTGTTTCAATTCTTTCTGTGAACCCGGTTCATTTGCATGTCTCTGTTTTTTCTACCTTTTATATTAAACAATAGCACCACTGAGACTTCGGCATTAAATTGTAAGTCCATTAAACAAAACACAATCATATCCATTCCCACAGATACTCATCTATTACCATATTTTACTGCAACAAGTACTTTTTATTCTATCGTCTCTTGAGTGTTGAGCTATGGGGTCACATATTTAATATTACTCATTTTGCATGATAATAGAATTTGAGGTTTCTGTGCATTACATAATAAATATATGGTGAGCCAAATGAATACAAAGCAATAATCTATTAGAGAAATATTTAAGTAACCCTCTCTTATATATGTATATATATATATATATATATATATATATATATATATATATATATATATAGTGGTTATTTGCCCTGTTCTGCTATAAAGAACAGAACTCATTCCCTGGAACACAGAGGCTGGATCCCTTTAAATCACAGTTGCACTACATAGGTCTAATTGGTCTATTTGTGTGTACATAAAGGTTCTATGATTCAAAGGGAAGGGGCTCCTGATGCTGAATTAGTCGGCCATGTGATCGCGAGCTGCTAATGTTAGCTTAGTGTCAGGGAGCCATATGCAGGCTGTGAATGTAATGATAGGACATTTTGCAACAGTAAAAGCCATCTGACAAGGACAACTGCTGTCAAGAGTGTTTCTTTGTAAGGACAACATTACTATATGTGCATACACATATACAGTATACGCACACATGCTCACAAGTAAACTCTCAAATACTAGTGTCTATTGATTTCTCAAATAGCAGCATGCCATACTTACCTACTCTCGAGGAACCTTCTGGAGCCTTCTGAATTTTCAGCCCTGAAGAGTGGGTAGTCCTCCCACATCTTACCCACTTCTTAGAGTAGTGGGCAGGATTGGGAGCATAATGCCGGGAATCGAGCTTCAGTGGGAAGGAGGCGGGGCCAATATGACGTGACTCTATGGATAATCAGGTCATTTGGCCCGGTCCCTCTTCTTAGAGTAGTGGGCAGGATTGGGAGCATAATGCCGGGAATCGAGCTTCCGTGGGAAGGAGGCGGGGCCAATATGACGTGATTCTATGGATAATCAGGTCATTTGGCCCCGTCCCTCTTCTTAGAGTAGTGGGCAGGATTGGGAGCATAATGCCGGGAATCGAGCTTCCGTGGGAAGGAGGCGGGGCCAATATGACGTGATTCTATGGATAATCATGTCCCTCTTCTTAGAAGTGTGGTTAACAGCATTTGGTCACTAGGGGGCATGTCTTAATGATGCAAATAGTACAGCCCTGCCCCCATCAGATACCACCTGCATCAAGAGATTATGAAAGTTGGTAAGTATGTCATATGCCCATTTTTCAGCATTCGGTAGCAATGCGTCTTAATCGCAAAGTGATGTGAATAGGACACACTAACAGATTCTGCTGATTAAAATGATATGCAACATGTGTACAACTGCGTGTGTATATGCATGCAAAATGCTATGTTACAGTGTCACAGCCAGTGAAACAAAGAATTTGCATGCAGTCACAGTTGCACACAGAATATAGGAATGCCAATATATTTTAATCAGCAGAAGCTACTTGTGCATCCTATCAGCAAAACAACAAAAAAAGTGAAACACACTACTGTACAAATAGGGAGCCGCCAATTTCAATAGGGAGTACAGGCATCGCCTCACACCTGAATCAATACACAATAGAAATATACAACTTGGGTCCTCAATAAAGGCGCTCATAATAATTGAATTATGGACAGAAAAAGGGGAGAAAAAAAAATATATGATTATATATATGATTAGTAGACAATCGTTAAAAACATAAAGGCACACCCAATGAGTAATAGCGTATAAAATCTCCGTATACTTGGCCGCACTCCCCTTTGAAGGGCTCAATATAACTTTAAATACAAAGATGGTATCCAGATCAAAGATGTATGGAGTATGGTGTTCTTTAATAAGAAAAGTTCTTTATTCCATAGGCAAATTAAAATAGTGACGTGGTACTAAACTACAAAAGAGAGCTATTCCACCAAAATCATGCAATCATAGTCCCATAGATGTCCAATAGGAAAGGAGCAAGTCCACCAAGTCTCCACCGATGCGTTTTAACCTCAGGGTCTTTTTCAAGGTGAAATCAACCCTTAGGTCGAAACACGTCTGTGGAGACTTGTGGACGTTTGGTGGACTTACTTCTTCCCTACTGGACACCTGCTGTGTGTGTGAGGCTGGGAGCAGCACAGCCGCTGGGGAAGGGATGTGCACGTCATTGGCATGAAATGAAATGGGGCCACTGCCCCTTGTTCATGTGCCCACCAAAGGCTTACGCACTATGACCTGATCCTCATATCCCAAAGGTTGGTCTTTCGGGGGCCCCCAGTTTTAAATCCCCAAAGCCTTAATCCAGCTCTGCCTGCAGAACATTTTAATTCAGTAAAATCTGGGGCTACTTGTGTAGGGAAATGAAGCAGAGAATATCACTGAAATTTATTTTATTTTGCATTTGGTGTAGCTAAGTTTAACATCACATGACTTCCTCTGCAAACAGTGCAGTGTTTTGGTGTGAGAAATTTTAGTGGCATATGGACAAATCTGTGGGGGTGTTCTGGACTAATATACAAAGTCTCTTTAGCACCTGAATCTCGCCTGTGATATAGTCACCTGCTGCAGTTAAGGGGAAAAAAATTGCTAACCCCACAAGAAAATTGCATAAATATATGAAAACTGCGCTGAAATTAAAATCAGCCACTAAATAACACAATTTCTGTATTTTATTTACTAAACTAAACATAACATAACATGTCATATACTGGTAGCAATTATAAAAGGCAATTGATACAATAACTAATGTTCTTATTTAAGTTTCATGTATCATAATAATCAATAAAAAGATACACATTTGTAACAATACATCAAATGGCTATAGGCTTGTGCTAAAATAATTTCTAAAGAAGAAATTTCATCTACAAAGTATAAATAGTTGTTGTGTCCAACTAGGAGGAGCATAAGGAACTCAAAGATAGTTGACATTTTCAGTTCAATAATAACTGATTGATAGTTCCAATGCACAAGGTCATTAATTTACCTATACTTTAGTATGTGCCACGGATTAACATTGACCGCATTGTATAGGATCCGATTCTAGCTCTATAATACCAGGGCAGTATTTCACTGTTGATTTGCACTGCAGTGGCTGTTCGATTTTAATTTGCTCTAGTCCTCAGTCTCTCTGCGGCTTGCTTCTCCCACAGGGACCTGCCAGCTCCGTGGATAAAGTGGCTGCGGAAGATGTCAGATCTTTGCTCACTGTAGTCCTTAATCCGTTTGCGGTTAAAAGGCACATTGGTACCCGTTGGCTCTGTTGGTAAGGAAGCATCCATAGCGTTTGTAGCGGTCTCATTTCTCTCACACCGCGATTGATAATATGAATATCTTCCAGTTAAATTAGATACAGGAATATTTCTTTTATGAGCAGCAATACATTTCATCCAGATCTCTGGACTTTTTCAAGCTTACTGGGTGTTCTGGACTAACTGTTGTATCAATTCTAAAGTGGTAATTTCAATTAGATGCGAGGGAGACGAGTTGCCATTGAAATGGCGTGAAAAATGGCACCAAAGGCACCACAAATCAAGGCACAATTTTGCTTTGGACCTACGGGCTGCGTCTTATATTGACCCCTAAGTGAATCAGTTTGTTCATCATTGGACTGCATTACACAAAGCTGATTGATTGCTAAATATATGTACTTTATTAGTACTCTTCCATTTTTTAATGGAAAACATCAAAATAACAAAGTGTACAACAAGTCAATAATAAAGCTTGTTAAAGTCTATATTGGCATTATAAAACCTTTCAGAATATGGTAATAAATCATCACTGCAAGTGCACTTTCTAGGTGTAATAGGACTGTCCCACTTATATTTACCACATTTGATCATCAGTAGACGGAAGGTCCTTTTAGCATGTAGTCTGTACCATGCAAAGATGAAACCTTTAGGCAGCTGTGGCTTGTAGGGAAATATACGTCCAAAACAGCAGATTTTGGAATGCCCCACATGTAATATCTTGCTTCGAAAAATCAAGAAACTGGTTCATGCTATTCAAGTAGTAGTTCTACGATCCACATCAATGAGTAGAGGTAGGTACCACAGACGCGTTTCACTGTATAAGGGTTGCAGATCTCTCTTTGAGGCCAATATAGACTTTAACTAGTCACTCTGTATCTATGAACATTTATCCACCAAAATTTATCAAGTAAAGGTATCTTTCTCTGTTGAAGGGACGGACTATCCGCCACCCCATTTTTAGTAGCTGTTTGAGGAAACAATCCCTATCAATGCTTGTTCTATATCTATTGGAATTCAGTTCTTTCAATAATAAAGTTCAACTGTAAGTCAAATCTGTCAGTCTATTTAGAATTTAACTGAAAATTAAGCTCTCTAAAAGTAAAAAAGCTAAAATGTAAAGATTGTGCAATGCATGCCTTATGAGGCTAGAGCTTTGAGAATTACTGACACTCATAATAAAAACAGAATTCCCACATAATTATAAGGACAGAAACTACATTTCATTGCCAATTAATCAAATATTTGATATTTAAAAGTACTGTACCAAGGGATACGGTCAAAATCCCGGCAATGGGGATGCCGGCACTTAGAATACTGGCGCCGGAATCCCGACACCTGCCAGAATCCTGGAGTCGACATCCCTAATTTAAGTAGCGGGGTTAGGGCTAGGCAGTTGAGGGCGGGTTAGTTTTAGGGTGCAGGGAAGGGGAGGTTAGGTTTAGGTACTGGGGGGAAGTTAGGTTTAGGCAACAGGGAGGGAAGGTTAGGGGTACTAGAAGGTTTAGGATACCTACCGACAGGTGTCAGTCTCCTAACCCTGTCAGGATGCCAGCATCAGAATTTTGACTGCCTGGATCCCAAGCACCAGCATCTCTTACCCAACCCCTGTACAATGTAGTAATTTGCCTAATATCGCCAGAACAAGGTGCTAAAGAGGAGCAGTTAATATGGGATGTAGTGAAAAGGTCATCAATGATAAATGTTGACATTGTGTTGTCGACATTTTGTCCACATTGTTAAAATGTTGACAAGCCATTTGCCAACAGGTGAAATTTGGACATTGTTAGAATGTCGACATTAGGGTTAGGCTGTGGGCTGCTTTTACTAAAACAATGGTTCTCAATGCTAGTCCTCAAGTACTAAAACAGGTCATGTTTTGAGGATCTCTGTCTGTGAAAATAGATATAAGTAGGATAAATACTGACCCTGCAAAATAGATTAACTCACCTGTGCATGATGATAGAAATCCTGACCTGTTGGTGAAACTTGAGGATTGGAGTTGAGAACTCCTCCCTACCATAAAGGACAGAATAATAAACTCGCACATTCTCACACATTTAGAATGTGCGAGTTTGTCCCGCAACTCACAGATGTAATAGGATGTGAGTTTTAGGGTCCCATTTTGACTAGAATGTGAATTAAAACTGCGGGTAAACTAGCACCTTGTAATGCAACTACAAGGTACAAGTTACACAGAGACATGCACAGATCAGTGACATCTGTGCAAGCTTCTGTGTTATAAAACAACCTATAAAAGTGTAAAAAAAACAAAAAAAAAAGTGGAAATATGAGGGACAAAATGAGTAGGGGTCCCCCGTATTATCCACAACCAGCACCGGACCTCCGTCTTTCTCAGCCAATGAGCAGTTCCCACCATTGACTTCAATGGTGGGAACTGCTAGGTTGCTAAAGGTTACGTAGCGGTTCCCACCATTGAAGTCAATAATGGAAACCGCTCATTGGCTGAGAGAGGTAGAGACTCTCCTCTCTCAGCCAATGAGCACTCAGCCAACACATTTCTATGTGAAATGCTGCGGCTGAGTAATCATTTACAAAGTTTTAATATTTTGATGGCTTTTTTTTAATACAGAAGCATGCACGGATCTCACTGATCTGTGCATGACTGTGTAACTTGCACCTGCTCAGGCTACACTCACGCTAACCTGAAACAGGTCTCTCTTTTTGATAGTTTTAGGTAAGTAATATTGTGCGAGTTAAAAACTTGCCTTCTGTAACATTGGCTGAGTTGTATCTTCACAATGGCAAAACATCTGGATGCATGTTTTGCCATTGCGAGTTTTGGGGGAGTGAGAAATATGCAAGTTTGCATGTTCTCACACCCTATTACATACGGTGAGTTCTAAAGATGTGTGAGTATAGCTCTATACTTGCACATTGTCAACCTCAAACCCTATTACATATATCCCATTGTCTATTTCAGATATGATATTCAGTTTTTTACTGCAAAGTAATACATATATGTAAGTGGTTTTAGCTGTTATTTAGAAAAACATTTAGAAAAAACTAGTGTTTGCCTGCAGCTTCGCTCGCATGGATGTCTGTTATTGCTCAGCGGAACTAAATTTCCAAAGACAGTATTGGCATCTAATATTGTGATGTATATTTTATAGTGTAGACATTGATCACAAAATGTCTTTGCAAACAGTATTTGCAGTTTTTCCTTCAGGGATTAACACAAAGAGATGCTTCAGGTTACTAAACTTTTGAGCAAGCCATGTAAAGCTGCCCATGGGAGAAGCAGCTGGTCCTGAGATCTATGCCTGCAGCCCTGAGCGTTTGTCCCTGTGACTTGTTGATCATCATAGTAAAGCAGACGCTTACAGGTAACTGCAGGCACTTGAATTGAAAAGCAAAATTGTTAGGGATAAGGGGTATACGTGGTATAAACAGTCTAACCTGCACCAGATCCCTTTAAAATATGTGCCACAATTAGATTCCTCTGTAGGGAAGTGACTTTAAATTGGGTTCCGTTGCATAACTTTGGTCCGCAGAAGCATGATAGGAACACCAACTTTCAGTGCAATGCTGTGCGCTAGAAGTCCATGTGCACTATCTTAACACTGAAAGGTTGCAAGCAACATGAGCAGCGACTTTATGATATTTAATATTTGTCTGTTTGTAACATCTACTGTATTGACGTGTATACTACAAATTCATGAGTCAAAATAAGCTCCCTGATTTGTGCTTAATATATAGTTGTATTTACCTGCGAAATAGTTCTTGAGATATATACTGTATACTCATCTATATATCTATATATAAACAGTCCCTAAAAGTAGATTTGTCCCTAAAAAATTATATTTATATACATCTAGTAATTTTTGGCTTGAAGAGCCTGCACATTGCACGAGCCGAGTGTCAAGTGACTGGTTTTTCCTTTACAGCTTCTCTCCCTGATGTCACATTGAGATAATACATACCTCAGTTTCTTTCTAGGTGACTAAACTATACAATATTGAACACGCAATCCAAATTTATTCTGTAGTTTTTGTGTGATGCCGGAATGAACAGACAAACTAAAAAAAATTCCCCCCCAACAAATAATCTCCATAGTTCATGCACAATCCCAAGGAGTACATTTCTCCCAAAAAAATTCTATGCACAGACACAACCATTACAACTTTATTATAAGTATAGATAAATAATCCTGCTTACAACCAACTGAAATGAAGGCTAATTCACTGACATAGTGCAAACCAGATAAACTGCTAAAATATAATTCCTTTAATAATCTATGCATATTAGAATTCCATTAAGCTTCCATTATGTTATATAATACTGGTTCTCAATTCTAGTCCTCAAGTATCCCCCAGCAGATCCTGTTATCTGGATTTTTTAGTAATCCAGAAGTAATTTAAGATGGGTACACACTTACCAATATTCCACCCGATGTGTCGGGCATGACATTACCAACTGGGCAGGCATTTAATTTCTCCTGCACAGTATGTGTCAATCACTCGTACACACCAGCACATGAAACAATATATCCGCAAGATATATCTTCATCTGCTGTGTTGCACAACAGATCGGATGGGTCTGTGAACTACGTCGTTCGCAGACATATCCACGCTACACACTAGCAGATGAACGGATGATATATCATACATCTAGCCTCAATATGTCAGGCAGAGTGACTTGCCTGAGTGAGTCGAACTTGGAAAGAAAAAAAAAGAATGCACTTTGCATACAGATTCAGAGATTAATTCACAATCAGATATACAGTACAAGTGTCACATATCAAATTAATCGTCACAGTCTTGCTGGTTCATCCCAGTCAGATCCCATTGCGACTTAGATGCAAAAAAAGACACCCGGCTCTAGCCCAGGTAGTTGAGGCAACCAGAGCCTAGGCATAGGTATTACAAGCAAATGCCTAGGGTGACTGGAATGCCTAGGGGGCATTCC
This sequence comes from Taudactylus pleione, assembly GCA_031769625.1. Taxonomy (NCBI): domain Eukaryota; kingdom Metazoa; phylum Chordata; class Amphibia; order Anura; family Myobatrachidae; genus Taudactylus; species Taudactylus pleione. The sequence continues at coordinate 1,589,619 of JAUIMM010000040.1, read as the reverse complement.
AGGGCTCTGCCGCTAGCTGCACCCTTCCCCACCACTGCCGCAATCAGAGCTCAGCTCCGATTGGGCAGCGCAGAGGTCAGCCAGTCAGGTGACTGTGACCGTGCGCCTGGTCAGAATGAGCTTTTGGACAGAAGCTCATTCTGGCTACACTACAGGAGGAGCTAAAATGGCCGCGGGAGGGCATGCTGCGTGTGTCCAGCCGCGGCGGCTCCTCCCATGGGCCTTTGTGGAGCAGAGATGTGAGTGAAAACTTACGGCTCTGTTGCGCCTCCATATTAGCCACCCAGCTCCCAGTCATCGGACCAGGAGGTATTTGGTAATAGCTGGAAGGGGGCAGTGTTGGAGGCAACCACTGGGCACTGACTGGGGGCAGAGAGGGGTGTTGGTCTGGGCTGCGGCCGACTCTGAGAGGGGTTTGGGCACATGTATATATATATATATATATATATATATATACACACACACACACACACACACACACTACAGTTCAAAAGTTTGGGGTCACTTAGAAATTTCCTTATTTTTGAAAGAAAAGCACTGTTTTTTCAATGAAGATAACATTAAATTAATCAGAAATACACTCTATACACTGTTAATGGGGTAAATGACTTTACTAGCTGCAAATGTCTGGTTTTTAAAGGAATATCTAAATAGGTGTATAGAGGCCCATTTCCAGAAACCATCTCTCCAGTGTTCTAATGGTACATTGTGAAAACGGGTTTGCTCGTTAGAGAAGCTATAAAACTGGCCTTCCTTTGAGCTAGTTCAGTATCTGGAGCATCACATTTGTGGGTTCGATTACACTCTCCAAATGGCCAGAAAAAGAGAACTTTCATGTGAAACTCAACAGTCTATTCTTGTTCTTAAAAATGAATGCTATTCCATGTGAGAAGTTGCCAAGAAACTCAACATTTCCTACAACGGTGTGTACTACTCCCTTCAGAGATCAGCACAAACAGGCTCTAACCACAGTAGAAAGAGAAGTGGGAGGCCCGGTGCACAACCGTGCAAAAAAAAGTACATTAGAGTCTCTAGTTTGAGAAATAACCAGTTGTCCAGATATACAAGTCTTATGCCTTCCATGACTCCCTGTTACAGATACATTCCTTTTCAAGTTCCTGGTCTGATAGCTAGGGTCACCAGTACATATCAGCGGGCCCATGTACTTATGGGGTATAGCCACTAGTGGGTGCACAGCTACACCAAGTCCTGGTACTTCACACTTGTTGGGGGCATAGTTGCGGGATCGCGGTTGTGTGTGGTTATACCACCTCTTCACTCTTAGGACTCTATAGAGGTCCCACCCTCTCTGCGCCCATGTATTCAGAATTTTCTTTGCACAAAATGTTTTAAGCACCTGGACTGTGGTACGGTCTATTGTATTCTAATTTAAAATAAACTGAAACATTGTTCCCTCCCTCGATCTTTGGTACTGCTTGTGTTTCAGTGTTTGAGTGCTGGTGATTCTCTGACACTAATCTCATTTGAGCAATCAACAGCTTCTCTTGAACAGTCAAGAGCACACTGTGTACATTCTGCCAGTACATGGGCTGTTCACAGTCTCATGAAAACTTATGAATATTTATACCTGCCCAGAAGATAGACATAAATTCATGCTGACATTTAAAAATTCAAATTGTACAAGAAACCATATGTCTCTAAACACACAGTACTGTGACACATACAGAACCAATGAAAGGCAACACCCCCTCCCCCGCCGTGTACCTCCACATGTAATAGCTTCACCTGCTTGCAGCTCCAAGAGAGAGCATCATCAATACATTCAGTCTGAGTCACCTGGCGGCAGCCTCTCACAATGCAACATTGGAACTGCCTGGGAGTAGCTGCGCGCTGTCGCTATAGCTCCCCCTACATTCAGCCAGCCCAGCCCCAGCCAGTGTAAGAGAAGGTACAGTTGCCTGAACTCAAGGCTGCTCCTTCTCTTTATATAAAAATAAATAAATATATATATATATATATATATATATATAGTTCAGCTGCGTGGCGATGGAGCGGCAGCCAGGGGGGGTTTCTAGGTACTCGGAAACACCCCCACCTTGCGTGTGCGTATGAACTACGTGCAATAAACTTTAATGTATGGGATTATTGCAGTATAGAAGGGAGGCAAGACATCAGTCTTTTGAATGGAAACATTACCTGTCTTAATTTAGAAACACAATAAAAGAGGCTCTACGTCCTGATTATCCCTGTCAAAATACAAAGCTATATGAGATCAGTGCAGCTTCTGGTAGATATTAGTCATACCATTGCTGTTATCGTGTCCCTACTAACCAACTCAATGAAGCTAATTAAATATGTCAGAGCAGATTTATCAGTCTTAAATCTGTTAGGCTTGTAAGATACAAAATAATTAGCATTACCTTTAGTTTACTTCAACTTTTATAATTAGATTCAAAGTTTTGGCAGCAATTATTTCAAGCAAAGAACACAGGGACTGATTCAGCTTTGGAAATAGAGTGAGAATTAGCACTTAACTGACCATCTTGGTGAAACCATGCTGTGCTGCAGGTGGGGCAGATTTAAAATGTGCAGAGAGATTTAGATTTGGGAGGAGTGTGTCCAAACGGACATCTAAATTGTAGAATAATAATAAAGCTGTGCAGTATTTGTGGGCTACATGCAAAAGCAGCCAGTATTTACCCTACATACAAAAAATATGATATATTTACACCCCTTGCATTGCAATATGGTCTGTCCAGGTTGACAGTAAAGTGTTAATTCTCACTCTATTCCCAAAGCTGAATCAGACCCACAGTTTATTCTTTTTTTGTGCCTTATCAGTTTTCCGACTACCAAACAAGTGAAAATAATTTAAACGCATGACTTTGTAAAATCCCATTAAACATTACAGGGGTGGTAAAGGCACTGAAACACTATTAATAAATTGCTGAGGCATAACAGTAAAAGTAGTGATGTGTGTTTTGGCTAGGAGTAACCATTATACCATCCCTTCAACAGTGGCATCATTAGGGGGGTGCAGGCAGCACCGGGTGAAGAAAAAAATATATATATCAGGATACTGATGTTACAATAGCCTGTGTGAACATGGCTCTTTAATATAATCAAGGACAGGATGAGACATATGGTATATAAATAATATATCAGGTATTATGAATAATTGTGAGGTTGTCACTAGGTAAAGTTAAAGATACCACTATAGGTAAGGGGATAGGTGGCTTCTGTATCCCATGTACAGTTGTAGTGAATGGGACATGAGCGGGCCCACCGCATGTACCATGAGGGTATGATATAGTGTAGTTGTCGGCATCCACTAATCTCCCATGTACATCCACCTCAAGCCTGATATGTAAATACAGGCTTACCGGTGGGACAGTAGGGGAGTGGGAGTGCCTAGGAGAAAGTAGCCAAATAATTGGAAAGTGATAGCAGGGTAGTCAGGAGTCACCAGCGCCAGGTTAATGGGAGAGATCTCTCAGTAATAAGTTGCTCAGTGTCTCTAGCATTGCACACATTACACCATGGAAGGATAGAAGAGAAGGGAACATCTGGATCTGCAAACAACGTACCTCACCCCACTGATGTATCAGTACAGCGAAGTGGGAACATTGGATGAGGCGGTGCAGTCCGGGTGTCCCTTGAAAGTGGATGAAAAATACCTGACACTATGTGAATCATCCACTTTCAAAGGACACCCGGACTGCACTGTCTCATCCAATGTTCCCACGAGGCTTTCTCCACAAAAATGAATGAGGGAATTGTGACCAATTTTCTATTCTCATGAGTATGCACATCCCTGATACCCACGGTATCCAACAGAAAAAAAAATTGGTCTAAAAAAAGGGGAACAGCCTGTTATCCTAAACAATTATATATATATATATATATATATATATATATATTACATAGACAAAAAATTACGCTCAGTAAGGCTGACGCCTTAATGGACGTGTTCCTTGCACAATACAGATATGGTATGCCATCACACCCTGTGGTTAACTGCAGATTCAGCACTCTCATAGAATGAGATTGCTGTCACTCACAAAATGGTGGAGCTGCTAATTCACAGAATTGTGTGCTCATTGGAATACACACATGCAGTCTATGCAACTGAGGTTGAGCAGTTATGTGGCTCCCACATCCCACTCAGTGCCCACAATCTTCCCATTTGATCACCAAAACAATCTCACTGGCTTCCAGCATCCTTCTCACTGCATACATTTATCTCATTTAGAATACACATTCAGCTCCCTTATTTTTAAAAATATCATACTCTGTCCATGCATGTACACTTTCTTCCCCTATATGCCTCCATGCTTATTCCCATATCCCTATTGCTGTGTGGTCTCCCAACTGTGATAGTCTGTGTTCCCTCATCCGCACCAATGTTTTTCCCCAGCCGCACCGCCCTGCATCCGTGCCTTCTCCACAGCCACGTTGCTGTCTTTCTCTCATCTGTGGCACTCTTTCTTCCTCCATCTGCACTACTCTGGTCCCCCAAACGTGCAACTTTGTCTCCCCCCACCACCCGCACCACTCTGTTTTCCTCCCCATCCACACCAATCTGTCTTCCCCAATCCCTACTGCTGTGTGGTCTCCGAACTATGGTAGTCTATGTTCTCTCATCCACACCAATCTATCTTTCTCCATCTGCACCGCCCTGCATCCGTGACACTCTGTTTCCTTCTGCACTGCTGCCTTGCCCCTAATCCACGCCGCTGTCTTCCTTTCCTCGGTGGCACTCTTTCTTCCTCCATCTGCACCACTCTGTCCCCCCCAACTTTGCAACTCTGTCTCCTCCTCCCACCCGCACTACTCTGTCTTGCTACCCATCACCACTAATCTGTATTCTCCAATCCCTACTATTGTGTGTTCTCCTATTTGTGCTAGTCTTTATTCCCTTATCCGCACCAATCTATCTTTACCCATCTGCACTGCTCTATCTTCCCATGTCCATGCCACTCGCTACTCCCTTCTACGTCGCTGTCCCCCCATCCGCACCATTGTTTTCCACCCATCTGCATCACTTTGGCTACCCCCCTCTGTACTGCTTAACCTTCCCTCCTCTGCATGTTTTTGTGTCTCACCTATCCACGCTGCTGTGTCTCCTCCCTCCATCCCACTTTTATCCCATCTGCACAGCTATTTTCTGCTTTGACCTCAGTTGACCGCCCAGGGGTGCTGGGAATAGCCCCGGGCTATCAGCCTGGGGTGCCCTGGAGAGCAGTCAGGGGTGATGCTGTGGCTGGGGGACCCGGTGAAAGGACTCCCCTGGCTGTGGCATCACCCCCCCACTAGAAAGGGTCCAGTGCTGGTTCTGGGAAATATAGGGGGGGCCCTATGCATTTTTCCCTCCCTGTATTTCCAGGACCAGGACCAGCTCAGAGTCCAGTGCTGGTTGCACTGAATACGGGGGACCCCTACATAATTTGTCCCTCATATTTTGGCAACCAGGACTGGTTCTGAAAAGCCTGGTGCTGGCTGTGCTTAATACGGGGGACCCCTACATCATTTGTCCCCTTTATTTAGCACAAGCAGTATTGGGGCTCCATAGCCCGGGGCTGGTTGGTTTTTTGGAGGGTGGGGCCATGCCAATTTTTTACAGGTTTTTTTTTTTTTTTTGAAACACAGGCAGCCAGTCCTGGTTGTGCTTAAATGCAGGGGACAAATAACATAGGGGTCCGCCGTATTTAAGCACAACCAGCACCGGGGTAGTCAGAACCAGCCCTGGTTGCCAAAATATGGGGGACAAATGATGTAGGGGTACCCCATAAGTTGCGCAACCAGCACTGGGCTCTGATCCGGTCCTGGTTTTGGAGATGCAGGGGGAAAAATTAGTAGGGTCCCCCTGTATTCTCCAGAACCAGCACCGGACTATTTCTAATGGGGGGCTGATGCCACAGCCAGGGGAGCCCTTTCACGGGCCCCCCAGCGGCAGCATCAACCCTGACCGCTAGTCAGTGCAGGCCTGGGATCCCTGAGGAGCTGAGGACCCCCCCAAGGGGTCCCCCAGCTCCTTAGGGATCCCAGGCCTAGGATGATAGCCCGAGGCTATCCCCAGCAGTCCTGGGTGGTGGGTGCCAAGTTGATTGTGTGATGTGGAGCATTTTAAAGAATATTTTTGTTTGCAGGTGAACTATAGGTCCCAGCACACCTCCCTGCATGCTGGTACTTGGAAAACCACAAGTACCAGCATGCTGGGAATTAGGACCCACTGCCACCTGTTAAAAAAATATTAAAATAATACAACACACTTTAATATTGTAATATTTTGTTTTACAGGTCTTCACCTGGGGGACTGCGGCCTTTAAGCTCTTTTACGTGGCCGCCACCACCCCAGGGCTTAGGCATCTTCACCTTGCAGGCGCCAACCCGCCAGGGCTTCGAGGTTTTTACTTAGTGGGCAGCAGCCTGTGTCAGCTCTTTTTTGTGGCTGCCTCCCACTAGGACTTCTGGCGTCTTCGTCTGGCGGGCGCCAACCCATCAGAGCTTCGGTGTCTTCGCCTAGTGGGCGACAGCCTGTGTCAGTTCTTTTTCGTGGCTACCTCCCACTAGGACTTCTGGTGTCTTTAACAGGCAGGCACCAACCCGCCACGGCTTCGGCATCTTTGCCTAGTGGATGGCAGCCTGTTAGCTCTTTTATGTAGCCGCCGCCCCCTAGGGCTTTTGGTGTCTTCGCCTGGCGGACGCCAACCCGCCAGGGCTTCGAGGTCTTCATCTAGTGGGTGGCAGCCTGTGTCAGCTCTTTATCATGGCTGCCTCCCACTAGGACTTTCGGCGTCTTCGCCAGGTGGGCACCAACCCGCCAGGGCTTTGGCATCTTCGCCTAGTGGCAGCCTGTGTTAGCTCTATTACGTGGATGCTGCCCACTAGGGCTTCAGGTGTCTTCGCCTGCCACGGGCGCCAACCTGCCAGGGCCTCGGTGTCTTCACCCCACCCTCCAGGGCTTCTGGCATCTTCACCTGGGGGGTGGCTGCCACCTCCATAGGGCTTCTGTGATCCTCTTCAGGTGCCGCCGCCACCAACGATGTCGCGAGTCGTGATTGGCTCACGATGGACATCTTTGAAATCAAAGATGGCCACTGCAAGCCAATCACGGCTGGCGACATCATCGTCGTCGGCACCCGGCAGCTGTGGGACCAGCGCCTGTTCAGGTGTCGGCGGCGGGCCTGGATCAGAGATGATCCAGTCCCCGCCAGCCATTCTGCCGAGTATGGCAGCGGCGCCTATTTAATAAATGGCGCTGAGGCGACTGGATCTGCCAACGCCCGCACCGTCGCTGGACCCTCCGCCACCGCTGGGTCCCGCACCGCCGACACCCCCGACCCGCTGCCGACACCTGTGCCACCACCACTGCTGATGTCCCCACCGCCGTCTCCATGTCCCCGCCGCTGCTACCATTGGTGTTTTCCAGCATCGCTATGGCCCACAAATGACGGCCATCTTTGTGCACCCAAGTGAAGCCACAGTGAGAACACCTGCGGGAGGCTCCTACTGAGGCTGCGCAACAAGTTGAAAAGACCTATCTTTATAATGGCGCATTCTTGAGGTAATAGTTTAAAAACTGTAACTTTCTAATTTACCTGAACCCCAAAAGCACGTACCCTGGCACAATAGCTACCTAATAAAACAAACCCCAAGTCTAAATTCGCCACCTACCCTGAGTTTTGCCTTCCCAAAAAAAACCCTAGACTACACCAGAAAAGTGGTCCTAATTGAGAATGTCAGAAAAAAACGTGACAGTTGGAGTTTTAGATTACTCCCAAATCCACATTTTTTATGTTTTTGCCCTGAAATTTGGCATGCAGCATCCAGTGACTGTTCTACCTGGTCATGCCAAATTTTAGATCCGTACCTCTAATAGCTTTTGAGGTGTAGCCCTTGAACACCCTGCCCCCCCCTTCGGAATTCTCTATGGAGAAATCAGTTTTTTAGATGTAGCATTAATATAAGGACACGATTGTGCCCTCATAATATATATTAGATAACAGTAATAATGGTTATTATATTACTGTCCCAAAGAAAAAAAAATATTTAATGCATTTTATAAAGTAAAAAAAATAATAAAAAGTAAACCTTTTTCATTTGAGTTATAAACACTGAGGTCATTTTTATTTCTGGAGGAATATATCCATAAATAAGCATAAAAAATTTATTGTTTTCAACTTAAGCTGCATTCACACAGTTTTATCTGTACCCCCAACAACTTTAAATATATATTTCAAAGGTATCTTTCAAAGATATTTTTCAGTAAAGTCATCCTGCCACATCTCCGAACAGGCAAAGTTGACAATATCGTGCATGTTGGCCTGCATATATGAACGATCAAAGATATCGTTATCGTTCATGCGGGAGCATGCATCGTTGGTCGTTCACTGCATAAAATTAACACAATGAATGATATATCGTTGAACTAGATCGTTATCGTTCATATCGTTCATAGATATCATACCGTGTGTACGTACCATTAGAAGATTTTTTGTTTCTGGAGAAAAATAAACAACACGGTGAGAACAAATTGGAACCATACCAGACATTTGATTGTTTATTTGACCTTACTTTTTTGAAAAAAAAAAGTATTTTCACGGTTAAAATACTGTTCTACAATAATAAGGCAATTTTTTATATGTTGCAGATGCATGTTGTCCACTTACATGGACACATGCATACCTTCTTTAGTTTTACAGTTTAAAATAAAACTTTTTTGTGTTTTATAAGCCTTAAAAACTAAAACGTTTTTTTAATTCATTTGCATTAAGTTATCATAATTCATGCACAAAAGGGTTAATTTCTATACAAATTACCGCACCTGTTTTTCTCGCAGGCAACTGAACATGAACAGGAAAAATCTAGCAGCTGTGGAAAAAAAAAACGCTGCAAGGTTTTTTATAATTTCGCCTGTAATTGGATATGTCCCAATGATTGTCAACTACATCCCGTTCTTACTGTTTTCCAAGTGGAACTGTACTTTTCCAAATATTTCATTTGTAAATGATGTTTGATCTCATTTGGGGCTCTATTTATTAACATTATTTTTACTAAAATAAAGTGAAAAAGGGTGTTTTCACACCCTTTTCACATTATTTTAGTATCACCTGTAGTTACTATAGGGCATTTGGAGTAGAATTAGCAAAATTCTACTCCAACCCCTAATTATCACTTATTTTTAGTAAAGCAGATCGCATTTCCCATAATTGTAATGGGAAATGTGATCCGACCATAGTTACTAAAAATAAATTGTAAAAAAATACTGGGGAAAGCCCTGTGATAATAACGCCACCTGGAGGTGGCGTTATCCAGGGTCTCCCCCGGTTACCGGGCTCCCACTCTGCTCTAACGGGGAGAGCAGAGGCGGGAGCCGGTACCAGTAATCAGCTATGTGGTCTAAATAGACCGCAAGCTGATTGCTGTAAAAAAAAGAAAAAAAAAATGAAACATTTTTTTTTTTACTTACCTGAATCCAGGGACCGGTGATCGGGCCTCCGGTGATGGTTCCTCTCCGGTCAGCTGGTCTCCCACAGTGCACTGCTGCCAGGTCATCAGGTGATCGGGCCCCAGTGCAGTGTGGGAGATCACCTGATCGGGAAGCCCGGAGATCACCGGAGGCCAGGAGGATGCAGGTAAGTGTAATGAAGGGAGGGGGCGGTCGCGGGGGGGGAGGGGGTGTCGCGGGGGGCGGGGCTTAGCGCCGGGGGGTAAAAGCGACGGTGGGTCGGCGCTTGCGCGGGTTCTTAGTCGCTGTATTTTTTCAGAAAATACCGCGACTAGAGTGCGGATGGGATCCGCAGGGACAGAGCTTTATCGCAAGCTCTGTCCCTGCAAGGGATTTATAGTAAATCCCTGTGATATTGCCTGAATTCGCAATGCGAATTCACTCGGTAATATCACACTACAATCCGCATTCAATATTGTAGTAAATAGTGCCCTTGGTGCTGGCTAAAGACAGGTCAAAAGTAGATAATTACAATTCGGCATCTTACAATAATAATGCAAAAGGGAGAATACAAATATAAGGAAAGTCTATGAAAAGTGCACACAGTACTAACAAATAAGGGGCAGATTCTGAGTTGGACAGATCTTTGTGCATGGATGCAAATGGGGAATTCTAGCATGTGAATATACAAATCTACTCATTTGTGCATATATCTGTCCTACTCTGAGTTGGACAAAAACTTGGCTGGATCTGTCTTTCCATGAAATGGGTGTTTAGCACGGGAACAGGCAGCAATAATGCTTTAAATGTTCCCCATTCCCATCTAGCAAGCAACATATTGCTCTTACATTTCTGGATAATGGAATTTATTTCTGTTAGCAAAGATTTAGATGTAATGACTTGATTGTATTTTGTATTACCTGGGTGGGGGATGTTGTTCAGTGATGCCTAGTTTATGGTAGGATACTGCTTGTGTTTACACAAACCCAGTGCCAAATTTCTTCATTGATTAGTTAGCATTTGTGGTCAGCTGTAGCATGTCTCAATCAGACTTTCTTTAAGTTTAGAATCAGTATAGAGGCAGCCGTGGATGTCGATGGCAGCCGTGTATTATAAGCACTAAGTGTGTTATAACACAAAGCGTAATTATATAACAGTTAAAAAAAACAGTTGAACAAACAATGAACAACATCTACAACAAGGTAATTACAATATCATTCCTTACCAGTAGTTTGTGTGTTGTGCATTATTGAATATATTGCAAAAATGTATCAAAAACTTCTATTAATGATCTCACTCCATGGAATCATCTCTAAGACTACTACATCCTTTACTCTCCCTGCAGCTCATCCTTTTGTACATATTGCTGCTTCAGTACTTTCCTCTTCTCTTACAAACACATATGAGCTTTTAACTTATCTAAACACATTGACAATAACATCCACAACCTCTCGCCATAACAAACATTCTGTCAAATCCCACAAATATATTTATATCTCGCTCCTGTTGCTTCTATTAGCTGGTGACATATCTCCAAATCCAGGCCCAACCCACATGCCACACCCACAACGAACTATAAATCCAGCTAACCTCATAAATATTGCATGCCTCCCTTCACCATCCAAGTCACTAAAATGTGCATTATGGAATGCACGCTCTGTCTGCAACAAACTAACATCCATCCATGACCTCTTTATTTCAACCAACCTCAACCTTCTGGCAATAACAGAAACATGGCTAACACAATCAGACACTGTCTCCCCTGCTGCACTTTCACATGGTAATCTACACTTCTCACACACCTCCAGGCCTGGCAATTGTAAAGGAGGTGGGGTAGGAATATTACTCTCCCAATCTTTCACATTCACAGTTCTCCCACAGGTACCTTCACTCACATTTACATCATTTGAAGTACATTCTATCAGGACTTTCACCCCTTTCTCTCTGCGAGTTGCTGTTATCTATCGCCCGCCTGGGCCACCGCACCAATTTCTGGAACATTTTTCAGCCTGGCTCCCTCACTTCCTATCCTCAGACATCTCCACCATCATTATGGGTGATTTCAATATCCCCATTGACAGTCCACAATCTCCTCATGCCACCAAACTATTCTCTCTAACCTCCTCTCTTGGCCTCTCCCAATGGACTGACTCCTCTACTCATAAGGAGGGCCACTGCCTTGATCTTGTATTTACCAGACTATGCTCAGTTTCTGATTTCACTAATGCTCCTTTCCCTCTCTCAGATCACAATCTTATCACCTGCACACTTTCCTCCATTACATCAACCTCAATGTCAGTGAAATCAACCAAACCTCCTAAAACCCGCAGAAATATTAATGTGATTAACTTTCAACAACTATCTACCTCTCTACAACAACAACTCTCACCAATTTCTGCACTCACTTCTCCTGAGACTGCTGCATCACAGCTAAACCAGATTTTAGTAAAAGCCCTCGATGAAGTAGCTCCAGCTACCCATCACACTCCGCGTAGACTCAGACGTCAACCGTGGCATTCTAACTTAACAAGGCATCTAGAAAAACTCTCACGTAAAGTAGAACGTCAGTGGCGAAAGTCTCGCACTCCAAGTGACTTCCTCACATATAAGTCTATCTACAACTCTTATCGTACTGCTCTGGACACTGCCAAGCAAATATATTTCCAATCTCTAATCTCTGCTCAAGCCTCTAACCCCAAGCGACTTTTTAATACATTTAAACTGCTTCTTACCCCTCCCTCACCCAAGCCACCTGCTACTATCTGTGCACAAGATCTTGCTTCCTATTTCAAGGACAAGATTGATAATATCCGAAATGAAATGTTATTCTCTTCCTCAGCTAGTGACCTACTCAATTCCCTACCTGAACCCTCTGGCACATTCTCTTCATTTGACCCCACAAATGAAGATGAAGTATCTACACTCTTCTCATCCTCCTACTCTATTACCTCTCCTCTAGATCCTATACCCTCACAAATTAGTAACGCTCTGTCTCCTGTGCTCATCCCAACCCTAACTAAAATCTGTAATCTCTCTCTTTCTACTGGCATCTTTCCATCACTGTTCAAGCATGCAGTGATTACTCCCATTCTGAAAAAACAAAATTCTGACCCTAACACTCTCTCTAATTACCGTCCTATCTCCCAGCTCCCATGCCCCTCCAAGCTACTGGAGAGACTTGTCTACACCCGCCTCACACACTTTCTTAACACCCACAACTTATTGGACCCACTTCAGTCTGGCTTCCGTTCCCAGCACTCCACAGAGACAGCACTGACTAAGGTAGTAAATGATTTGGTCACTGCCAAGGCTAAAGGCCATTACTCACTTCTAATTCTTCTAGATCTCTCTGCTGCTTTTGACACTGTTGACCACTCTCTTCTCGTACAAACATTACAATCCCTAGGTCTTAAGGACACAGCCCTTTCTTGGTTCTCTTCCTACCTATCTGATCGCTCTTTTTCTGTTCGTTTTTCTGATTCTGCCTCCTCTTCGCTACCTCTATCAGTTGGAGTACCGCAAGGCTCTGTCTTAGGTCCTTTGCTATTCTCAATCTATACCACCTCTCTTGGCAAACTAATCCGCTCTTTTGGATTTCAGTACCATCTGTATGCGGATGATACTCAAATCTACCTATCCTCTCCAGATTTATCACCATCTGTATTGGTCCGTGTCACTGAATGTATTTCTGCCATTTCATCTTGGATGTCATCTCGCTACCTGAAACTTAATATTTCTAAAACAGAATTAATTATATTTCCACCGGCCAATAACAGTTACCAATCTGATCTCTTTACCACTGTTGATAACTCAACAATCCACCCCACCCCACAAGCTCGCTGCCTTGGTGTCATCCTTGATTCTGAATTGTCCTTTGTTCCCCACATTCAATCTGTCTCAAAATCATGTTACATACATCTAAAAAACATATACAAAATTCGACCATATCTCACACAAGACACTGCAAAAACTCTAATCCATGCACTCATTATTTCCCGCATTGACTATTGCAATAGTCTCCTTACTGGTCTTCCCAAAAACAGGCTATCGCCATTACAATCCATTATGAATGCAGCTGCGAGGCTTATCTTCCTTGCCAAACGTTCATCGTCTGCTGCCCCGCTCTGTCAGTCCCTCCATTGGTTGCCAGTTTTCTACCGTATTCAATACAAAATACTATTACTTACACATAAGGCCATTAACCGAATTACACCAACATACATCTCTTCACTCATCTCAAAATATCTCCCAACCCGACCTCTCCGCTCAGCACAAGAACTGCGTCTCTCATCCCCACGCATTACTTGCTCCCATTTACGGTTACAGGACTTTCTTTGGGCTGCACCCACTCTATGGAATGCCTTACCACACACAATAAGACTTACCTCTACTCTTCAATCCTTCAAGCGTTCCCTGAAAACTCACCTCTTCAGACAAGCTTATCAGATTCCAGAACCGACCACATAACCTTCATAGCTTCCATGTCTTATCACATCCCCTCTCACAGTCCACACATAACCTCACATATTGTCTTTCTTTCACATACTCCTGACATTTTGCCGACATTCCTGTGTGACTGGATCATGCAGCCCACCAAGAAACTCTGCATTCTGGCCAGACCAAATTGCAATATATATAGCACCTATCCTTGTGTATCAATGCCTGTTTCCCTATAGATTGTAAGCTTGCAAGCAGGGCCCTCTTACCTCTATGTCTGTCTGTTATTACCCTGTTTTGTTCTATCAATGTTTCCAATTGTAAAGCGCAACGGAATATGCTGCGCTATATAAGAAACTGTTAATAAATAAATAAATAATGCAATCACACGGAACTGTTCAGACTTCTGGGAGGGTAATGGGCGTGTAGCTTCAGTTCCGTGCAATTCTGAGTAGTGTGTATGGCAGTGAGAAGCCTGTTTCTGGGTTATCTTTTGCAGTTGCATGGGGCTGGTGCATGAGCCAATACTAATAATGATGGTTACAGCAATTGGTGTGAAATCAGTAGGCGGTGCACACTTGCAGACGCACAGATCATCACGTTAGCTGTAAAGAATCTTGCATTAGCACAGCTTCTGTGGCTACAGTGATTAAAGCATTCAATTTAGCTCTATGATCTAATAAGTGATGCTTTACATGGCAATCTTTAAAACAACATATAGCCACTTATAAAAATAGTCACCACTCACCTATTTACTACAAAAAATTCCTGAAGGATGGGAAACAAATAGTCATGCTTTCTTGCTAATAGTGTGGCTTAGAGACTTGTTACATTATCATACTGTGAATTTGTGCAAATTTTTAGCAATTTTTGCAAATTTTTTTAAAATGTTTCCAGTTGATATTTTTTTTAAATGAATCAAAGAATAATAATAATAATAAAAAAAACCATAACAAAATTAGATGCAATAATAATAAAGGAACATACTATGGAAAACTAAAAAAAAAAACACAGATAAAATAAATTAAACAACTCATTCATCAAAAATTATTTGAATACAAAATAAATTAAATAGATAATGCTATCATTAACATTTTTAAAAGAGAACAAACAAACATTTTTTTCTATATGAATGTTATAATAAATACAGATTGTACTGAGTATACTTCTATTTTATCATAGCTCTTTGTTTGGCATTTGTTTTCTAGAAGATGGAAATTATATTTGCAGTTTAGATTTATCCTTCTTCTCAAAATCTGTATAAATGCATTACAAAATTTGTTTTATAACCAATTAGTCTTACACAGGGAATTGTTCACAGAGAAGTGAAACTTAGTTACTGGTAAGAGCAAAGCTTTACCGTTCTAAAATTCCAGGGTTGCAAGCATTTTTAACAAATTTTCACTTTCTGAAAGTAGCGGTTGCATGTCCCTTGTTTATTAGTTTATCAGTAACTTTTTATTTAATTATCTGCATTTTATCTGTATCTTCTTTGTCCAGATTTAAAGACATGAATGTTTCTCAGAACTGGAATTATAAACAGTGTATACATTTAAAAAACAGGAGTAATATATTAGAGCAGAAGTTCCCAAAATCCACAATTGCAGTGCAGGTTTTAAGGATATCCATGCTTGAGTCCAGATGGTAATATAAAATTGACTGAGGTTACCAATTAAGTCACCTGTGCTGAAGCATGGATATCCTTAAAATGTGGACTGTAATGACGGAGTTTTGGAACCTCTGTATTAGAGAATCAAAAGGACAAAACACAAGTACAGGCACAAAAGCAGTGTGTGTGGATTATACAGCCCACTAAGAACCTCTGCAATCTGACTGGACCACAATGCAATAAGTACCACTTATCCTTGTGTAGCAATGCCTATTTCCCTACAGATTGAAAGCTGGTGAGCAGGGCCCTCTCACCTCTTTTTATGTCTGCTATTACCCAGTCTTGTTTTTTACAGAATCCAAATTTATCCTCAGACCCGTAGCCTCAACATGCCACGTGGCGCAAGACACCGAGCAGAAGTGAGCCCCCAGCTCCAATGCAGCTCGTCTTAGTCACAATTAGAGGTGACATAGCGCTTCACAAGACTGCACTTAATAATTTGATATGCCACACTTGTATATCTGTGATTGTCTAAGTCTGTATACATAGAACAACGGAACTTGGCATCAAAACGAGCCGCAGCCGCTGCATCGTAGTACTTGAAATACAGATTCAGACTCTGGGGGTCATTCAGACACGCTCGCAAGCGGCAGGACGCTCGCAAGCGGGTCGATGTTCCCTACTGCGCATGCGCACGACGGAGTGAGCTCCGTCGTGTGCATGCGCGAGACCCGGCGAGCGACGGGCTCACCATCGCTCCGGGTCTCGCACCAAAGGGGGCGTGCTGTCGATGTTGATTGACAGCACGCCCCCTTTGGTGGGCGTGCCGGAAGCGTGCCTGCCAGACTGAGGCGTTCCCATGGGAACGCCTACCGTCTCAATCCGGCCGCACTGACATCACTAGTGATGTCAGTGGGAGTGATTTTGGCTCTGATAGAGCCAAAATCACTCCAGGGCTTGCGGCAGTGAGACCCTACCGCAGGGTCTCCGTCGCAAGCCCAATGGTCGCGATGGTCAAGACCATCGCGACCATCATCATGGATGCTCGCTATAGCTGTGGGTGGTAACCCACAGCTATGCGAGCGTCCATGAGAATGCTCCAAAAAAAGGTAGGAGGGCCCTGATTCAGAGCGAGCGCTTTGGTCAGAGCGTTCAGCTCTGAATCAGGCCCTCTGTTGCATATTGATATACAATTGTCACATATCAAATTAATTGTGCAGTCTTGTGAAGTGGTTTGTCGCATCAGATTGCGACGAAGACACATTTTCAGGTGAAAAAGATGCTCGGCACAAGGCAAGTCACACAGGACCAGGAGCGCAGAGAAAGGCTGTTTGGCACAACTGCAGCAATAGTGTATGAGGACACATCTGTATTCTGGCCTTATATAAGTAACTGTTAATAAATAAATAAAACTGTTACAAGGGCAGGGAATCACACAAAACTATCAGGCTGGAAGAGGGGAACAAGAAAGCACTAGAAATAATAACTATGGTGGTCGATCGCTCATGTTCTTGAACAGGTTTGTGGGTCCAGATGTGATATATGGTCAGTAATATGCCCCAAAAACAATACTAAATAGTGAAAAGGAGGACAAGTAGTTAATTAAAAGAAAAAAAAAAGTGCCAATATGAAAAGGTCATAAACATGAAGGCATAAATATACAAAATTAACATAAATTATTGTGGGCAATACAATTAGCCGTGAGGGGTGCGAATCGGGTGTATTTTGCCGTTGTCATTGCGTTCAAATGCTGACAATGGCACCACATCTTGCACCCCTCGTTACCCTCTTTCAGGCTGAACTCGCTCAATTTTGTATGCAGTTCTCTGGGGCTGCGAACAGTTTTAAGCGAGTTCAGGCTGCCATCAAGTGTGGCCGTTTTCGCAATGACTCACATCGCGTATAACTGAATTGACCCTATTGAATTGTAAGACGCTGTTTTGTTGCGTTTCTTTCTTCACTCCCCATCTGTACGGCTGGTATGAATGAGTTTGGGGTATCCCGACACACATATGCTTTGATCTATGGGAGTGCATAGAGCCTTAAAGAGTGCAGCATGGTAGTTAAGAGAAGTATTACAAGTATGCATAGTACTACTACTTAAGGACATCTTAACTGGCACATAAAGTTGATACTGGGTAAAGATGTCCAATAATGTAGTGTACACACCTGGGGTGGCTGGCTCGAACCAAGTGTTGCTGACTTTGAAAACGGCCTTGAGCATTGCAGACCAATAAAAAAATGACTGGAGCAACATGAGAAAACACATGGGACTAGGGAGGCCAGTCCCGGGAGCAGCGGGATCCCGAGATTTTGGCCTAAATATGGCCTGGATTAAATCCTGGGATTGGAAGCCTCCAATCCCGAACCCGACATTGGCCATAAATGTTTTTTCTTCTAAATGCCAGGCAGCACTTGGCACCTCGCAACGTGACGTGAGGACAGAGGTCACACTGCGAAGCCCTGCACCGCCTGGTAAATCACTGTGGGGGCTGGGCGGGGAACATTTAAAAAAAAAAAAAAACAGGCCAATCCCGGGTATCCCAGGATTGAGTTATTTTCAATCTCGAATCCTGAGATTGAAAAAGAGATAGACAAAATGGCCCGGGATTGGCCTCCTTACAAGGGACAAAATGGAGGACAAAGTATGATTATAAAAACAGCGAAGAAGGACAGATGAGATGTGTGTCTTTTGTATATGGTAGATATAATTAGAGAAGTGGATGCATTTAATAGACAAGTATTACAGCAGAAAACAATGTAAGAAACTTTCTAATTTACAACTTCACAGATATAAATAATAATGTCTCCAGACCTAACGGTCCAGGGAAAGACTAGTAAAGTAGCTATTTTTTTTGCTTTGTAAGAAAATAAATAATATTATTGATACTACCCAGCTTTCTGCAAGGGAACTTCTGTGCATACAGATTATTGACCCAACCTTCCAACAAAAACAGTATTCAGAAGTGATTTTCAAGTGAGCTACTTGACTTCAATCAGCTGCAAAGCTTCTTTTATTCTGTTATCACATCAGCATTGGGAATGAATGCCAAAGATTCAATAGTCTTCCTGAGGAAGTGCTGTCACACTATTAGAATAGCAATGAGCCTCCCCTCCCCTCATCTCGCATACTTTCCGTCTTCCAGATGAATGTATGCATGACAAAAAATAAATACAACAAGGAAAGGTAAATCACTGATAGGTGTGCAGGACATACATAATAACTGAAGTGGAAAAACTGACAGAATGTCCAAGGGCATTCTGATCTACTGTATTTACAAATAAAAAAATTGCTAAATGAAACACTGCACAGAAATTCAGGACAGATAATCTTCAAGGATAGAGTTGTGCATACAGCTCCCAGCATTTGTATACATGTCATATATAGTCCAATGCGACAGACGGAAAATGTAGTTTAGCTTTCAAATGTTTCGGAAATGTAAAATTTGTGTAATTATATCTAAATTTAATAGATCAGTATATCAGATAATTAATATTGTGCTTACAGTATAATACAATTAGCAGTAATTCCTTTTTGTTTTTCTTAGATTTTTTTTGCGCTTCTCACCATAATTTTATACGTCACAGCTAGACAAAACAATAGGTAGCAGCCCTGAATATATTAGGATAAAATAATAGTCACTTGTAGTGATACATACACACAAGCTGCAAGCCTGCTAATCCGTTTATGAACAGTTTGTCCACACACATAGGTACATTACAGACAGCTAAACTGCATTAATCTGGTGCTTCCAGGCCAAACCACTACATTGCAATGCTGGCATGCATGTTACTTCATGGTTGAATGATAATTTAATTTTTTTATTATTGTCCAACAATAATGATAGAAAACACAAATTTGACAACAATTTGGGAATATGGTCCAAAAAATAGTAAATGTTAAAAAATCAAATTGCAGTATACAAATAGCACACATTTCAATTGCATAAAACAACCTACATTAGAAGCCAAATTGTTTAGATCATGACTTTCAAATTGGTAGTCTATAAAGGCTAATGTTACCTCTCCAAAAAACTAAAAACAACTCCACACAGTCCGTCAGTCAGTCAGTCAGTCTCTCTCTCTCTCTCTCTATATATATATATATATATATATATATATATATATATAAATATACAGTACATAATCATATACACACACACAAATGTGTCCTCATACATCTAGCCTCCTTGCATGTTAAACAGCCCCCTCTAGTTGCGCCATGCTGGAGAGTGACTCAGAAGAACGGAGCAACTTTTGTGCTACTTTTACTTCCAAATGTGCCTTATTCGCACAGGGATGCGAATAGGACGATGCACAAGCAGCTTCTGTTGATTAAAATGATATGCGGCATATATTTGTGATACAGGGGCACATTCGGGGCACAGGGACGGCCGGCGCTCAGAATACCGGGCCAAAATCCTGACACCTGGCAGATTCCCGGCACCAGTATCCCGACTGTTATCATCCCGAAGGCAAGTAGTGGGATTGGGGGGAGGGTTAGGGGTTAGGCACTAAGGGGGAAGGGTTAGATTTAGCGTGCAGGGTGGCTAGGTTTAGGCACTAGGGGGGAGGTTAGGTTTAGGCACCAGGGAGGGATGGTTAGGGTAGGGGATGGTTAAGATACCGACAGGTGTCGGGATGCCTGCGTCAGGATTTTGAATGCCGGCATCCCGTACTCATCCCCTATATTCTGTGTGTGACTGCGGGTGTATCTGCATGCGAAACGCTATGTTACAGTGTCACAGCCATTGACACTGTAAGTAGCATTCTGCATGCAAATGCACCCACAGTCACACACAGAATATAGGCATGCCACATATCATTTTAATCAGCAGAAGTAGCTGGTGCTTCCTATTCACATCTCTGTGCGAATATGACACATTCTAAGGTAAAAAGTCGCATGAAGGAATTATAGGCACTACCAAGTCACACAGTTCTCACACGCTGTGTGTAAATATATATATATTATGTGTATATATATATATATATATATATATATATATGTATGTAGAGAGAGATAATACAGTATACACATTTTTATTATCAATATATCAGTAAGAATGGACATTTGCAACCAGTGGCATATCTATTAAAGATGCACGTGGGACACTGGATTCAGGGAGGCCCACGCCGCACATCCTACAACCCATTTAGTATATTTAATTCTGTAAAATCCCGTGTCAGAGATGCACAAATCACTGGGGAAATTATGCAGCCGCAATTTTCCCGTTTTTGCGCATGAGCAGTACAGAAGTCACCGGGTACAAGGTGCGGAGACCTACACAGGAACAGTAGTCTTTGGCAAAGAGTCTACTCGTTACTTCACCGCAGAGAGCGGAGGTGGACTGCACAGAGGCTGCACACAGGCCCCCTCCTCTCTAAATTCACCCCTGTGTTCATCAGATAGCCATTCCATTAGGCCCATTGTGTTATGATAGAACAAACTGCTGACTACTTAAAGTGGTAAATGAGAGGGCACTGGAATAAACGTTGATAAACACAAAATTAAGACAACAGTGAGATAAATAGTATTAGGTTTATTAACTAAAATGTTTACTTACAATGTATTCTTACTATAGTGGTACAGTCTTCTACTCTAATAAAACATCTACACATTTAGAATTGAAGTAAACTGTAATGCAAGGTACACGCTGTGCAATAACCAGGCCGATCAGTCAATTCTCAGGTGGTCAGTCCGATTACTGTCCAGTGTGTACACAGCACCCGGAGCGGACTGTCATTCACAAACCTGATGGATCGGCTCCCAACATACTGGAAGTGCTGCACAAAGTTCATCAGTCCTGATGAGGCAATGTCATGCCACAAATTCAGTGTTTATCATCTGACAATCATATAAAAACATCACCTCAACAATCTTTAGGGAAATTTATTGTTCATATAGGAAGAATAACTGTATAATGTGTACAGTTATAAACAAAAGAATAACCAAGCCCAGTTAGTGCCTACCAGTGTTCTTTGCAAACCAACTAAAAAAAACACAAACACAAAACCCCCATCCCTATACATAGATCACAATAACTAATTTATCTGTCATCACAATCAGCTCTCTTTATTAAATACATCACACCTACAGAAAATACTTTCCTCCTGATAGCTGTCTCATGACCTACATATACTATATGACTCAAGAAACAATTAAAGGAAAAATCAATTCCCAATTGTGTACTATCAACTTGCATTTCCTGTTACTTATTTACTCCCCAGTAAGCAGAGACATAAGATGTTCATCCAATATTATTGTTGGGTGATCATGGTAATTAACATGTAAGATTCAAGTCAAACTATTACAGTCCAAAGTAATGCAAAGCACTCACAAATGAAAATATTCATATTCTCTAACATATTCTGCACAGCTTCCAGCTGTATAAACCCATGCATGCTTACAGCTGTTGGATAAAGGTAATTGTAGGAACCTGGTAATTGATCAACAGCAAGTACCCTGTATACAGTAAAATAAGTAATTTATTTTAATTGCAACAATCTGAGTAATCAAGTTTTAAATTGGCACCAGTGGTATGCTTAGCGTTCATATTGGTGCTTGTCATCTTTATTAACAATTGATAAATAAAATGTTTCTAAGCTGGTTCCAATTGTGTTTTTTTAAGTGTTTATAAGCTGATGTTTCACTGGAAGACAGTGCAAAGCTATCAATTTGCTGGGACCCTATCATCTCAAATGTATTTGCAAAGCAATTATGGTGCCATGATTAGCACTACAAATACATAAAGTATCAACAGACAAAAAAAAAAGGTATTCCTATATCATTCAAGCACCATTTTAAATAAACCTATGCTAATACCATGAATGTTTAACACTATAAGGCAATGACTAAACTAATCCTGATCATTTAAGATATAAAAATGATACAGTATACCAAGCAAACACATTGGGGGTGATGTACAAATAAAAATTACCAACTGGCCGATACTCGGGTAGCTATCTGCTTTGTTGGACACATTGGCACACATTCAACTAGCCGTGATAATGCGATAACTTAACGTACAGTATGTTAAGCTATCGCACAGTTCGCTACTTTTTGTGCAATAATTTTGCGTCTTTTGCCTATGCACACTCCTGTTTTTTGCACAATCCAATTCCAATGCGGCATTCGCACAAAAACTATTTGTGGTGTAACCTGTGAGCAGTGTAGCTGAAAATGAGGAAATCTGCCTATACCCCCCAAAAAAGCCAAACTGAGATAGGAAAACAATATAGAAGTGTATTAGAGACCCTAATAAAATAATTGAGGATTCTTAAATTGTGTCAAATGGCTGTTATAGCCATATTTCTAAAACAGTAATAAAAGATAAAAAGCAAGGTTGTTTTCTGCAAATAAAATGTTCTCCTTAAATTGGGGGTGCATAAAAATGCCTATAAGTATATAGTAGTGTCATTTAAAGGCACTTAATAAAACCCTTCAAAATACACCTGTAACACTCACCTGCAATCTTAGAAACACCTTTCCCATTCATATAGCACCCCCATTTACGTGTCCCACTACTTTCAATGCTATTACCAACACTTTTTACTTTTTCACCCAAAACGACATGTCATTATTAGCCATATTAAACTAAACTTTTTTTTTTTGCCTAATTAGTCATTAAGTTGTTCTGAACCAAGTCTCAACATTTTTACCTTAAAATAGGGATTTTGCACAACTTATCACCTGCTCAGGAGGTGGTGAAAACTTTTTGCCGCTTTTTGTTATGGAGAATTCGCAGATGTAAAAACTGCGGCTAATAGGATTGCCCAAGTACAATTTCGAACAATAAGCCGTTTTTAGGCCAAAAGGCAGCTTATCACAGCTAATTACATTACCCCTATATATGTACTTGTATCAGTATACTATTTGTCTCAAACTCAAGACAAGTGATGTTGCTGACAAGGTTGATTCATTATATTTTATTGTTTCTGATAGCAGAAGACCTGAATTTCAGTGTGTACCCAATGCTAGATATATCTAATTAGGCACCACTTTTAGTGTAATTGATGCACAAAATGTGTAAAAACAACAACATAGATGTATACATATTCTCGTGTCTATCATTCATACCCATTACAATAGACTACCGTATGATAAGGGTAGCGGTCATACATCCTGACCAAGTCCACCAGTTGGATCTTCCTGGGTCCTCATTCACTTTTTGTGCATGAACGAGTACATGCTTTTAGACTCAAAACACTATGAAGATTTAAACTCTCATCCAGCTGTTTTCCCATTTTGAAGATAAAACTTGACCAATGAGAGCGTTTACCGCTAAACTCGCACATTTTCTAATTTCTCACCCTATTACATTTGGCCCACAGTGTCTAAACTCCAGAAAGAATTGCACCAATTTGGGAGGTTCATAAGTCAGTGGTAAGGGGGCTGATCATAAATGTTGCTTCTCATCACAGACGTAACAAAGCCTAAATGTGCCAGCAGCACCAGTAAGTGCAGCCCTGACTGGAGCATCCTGAGGGCACTCCGATCAGCTGCACATAAATGTTGGGCTCCTGTCTGGACTGTCTAAAGGACGCTCCTGCGTGATTTGGCATTCTCACAAAGGTTACGTTTAGTGGGGATGTGACAGCAAAACTGTGGGCTATTCAGAGATGGGATGGATATTAAAGGAGTCACCATTGATGGTGCCATCCATGGTATGAAGCCACCAAAGGGAAACTATCAATATTTTCACCCATCACTGGACTTTCCTGCTGTCAGTGGCAGGCCAATCAGGAAGGAAGGGGGGGGGGTTAAACTGAAAGGGGACTGGCTCAGCATCAGGCTGGATCACACAAGGAAAATCCCCAGTGGATCCCTCTGCCTGATCACACCACCCCCATACTGAACCTTAAATTATACATTGTTATTCTACTAGAGGGTCAGTAACTTTCTGAAGCAGGACCATGAATGAGCATGGGTGCATGGCTTTTTCCTATGGAAACCACTACAATAAGCTTAGCCCTACTGCCACTCAATGCAGGCAGTCCTGACCCATCCCTAATGCCTCCTTTAGAAAGAGGCCCTGTTCTTTGCAGTCTGACTAATGGTCATCAAAGTCCATATGTGATGACTGGCCACTACCCCACTGGTGACTAGCCACAGCCTTTAAGCTTGGGCCCCTGCCACTGTATTCATGCCAAACCAGCATGTCAATCAGGAATGAGGATGGGACTGGGCAAGTGCTGGGGGTGGAGCTAAGCTCTGTACACCGGTCTGGTAAGAAATGTTTCTCCTGCTCTGCCATCAATGGCAGAAAAAAACACTAGTTGGTCTTGCCTTTAAAATGATTTCCACTTTAAATATGCGGGAAGACTTGCATGAGTTCCAGCAGTGGCTGCAAGTCACATCCTATTACATAAGCCCCTAAGGGAGGCCTCTGCAATCACATTATTTCTCAATAAGCATCAGGTAGGGCTCCTGTTGGAGTCCTGTCCCGCAACTCAGAAATGTTACATCCTGGTGAATAAGAATTCCTTACTGCCATGAATTGTGGCAATAAGGAATAATTATTATAGGGAGCAGACTACAAATTATAATAAATTTGCTCCTTACTCATTAATAAGCTCTTACAATAGTTATAGAATAAAGAAAAAAGAAAAGATAACTTGTGATTCTCTCAAAAAGACAATACATGGCCCCTGGGTAAAAAGATTAAAATATTCATTAGCAATGTTATAACCATACTTGTCACACAGCAGGCCTCTTACTGTTCACTGGACACATTTATGCAAATTATAATGACACTACCACCCAGTGCCGACTCACCTCGCACTTCTTTGTGAGCTTCTGTCAACCGGACCATATACAAACGAAACTAGACTGAGGTGGGACGATAGCAGAGACAGCAGCGTGCTCCCCGACTGCAACATTGCCCATGGAGACCAGTGGCTGGTACCCTTGTCCAGATGAAGGAAATGTTATCTAACTGTAGCAGTTACATTGATCCTAGCATCTCTCCTTACTGCCTGCACCCTCTCTCCCAGCTGCTGCTCCTGTCACTGCCTCCTGTCTAATCTAAATATGTTCTTCCCAGCACTCCTCTGTACTGGTCCCCGTGTATAATATAGCAGCAGCACCAGCATAAGCAAGAGGGAAGGAAGCTGTAAGCCTTGTCTGCCCTCCTTGTGCCTAACCTTCTCCCCGTCACATCACATATGCAACTTTCTAGTACCTGCTAGTTTCTGGTTGATAGTGGATAGACATTAAGGTACAGGAGGAGGCAACTGGCAGTCTCTGAGGTCCCAGTCAACCTACAGATTGCAAGGGAGCATGGGTTTCTACAAGCAAAGTGCCGGCTTGTAGAGCATTTTTACAGCTTGTAATGCATGTCACTGAGGTAATATTTAGTCCCTGCCCCTCTATGATAGAGTGTGGGTCTCTGAAGCAATGGGGCAAGTCCGACCCTGCATTTAGTTGTTTATTACAGCGCAAACTGTAAACATTGCCGCTGTGCAAATATAGAAATGTGTCAAAATTTGTTTAAATATGAGAGTAGTAATTTTAATTGTCCTACAGTGTATTTTTATATATGTATTTCTATCGACATACTCGTGGAGACATTTATGAAAACTGGTACACATGAAAAAGCAACCAATAAGATTTAAGCAGTTGTGTGTGCATGGATTAAAAACTGAAATTTGAGATCAGATTGGTTGCTAAGAGTTAGAGAACTTTTGATGGTGTACCATTTTTCATACATGTCCTTGCCATTGTGCTCGCACAGTAATAAACATCAGAATTGTATTCTTACTACAAAATTACATGAGATCTATGTCCTTTAATGGCTGGCAAAAAAAGAGCATTAAAATCCCAAGAAGCAACAAAATAGACTTTTTAGTAGTTACTGTAGACTTTTTAGTTCTGTATACTTGCTGGAGCATCCGATTTCTTCTAATCAATAAAATGCAGGGATGGTACTTTATCTCTAGAGAAGTTAGTTATTTTACTTATCACTGGGCCTATGTACCATATTTGGTCATAATGTGGCACCCATTGTCTCAACCAATAGCGTATTGTGCTCTACCCTTATATCCTGTTCTACTGACTGGCAACCCATACTACAGGCATATCTTTTGAATCAGCATAATCATTTACTACATACAGTATTCTGTAATCAAAACTCAGCTCAAAGTTAACTTCTAGCTCATCACTATAGATAGCTAGTTAAAAGGCAAATAAATGAATAGATTTAGGATCTTGTTAAAATACAAAAAACTTTATGTAGTTAAATGTGAAACCCAGATTACTGCTTGCAAGCTCAAAAGTACTATGAAAGTCTGAAAACTTGAGTTATGATCAAACTACAACATCACTCTTTGTTCCAATATTTTTATAATTACAGATTTGCATAGTGAGCCTGCTTTAGCTCTTCAGAAGGCTTGGATTACGTTCTAAATTAAGAGGATTCAGATGAGGAATATTGGGAATGGGAAATATGCAGATCTATAAGAATGGTGTGGGGAAGCAATGCTATAATCGGATCCTCAGCAGTAGCTCTAACCTTTCAGTTTACCAAGGCTTTATAGCTAATATTTAAAGAAAGACTCAGCATATATTTAATGATTCATGGGTTCTCCTGCACTATCAAAAAAAACAAAAGAAAAAAACCTTTTCTTTGGGCTTTGAATGAGAATGTTCATTATTGGCACCAATTCTGCAAAATCAACATTATTGGATAGAGACATAGACTGATAGAAAAATACTTAACCTCCAAAACAAAAAGCTTGATGGCTCAGATAAAGTTTTCAATGGAAAAAAGCAATGTACTACAGATAATGGATATTGGCACACATTTTAGCATTGCCAAATCTAATGGGCATTCAAAACAAAAAGAGAGTAACATTAAAAGCACTAAATTGCCCAACACAGTAGGAAATGTAGTTACAGGGATATTATTAAAGCCATTTTTAGTCTAATCAACAAATAAAATCCTGGTACCAGCTGAGAAGTAATTTGACTTATGACTATGTAAATCTGCACTGCCTGGCAACAGGACCTGCAAATTAGGCTTTGTATTCATTGTTTAAGAAGATGTTTTAGTGAACTGTATTTACAGTTCACATGATTGAATACAGGCTTTATTTTTACTTGGCACAAACTTCTATGAAGGAGAAACAAAACAGGGATCAATCAGTGCTAAGAAAATGAAATGAGCTTGAAGACACGTGGAGTGCCACAATTATTATTGTAACAAAGGCAATTACCACTAAATACTTTGGTTCAATAAGATTTAAAGATTTGAGAATGTTATATTGCATTTATGTTAATGCAAATATTCTCATTGTCATTTTATGCTTTATTTGCTAATGTGTATAAATCCCTCATGTTAGAGTTGAGCATAATCAGAACTGTTCTATACAATATTCCCCTCAATATGCATATAGCTACAGAAGATTAAATTTTTCACCAGAAGACTCTGATCAACAGTACTCCAAATACTACTCCATCCACATTACTCAACAGAATGAACTAACTTCAATCATACCAGCTCAAAATTGTGAAGCAAAAGTAGGACCCACAGATTGCATCTCATGTGGAGTATACCGTTGCAAAGTGGTACTTTTAATTTTAAAGCTATAACGGGTGTATGCATTATCACTGATGGGCGTGTTACATATGCGGAAATGATAGTTTTAAGTAATAGGTCCATTTATTAATAGAGACCTTTGAATCACTGGTTCTAATGGGGACACCGGGCAGCCACCAATGTTGACCAAGAAGTGGCGTCAGTGCGCATGCACACTTATGCAAAGAAAACAATATGAATTAAAAATATGGGGGGAAAGGAACTTTAATTCTCTCTAGCCTCTCAACCCTTTTACCTAAAACATAGGCCGACCATCACTTCAAAGAGGTGAGTCCCCGCTTTCACACTATGTGTCCCCATAAAGACTACCACCTTGTGATTAGTGTAAGACAAAACCCTCTGTACTACTGAAAAATCATGGAGTGCGAAGACGGGGGAAGATATAATCCTATCTGGCTTACAAAAAATTAGGGGCATCTATTTTAGAAGGAGGGGCATCCAATCTTTCAAATGATGTGGTCCTCTTAGTACTTGTCTGATGATTACCAGATAATGTTACCCTGCACTACAGGAAAGATATGTTTTCTGTATATGGTGGGGAAGGGAACACCATGATAATACCTGCAGGTGTAAGGGCACCCATATTTGAAATTATGTGACCCCATAGTAGCTATATAAGACAATATTACCCATTTTCCGTATAAAGACAGGATGGCACTATGTGCTCTAGCATACATATAATTATACCCTGTAATGGCATGGGCACCCCTTCTTTAAAATGATGTGGGACCCTTAGCAGAATGGTCTGGTGATCATCAGACAAAATTACATGCACAATGCAAAATGGAAACAAAAAAACGTTTCCGTAGATGAGGGAAGGGCACAACATCTCCTAGATACAGGCCCACACATACATGTAGTTATTTTTATTATCTTAAAGAGAAAAGTCTCCTCTTTCACATGATAAGCCCCCTTAGCAGTTATTGTCTGGTGATCACCAGATACTGCCTGAAACAAATAGGAGGGGATTTAAAGCCCATATCTCCATCACCTTGTGTCAATGTAAAAAAAAAAAATGGTTCCTCATTTAATGCAGTAGGCTGTCTAGGTTATAAAGGGGTAGGCCTTGTTAGGCTACCATATTATTAATACACATAGCAATAATTTAAATCAAGGCAGTGAAAAAAACAAACATTCAATTCAATTCAAGTGTAAATCTAAACAAAGAATCCTGCTTTTTACTATTTTGGAAATAAGAACTTAAGTATTTATTTTGGCATCTGATTAACTTTTTTAAAATTTAATAATAATAATAAAAAAAAAAACCCTTTTTCTGCCATTTGGGATAAATGTGTTTTGAGATGTCAAAATGAGTAAAAAGACTAGGTATTTTCTGGAAATAGAGAGGGGTATATGTAATGGAATCGGTATGAAATACCGCCGGCCGCATGGCCGGTGGTTCGATTCTCGGCAGCGCCTGGCTGACAAAAGCAGAGTTCCCGGCAGCGGAAGCCCGACAACGCTGGAAATCCTGATCGTCGCTAAGGTAAGTATAAACTAACCTAACCCCCTAACGCTCCTTAGGGGTGCCTAACTCTAACCTCCCCCCACTAAGTGCCTAAGCCTAACCCCCCCTTCCCCGCTGCCTAAGCCTAAGTCCCCCGGGGGGGCCTGACCCTAAGTCCCCCCCTGGGGGTGCCTAACCATAACCCTCCCTTCCCATAGCCTAACCCTAACCCTCCCAGGGGGTGCCTAACCCTAAGTCCTCCCCCGGGTGCCCTAACCTAACCCTCCCCCCCCCGCGGCTGTCCACTCGCGGCGCCCGGCATCCCTTCGATCGGGATGCCGGGCGCCTGTCTCCCGGCGTCGGGGAAATGACGGGCGTCTAGATATAAACGTCCGGCATTTCACCCTCGCTGGGATATGACAGTCGGGAAGCCGGCTGTCTGTATTAAGGCAGCCGGTTTCCCGATTGTATACCTATGTAATAGCCTGCAGATTGCAGGTATTGGCGAGTCCCATGCAAGACTGCCCGATATTTTCAAGTACAGTAGCAGTCATTTAAAAGGCAAAAGCAGGTTGATTACATTTACCCCAGAGTCTTTAAAAATAAAAAGTAATTTGTGTGGATACAGCACACAAAATAATGGATATTGTTGTTGTTGGAATGTGACAAGCTCAAAATGTGAATAAAGTTACATTAGCACAGGGGTGAGAAAACCCTCTGCATTGAAGGGGTAATGAAGTAGTGGCTATAACAATCAGAATCTGTTTGGCCTCTCCGAATGTCAGGGGCAGCTCAAGGTACTGGCTGACAGGGCTGTCACCCAGAGTGCCATAGCCTGGATGGGTGCAGCTCTGTGCCCCCAGCTAAAAATCTAGCCTGGGCCATGCTGGTCTCAACTTTTGTCTCAGATGCAGCCCGGGATTTCACCCATGAGTATCTGAGAAACTACAAGGCCACCACCGCAGTGACAGGGAGACTGGTGTGTCTGCAGCAGTCCCATCTCCTCTCACTATGCTGCCAGCTAGAGCATCTCACTCTGGCCCTGATTCAGAGCCGGACGCTCTGACAGAGCGCTCGCTCTGAATCAGGGCCGTCCTTCTTAATTTTTATAGCGGCCTCCTGGCCGCTCGTATAGCTGTGGGTGACCACCCACAGCTACGGCGAGCGGCCAGGAAGATGGTCGCGATGGTCAAGACCATCGTGACCATCGGGCTTGCGACGAGACCCTTGTGGTAGGGGCTCGTTGCCGCAAGCCCTGGAGTGCTTTTGGCTCTATCAGAGCCGAAAGCACTCCCACTAACATCACTTGTGATGTCAGTGGGGCCGGCCCCAGATGGTAGGCGTTCCCATGGGAATGCCTCCGTCTGGGCAGCCACACTCCCGGCACGCCCACCAAAGGGGGCGTGCTGTTACTCAACATCGACAGCACATCCCCTTTGGTACGAGACCTGTAGCGACGGTTTGCCCATTGCTATCTGGGTCTCGCGCATGCGCACTGGGCCAACATCGACCCGCTTGTGAGCGCTCAGTGCTCGCGAGCGGGTCTGAATCAGGCCCTCTGTTTTATCCCAGGGCTGGAAGTCTGAACTGCGCACGCCATGACATCAGCACAGTCCCAGGGCCACTCCCAGGACAGATGGTGAGTCAATGGGTCTCCACTGCCTGAACAGGTAGACACCCCATTGCTGCATGCATGCATGCTGTTGGCACGTGTAGCTCCACAGGATCCACACAGGTTGCACAAGCTTTTTCTGAGGCAACCATAATACAACACTGCTCTGTGTATAGGGTTTCTCAGAGGATTGGTGAGACCGATGGCGCGCCTTTGCACACAAACAGCTGAAAAGAGATGCCAGGGACGGTTCTAGGGGCGGGCTACAGGGCCGCAACCTGAAGTGTTGGTCCCTGGAGGGTGCCACTGAGTCCCCTTATAAAAAATAGAAAAGAAAACTGTCTCTAACAGACACTGGCCTGCCATCAAGGGGGGACTGCCGGGCCTGGAGTCCCGGAGAGAGTGAGGGGGCCAGGTGAGAGCAGTGCAAATATGCACCGGCACTCAGTAAGAAATAGCACCATTGGCATGTCAAATATAGCACCGACCACGAGCCAATCACAGCTTGCAGAACGGCAGCCAATCAGGAGCGTCCACTCCTTATTGGCTGCCGGTCCATGAGGTGTTACTGGCTTGTGGCCGGCACTATATATGACATGCTGATGGTGCTGTTAATTACTGAGTGCCGATGCATATCTGCGCCGCTCCCACCCGGACCCCCCGTTCTCTCCGGGCCTTCTGAAGAAATGAGGAAGTCAGGTTAGTACATAGTCTCTGCTCTGTGCCCCTCCCCCTAGTGCAGATAGCCTTCCCTGCCTCCCCTTCCATCAAGCCACTCCAGCCAGCCATCCCTGCCCTGACCCCCTTCCCCAGTCCAGCCTACCCCTTCCCTGCCCCCCCCCCAGTCCAGCCAACCTTCCCTGTACCACATTAAGGTCCAGCCATCCCTGCCCTTTACCCCCACTCCAGCCTGCCCTATGCCCTCCCAGTCCAGCCGTCCTAGCCCTGTGACCCCCATGTCCCCTGCACTGTGTATCCCCATTAAGGTCAGGGGGGCTGCCTATTTTCTCAGTACCGGGCCCCACAATTTCTGATGGCAGCCCTGAAAAGACACATCCTCTTGTTACCAGTGGCGTAGCTAAGGTATTTGGAGCTCAGGGCAAATTTGAAAAGGGAGCCCCCACCCCCCCCCAATCTGAAGTGCGCGCGCGGCAAAAAAATGGGCGTGGTCACTTAAAAATGGGGCGTGTCAACATGACACACCCCTTTATTTTCACACTGAACATTCATATCCATATGCACCTTAACCCCAGTAGAACCCCTTATACAGTACCCCCAGTATGGAGTTGTGGTCCCTCTTATGCAGGCCCATAGTAGTGCCCCTTATACAGTATCCCCAGTAGTGGTCCCCCCAAATGCAGTGCCCAATGTAGTGTTCCCCCTTATGCAGTGCCCCCAGTAGCAGTCCCCACAATGCAGTGTGCCCAGTAGCGGTATCCCCTGATGCAGTGCCCTTTATATGGTGCCCCCAGTAGTAGTCCCCCCCCCTATGCAGTGCCCTTTATATAGTGCCCCCAGCAGTAGTCCCCCCCATGCAGTTTTCTCAGTAGTGGTCCCCTTATGCAGGCACCCAGTAGTGATCCCTCCTATCCAGTGCCCCCTGTAGTGGCCCTTCCTATTATTGCCCCCAGTAGTGGTCCCCCGAGTGCCCCCAGTGGTAGTTCCCCCCCCAAGTAGTAGTCCCCAGTAGAGGTTCCCCCTCCCGATTAAGTGCCCCCAGTTGTAACCCCCCCCAGTAGAGGTCCTCCCAATAATAGTGCCCCCACCCCCAGTAGAGGTCCTCCCAGTAGTAGCCATCCCCCTCCCCCGTTCTGCAGATAGGTTAAAAAAAAATATATATATATGTACATATATATATAAAAACATACTTACCTGCTGCTCCGGTCCGCGCCGCCGCCGCCCACCAGTCCTCCCGGGCTGGCGCGCTCAGCATTATGAGACAGACGTCATGACGTCAGTCCCATTACCCACTGCAGGAGCCGGACGGATGAGTTGCTGGGGGGGGGTTTAGGAGGTGGTGAGTTGCTGAGGAGAGGGGCTGGGCATTACCGTGTGATACACAAGGACATCGGTCACACCCCCTTTCCAGAAAACGCCATCTAGAATTTTATTTATTTTGGGGGGGGGCCGCAACTGAGCTCCACAATGTCTAGAACAAGCCCTGAGAGACGCCGCCATTTGGTATCTCTGCACAAATCCTGGTGGCTGCAGCACTTACATATTTTTGCAGAACCACTGTGTAGAGACTCAAAGTCGCAATGGGACTTGCGTCCACCTATAACTCAGGCCCTATGACCATTGTGTTTAAAGCATACTTCCCTACTCTCCCGGAACCTGCAAGAGGTCCAGATTTTTCGGGGCAGCCCCCCTGCAACCCCCGGAAGAGGAGGTACTTCTCCCACATCCCGCCATCCAACCCACTTCCTAGTGGTAAGATCTACTTGCTGATGACAACAAACTGATACTTTTCAGGATTTGTACATGTATTGTGTTTTACAAATTATTCCATACAAGTGGCCATAAGAAACCTTATTTGAAAATGTATGTAGCTATACCATTTTTCTTTGATAAACCCCCTGGTAAAGGGGAGAAACGCGTCAAGGTTGTAACAAGCTGTCTGCTGTCTAAATTTTTATATTTGGATTTCACGGTTGTGGAATTAGATCTCCATTAAACAGTTCCAGAAACTGCCCGGTAATTATACCTGGATCTTTCAGGCTCACCTATGGGAGCGAATTACTATTGGGAGTTTTAGCCCATTTTATATGGACACCTGAGTGGACTTCATGTTTGTGGGCTGCTACATCTTATGCTCACACAGAGTTCTAAAACATGGGACCTTACTAGTTAATCCAGCAGGAGTCATAGATCCTTTATCAAGCAGTGTCCTGATACCACTGACATTGCAGCAATCAGCTGCTGGTATTGAATACCCACTCCGGGACTGTATCAATGACATCATAATTATCACAACACCTGTTCATCTGAGTGACATATCAAGAGGATCTAGAAATATAGTGCTATAACTGCAAAGGGACCTTGTCACTAATGTTCTATCAGGACTCTCGTTGTAACTCAAATGTCAGGTACTATGTACATTTTGTAACCAGTTACAGCTCTCAAAGTTTCTACATGTTCCAGTTAACATGGCTGATTTTTATTAACTGATTATATCTCACAATTGATTTTAAAGTGGTAACATTCCAATTAATTTTAATACATTGTAAATACTAATTTTACTAATAGTGTACGTATACAGCTAATTAAGCTATTAATGGAGAAGGTAACAGTTTTCATTTAGTTTAAGTTTAACCTTTAGCACAGAAGTTCCTAAACTCCACCATTACAATCCAGGTTAAGGATATCCATGCTTAAGTCCAGATGGATAAATCAAACTGACTGAGGTAAGTAATAATTATGCCACCGTGCTCAAACATGGATATCCATAAAATGTTGACTGTAATGGCAGAGGTTGGGAACCACGCTTTAGCATTTACTATGCAAACTGCAGTCAATGTAATTTATATAGATTTCTCTTTCAATTAATGTATTTATATCAGAACAGCTTTTAGGGATATTTATAGTTTTGCTGTCACATACACTTTTTTCTTTCTTTGAGGGAATTAGCAGGGTTCCCTCTATGGTCAGCATCTATTTATAAGCGTACCCTGTTGTTTGTCTATTAATAAGAATCTTTGGGGGCGATTCAAGCCACCAGTTGAATAGCGCCGGGAGGGAATACCCAGAGCTATTCAATTCACTACGATGTTTACTCTGACAAGAAGCAGTTAAGTCAGAGAATGCCGGTTCTCGCGAATCAACCCGGGTGTTAATCACGAGAACCGGCATTCTCAGACTAAAGTGCAGGCCACGGGGCTGTTAGCGCCATGCTAAGCCAGAAATCAGCCTCGCGGCCCTCACTTTAGTCCGAGTAAGGATTTCTTCTTGCTCCTTTCCGATGCTATTCAATTCCCGCTGAATTGAACTGCCTGCATTGTGCCTTATAACCAATGCAGGAAAATTATACTAGTGATACCATTTTGATGTATATACACTACCGTTCAAAAGTTTGGGGTCACTTAGAAATTTCCTTATTTTTGAAAGAAAAGCACTGTTTTTTCAATTAAGATAACATTAAATTAATCAGAAATACACTCTATACATTGTTAATGTGGTAAATGACTATACTAGCTGTAAACGTCTGTTTTTTAAAGGAATATCTACATAGGTGTATAGAGGCCCATTTTCAGCAATCATCAATCCAGTGTTCTAATGGTACATTGTGTTTTCTAAGCGCATTAGAAGACTAATGGATTTACAAAACCCTTGTGCACTTATGTTAGCACAGCTGAAAACGGGTTTGCTTGTTAGAGAAGCTATAAAATCGGCCTTCCTTTGAGCTAGTTGAGTATCTGGAGCATCACATTTGTGGGTTCGATTATACTCTCCAAATGGCCAGAGAAAGAGAACTTTCATGTGAAACTCGACAGTCTATTCTTGTTCTTAGAAATGAAGGCTATTCCATGCAAGAAATTGCCAAGAAACTGAACATTTCCTACAGTGGTGTGTACTACTCCCTTCAGAGAACAGCACAAACAGGCTCTAACCAGAGTAGAAAGAGAAGTGGGAGGCCCCGATGCACAACTGTGCAAGAAGACAAGTACATTAGAGTCTCTAGTTTGAGAAATAGATGCCTCACAAGCCCTCAATTGGCAGTTTCATTAAATGGTACCCGCAAAACGCCAGTGTCAACGTCTACAGTGAAGAGGCGACACCGGGATGCTGGCCTTCTAGGCAGAGTGGCAAAGAAAAAGCCATATCTGAGACTGGACAATAAAAGGAAAAGATTAATATGGGCAAAAGAACACAAACATTGGACAAAGGAAGATTGGAAAAAAGTGTTATGGACAGACAAATCTAAGTTTGAGGTGTTTGGATCACACAGAAGAACATTTGTGAGATGCAGAACGAGTGAAAAGATGCTGGAAAAGTGCCTGATGCCATCTGTCAAGCATGGTGGAGGTAATGTGATGGTCTGGGGCTGCTTTGGTGCTAATAAAGTGGGAGATTTGTACAAGGTAATTTTGAATAAAGAAGGCTATCACTCCATTTTGCAACGCCATTCCATACCCTATGGACAGCACTTGATTGGAGCCAATTTCCACCTCCAACAGGACAATGGCCCAAAGCACACCTCCAAATTATCCAAGAACTATTTAGGGAAGAAGTAGGCAGCTGGTGTTCTGTCTGTAATGGAGTGGCCAGTGCAGTCACCAGATGTCAACCCCATTGAGCTGTTGTGGGAGCAGCTTGACCGTATGGTACGCAAGAAGTGCCCATCAAGCCAATCCAACTTGTGGGAGGTGCTCCAGGAAGCGTGGGGTGAATTTTCTTCAGATTACCTCAACAAATTAACAGCTAGAATGTCATAGGTCTGCAATGCTGTAATTGCTGCAAAAGGAGCATTCTTTGACGAAAGCAAAGTTTGAAGGACAAAATGATTATTTCAAATAAAAATTATTATTTCTAACCTTGCCAATGTCTTGACTATATGTTCTATTCATTTTGCAACTCATTTGATAAATAAAAGTCAGTTTTCATGTAAAACACGAAATTGTCTGGGTGACCAGAACTTTTGAACGGTAGTGTATATCTCTGTTTTTCTGTATATAAAAGCTTCATAATGGGGGTAAGGTGCATTGAGGAATATTGCTACTTATTCAGGGAGTCTTCCTGACAATCAGGGAGAGTTGGCAAGTATGTCTAAAACCCCTTAGATCCTAGCAAATACACACCTCTGACCCTGGTTTTCAACAGGGGTGTAACTCGGGACACAGCTCATAGAACCCCTTTCACACTACATTGCAGACCCAGGAATTTCCCAGGACGACCCCTTTCACACATAAGCTGTTTCTTCCCTGGCATTCAGTGTGGAGTCTATTAAAGGGGACACTTTTTTTGGCAAACTGTGTAGTAGCTTGTGTGCTTGGGTAAGGGTGAAGACTGTATTGCTGTAATCATGGCCGACCAGGTAGACATGTGTAGCCCGGAGTTCCTTGTTTCAGTGTTTATCTGTGGTTTTACGCAGCAATTGAGAGTTTGATGAAACTGCTCACACTGTGTTACACTGCACAGTGGCACTTCAGGAGAAGAAAGAAGCAATTTATGACAATAGCTCCCACACCGCCTCATCTTTCCAATGCGCCATTTCAAAGCTCTACCATCTACTGCTGATGAGGTCATCTGTAAGAGCCCCAGACAGCCCAGAGCAGCCAATCAACTGCTTCTTCAAATTCCCGGGTTTTTGGCTATGTTCGAAAGAGGTTTTAGCTACATTCCAATATAACGCATAGGAACAAAAGTATTTTGACATTCCTGTATGCATTCTAAGCTTGAACACAGAGCCGGCCCTAGGCATAGGCATAATAAGCAAATGCCTAGGGGTGACTGGAATGCCTAGGGGCATTCCAGGGCTCTGCCGCAGTCCCCACCCCCCACTGGTGCTGCATGCCCTTCCTCCCTGCCCTGCTGCTGCTGCTGTGTGGAAAGCTGTGCTGGGATTAAGAGCAAGTGGCTGATCCCAGCATCGGCACAGCAGGAGGAGATGTGTCCCCTGCGAGACACATCAGCGTCCGGCACTGGGATGCTATTTCTGCTCCCCGCGTCGGGGAAGCATAGGTGGCGGGTAGCCGGTGCTGGGACGGAGTATGTGTTCCCAGCACCGGTCAAAACGTCGGGCGTGGCGGCCAGGACTTGGCTCCGGGTGTGGGCTTACTGTAGCCCGTCACCCGGTAGCCTTGGTACAGTGTCGGCCGCGGCGGGTGTTTGGCTGTGGCCGCGAGCCAAACCCGGATCGCGGGCTAGCAGCCAATAGGAGGCAGACGTGACAAGCCAATCGCGGTTCGCTGTGTCATAGCCCCACTCACTCGTGGCATCTGAAAGACGCAGCTGAGCAGGAAAAGGCAGTACGGTGGCAGAGAGGGAGGAGTGAAGACCTCCCGAAGAGAGCGGCGTTGCGGCAAAAGTTCCGGCGGCCGCAGAAGAGGCCAGAAGACGCCGTGATCAAGAAGGAAGACAGGCGGCGCCGGCTGGAAGAAGCAAAGAAGAGGCCGCGCCACTGGCCTGGACGGGCCAGGGGCCGAAGAATGCGCCTGAGGACCGGAGAGGACTGCGTGGGTGGAAAGTAAAAGAGCTAACGAAGCTCCCCCCCGCAGTCTCTTCAAACGGAGCAGGTAGGCTCTCCATGAGGCCTACCTTATACCCCCCTCCATAGACCACCAGGGTTGTTGGGCACTAGGCCCGTGGGGGCACTGTCTGGCAATAGGCCCGTGGGCATATAGGTGGGTGGAAGGCCCGGGCTACATAGGGGGCATTAGGCCCTAGAGGGAGTTATTGCCCTATAAAGTGTAAGTGACCTGGGTACTAGGTCCAGGTCACTACTGAATAAAGTAGGTGGGCACTAGGCCCGAGGCCATAAGGAGGGCCACCTGTTTTGGGAAGTTGTTAGGGGGCACCAGTAAAAATTTTGCCTAGGGCACAAAATGGGCTAGGGCCACCTCTGCTTGAATATGAAAACTTTACATTTACCTATGGCCTGAATTGTTGATATACCCCGTGAACATACTCAAAGAAATGTTGGTAGACCTCTGGGAGAAAGTCTTGAAAGATTTAAAGCATAAGGTATTGACTGGATTGTTTTAAACTTAGCATACAATTTCATCTCATGCCCCATATTATAAATGGAATTGAAAAGGCTTTATCAGGGGGAAGCAATGTTTATCTTTTTGGGTGCTAGACATTCAACAGTACAAGAGCAAAAAGTTTCCGGAATGCCACCATAATTATGACATATGCAAAAATTAATAGATGGTTGCTAAAATGTTAGTGGCTTCCCTTCCCCTTTTTTTAGGTTAGTTTGCTCAGTCTACGTTGTTAACTAATAGTCTTGAGACAAAGAAATGCTTCCGAAATTTGCATTGTTATACAACTGTGGTTCACTCAGGCTATTTTATTCCCAGACTATGGCCCTGATTCAGACCCACTCGCGAGCGGCTGTCCGCTCGCAAGTGGGTCGATGTTCTGCACTGAGCATGCGCACAACGGAGGGAGCTCCGTCGTGCGCATGCGCCAGACGCGACGAGCGAAGGAAAGTCCTTCGCTCGTTGTGTCTTATCAAAGGGGGCGTGCTGTCGATGTTGATTGACAGCACGCCCCCTTTGGTGGGCGTGCCGGGGGCGTGCCTCCCTGCCGGGGGCGTTCCCACGGGAACGCCTCCCGTCAGAAGCCGGCCCACTGACATCACTAGTGATGTCAGTGGGAGTGATTTTGGCTCTGATAGAGCCAAAATCACTCTGGAGCTTGCGGTTGAAAACCTCAACCGCAGGCTCCGGCTCGCAGTTTCGATGGTCGCAATGGTCAAGACCATCGCGGCCATCAAACTGCACGCTCGTATAGGCTGTGGGTGGTGACCCACAGCTATACGAGCATCCAGGAGGACGCTCCATTTTTTAGGAGGGCGGCCCTCATTCAGAGCGTGCGCTCTGCTCAGAGCGTACAGCTCTGAATGAGGGCCCATGTTCGGTATGCAGGACACACTTTTTTAATTACATTTGCAAAAATCACAAAAAAACTTTTAACACATTGTCATTACGGAGTATTGGAGCAGATGTATGAAGCTCTGGAAGTGATAAAGTGGAGAGTGATAAATGAGCAACCAATCAGCTCCCAACTGTCATTTTTCAAACACAGCCTGTAACATGACAGTTGGGAGCTGAGTGGCTGGTCATTTATCACTCTCCACTTTATCACTTTCCAGAGCTTCATACATCTGTCCCGTTGTGTGTAGAATTTTGAGGACAAAAATGAATGTATTCCATTTTGGAAAAAGGCTGTAACAGAACAAAATGTGGAAACAAAGTAAAGCGCTGTGAATACTTTCCGGATGCACTGTATTTATGAGTACATGAAATACAGCTGGTTTGCTATTGCAGAAAACCACCTATTGCCATGTTTTATCAATAAAATCTTGCTGAGACAGCAAAGTGAAGAGCAGTAAGATTCAACTCACTAGCCAGTCTCGGAGTAAGTGCGCATGTGTCGTCTCGCAAACTTTCGCTGGTGAGACCTGGCAAATCTTATAAAAACCCCAGATTTTGTCATACTTAGGGCTTTTTGCCCTTTAATAAACAGAGCTTGGATATGCTAGCATAATGCATTGTTGTTTTTTTATTTAATCAAAAATGTAATTTTATTTTAATAATTCAGAATCTGTTCATAGATGTGTGGGTTTCTGTAAATAAATACTATACAGGTTGAGTCTCCCATATCCAAATATTTCGAAATAAGGAATAATTTTGGCATGACTGAGATAATGAAACCTTTGATTTTTGATAGTTCAATGTAAACAAACTTTGTCTAAGGCACAAGTTATTACAAATATTGTATACAATTACCTTCAGGCTGTGTGTATAAGGTGTATATGAAACGAAACATAAATGAATGTAATTTCTGTACACAAACTTTGCTTGAGCCACAAAATTATTGAAATTATTGTATAAAATTACCTGCAGGCTGTGTGTATAAGGTATATATAACACATAAATGCATTCTATGTGTATACTGGGGACCCATTCCCAAGATATTTCATTATAGTATGTGTCACGGCCAGGGTTTCTCGGCATGGTGGTCACCG
The DNA here is from genome assembly GCA_031769625.1 of Taudactylus pleione. Lineage (NCBI taxonomy): Eukaryota > Metazoa > Chordata > Amphibia > Anura > Myobatrachidae > Taudactylus > Taudactylus pleione. The sequence continues at coordinate 1,548,815 of JAUIMM010000040.1, read as the reverse complement.
GGTATTACCTGTGAGGTAATTGTGGTGAGGGGTCTCTGGCAGCGGTGCTAGCGTTTGGCGAGGGGCATTGGCTGCGCGTGGTTCTGTGCGGGCACATTGTCACTGAGGCCTGGTGAGGCCTGGTGGTGTTCCTGTTCTGTTTGGCATGGGTGCCGCCATCTTGCCTCAGGTCATGTGATTCAAGCTGTCCAATCCTGGTGGGTCATATGCTCTCTCCAGCCAGTCACAGTGCGGCATCTGGTATTTAGGAAAGTCCAGAGCCTTCATTCATTGCCAGTGCAATGTGTTTCTCAGCTGCGGCTGAGAGAGAGTACCTGTGCCTTACCTGTCTGCCTGGAAGCGCTACTAGCCTGTTACCTTGCCTGCTTCAAACCTGCTGGAGTCACCCTGCACCCTCCATTTACCTTTCCCCTGCCTGAGTACCTGAACCTGCTGTTTCCCTGCACCTTGCCTCACACTAGACCAACTTTCATCCAACCATCTAACTAGTTGATTGGTTGGAATGAAAATCTGGTAAGGAATGGGTGTAAATGATGATCGGCAATTTGCTCCTAAATGCCAGAAAATAGATGAAAATGGTCGTCAGACAAGTTTATTAAATGTTTGATCTAAACAATTTGTTCAAACAACAGTTTTTGTCCATTTTCCGGCGTTTGGGAGCAAATTGCTCATTGTCATTTGCTTTCATACCTTACCAGATTTTCATTCCAACCAATCAACTAGTTGGCTGGTTGGATGTAAGTTGGTCTAGTATGTGGCCAGCTTAACTCCCAGCTGGACTTCATTACCTCTGCCTGCACTTCGTTACAGCTCACCAAACCTGAATACTGGACATTTCCTGCCTGTCACTATCTGGACATTCTCCCATTTGCTTCACCACAGTTATCAAGTGCACTTTGGTGCTAAACCTGGACTTTTTCTTTTGCCATTCCCATGTCTGCTAAATCACTTATTAAATCACCAGACCTTCACAGTATGCAAATATTCCAAAATACGGAATATTCCGTTATCCAAAATACCCCTGGTCCCAAGCATTTTGGATATGGGAGACTCAACCTGTATTGTTAGATTTTGTTTCTTTCCTGAAGTGATGTGTTTTTCAGTTCATAAAATATATTAAGTTACATTGCAGGCAATATCCAATATATGAAGAAAAATCATGGAAAAATAAACCTTATAGGTGCATACACACGTAACGATTTTGCAACCAACTATTTGCTGTCAGATTTTCCCTTGAAAAAGTGAATGATTGGAAGAAGTGTAATAAACGATTTTTACAATGATCTACGAAAAATGTTCCTTACCTTAATGAAAATTGTTATGTTGGACAGTCTGAAATAGACGATGATCGATAACTACAAACAGGAGCGCGATTGAACGATTATCATTCATAACTCAGAAACTGAATGATTTTTTGAACAATTGAACGATAATGATGTTGTTAATGACAAACAGTTAAAATAATCGATACGTGTGTATGCACCTTATCACTTATTATTCAGAGTATGGCTAATCTGTAATAATCAATACATGTCCTATAAATCTGAGCTTTAAGTGAAAATTCATTATGTATGCAATTTGCAAATGGCCACATATAGGATACAGTGTTTATAATTAATATCCTGCACTTTGGGGTCTGAAAACTCAAACTACATTGCTGTTTGGCAGTTTGCAACTCCATAAACTGCATGTGGTTCAGGCTAAACCACATGTAAAACTGGATGTAAAGCAGGCCATACACGTCTACCCTCCCGGTTTTCGCGGGAGGCTCACGATTTTTCGGGTAACCCCCCGCACCCCCGGAAGGGTAGGCATTTCTCCCGCATTCTGGCCACTTCCTAGTGAAGTGGGTAGAATGAGAATACCGCGGCGATCACGGGCATCTCAGGCCAAAAATCACTCCCAAAATGTCCGCAATGTAATGGGCAGAGGGAGAGGTGGGCTTTAGTGCCCGTTAGACAGCACATGTTCAGCTGGAGGCAGAGCTATTGCTTCCCTGGGTGCTGCATGTTACATTGCACCCCCCTCGCAATCACAAGAGCGCCAACACCCCCGCGGGTAACCCCCCCGCGATCACAACTGCGCCCCCCGCGATCAAAACAGTCCCACCCGCGGGTTGACCCCACGATCACAACTGCGCCCCCTCGCAGGTACCCCTCCACCCACGATCACAACAGCCCCCCTACATGGGTTCTCCCGCCCCCACGATCACACTTATGCCCCCTGCAATCACAAACCCCTCCTCACAACAGCCCCCTACGCGGGTTATGCCCCCCAAGATAACACTTACGCTCCCTCGCGGGTACCCCCCGCGATCACAACAGCTCCTTCCCCGCAATGTGTATATATACAGTGTGTATATGTTATGTATATAGGTCTGTGTATATATTAGGGGTGAGCGGGTTCGGATTTCTGAAATCCGAACCCCCCCGAGCCCCCCCGATCCGAGTCCGATCCGAGTCAGGCTCGACTTTTCCCGCCTGACTCGGATCTGAAATCGAGGCAAAACGTCATCATCCCGCCTTCCGAGTCTCGCGGGTTTTGGATCCTATATAAGGTACCCGCGTCGGCGCCATTTTCTCACTCGGCTGTGGACAGTGAAGAGGGAGGGTGGGAGTTAGGGCTGTGTAGTGTAGTGTAGTGTAGTGCTGCTGTTGTCCACTACTTCAAAGTCCATAGGGGCTGGCTGTGTTGTGCTGCTGTTGTTAATAGGGGCTGTGTCCACTACTTCAAAGTCCATAGGGGCTGGCTGGACTGTGTTGTGCAGTCAGTTCTCCATAGGGGCTGTGTCCACTCCAAAGTCCTGTGCAGTGTCCCAGTCCTAAAGGAGTGCTGTAGTGTTGTCCAGGGGGTGCTCTGTCCATCAGGGGTGCTCCCCCCAAGTGCTAAAAAAATAATATATTTTCTGTGTTTGTGAATTGTGTGCGCAGTAGCCGCACGTGCATCAACAAAGTAGTGCCAAGCGTGCGCCTGTGTCATAAGTAAAGGGCCGGCTGGCTTGACCGTTAAAGGGTGCTGTAACCCCCGAAAGTACACTCCAGTCCAAACCAAAAAAAAATTATTTTCTGTGTTTGTGAATTGTGTGCGCAGTAGCCGCACGTGCATCAACAAAGTAGTGCCAAGCGTGCGCCTGTGTCATAAGTAAAGGGCCGGCTGGCTTGACTGTTAAGGGTGCTGTAACCCCCGAAAGTACACTCCAGTCCAAACCAAAAAAAAAATTATTTTCTGTGTTTGTGAATTGTGTGCGCAGTAGCCGCACGTGCATCAACAAAGTAGTGCCAAGCGTGCGCCTGTGTCATAAGTAAAGGGCCGGCTGGCTTGACCGTTAAGGGTGCTGTAACCCCCGAAAGTACACTCCAGTCCAAACCAAAAAAAAAATTATTTTCTGTGTTTGTGAATTGTGTGCGCAGTAGCCGCACGTGCATCAACAAAGTAGTGCCAAGCGTGCACCTGTGTCATAAGTAAAGGGCCGGCTGGCTTGACCGTTAAGGGTGCTGTAACCCCCGAAAGTACACTCCAGTCCAAACCAAAAAAAAAATTATTTTCTGTGTTTGTGAATTGTGTGCGCAGTAGCCGCACGTGCATCAACAAAGTAGTGCCAAGCGTGCGCCTGTGTCATAAGTAAAGGGCCGGCTGGCTTGACCGTTAAGGGTGCTGTAACCCCCGAAAGTACACTCCAGTCCAAACCAAAAAAAAAATTATTTTCTGTGTTTGTGAATTGTGTGCGCAGTAGCCGCACGTGCATCAACAAAGTAGTGCCAAGCGTGCGCCTGTGTCATAAGTAAAGGGCCGGCTGGCTTGACCATTAAAGGGTGCTGTAACCCCCAAAGTACACTCCAGTCCAAACCAAAAAAAAAATTATTTTCTGTGTTTGTGAATTGTGTGCGCAGTAGCCGCACGTGCATCAACAAAGTAGTGCCAAGCGTGCGCCTGTGTCATAAGTAAAGGGCCGGCTGGCTTGACCGTTAAAGGGTGCTGTAACCCCCGAAAGTACACTCCAGTCCAAACCAAAAAAAAATTATTTTCTGTGTTTGTGAATTGTGTGCGCAGTAGCCGCACGTGCATCAACAAAGTAGTGCCAAGCGTGCGCCTGTGTCATAAGTAAAGGGCCGGCTGGCTTGACCGTTAAAGGGTGCTGTAACCCCCGAAAGTACACTCCAGTCCAAACCAAAAAAAAATTATTTTCTGTGTTTGTGAATTGTGTGCGCAGTAGCCGCACGTGCATCAACAAAGTAGTGCCAAGCGTGCGCCCGTGTCATAAGTAAAGGGCCGGCTGGCTTGACCGTTAAAGGGTGCTGTAACCCCCGAAAGTACACTCCAGTCCAAACCAAAAAAAAATATTTTCTGTGTTTGTGAATTGTGTGCGCAGTAGCCGCACGTGCATCAACAAAGTAGTGCCAAGCGTGCGCCTGTGTCATAAGTAAAGGGCCGGCTGGCTTGACCGTTAAAGGGTGCTGTAACCCCCTAAGTACACTCCAGTCCAAACCAAAAAAAAAATTATTTTCTGTGTTTGTGAATTGTGTGCGCAGTAGCCGCACGTGCATCAACAAAGTAGTGCCAAGCGTGCGCCTGTGTCATAAGTAAAGGGCCGGCTGGCTTGACCGTTAAAGGGTGCTGTAACCCCCGAAAGTACACTCCAGTCCAAACCAAAAAAAAATTATTTTCTGTGTTTGTGAATTGTGTGCGCAGTAGCCGCACGTGCATCAACAAAGTAGTGCCAAGCGTGCGCCTGTGTCATAAGTAAAGGGCCGGCTGGCTTGACCGTTAAAGGGTGCTGTAACCCCCGAAAGTACACTCCAGTCCAAACCAAAAAAAAATTATTTTCTGTGTTTGTGAATTGTGTGCGCAGTAGCCGCACGTGCATCAACAAAGTAGTGCCAAGCGTGCGCCCGTGTCATAAGTAAAGGGCCGGCTGGCTTGACCGTTAAAGGGTGCTGTAACCCCCGAAAGTACACTCCAGTCCAAACCAAAAAAAAATTATTTTCTGTGTTTGTGAATTGTGTGCGCAGTAGCCGCACGTGCATCAACAAAGTAGTGCCAAGAGTGCGCCTGTGTCATAAGTAAAGGGCCGGCTGGCTTGACCGTTAAAGGGTGCTGTAACCCACAAAGTACACTCCAGTCCAAACCAAAAAAAAAATTATTTTCTGTGTTTAGCCGCACGTATATATCAAATCGATATAACATAAATGGAGGACCAAACTTTCTCCGATAAAAATAAAATAGAGAAAGATCAAGAACCACTTCCTCCTAGTGCTGAAGCTGCTGCCACTAGTCATGACATAGACGATAACATGCCATCAACGTCGTCTGCCAAGGCCGATGCCCAATGTCATAGTAGAGGGCACATACAATCCCAAATGGCAAAGTTCAGGAAAATGACCTTGAAAAAGACATTTAAATCAGCTGAAGAGAAACGTAAACTTGCCAATATGCCATTTACGACACGGAGTGGCAAGGAACGGCTAAGGTCGATCCCTAGTATGTTCATGACTAGTGGTTCAGCTTCACATGACGATGGAAGCCCTCCTCCCACTAAAAAAATCAAAAGAGTTAAGCTGGCAAAAGCACAGCGAAGAACTGTGCTTTCTAAGAAGATATCACAAATCCCCAAGGAGAGTCCAAGTGTGGTGGTGGTTGCGATGCCTGACCTTCCCAGCACTGGACGGGAAGAGGTGGCTCTTTCCACCATTTGCACGCCCCCTGCAAGTGCTGAAAGGAGCACCCACAGTCCACTTGCTGATATGCAAATTGAAGATGTCACTGTTGAAGTACAACAGGATGAGGATACTGGTGTAGCTGGCGCTGAGGAGGAAGTTGGCGAGGAGGATTCTGATGGTGATGTGGTTTGTTTAAATCAGGCTCCAGGGGAGACAGTTGTTGTCCGTGGGATGAAAAAGCCCATCACGGTCATGCCTGGGCAGAAGACCAAACATTCCACCTCTTTGGTCTGGCAATATTTCTATCCAAATCCGGACAACAACTGTCTTGCCATATGTACCATATGTAAAGGTGAAATAAGTAGGGGTAGGGACGTCAACCACCTAGGAACATCCTCCCTTATACGGCACCTGCAGCGCGTTCATAAAAAGTTACTGTCAAGTTCAGAAACTTTGGCTAAGACCGTAAGCAGTCCAGGGACACCTAAATCCCATTGTCCTGTTGTATCCAAGCGCCTGCAAACCACACCGTCAACTCCCTCCTCGTCAATTTCCTCCTTAGTCAGGATCGGAAGTAGTCCTGCAGGCCATGTCACTGGCATGACTGACTCTCCTATCCGGGATTCCTCTGGAGGATCCTGCATTGCTACGCCTACTGCTGCTGCTGCTGCTGTTGCTGCTGCTGGGAGTCGTTCATCATCCCAGAGAGGAAGTAGGAACACCACTACTTTTACTAAACAATTGACCCTCCAACAGTCCTTAGCGAGGAGGATGAAGTACGACAGCAGTCATCCTGAAGCAAAACGTATAACTGAGGCCTTGACTGCTATGTTGGTGTTAGACGTGCGTCCGGTATCTGCCATTAGTGCAGTGGGATTTAGACAATTGATGGAGGTAGTGTGTCCCCGGTTCCAAATCCCGTCTAGATTCCACTTCACTAGGCAGGCGATACCGAGACTGTACAGAAACGTCAGAAAAAGTGTCCTCAGTGTCCTGAAAAATGCCGTTGTACACAATGTCCACTTAACCACGGACATGTGGACAAGTGGAACAGGGCAGACTAAGGACTATATGACTGTGACAGCCCACTGGGTAGATGTATCACCTTACGCAGCAACAGCAGCAGCATCACCAGTAGCAGCATCTCAGAAACGCCAGCTCGTTACAAGGCAGGCTACGCTGTGTATCACCGGTTTCAGTAAGAGGCACACCGCCGACAACCTCTTAGAGAAACTGAGGGAAATCATCGCCCAGTGGCTTACCCCACTTAGACTCTCCTGGGGATTTGTGATATCTGACAACGCCACCAATATTGTGCGGGCATTACATCTGGGCAAATTCCAGCACGTCCCATGTTTTGCTCACACAATAAACTTGGTGGTGCAGAATTTTCTGAAAAGCGACAGGGGCGTGCAGGAGACGCTTTGGGTGGCCCGAAAAATTTCTGGCCACTTTTGCCATTCAGCGACTGCGTGCCGAAGACTGGAGCGCCAGCAAACACTCTTGAACCTGCCCCGCCATCACCTGAAGCAAGAGGTTGTGACGCGGTGGAACTCAACCCTCTATATGCTTCAGAGGATGGAGGAGCAGCAAAAGGCCATACAAGCCTATACATCCACCTATGACATAGGCAAAGGAGGGGGTATGCACCTGACTCAAGCGCAGTGGAGAATGATTTCCGTGTTGTGCAAGGTTCTCCAGCCCTTCGAACTTGCCACACGTGAAGTCAGTTCAGACACAGCCAGCTTGAGTCAGGTCATTCCCCTCATCAGGCTTTTGCAGAAGCAGCTGGAGAAAGTGAAGGAGGAGCTAAGACGGAGCGATTCCGCTCGGCATGTGGGACTTGTGGATGAAGCCCTTCATTCGCTTTGCCAGGATTCCAGGGTGGTCAATCTGTTGAAATCAGACCACTACATTTTGGCCACCGTGCTTGATCCTAGGTTTAAAGCCTATGTGGTGTCTCTCTTTCCGGCCGACACAAGCCTGCAGAGGTGCAAAGACCTGCTGGTGAACACACTGTCAGCTGAAGCGGAACGTGACACGTCAACGGCTCCTTCTTCATTTTCTCCCGCAACTGGGGCTGCCAGGAAAAAACTTAGGTATCCTAAGCAACCCGCTGGCGGTGATGCAGGGCAGGCAGGACCAAGTTTGGACATCTGGTCTGGACTGAAGGACCTGGCAACAATTTCTGACATGTCTACTGTCACTGCATATGATACTGTCACCATTGACAGAATGGTGGAGGATTACATCGGTGACAGCATCCAAGTAGGCATGTCAGACAGTCCATACCTGTACTGGCAGGAAAAAGAGGCAATTTGGAGGCCCCTGTACAAACTGGCTCTATTTTACCTGAGTTGCTCCCCCTCCAGTGTGTACTCCGAAAGAGTGTTTAGTGCAGCCGGGAACCTTGTCAGCGAAAGGCGTAGGAGGTTGCTTCCACAGAATGTGGAGAAGATGATGTTCATCAAAATGAATTATCAGCTCTTCCAGGGAGACCAGCCTCCAGAAGGTACAGAGGGACCTGTGGTGGTGGATTCAAGTGGGGACGAGTTAATACTTTGTGAGGATGAGGATGTACACACTGAAGAGGGTGAGGAATCGGTGGATGAGGAGGATGAGGATGACATCTTGCCTCCGTAGAGCCAGTTTGTGCAGGGACACATTAATTGCCAGCTTGTTTTGTGGGGGCCCAAACGAACCAATCATTTCAGCCACAGTTGTGTGGCAGACCCTGGCGCTGAAATGATTGATTTGTTAAAGTGTGCATGTCCTGTTTATACAACATAAGGGTGGGTGGGAGGGCCCAAGGACAATTCCATCTTGCACTTCTTTTTTTTCTTTGCATTATGTACAGTTTGGGGCCTAGTTTTTCTAACTGCCATCCTGTCTGCCACTGCAGTGTCACTCCTAGATGGGTCACGTGTTTGTGCCGCCCACTCGTGTCGCTTAGCATAGTCATCCAGCTACCTCGGTGCAACCTTTTGGACATAAAAACACTATTGTGAGGTGTGAGGTGTTCAGAATAGACTGGAAATGAGTGGAAATTAAGGTTATTGAGGTTAATAATAGCATAGGAGCAGAAAAACCTACAAATTCTGTGATTTTAGCTGTTTTTATGCTTTTTTTAAAAAAAATACAGATCCAAAACACAAAACCCAGAACCCAAAACACGGAAGGGTGGTTTTGGCAAAACCAATCCAGATCCAAAACACGAAGAAAGATCCAGATCCAAAACCAAAACACAAAACACGAAAAGTGGCCGATGCACACCCCTAGTATATATATATATATATATAACATCAATTATGTGCTCTCTTGTACATCTAGATTTGTAGTATATTTAATTACTTGTCCATGTGGTTTAAGTTATGTTGGGCAAACCACCAGAATGTTCAAAGAACGTATGGCCTTGCATCGCTCTTCGATTAGAGCAGCACTTAATGGAAAGGAGTCAGACCAACCGGTAGCCCGACATTTTAAACAATCTGGTCATTCGTTAGCTAGTCTACGATACAAAATAATTGACCATGTACCCCCGTTAGTCAGAGGAGGTGATCGTGCTAAAAAGCTTCTACAGGTAGAGACCAGATGGATACACCTTTTGGAAACCATACATCCAAAGGGGCTTAATGAAAAAATCACGTGGAAAGTTTTTCTGTAATTAATGGATTGGTATAATGTTGTTTATTATGTATATGTAATATTGTCCAATAATATTGAAATGGTTAATATGCAACATACATCCTTGATTAATAGTTTCCCAATTTTCCATTGCTTTATTTATATGAAGCTTTATTTATTCAATATTTGTATATTTTGAGTGTCCACTCGTATCCATGAACTTGATACTTTGTATTTATGCATGTCACACTTGTTGTCCTCTCCCCAGACGCCGCGGTATGTTTGAATAGTCTGCGGATTAATGTGGACAGCGTCCGAGGTTGCTTAGTTACAGAAGCGTGTGCACACACGCGCCGTGCATGACGTCATCCATGCCGCGACGCCGGGACGGAGGCTGGACACGAGCTCTGACTGGATCACTGATAGATGTATTCACTACTTAAGGTAAGCACTATTTGTTTTTCTTTTGTTACACCCTGAGGAAAAAGCCCATGAGGCTTTGAAACGTCGGCTTAATAAACCACTTTTTATTCATTTGATAAGTCCGTTTGAGTGCCGCCTGGTCCTTTGGTTATGGACAATCGCTGGATACACTGATCTTAGGAAGGCACCACGGCTATTATAATCTTTTGGATTCCTGAGTGCCCCTCTACATGTCTGTATAGATATATATATATATATACAGTCAGGTCCATAAATATTGGGACATTGACAGAATTTTCATATTTTGGCCTCTATTCACCACCACAATGGCTTTCAAATTAAACAAACAAGATGTGCTTTAACTGCAGACTTTCAGATTTAATATGAGGGTAATTACATCCAAATCAGGTGAATGGTGTAGGAATTACAACAGTTTCTATATGTGCCTCCCACTTTTTAAGGGGCCAAAAGTAATGGGACAAACTAAACAATCCTAAATCTAACTTTCACTTTTTAATACTTTGTTGCAAAACCTTTGCAGGCAATCACAGCCTGAAGTCTGGACCGCATAGACATAACCAGACGCTGGGTTTCATCCCTGGTGATGTTCTGCCAGGCCTCTACTGCAAATGTCTTCAGTTCCTGCTTGTTCTTGGGAAATTTTCCCTTCAGTTTTGTCTTCATCAAGTGAAATGCATGCTCAATTGGATTCAGGTCAGGGGATTGACTTGGCCATTGCATAACATTCCACTTTTTAGCCTTAAAAAACTCTTTAGTTGCTTTTGCAGTATGCTTCGGGTCATTGTCCATCTGCACTGTGAAGCGCCTTCAAATGAGTTCTGAAGCATTTGACTGAATATGAGCATATAATATTGCCGGAAACACTTCAGAATTCATTCTGCTGCTTTTGTCAGCAGTCACATCATCAATAAATACAAGGGAACCAGTTCCATTGGCAGCCATACATGCCCACGCCATGACACTACTACCACCATGTTTCACTGATGAGGTGGTATGTTTTGGATCATGAGCAGATCCTTTCCTTCTCCATACTCTTCTCTTCCCATCACTCTGGTACAAGTTGATCTTTGTCTCATCTGTCCATAGGATGTTGTTCCAGAACTGTAATGGCTTTTTTAGATGTTGTTTGGCAAACTCTAATCTGGTCTTCCTGTTTTTGTGGCTCACCAATGGTTTACATCTTGTGGTGAGCCCTCTATATTCACTCTTGTGAAGTCTTCTCTTGATTGTTGACTTTGACACATATACACCTACCTCCTGGAGACTGTTCTTGATTTGGCCAACTGTTGTGAAGGGGTTTTACTTCACAAGGGAAATAATTCTTCTGTCATCCACCACAGTTGTTTTCTGTGGTCTTCCGGGTCTTTTGGTGTTGCTGAGCTCTCCGTTGAGTTCTTTCTTTTTAAGAATGTTCCAAACAGTTGATTTGGCCACACCTAATGTTTTTGCTATCTCTCTGATGGGTTTGTTTTGATTTTTCAGCCTAATGATGGCTTGCTTCACTGATAGTGACAGCTCTTTGGATCTCATATTGAGAGTCGACAGCAACTGATTCCAAATGGAAATGTCACACCTAGAATCACCTCCAGACCTTTTACCTGCTTAACTGATAATGAAATAACGAGGGAATAGCCCACACCTGTCCATAAAATAGCTTTTGAGTTGATCGTCCCATTATTTTTGGCCCCTTAAAAAGTGGGAGGCACATAAAGAAACCGTTGTAATTCCTACACCGTTCACCTGATTTGGATGTAATTACCCTAAAATTAAATCTGAAAGTCTGCAGTTAAAGCACATCTTGTTTGTTTCATTTCAAAGCCATTGTGGTGGTGAATAGAGGCCAAAATATGAAAATTCTGTCAATGCCCCAATATTTATGGACCCGATTGTATGTATTTATATATATATATATATGTATATAGGTGTGTATTTATATAGTTGTGTATATATAGTTATATAGGTGTATCTATATATACAGTGTATAGATAATTTATATATATATATTATATATATATATATGTGTGTTATGTATATAGGTGTATATACATATATTTATATAGGTGTGTATATATATATATATATATATATATATATATATATATGTATGTACAGTTATTCAGAATGGCACTCCCATGTAAAAATCCAGCAGTCCTCTTTCCCCTCCGTGGAAAGTAAGCAACTTCCCCAATATAAACACAATGTCGGTGGCACTCCAGTCTAATAACAACACCAGGCAGGCATACTATCTATAGTATACCTGCCTGGTGTTGTTGTTATTATACTGGAGTGCCACCAACATTGTGTTTGTGTGTGTATATATGTGTGTGTGTGTGTGTATATATATATATATATATATATATATATATTATTGCGCTTAGGGAAGAGAACCAGCATTAGAGCTGACTGTCTATTGGAGCTGACTGTCTATGCAGTACTCTTAAGGCACACATCCACTAGACGATCAAATTGAGCGATTGACCGATAACGTAATAGTTCAATAAACATTCGCAAATCGTTTAAAAATCATTAAGAAAAATGGCTTATATGACCAGCAATGCGCGCTCCTGCTGGTCGTTTAGACATCTATCATCGTACAAATATGTTGTACAACCTGACGATATCATCAGGTTCAACATGTTTGCAGATTGATGTGCCTACACTGAACGACTGCTCGTTCAGTGTAGGCACATCTCAGAGAGACGACTGCACGATTACAATGTTGTAATCGTGCAGTCTTTTGCCTGTCGTCTAGTGGATGTGTGCCTTTACATTATGCTTATTGTTATATTGTGCCCCATGCTCCGGATTGGACATTGGCCTTTTGGATGAATTCTTGTGTCTGGAGCCATCGGTTGTTCGATTATTCATGTCTTATTTGCTATTTATTATTGTTTATCTATGCTAGAGAGATCCGGGTGGTTATGTCAGTTTGATTGTTTTTAGATTTCTATTATGGTCTAAATTGATATTGATGTTAGTTTCCATGGCATCGAGCGCTAACCCTCCAGGTGGGGATGGGCGGAGAAACACTAGACGTTGGGCCCGGAAGGAGTGACTGTGTATTGGCTGCCGTGGTTGCGGCTCTGGCCCACGTCGCATGCGGGTGATGTCATCATCCGGCGCTGGGATGGATGCGGGGATGCACGAGGCGAACTGTGGTGTATAAGGTTTGTTGTTTGCTTATGTCATTCATTATAGACAAAGGTTGAGTAAACCGAAACTTTGAAAAGGATTTTGTTCCTTCATTCATTGTTATGTGATCTGTGAGTGCCGCCTTGACTTGTGTGTGTGTGTGTGTGTGTGTGTGTGTGTGTGTATGTATATATATATATATATGTGTGTGTTTATATAAATATGTTTACAGGTTTATAATAAAATAATAGCACGGGTCATTACTTGTAAAAATAAAAGTTGTATTCACTTTGCTTGATGCTTTTGCATTTTATATACAGACTTAAGCCGGGTGGCACATGGAACGATATGCTCCATGAGCGATATCGTTCATTGTTGTCCCCTCACCTGCCGGGCTCAATGTCGTTCCCGACATTGAGTATACACACTGAACGATATCGTTCAGTGACATCACCGACTGCATCCCCGAACTTGCAGGATCTGGAGATATCATCAGATTGACCTGCAAGTACCTGCAGATTGACCTGAAAGATATCTTTAACGATCTGCGTGGTCGTCCACGCATTAAACACCCAAGTTTGGGTTCACTGTTTCTCAGCCTCTGAGTGCCGCCTCTTGATTTTGGATTCTATGTTGTGGGTACAGACCCTGAGGAGGGCATCGGAGCAAGTTTCTTGTCTGATGGTGACAGGAGTGTCATTGTGAATATATATATATAGGTGGGGACCCCTCGCAATAATTAAATGTTTTAAACCATGACCTTATAATGATTTAAACTTGAAATAACATTTTATATATAAATTCTCCTCTTCTTATTAGAGGCCCAGTCGTCTGATTATGAAAAAGATGCCAAGGCTCCCAACGTGCCGAGTGGTAGACTGTTTCTTGCCGGGTGATGCACCCGCAAAATACAGCCTGGGGAGAACACTGAATATATATATATATATATATATATACACACACACACATACAGATGCCGGAATCCCGATGCCCGGCAAAATGCCGATGACGATATCTCCAATGGGACCAGGATACCGGCGTCTGCATCCTGGCTTCCGAAATCCCGAACAAAGGATCTGGGTAAGTATCCGCGGCTGCTCAGGGATGGGGTCTAGCTTTAGGGTCCCCCCGGGGGGAAAAGGGTTAGGCACCCCCCCCCGGGGAAGGTTAGGGTTAGGCTGCGGGGACAGTGGGTTATGTTTAGGCACCACCGGGGGGAAGTTTAGGTTAGGCACCCCCCCCCCAGGGAGGTTAGGGTTAGACACCACCAAGGGAGGGTTAGGGGGGAGAGGGTAGGGATAGGGTACCTACAAGTCGACGTCTGGATTTTCAATAGGCGAGCTTCCGGAGTCGGGATTTGAACCCGCGGCTCTATATAAAAAGGTAATAACCCGGGTACACTCACCAGTACTTATGCATTATTCATTTATTGCATTATTATATTACACAGAGACTTCACATCAACGTTTCGGTCCAGTACATGGACCTTTGTCAAGATAACCACATAAGTGGACCAAACAGTTTGGTCCACTTATGTCGTTATCTTGACAAAGATCCACGTACCAGAATGAAATGTTGATGTGAAGTCTCTATGTGATATAATACAATAAATAAATAAATGACAGAATTTCATATCGGACAGGCATGCTGGATGATCCGGCATGCCAGACCAGTCGATATTTTACCCTCGGTCGTCCTACCTACGTAATGGTCATGAGACAGGGTGGCAAACTGTCAAGGTACAAAAGTTCTGATGATGGGTTGGAACTGGGACCCAGGAGGATAGGTAAAAGTACCCAAGTCTCTTTAGGGGCATGGGAGTACAGGAGAGGTGTAATAAATGTCTCCGATATGCAGCAACCACACACAACTCACACCTCTGCCTCACAGCAGCTCACACTATAATCATGCTGTAAATGAGAGGGAGTTGCCATGCCATCTCCCATGTACTCATGCCCTCCCACCATACCTTGGCCTGCTGAGTGTCTTGGCAGCCCTGCTGGGACCACCCTATGTGTGTAATGGCCATTATGGTGTATAGCATAATGTGTAAGGGCCATTACGGTCTGTTGCATAATAATGTGCAAGGGACACTACTGTGTGGTGTAATGTGACTGAGGGCCATTACTGTGTGGCATATTTTGAATTGGGGGTGCTATCGTGTGATCACGCCCTTTCCCAGTGAGACTACACCCTTTTTTTTTTAAAGCGCGCCTGCGGCGCGCTCTTTTCCTCCTTTAGGTGTGGAGGTGGGCACCAATGCTCTTTATGTACACAGAGCAGCAAAATATGTACTTTCGGCTTTACATTGGTGGCACAGATGTGTCCTCCTCCATGTTCAGCTCCTCTGCCCTACAAAATTCCTACAGTGATCATTATCTCTACAACTGCTAAACTAGGGCTTGGTCAATTGGGAAAATGCCTTTCCTTATCCTTGTGTCTGACCTATACCAATGAAGTGCCAGCTTTACCTAACAGAACCAAACAAATACCAAATGTCTGACTATGGCACATGTAAGAATCTCCTGCAGGATGAGCTCTGTTGTATGTATTTTAATACAAAGAGAATTATATATACTTGTATGTTGTTACTTATTAATGATGTTATTAATTATATTTATTTATAAAAGTATAGACTAAGAAGTAGGAGGAGCCAGAAATAGTAAAGGGAGGAGTCTACGCCTGGGGCCAGATGCTGACGCCAGTGTGGGCCTGTGTGTTCTTTAAATGCCAGGGCCTATTTTAAGTCCCGGTCCGGCCCTGGTGCAGCCCATATGTTCCATCGTATCGTATGCAGATCATGCCATTTATTTTGTTCATGCGATCCATCGTGTAGCAATTCAAGTCATTTTAATGACTGTTTCCCTAATGAGCACGTGAGGCACAGGATCGATCATACAACAGATCCTGTGCTAAGAAAAACAACTTAACATGCTGCCGGGACTGCCACGGATTCGGATGCTGAATCGGAACGTTTGCTGGTTGTGCAGGTGTATGGCCAGCTTATGGCACCCAAACACTGATGCCCTGTTATGCAGAGCAGCATGAATGGGTTTTCCCTCCAAACTCAGAAGAAGATCAGGATAATGCACTTCCGATCGTGGCAGTGGGACAGAACACTCAAATAGGGATTGTCCTGCTGAAATTGTGTAGGTTGGGAGGTATATTATAATAATAATAATAATAATAATAATAATAATAATAATAATAATAATAATAGGTTTGGTCTAATTCAATAGTAAACTTTTACCCCTCGGAAAAAAAACCCCTATGGACTGGATGAACTGCTACCGTGGAACATGTGACAAGCTAATTTGATCTATGTTGAGTCCTAGGCAATCAGATATAAGGCTTTTCACCCTTTGATATACACACCCTAAGAGACTTGATTAGGACTAATGTCTTGACATTTATTACCTGCAAAATTGGGTACATTATAAAACATAATGAAGGATCTTAATATTTATATTTGAAACCTCTAATACAGAGTCGTCACAACATGTTTTGACACCCGGTGTGACACCACCAGAACCCTCGTGCACTCCTTTGACGTGGTGTGCAAAAGGGGATGTGGCCTTGTGTCCACAAGGCCACATCCCCTGATCTGTGCCGTTTCAGGGACGTGACCGCGTGTCACTCTCCCATCCTCATCATGCAAGGTGTTGTCCAGCGATCTGGGAGCTGCTGGTATGCCCCCAGCCTCTCCCAACACAGTGTGGTGCATCATCCATCTCTTCTACAGCTCTGCTTGGTGACAGCATCTGAGGGTGTGACACCAAAACGGCAGAGCAGCTCTGCTATTTTGGTCTCACCCCCTCGGATGCTGTCAACCGGTGCAGCCTGCATCTCCCTAGTGATGCCACTGTCTAAATTGACAATTATTTGTAATAAAGATTGATAATTTGTAATGTAATTTTAAATATATAACTTTCCCATAGCAATCCTTCAAGGGTTGTGGAGCTGCACAGCAAATACATATAAAGCAGATTTTTTTATTATTTTTTTTTTATTTTATTTTTTTTGTGGGTACTAAAATTATATTAAATATTGTCCTACTTGCCATAGGACATCATATTTAAATATATATATGGAATTTTTAATTATAATGTAATAACTATAGTATTACTTCCAGTAACATTTTGCTTAGGAATACAACAGAACCAGCCAAATGGCATGTTTGTGAATGTATGGCCATGCTCCCGAGTGTCACTCTGCAGAGAGGCAGTGGTGATGAAAAGGCTCATAAATCAGGGGAAGACTGGATTCATCTTTCTTCTTTGTAACTTCTAAAAGAAATACACATACCAGCTTTACTCATTTACACAAGGTCTTTTGGCAAGCTTTTATCTCTCCCAGTGTGATTATAAACTGTGAACCTGCGCATTGTAAGTTTATCTAGAGAGTGCTAAAAAAAAGCTAAATAAATAAATTAAATTCTGAAACATAACTGTTTCAAACCTGGCTTTGTGTGCATCTGTATATAATGACACAGCATCTGTGTAAGCAACTTGTATATAATGACACAGTGTCTGTGTAAGCAACTTGTATATAATGACACAGTATCTGTGTAAGCAACTTGTATATAATGACACAGCGTCTGTGTAAGCAACTTGTATATAATGACAGTGTCTGTGTAAGCAACTTGTATATAATGACAGCGTCTGTGTAAGCAACTTGTATATAATGACACAGCGTCTGTGTAAGCAACTTGTATATAGTGACACAGTATCTGTGTAAGCAACTTGTATATAATGACACAGCATCTGTGTAAGCAACTTGTATATAATGACACAGTATCTGTGTAAGCAACATGTATACAATATAAATCTAAAATTGCAACTGATATAATAGAGATTAATATTCTTTACATAAAAAATAATAATAAAAAGACACAGCTTAGGTTCCATGTTATGCTGGGCATACACTGTCAGCTCCTCAGACATTTTATCTGACTGCCTGACACCAAGCAGATAGTGTGGTGATATTTATTTATTTATATTGCGCACACATATTCTGCAGCGCTTTACAGAGATTAATTGACCATTCACATTAGTCCCTGCCCCAGTGGAGCTTACAATCTATATTCTCTATCATATGCTCACACACATACACACTAGGGTTAATTTATATTTGGAGCCAATTAACCTACCAGTATATTTTTGGAATGTGGGAGGAAACCGGAGTACCAGGAGGAAACCCACGCAAGCACAGGGAGAATATACAAACTCCACACAGGTAGGGCCGTGGAGGGAATCAAACCCACGACCTCAGTGCTGTGAGGCAGTAACGCTAACCATTACACCGTCTGTGCTGCCTGTGAGATATGTCACAGCGTATGACCATGTTATTTGTGCTCCTCCCCTTGGTGAGAAGACATTTTCCCGTTCCTCCTCTTTAAAAAACAGGGGTAATGTCGGGCGTAGAGAGCCGGTCCGGGCCCGGTAAGTTTTGGGGGGCGTGGCCAAGTCCCACTTAGTATAAAAAATAAAGGAAAAACAGTATTTGCAGCGCATGTGATCAGTGTGATTGCTCCCCCCCTTCCCCCACACAGGCATAGGAGACTGCTGCTGCTGCACATCAGCGTGTGTTGGGCTGGGGACAGAGACTGCTGACAGGTAAGGGGGAGGAGGGGTCCCAAGCCAGGTTCCCTCCGTCGTGCGCATGCGCACTAGGGCACCATCGACCCGCTTGCGAGCGCTCAGCGCTCGCGAGCGGGTCTGAATCAGGCCCACAGTACACTAATTTGTACACAAAGTATTACTCAAACTTGTGTACCAACTCTTATGGACACAGTACACTAATTTGTACACAAACTAATACTCAAACTTGTGTACCGGCTCTCAAAGCTGCATCAACTGTTACTATCTTCTGTACCAGCTCCAAGCCACACCATAGGCTCTCAAAGCCGCATCGATTGTTACTAGCTTCTGCACCAGCTCCAAGCTGCACCATCGGCTCTCAAAGCCTCATTAATTGTGTACTTTCTTCTGCTATTGGCTCCAAGCCGCACCATTGGCTTCAAAGCCACACCACTGGTTCACTTATTCGTGCCATCGAATCCCAAGTCTACCTGAAATTGTTTCTGTTCCTGTCATTTTTCTCATCACTGAATCCCATTGTTCCTTCGTGTGAATCACTACTACACCGAGTATAAGCCCAGGTGGCCGTTTAAGTACCAGTGAACATATCCTAGTTCTAAGGGAACAACAGGCAGTTGTTATTGGCAGAAGAATTTGCTAGCCTGGGTGCTAGGTGGTTCACACGGAGCAAGCTTTGTGTGCAGCCAGTTAGATGGATCATTTAAGTAGGGAGATTTATATAAAAAAAGGCACTCATACTGCACACCCAGTGCCAGAGGCATCTTATGTACCAGAGGCAACCCCACAGCCCCTCCAACCAATTGTGGGGTTGCCTCTGGAGATATTTTAATGAATCTCTAATAAAGATGTGATTTTATCTTTACAACTACCTGGTGAGTGCCATATATATATATATATATATATATATATATATATATATATATATATATATATATATATATTATATATATATGTATATATATTATATATGTATATATATATATATATATATATATATATATACACACACACAGCAGCTGCAGCAGTCTCCTATGCCTGTGGGGGGGAGCGATCACACAGATCGCAAGCCCCCTGGCTTTGCGCCGGCCTGAGGGGCTTACAGCGCCCCTTCCCCAGCAAGCAGCGCCACAAAAGAGTTGTTTATTTTGCTAAATGGGGTGTGACCACGCCTCCCGCGATTAGGCCATGCCTCCTTCACCTGGACCCGGCCCCTGTGTGTGTGTGTGTGTGTGTATATATATATATATATATATATATATATATATATATACACACATATACACAGTTTGTAATAATTAGGACAGCACTCTAGGTCATCATTTGGCAGTTACAAAACAGTTAGTAATCTAATAAGCTGATTAATAACCACACAAGCAGTAGTGCAGGAGGTCAAAATAAAACCATACCAACGAGTTAAAGACATAACCATCATACAAAACATATCACATTAAAATGCTAAAGCTGAAAAAAAAAAAAAGTTGGCAAAAATCTGTTTCCTTGTGTAAACATCCATCTGTCAGGAGGAATGTTCCAGCATGTAATTAGACTAACTTGATTCAACTGATGACACATTTAATGGCAATAGCTAAACATGTTTATTTGTTGGACTATAAATAAACATTTTACGTTTAGCCGAAGAACAAGCAATCCTATAAGTCAGGATGGCCAACCAGTCAGAGTCAAGAGCCCAAAAATATCTGTAGGTATGTCATAGAGCTGATCATATGCGCACCAAAGGCGCACATACAAAAAGGGGTGTGGCCTTGTGCTAGCTAGGCCATACCCCTGGTATGATTTTTGTAGGAGCATGTAAAAGTGCATGCACACAATCACCGTAGAGGATAACTATTAAAGAGAAAGAAAAAGCCAGAACAATATAAAACAATAAAAAAAAAAAAGAAAATACACCGAAACAAGCAATAACCACATAAAATACACTGAAAAAGCCACACATCCACAAGAAATACATTGAAAAAACAAAACAGATTCAAATACTACAATCCAGCCCCTCCATATGTCACACCAGCCCCTCCATGTGTCACTCCAGTCCCCCTCATGTATCACTTCAGCAGCCTCTCATGTGTCACTTCAGTCCCCCATTTTTCACTTCAGCAGCCCCCCACGTGTCACTCCAGTAGCCCCCCTTGTGTCACTCCAGCAACAAATCATGTGTCACTTCAGCAGCCCCTAATGTGTCACAACAGCAGACCCTTATTGTGCCACTCCAGCCCTTCCTTTCTCCCCAGGCCACTCCAGTCCAGCCACTTTCCCCCACACTCCATCCCACTCCACAGGCCACTCCAGCCCCCATTTCACAAATAAAATAAAACAAAAAAACCCTCACAGCTCTTGTTGTGGACTGTTTGTGTCATGTAAGAATGCTCTTTCGTCTGCGACCATGTCCTCCTCATGGCTGCAGGTTCAGTCACAAGTTGAGCTCCGCCTCCTCTTTGCAGCGTGACATCACCACATCACCCATACATGCCTCTGGAGCGGAGCAGACTGCTGCAACAAAGGAGGAGCCTCCCCTGAACAGCTGCGCACCTATCGGAGGAGGCAGTCGGTGTCAGTCAGTGGAGCTGCATCAGGACAATGGAAGAGCCACAGGTTGGCCACCACTGCTATAGGTTATGAACAAATGTACCTGAGAGCAGTAAAATATCATTGTTAGTAAAGCCTTTGATTTTTATTTTTATTTTCTTCTTATTTCACTGTTCAAAAAAAAAAAAAAATCAATATTGAAGCATTAAGGAATATCTTTAGATTATCATTGTGAGCCTTACTTAGCAATCGTACATGATAATATGCTTAAAACAAACAAAAATATCACACATGAGTCAAATGCTGTGGAAAATCAATGCCAAACCTAATGCCGGTAAAGCTTATATCGAGATATCTGAAACAAAACTCTCAAACATCAGTCAGCTCAGGAATTAATTTAATCCCCTTGCTATAATACATACAAAGTTAATTACCACTGTTAAAGTTAGAGTGTTGGGACATGTTAAATATTTGACACCTGCCAGCTTGTGAATACAGTTTATGGGGACAATGCTGCTGGCCAGGTGTATATAAGTACAAGCAATTAATGCATTCTACAGTATGCAAAATATGACACCTGTTACCAAGATGAACCAAACACAGGTTATGACAGCAATGCAATACTCATACTCCACGCCAATAGTTATTAGATTATAAAAACCCCTGGTCAATCAGCAGTCTTCCCCCGTAGCCTGCAACATTTCCTGACACTACTGTGGAAATAATAGTAAGTGGAACACAAATAAACACCATGTGTGCCACATATGGTGTCTACATGCACATCAATGTAATATAGTGTACTTATAAATATCCATAAGCAAAATGATGCAGGTATCTTTTTTCTTACTTTTTTTCACTGTGATATCATGAGCCATGTGGGTTGTTTTTCTACACAGAAAATTATGTGGTTTGCATAAACAGGTGAACTAGGTGAAAAGTATTGCGTGAAACCTTTGACAAGTTCAGAATCTCATAGTCATGCCCCTACAAGTGAAAGCCATTCGGTGTCAATCAATGAATGTACTGTATTGTATATGATACACAAATAAACTGTCTGTTCTATGGAATAGTAGTCTGTACGCTACAGACTTACACTTCTACAAAACTCTATTTAAAGCAAAGAGATGTAAACATATTAAGATAAAATACAGCCAAGCACCACACTAAACTCTATAATGCAGATTAACATTTACAATGTGATTTACAAATGCTCGACAAGCATTTTGGTTCTAGCCACCTGGGACTTAGCTTTATTAGATCAGATAAGCTGCACTAAGAAGCATAAAAGGAATTTACTAAAGCGTGACAATCATTTTCCTCCTATCTGATCTAATCATATAAAGTATTGGTAACCTTGATTAACAGAATCTGGAAATAGAGGAAGTTGCAGAGTGGAAATATGAATTGTAAAAAAGTACTTTTTACTTTTTTCCATGCACACATTCCATTTTCCTCACTTTACAGTGAAACAATGCTTCTAGTATTCTCTGCAGTACGTATGTTAACCAGTGTATTATATTTACTTATCTCATCCTAGGGAAGAGAAGATGGTTCTGATTTAGAGTTTGGTTGACCATTGGGAATTACTATTTTCGCTGGCCTGAAATGCAATCACAGGATTAAAGAGTACAGGGCCTTTTATGAAAACCCGATAGTTTCCGTACAAATCCGATGTTTTGGGATCTGACCATGCCCTGAACCCGGATAGGGGCCTGCGTGATAGCTCGTAGTACTCCCTTAGCTGCAGAATGATTGGCATGCTACAGCATTTGAGGGGTAAAGACATGTGCCGTTGTTCAAAACAGGGGCATGTCACCCACATTTTGTAGGCATGCTAAGCCCAGGGTCTGCGTCGTCATGCTTCCTAGACCCAGCTGACCAGTTTCATTTTGGCTTATGCAAACTAGGGATGTGCACCGACCCTCGTGTTTTGGTCTTGTTTTCGGTTTTGGATCTGTATCTCCTTCGTGTTTTGGATCTGGATCTGTAAAACCACCCTTGCGTGTTTTGTAGAGATGAGCGGGTTTGGTTTTCAGAGATCCGAACCCACCCGAATTTTGTAGATCCGAGTCGGATCCAAGCCGGCTCAGATGTTCCCGCCTTACTCGGATCTCTCAAATCGAGGCAAAACCATAGAGATGAAATCCCGTAGCTCGCAAGCTTTCGTCTCTATATATAAGGGATGCGGCGGGTGCCTTTTCACTCTGGCTGTGGAGACTGAACAGGGACTGTGGGTAGTGTAGGGCTAGGGAGAGGTGATGTGCTGTTCTGTCTGCTGTGTCCAGGGCTGGTGCTGAATCATTCTGGGCTGGTGTTGTTGTGCTGTCTGCTGTGTCCATCTGGGCTGTTAGTGATCCATCAGGGCTGGTGCTGTCTGCTGTGTCCATCTGAGCCCAAGTTCTGGACCCCCCCATAAAATTTAAATATATATTTTTTTGTGTAATATTTATTTGACTGTCGGCAACGCAACCTAGTTCTGCCCAACTCCAGTCGCAATCAATCTGTGCTCTGGGCCCAAGTTCTGGAGCTGGAAAAAAATAAAAACATAATGTCTTTTTTTTTAAAATAATTGTCTGTGTATCTGTGCGTGTTAGGCTTAGCCGCACAAGATCTAGCAAGTCGGCAACGCAACCTAGTGCTGTCCGACAACAGTCGTCATCAATCTGTGCTCTGGGCCCAAGTTGTGGACCGGCAAAAAAAAAAACAGTGTATTTTTTTGTCAATGTTTTTTCTGTGTGTGCACGACTGCACGTGTGTGAATTTTGTAACCGCACCTTGGCTACATTATTGGTGCTTGTGACACTGCTTCAAGACCGCAGAAAATATGGAGGGCTGTCACATGACAGGAGAGCAAGGCCAAGAACCACATGTTGTAGCTGCCGACAGCAGTGCAAGGCCATCAACTTCCTCGTCCTCTATGAAGGCCCATGCCCCAGGGCTTAAGTCATGCCATCGTTATGGTAAAGCTACTTTTACTGTGGTTAAGAAAAAAAATTGAAAGAAAATTTGCCTTTAGATAAAAAAAAAATTGGCAATATGCCATTCACTACACAAAGTGGCAAGGAAAGGATAAGGCCTTGGCCTTTCTTTATGAAGACTGCTGGTTCTGATTCCGATAGCCCTTCGGAAAAAACAACTGTGTGCCCTGATAAATCAAAATCACAAATCCCTGAGGAGAGTGCAGGTGTGTCCGCGGTTGCCATGTGTGAGCCAGACCTAAATACTAGTGTACTGGAGGATCCTCCAAGTTCCAACATTTGTGTGCCCTCTGTAAATGTGGGGAAGGGTAATCAACATCTTGCAGACATAGTCAGTGAGGATGCTTCTGTGGAATTGCACATGGAGGAGGAGGATATTTTGGTAGCTGAAGGTGCTAAGGATGTTGATGATGAAGATGTTGGTGATGAAGATGTTGATGCCGAGGATGTCCTTTGTGTAAGTAAGGCAACAGCTGTTGCACATGGATTGAAAAAGCCAAAGCACATTGTTGTCATGCCAGGGCAAAAGACAGAAAAATCCACAACAATTGTCAAGCCATATGTGACCATTGCAAAGCAAGAGTGAGTAGAGGGAGGGACCTAAACCACCTAGGAACCCTCCTCCTTGTTACGTCACTTGGAGCGCATTCATCAAATATCAAAGTGTATGTCGCCAAGTTCCAAAACATAAGTCCAGTGTCACCTACTTGCTCCCTCTCTGTGGGATCCAAGTGCCTTTGAACTCCAACAACAACACTTGCATCATCATCAACATCCTCATTCATGATCAGAAGTAATTTAAAAAAACAATTGACTATTAAACAGTCCTTTGATAAAGGAAGTAAGTATAACAGCTGTCATCCAGTTTCAAAGCGGTCAACTGATGCCATGAGGCTGTGCTAGTATAAGATGGTGAAATAATAAAAAATGAGGATGACAGTGTGGAGGAAGTGCAAAAGGAGGATGAGGGGGGAATTTGTGTCCTATCTGACGCTAATGTGGATAAGGATGTGGTTTGCGTAAATCAGCCACCAGTGGCAGCAGTTCTTGCTAATGATAAAAAGAATGCCAGAAAAGCAACGTCTTGGGTGTGGAATTATTTTAATCTAAATTCTGACAACAGTTGCGAAGGTATCTGTTCCATTTGTAAAGCCAAAGTTAGCAGATGAAGGGACGTTAACCATCTAGGCAAAATTATAATTTGTAAATTAATAACAAGCAGTCCAGTATCAGCTACCAGCAGTTTGGACCAGCACATGAAATCTCCACCACCAACATCCTCATCATCAACCTCCTCCTTAATAATTGAAGGTAGTCCTTCCAAAAAATGTTTTGTGGGGGTCCAAACAAACCAAGGAGTTCAGCCACGAAAGTGTCAGTCCTAGTGGCTAAAGTGCTTGGTTTGTTAAACTGTGCATGTCCTTTTTAATATCCCACATAAGAGTGGGTGGGAGGGACAATTCCATCTTGCACCTCTTTCCTTTACATTTGGCACAATTTTGGGCATTGCCGACTGACATTATTATAGTTTATTAAACTGCCAACCTGTCTGCCACTGCTGTGTGTCAATGTTTCATAGATGTCCTATATTTTTTAAAACTGCCGTGTGTTTGTGCTGCTGCTCTGTTGCTTACTTTAGCCAGCCAGCTCGCTGCAGCCTTTGGCCTGTATTGCTGAAAAATAGTGAAATCAATATTGTGAGCTGTGAGGTGGTTAAAAATGCCTAGAAATGCCTGAAAATGATTGTTATTAAGGTTAATAATACTGTAGGAACAAAAACACACCCAAATTATGAGGTTTATATCATTTTGTGGAAAAAATACCAATCCAAAACCAAAACCTAAATACAAAACACCAAGGTAAAAAATCCAAAACCAGGGGAGGTCCAGATCCAAAACCAAAACACGGGGGTCGGCGCACACCTCTAGTGTTTTGGTTTTGTTTTGTTTTTTTAAAAAAATTATAAAAACAGGTAAAACCACATAATTTGGGCCTGTTTTTGTTCCTACAGTATTATTAACCTTAATAACATTTATTCCCAGTCATTTGCAGTCAATTTTGACCACCTCACATCTCATAATATTGATTTTTTTCATCTAGGTTAGGCCTAGGGCCAAAATATTGCATCCAGCTAGCTGGCTAACTAAACTAAGCGACAGCAGTGGGCAGCACTAATATGTGGACATTTTTTAAAAATGAAAGGGGCATACAGGAAATGCTGAGTGTGGCAATTACAATTTCTGGACACTCATAAACAATCAAATTCAAAATGTCAGGCAGCAATGCCCCAAACAGCACATAATACAGAGAAAAGAGGTGCAAGATGGAGTAGTCCTTGGGCCCTCCTACCCACCCTTATGTTGTATATGAAACAGGACATTCACAGTTTAACAAATCAATCATTTCAGCGACAGGGACTGCCAATTGTGGCTGAAATTATTGCTTTGTTTGGACCCCCATAAAACAAGCTGCCAATGTGATATGGACATAGAAATGATTCCATACACAAACTGGCTTTATATTATGACATCAGATGTTGTCATCCTCATCATCCACATCAGTGTGTACATCCTCTTCTTCACACAATATTAATTTGTCCCCGCTGGGATCCACCATAGGCGCCTCTATATTTTTTTAATGTAATTGTTGGTAAAGGTCTTCCTCGTGGAATTTGTAATTCATTTTAATAAGCATAATCTTTTCCACATTTTGAGGAAGTAACTACCTACACCTTATCACTGACAAGGTTGCCAGCTGCACTGAAAACTCTTTCAGAGTACACACTGGAGGGTGGGCAACTTAAGTAATGCAAAGCCAGTTTGTGTATGGGCCTCCAAATTGCCTCTTTTTCCTGCCAGTATTGAAAGGGACTGTCTAACATATTTGGATGTTATCCCCAAAATAGTCATCCACCATTCTGTGAATGGTGACCGTATCAGACACAGTCATGGTAGACATGTCACTATTAGTAGGAAGTTCTCTCAGGCCCGACCAGATGTCATTTTTTGGTGACTGATCTGCATGACTAGCAGGGATTCTGTAGAGAAAATTTAGTTTTTTCCCGGCAGATGCAGAAACTGAAGGAGGAGATGATGCCGTGTCATGTTCCGCTTCAGCTGACAATTTTTTTTACCAACAGCTATTTGCATCTTTTCAGATTTATGTCCGTTGGAAAAAAAAGACACAAGGTATGACTTAAACATAGGATCAAGTATGGTCGCCAAAATATATTGATCTGATTTCAAGAGACTGACGACCCTTGGATCCTTGCGGAGTGAATCAAGGGCTTGATCCACCAGTCTGACATAATTAGCGGACTCACTCCATTTCAGCTCCTCCTTCAGTTTCTCCAGCTGTTTTTGCAAAAGTCTGATGAGGGGAATGACTTGACTCAAGCTGGCAGTGTCTGAACTAATGTCACGCGTGACAAGTTCAAAGAGAACCATGCACAACACGGAAATTATTCTCCACTGTGCTTGAGTAAGGTGCATTCCCGCTCCACGGCCTATGTAATAGGCCGTTGTGTAGCCATGGATGGCCTTTTGTTGCTCCTCCATCTGCTGAAGCAGATATAGGGGATAGAATTCCAACTAGTTACTACCTCTTGCTTCAGCTGATGGCAGGGCAAATTCAACAGTATCTGCTGGTCATGCAATCTTTGACAAGCAGATGCCAAATGTCTAAAATGTCCCGAAATTTTCTGGGCCACCGAGAGCATCTCCATCACACCCTGTAATTTTTTTTAAAAATGTTGCACCACCAAATTAATTGTGTGAGCAAAACATGGGATATGTTGGAACACCAAGATGTAATGCTCTCATAATATTCTGGCATTGTCAGAAATCACAAGTCCCGAGGCGAATCCAAGTGGGGTAAGCCATTTTGCAATGATGTCTCTGAGTTTTTCTAAGAGGTTCTCAGCGGTATGCCTCTTAGTGAAACCAGTTATACAAAGAGTAGCCTGCCTCTGAATCAGCTGGCATTTAGTAGATGCTGCTGCTGTGTAGGCAATACACCTACCCAGTGGGCTGTCACAGTCATGTAATCTTTAGTTTGCCCTGTCCCACTTGTCCACATATCAGTGGTCAAGTGGACAATGGGTACAACAGCATTTTGGAGGACATTAATAAGGTTTTTTTAATGACCTTGTACAGACTGTACAATAGGTAAAAAAAAATTGTAAAAGTACCTTAGGACACCCCAAAAAAATTACTCTAGTTTTGGGGATGAAAAAAACTAAAGTTGGGGGACAAACTTATAAATTAGCAAAATAGGCTATGGGGGCATCCCCAAGTATGCCCCATGTGTTTTTGTTATTGCAGGTGGTTGCGGCAGGTGTATTTTTCACGAACGTTAAATCTTCAAATTAGCCACTTTAAAATATGCTTGCACCCCTTTTCATGTACCCCAAATTTAATGGAACTAATTATTTGGCCAAAAGTTTTTTCCAAAATGCTATTCTTCACCACTTTCTTAAAAACGCTAAACAGCAGCTATTGAGACCATTTAGAGATCCCACATACCTTTAGCAGGGCTATTCAGGGGTACCCATAGTGAACACCCATGTCAGAGTATCTTTAGGGGGGAGTCAGGCTGATTTCACCAAAAATGACAGGACTTTTCGCCAATTTAGTTTTCACAGAGTCCCATTTTCACCAAATTTGGAATTGAATACGGGGATATGCGGGGACGAGCGCAATACTTTTTCGACCTTGAAACCAGCAATGGTGGCGAAAAGTCTGGCAATGGACTTTTCGCACAAATTTGAATATGCCCCTTAGTCGCAATGTGATGGTACTAGGACATGAGACTATACTTATTAATTTGATAATACCCCATATTCAAGGCCCCACCCACTTCACAAAAGATAAGTTTTGGGAATATCCCTAAGATATGCATGGCAGCAAACATGAAAGAACAAGAGTTAACAGTAGATGCATAAAATCAATAAATAAATATATATATATATATATATATATATATATATATATATATATATGTATATATATTTAATGAAAATTGTCTGTGATCAACTAAAATTAATTAAAAAAAATGTTGCCACATTTTCAGGAAGTAGCTCCAGCATTTAACTGCTGGAAATCCATGAATACTTAATTATGTAGAGGCATGGATGTAAGTCAGCCAATACTACAATATTATTTGTAACAAAGAGAAACATTTTGAAACATTTTTTCCAACATGATGCATCATCTCTGCTTAAACTGCAATTCTCAAAAGGCCTGACCGGGTTAGCTGCCATAGATTTGGTTGAGTGATCTCTAATACCACTCTCAGGAGGTGATGCTGACAAAACTGCAGTGCTATTCATATTAACCTGTTGAGACGCCATACAGCACTGTCACACAGTTATAGTTGATCAAATACTGTAATGTAATGAGCTTACCTAAATTATCTATGTAGCTAAAACACAACATAATATGCTAAGTACCAAATATTATTTATCCTTGTTATGCTATAGCGAAAACAAAAACTAAACAGTACACAATTATTTGAATGCAGTCATTTAAAAAATACTCCTACAGAAATATGACAGTGTCTACTGATAAAATAAAAGTAATTTCTAAATAGTACTGTTCTGATATCCAATATAGTATAACAAATGGAATGCACACCCTGCACTACAGTAACAATAAGCTAATCTCTGTTAGCTATCATTATATGGCGTCAGCCCACCCTTTCACTATGGAGAAAGCTCCTCCCTTCCGCCTTTGCAATGTTTTTACTATGCAAATACGAAGCAGTATGGTTGAGTCCCAACTCAGCAGTTTAGTGCTAACAGGAACTATAGCCATTACTGGGTAAGCTGCAGTCATTGGTATTTTCCATAAAGATCGTAAGCTTTTAATTGGATGTTTGTGAGCAGGGCCCTCATCTATCTTTGTCTGCCTGTTATTACCCAGTCTTGTTTTATTACTATTTTGTTCTCAATTGCAAAACACAATGGAATATCCTGGCTCTATACAGTACAAGTAATTATTAAATACTACTAACAATATTACTACTACTACTAATAGCTATAGTAGGAGCAGGGGGTGTGGCCCTCCACCCTGCACCCAGTTACACTGTACCAACTACTACTCAGTGCTGGATGGAGGCATGGCCATGCTGAGTTTGTTGGGGCATACCCAGACTATAGACACACCTCCTCCCAGCACCAGAGAGGAGAGATGGAGCTGGCTGGGATAGCAGATTGCACACTGCTAAGAAAGGAGAAGCCACTCACGGGGCTTCTTCAGGTGATTACCATCCCCGCACTGAGAAGTGCATGGCTGGGGAGGCCTGTGAAAATTTTGCTATTGGGCTCCCATAGGTCTAGTTATGCCCTGGGCAACAACTAAAATGTTTCAGAGGTGAGGAGGGGCCTAATGGGAGGGTCCAAAAGCTACACATGCCCCCTCTCTCTTCTTCCAAGCATGTGCGGTGTGTGTATTATTATCCCATTTGGACTTTCCGTACAAAAACAAAGTAAAAAAGGGCCTTTTGTTCACATGTGAAGGGGAGACTGAGGAGAGCACGTATTGGTGGGCCTTCTCCCAAATAATTTGCTATGGAGCACAATGTTTTCATGTTATCCACTTGTAGGTTTGTATACCCCAGCACTCAGCCACCATCAGCAGATAAATAAATCTAAAAATATATAATAAAAACATTAACACCCTAAAAGAGCAAAGTATCCTCCAAAATCCAATCGCTTAATTTTGCCTAGTACAGGGGAAAGCATATACTTCACATTTTAATCCTCTGCACAGACTATAAGAGCGTAGAGGGCAGCTCTCCTCCAGTTGCGGCTTTATGAGTTTATCATAGATAAAGAAGACTGACAGAAGCCTTGAGAGGGTTCAGTTATATATGATAAAAATGAAGTGGCCAATTTCACAAAAAAAAAACGTGAAGTTATTCAAAGCATTGGAATAGTTAGTTACTGCATGTGTAAGGACAGGGACATGAGCTGTAATTCCTGCTGACCTCCTATACTAGATGCAATAAACAAGAAAAACGGGTTCGGTATGATTTGCCGACAAAGAGCAATTAATAGCCCGTCACCATAATACTGATCCATTGTAAACACCGACATTTAAAATAACCGAAGGGTGTAATATACCATCACATATTATATATACATTTGATTTACCGAACAGTTTAAAATACCGATTAATGTGAAATGTCGAAATATATGATACCGACAAATTAAAATGCTTAAATGTTTGTTATCTCAAAATAATTATTATACCGTTTCTGTTGAAATAACGAAAGTATATAATACCAGAATTGGTTTAATACCGACAAGAACAATATACAGACAATTAACATACCTATTGTTTAAAACTAGACGTTCTATTAGCCGACTATATAATATACCGACAATAAAACATTTGGTGTAATAATATAGTCAGTATAGCGCCGTATGTAATACCGACATACTTAATCCCAACAGCATAAACCCGATAAGAGTCTAAATACCGCTGTGAATATTCTGTTGCATAGCTGAAGCCCGACTATGAAATTGCTATCATACACTATACTTACGGGATGTAGTCACCATACCGCCGGATGATATACCGCCGGACATAATACCAACGGCTAAAATCTGAAAGGCATCTAAATACAGACGTCTAAATCCCGACGCCTAACATGTAGCACGGACCTGGGAGATCCGTGCTACATGCATCTGTGTGATTGAAACAAAGCACGGACGGGTCAGTGAGATCCATCTGTGCTGCTGCGGTAATAAAAAAAAAATAAAACCTGTTCGGAACGAAGAGGATAGAACCTAGCATAGGAGAAGGTGAGTATGTTTTTTTTTCACAGGTACCCCTATGGATACTTTGCCGGAGAAGTGGACCGATAGCTACAGGGATAGGTTAGTATGTGTACAGTACATGTGTGTGTGTGTGTGTATGTATATTTAATAAACTTATACTGTCATGGTGTGTGTGTCCTGCATATTTTTAACCATTTCTTTACAGGTGAACTACATGTACCAGCGGCCCCTTAATGCCCCACATGCTGGTACTTGTGGTTCGCCAAGTACCAGCATGCAGAGGAGGCTTGCTGGGACCTGCAGTTCTACTTGTAAAGACAATGGTGTTCATTCTATTATTTACACGACACCACACAAACGACCTACCACCCACCGCCCAGGGCCTGGAGTGCCCTGGAGAGGGGGACACATTTATTGGGGGGGTCCCCAGCTCTCCAGGGATCATTGGCCTGCGCTGACTAGCAGTCAGGGCTGATGCTGCGGCTGGGGGGCCCAGTGAAAGGGCTTCCCTGGCTGTGGCATCAGCCCCCAGCTAGAAAGGGTCCGGTGCTGGTTCTGGGAATTCCAGAGAGACCCTATGCAATTTTTTCAAGGTAATTCCAGAACCAGGATTGGTTCCCAGAGCTGGTAGCGCAGAATACGGGGGACCCCTACATCATTTGTCCCCCATATTTTGGTAACCAGGGCTGGTTCTGACTAGCCCGGTGCTGGTTGTGCTTAAGTACGGGGGACTCCTATGTCGTTTGTCCCCTGTATTTAAGCACACCCAGCACTGGGTCACTAAAGTCCGGGGCAGGTTGCTCTTTTGGGAGGGGGGGGGAGCACATAATTTTTTAAAATTTTTAAACAGGGTTTTTTTTTTACCGCAGCAGCACAGACGGATCTCACGGACCCGTCCGTGCTCTGTGTCAATAACAAAGATGCATGAAGCACAGATCTCCCTGGTCTATGCTACATGTTCGACGTCTGGATTTAGACACCTTTCGGATTTTAGCCGTCAGTATTATGTCCGGCGGTATATCATCCGGCGGTATAGTGACTACATTCCATCAGTATATGTGTATAGGTGTTCGGGATTTTCATGTGGCGGTAATATATTTGAGTCGGTATTTTCTTTGTCGCGATTTCATTTTTCAGTATATGGGAATCAGAAGTCGGGATTGTGATGTGTCTGTATTTTACATATCGGTATTTTGATTTTCGCTGATTTGTATCAGTCGGTATACTGTCAGTTGGTATATTACATTAGTGGGTATTTTCATTAATCGGGAATTCATTGCTGTCGGTATTGTCAGTCATCAGTTAAATGGTGTCAGTATTTCAGTAATCGGTATTTTTTTAAATTTTTCGGTATTTTCATTTGTCGGTGTTTGGTCTTTGTCTGTATTGTTATTGTCGGGATACCATAACGTTCGGTATTGTTGTTGTCTGTATTTAATTCTGATCGGGATATCATCTGTCCTGTTTACAATGTCGGTATTGTGTGCAGCGGTATTAAAGCTGGCGGCATGCTAACCGAATATACCAATAAAAACATGTTTGAGTATGACAATAATATTTTTTCTTATTTAAAAGGATGAATTTTTCTCTCTCTATCTCTTTATGGAAACTGTACTTCGAAGTCCAAGACAGTGCTTCCACTGCAGGTGCATGTGCTACCCAGTAATGCCAGGTCACGCATGCACAGAAGGGATCCTGACAGGCCAGTGACGCGGTTAATCTCTGCTTACTGCTGCCGGCCAGTATCTTAGGAGAGCTGAGTATTACTAAGCAGCCATAGCAATTTTGGTTTTGTTTAATGATCAGAGATCTGAGGAACGTGTTTCTGAAATATACTGAAGAAAATAATTTTGTTAAACATTGTCAGTATGGTTTCATGAAGGACTATTTGTGTCTAACAAATATTATATGTTTTTAAGAGGAAGTTAGTTTCAAACTGGATTTTGTTAAAACAATTGAAATGAAATTTGGATTTTTAAATTAAGGTTTAATACTATTCCCCACAACAATCTGCTATATTAAAAAATAATATTCGCTCTAGAAAGTAGTACATACCTGGGCAGAGAACTGGTTAAAAGGTATATATTAAGGGTATTTGTTATTGTTTCATATTGGCTCATGTCATATTTTATTATTTGATCTTATTAATAGCTATGAACTTGGTTTTATTTATTTTTAACATTTAATTATATAGCGCACACATATTACGCAGCTCTTTATAGAGAATAATTGCCCAATCACATCAGTCTCTGCCCCAGTGGAGCTTACAATTTATATTCCCTACCACATGTACAAACACATACCGTACACACTAGGGTTCATTTTTGTCATGAACCAATAAACCTACCAGCATATGTTTTGAGTGTGGGAGGAAACCGGAGTACCTGGAGGAAACCCACACAAACACGGAGGGAAAGTAAAGTGTACAAAATGTATAAAAGTTTAAACAATAATGCAAACTGGGCCATGGCATTGCAGATGAAATGTAAAGGTGCGTACACACACAACGATTTTTTGAACGATTTAACTATAACGACGTCGTTATCGTTCAAAAAATCGTTCAGTGTAAAATGATAAACGATGAACGATTATCTTTCATGCGCGTTCACGTTTGTCGATTGTAGTTTGTAGTTCAGTTAGACTGGCCAACTGAACGATTTTCAATAAGAGTTGCAACATTTTTCCTTCAACACACAGAAAATCGTTTATTAAGTAAAGCAAAACCAACTACTTTGTAAAACGATTTTCGGTCACTTTTTCAAGGAAAAAACTGAATGAAAATCGTTCAACAAAAATGGCTCATTACTTACATCGTTGTGTTTGTACGCACCTTAAGATCAATAAATGTAGGTTTATGCACCTACATACACCTTAATAATAGACAATTGGAGAAAGGAGAAAAGGACTTTGGAATACTAGGAGAAAGAAGTAGAAAGGAGGATGTCTAGCAGCACACATTGACCATTGTTTTGCTTTTCTCTGGTTCAAGAAAATTAGAATTTAAAATAATGTTATTATGGCTTTACGAAAACATAAGGAAAACCTTTGGGGAGAAGATAAAAAAGAAAGAAAGCAGTCACACCTTAATCAAGACAGTTTAGGCTTAAAGCTATGCAGCAAATCCAGGCAAGATTGTGCCTTTAATCAAGGGCCATTTGCAAATGATGTCAGATGTGTAGTATCAGAAGGTGAAGAAAGAACCTGCAGTTCACCTGTGTACATTTAAGTACATGTATTAACTTAATGTAAACAAAAAAAATAAAACAAAAAAATTTTATATATATATATATATATATATATAAAACAATAATGCTGCAAGAGTCACAAATGTCCAAATGTTTCTGTGCACCTAATATAGCTATATATTTATTTCTCATTTATATCGAGTTCATTTAGTAAAAAAAAAATATTAAGATGTTAACATTGAACATGAATGAAGTGTTAGCACCACACTTCATTTAAGGCAGCTGAATTTAATTATACATCTTTAGCACAGTGTTCTAATGGGATAAGAACAAGGTAAAAAATCTGATTCTACAGGCACTTCAGGTACTATGCCATCACTGGACCTGAACCTCTGTATAAATAAATAAATTAACATAGTGTATGTCTGCACAGTAAATCAGTCAACTGTCAATCAAACTGTGTCTGTTTAGTTAGAGAAGCACCTCCCGAAAATGGTGACCTGCCGCAGAGACTAGAGAGTACATAGTGCACATATATAGCTTGGCTACATTGTTACACGTATAATAAGTTCAGAAATGCACAGCCTTCGGTAAATATTAATGTCAAATACTGGCTTTACTTGCTCTTAAACATATCATAAATGTATAGGAAGGTTGCAACAATGAAACAGAAATACATGTAATACAAAGCTAAGTCATGTATGTTATATTTCCCTAAAATGTCAGGGTATAGGTCAAGTGCATTCCATCATTTTACAATAGCATTACAGTATATCTGCTGGATAAAAAGCTATAAGCAGCGATTGACCAAAAGTCTACATGCAAATTGCAGGTGTGACATCCTCTAGCAACATTCAGTGGATGTCTATGGGAACATATCTGCAACAATGTTCTACTGGGATTTTTAGTAATATAACCACTGCAGTTAAAGTCAATTAACGTGACTCTATCCTACATCAGAAAAATATGTAAAATAATTGCTCACAATCTTCCTCTTGCAATATGAAGAGTACACTATGAACTTGGCTTCAAACAGACAGAACATAAAAAAAAAGAAATAAAATCTGAAATTCAATTAAAGACACACCAAGTAGGACTGGTTTATGAATCATATACAGAACTATTAAAAGACAATTATTTACACAAATGTAATAATTAAACAAAAAAAAATGTATATATATATATATATATATATATATATATATATATATCTAATATGGGTAAAGAACTATAAAAAGTAAACACAGAGGTTTGTCATGGTTTACATATTCTTCCTGTAGCAACAAGGGGAAAATCAATCTTTCTTCTTTCACTTGCAAGAATGATTTCTGAAACATTGTTGTAACCCTCACTTGTATATACTTTTATTAGAATAAAAAGGATGGAATTTCAGCAAAGTGCAAGAGATTAATAAAAAATCTGGAACAAATGACTACAATGTCATACTTATACAGAATATGATCCTTTCACTTCAAGGTTTCTTTTCTACAGGATACTGTAGAGAAATGATTAGCAAGTTGATGTCTGTGACTCAAGATGTGCATTTATAGGGTATAATTGTGTATGATATATTTACATATACATTATACTTTGAGCGGATTATGAATTTCACCGACTTCACTTCAAGTGTGCAGCAACAATATTATGGGAAATTGTAGAGCAGATGTATATGCACCTGAAAGTACATGCAAGAGGGTAACCTGCTGTGTGGACTCACCTGGTATGTATCCCACAGCCTGATAGTGCACCGCAGGGGAACCTCTCTCATCAATAGATTATTCATCCAACGGAAAGCAAATTGCAGGTATTCAACCTCATAATGATGTAAATGCCTGTGCACTTGTTCTAAAAGCAAGAATAAAACCATTTGTTACATCTCATGATGCTTTACATTAATAAACTAATAAAATAACACAAAAACAAATAGGCAATTTATTTGAAATGTATGCAAATCTTTACATATATTAATCTTATTAAGAAAATAATCAAATAAAGACAATAAATTACCTACATTTGGTTTTGCGGTGATAATATTGTTCTATAACAATAGAGACAACTAGAAGCATCTAAAGTTTATTAAGAACTATTTTTAGTAACTCAATTTTAAAATAGCTTGTTTGTTAAACTGAAAATTATTCATTCTACACCATATAACCAAGGAGACACTTAATTTAACAGTTGTCAACCACAGCCATATTTACCTTACAACAGTGGCGGATTGGCTATAGGGGGTCACTGGGAAATTTCCCCGTGGCCCACTGGCCTGATGGGGCCACCTGTCGGCCGGGTAACTTTTTTTCAAAAATTTACTTTATAAAAATAAAATAAAAAAACTAGTATCAGGTGGAGAGGGAGGGGTGCAGTAAGCTTTTTGAGCTTAAAATTTGGAAGCTACCACACTGCAGAGAGAAGATACAAAAACAATTTAACTTTAGAAAATATGCACTATTGCGGAACTGTCATGATATTTATTGCTTTTATTTGACAAGCCACTGATCTATTTTTTTTAAGCTAAGAGAATTTTGTCCTGTTCATCTAAAAGGCTGATACTGTATATTCAGTATTATGGACCACTTGTCCAGGCTGCTCATTCCTCTCATTATTACGGAGCTTGATAAATGCAGCTTATACTATAGTCTCATAGCTAGTTCCACAGTGTGGGCGGCCAGTCTGGGAATCATATGCCAGAACATTATCCTCCCTGGCTGCCCTGGGAATAATGTATTTAACTGACAACTGATTAATGCCTGAATTGTTGCTGTGCATTCCTACAACTCTTGTTGTTATAGTTAGTGTGACAGCGATACCATCATCTATAAGTCATTTTCCCAACAGAGATTTATGTGGAGATAAGAAGTACATTTCTTATTGTTATATGATGGTTTGATTCTATCCTCGTTACTAAAGTAGATCATACCCCAGTTGCTTATTCACATACCATTTATTTTCAATGTGCTTCTGTTCTAATAGCTCTCATTTTACTGTTGCTATAGACACCTTATGGAGGTTAAATATCTTTTAACATAATTTCATAAGATAAATATATAATCTTTTATAGTTATACTATGATGAATAACATGTATTAATGTTTTAAACTCACATTCAGTTTAATGGTTATTATGCTAAATAGATAGTATCAAACACTGCAATATTTTGGTATGTGTTTCCCTGAATTTTGTTCTGTGCCATGGCTTTCTATCTGAAACACTGTAGAACCTCCCTTAACATTGATGTAGTTTCAGATTGTCTTTTATACTGTAGTGTGGGGACAGTAGTGATATTGCTGTACAATGTGGTGGTGTTTTAGCCGGTTACTATGGAGATACTGAGGGGTAAAGCTGTACTTTGTCAAATGTATTGCTGATTGCTGTAATATGGAGGGCAGGGAGAATTCCTGAATGCTGTTATGTCTACTATGGGGCGACTTACTTCTTGATGTTATGTGAGTGGTATTGCTGATAGTTGCAGTGTGGGGGGTATTGATCTAGTGGGTGATTGCAGAGGGGGGTATTTATTGATTTCTTAAAAGTGATGGTTTCTGATTTAATGTTGCAGTTGGTTAAGAGCTTAGAATATTTTTATTTGCTTGACTTTCCACTACATGAATAGTATATACCCCTTTTCTAAAAAGGGCCCAAACATCTACAGTACCATGAGGCATGCACAGTGTGACTCAGACGCATGCGCAGTGGCAAACAATCGCTCCATTTGCGAAAACATCGGCATTGCATGCAACTCTGAATCAGGCCCTAAGACCTTTAATACATGCCAGGTGAGCCAGCAGTAACTTCATCAGTTTGCTGGTCTGGTAATTGTTAAGGAATAATGATAAAAAATATCTTCTTCTTGAAGCCTTTACCCCCATGATACAAATATTGAATGCACATCTTTCCTGGGTGCTACAGTCAGGTCCATAAATATTGGGACATTGACAGAATTTTCATATTTTGCCCTCTATTCACCACCACAATGGCTTTGAAATGAAACAAACAAGACGTGCTTTAACTGCTGACTTTCAGATTTAAATTGAGGGTAATTATATCCAAATCAGGTGAACGGTGTAGGAATTACAACGGTTTCTATATGTGCCTCCCACTTTTTAAGGAGCCAAAAGTAATGGGACAAACTAAACAATCCTAAATCTAACTTTCACTTTTTAATACTTGTTGCAAATCCTTTGCAGGCAATTACAGCCTGAAGTCTGGAATGCAGAGACATTGCATAACATTCCACTTTTTAGCCTTAAAAAAACTCTTTGGTTGCTTTTGCTAATTAAATCTGAAAGTCTGCAGTTAAAGCACATCTTGTCTGTTTCATTTAAAAGCCATTGTGGTGGTGAATAGAGGCCAAAATATGAAAATTCTGTCAATGTCCCAATATTTATGGACCTGACTGTATATCATATGCTGATGAACATGACATAAAATAAACTAATTGGAATTATGGCATACCTCCCATTATTGGGGAGCACATAGTTGGGAATTTTCTGTGCGCACTAAAGGCACAAATCTGAAAAATGAGTATGGCCGTATAACACATAGTCTGTTGTGCACATTTGGGGGTGTCACTGCGCATCATGCCTTTGTTCTACTTTGGTGCCTTTCCACATATGTAACAAGCCCTTAAGTGACATTAGTAAACTAACTGAAGCACGAATGTATACAGAATCAATCCCCCATAATGTAGGGTCTTCACTAATGTGGGTGACTTTCAGCTGTCTGGGCTTTTACGCAGGCTACATTAACAGTTGCTGCATACCTGTGGCTATGGTAAAATGTTACTCCAAGGCTGGGAGCGCTGTAAATTAGCCTGGTCTTCATCCGGCTACCACAAATGCGCAGGAAGCCAAAGTCCAAAAGACAATGCCAAGTTTGAATTTACTACACAACCACACCGGCTCCCGAAGGAAGCAGGCTGGTGTACCCCAGGTAGTTAGCCCAATATGTTGCCAGGATCTCCAAAGTAAAACCTGCACTACTGAAACAATAAACCACTACCTCTGCTATCTATTACTAGAAACACAAAAAGACAAAGGGGAAGAGGAAGGAAAGCACTATATACCATCAGATACATTTTTATCTATTATCTCACTACCTGAACATAGAAAGGAACCACATATTGTAACAATTATCATAGGCAAACGCAGAGGTGGGTTTCCGTCTGCCTGGAAACCCCCCTCCCCAGCCCACACCATGATCACAATAGAAATAGTAATATAATAGAATGTCTCTAATGCTGCATGTTCTTCTCAGTATCACAAATGAAAAAATTAGCACCACCTGTGGATCTTTTAACATGTATTAGCCAGTAATAAATAACCTGTGCACCAACTAGAAGATCTGGAAAATATGCACTGTTAAAGATGCACTGCTAAAGAGCCCAATATGTATATATATGTCCAGGGCAGTGCTAGGTTATTCTGCTGCTCCTCCAGGCTCCCGGACTTGCTCCAATAGTCTGGAATGGTGCTCACATCTAAAATAAATACATTCAGCTGAGGCAGGATGGCCATACTGCCACATCTAATGGCTTACTGTGATCACTGGTCCTGTATATGCTGGAATTATTACACACAATACACTTTGTATGACGCTTATTAAAGTTGGTTAAGTACTAATTCTGCCCTCTTCATTGACAGGCCACACTTGCTCTAAAATTAAGCATTTGGAACCCCCCCTTTGGAAATCCTGCGTTTGCCACTGGTTATCATAGATCATTGAAGAGGGGGAGACATTTTTTTAGACAGGGTAGGCCTATGACATGGCAGACCTGATGAAATCTGTACGTGGTGCATTCCTATACTGCCTTAATGGCAGCCCGGATGAAATCCGATCATTGGTATTAACCATAATTATTTCAACTGCAAGATTCAATAAGCACTGCAAGAGTTTGAGGTTCACTAGTACTTAAACAATTATGAATAATTGTCTATTAAACTATGAGCATTACTAATAAGTTATACTGATCAAAAATGAAATGGTAAGTGTTAAGCGAAATAATTCTTCCTTCTTGTAAGTAATTGTGAGCAGATGCACTTTTGCAGATAAAAGTAATTTGGTTAGCAATAATTCTAAATTTAAAATTTCCAATTCACTAGAAATAAGCATTTGCACAAAATGAATGAACAGGCGAATTTAATTATGTTCATCTATCAAGCAAAACATATTTTTTATAAAATACTTATGCAGCAGTTTATGATAATAACATTATACAAGAATGAAAGGAAATTATAGCTCTAATATCAATCTATACAAGGCCTAAGCAAGCACTGTTATACAGATTTCTCAGCACTTTTAACATTTGCAGCCATATTTTCCCACTCTTACATGTCATCATCCTCCCTTGGGGATAAATGATCCCTACCAAATCTGTTAAGAAAACAAATGACAACTGTACTTCAAACTGGGCAAATATATAAACATGACTCCTATTGGTTTTTGTGCGTTCATGTGTTATATTTGCTAAGATGCTTAGCTAAGCTATGTAACAGTGAAAATGTCTCCCCTCCCAGGGGACTAAATGAATGCAAAACATTTAAATCACAGAATTGTATATACAATATAGAGTCTGTATTTTAGCAACACAAAGGTTAAGAGTGTTCCCAAAGTAAAACCTTGTGCCTCCATTTACCTGAAGTTGGGGGTCTACTCGCACCACAGCTAAAGACGCTCAAGGTTTGAATTATCTGCATCCTGCTTAATAGAGCTCAACTAAGGGAAA
Organism: Taudactylus pleione; assembly: GCA_031769625.1. NCBI lineage: Eukaryota > Metazoa > Chordata > Amphibia > Anura > Myobatrachidae > Taudactylus > Taudactylus pleione. The sequence goes on along the minus strand of JAUIMM010000040.1, from coordinate 1,507,151 downwards.
CTCCACACCAGTAGCTGTTTTCAACTGAAATTTACTCCTTGTGAACTGCACTCATGTTTTGCCTCTTCATTGAGGTCATGATTCAGAGGTGCAGACAAACCACCTGCCAATGCTGTTGTTCACTTAGTTGAGCGATTATTTGCTACTGCACATGGGCAGACTATTCTAAACACCCCTACGGAGCATGTGTTACCCTGAGTATACACACAAAAAAGCTGCTGCGTACGCAAGAGAAACTATCAGAAACCGAGAGGCAAAACAATAGACGTTCCTGGGAGGTGGCCTATAGTGAACAAAAAAATCCATTGTGTGGGCATTTTAAGGGAGTGTCATGGGTGTGTCAGTGAAGACGGCTGCATTCTCAGACGCAGAGCTGCAGCCACTGAGGTCATGTTCAGATGTCCTTGTGCAATTATTGATGATGAACATGATGGTGCATAAATGGTGGATTGTCCAGAACCGCCGGTGTGAACAGGAAATGAAAGTCGGTGTCTCAGGGCTTGCGAATTCCGGCACACACTAGTACACAGGGAGAAGGCTGAAACCAGCATTTACATATTATACCTCCCTCGAATACTGCAAAATACGCTGCCACAACTGTGTGGATTGCTGAATCAAGCCCTGAGTGTGTAAGTGACATTGTATTGTATACAACAACAAGGTGGAAGAAAGTCTTGGGCGCTTCAAAACTATGCTGCAGCCTTTTCAATAAAGATCTTTCCCCAAAGATCCAAAGAAATATCCGTTATGCAAAATTTATTGAAAAAATTGGCGCTGCTAGTTATAGTGTGTTTAGAACAAATAGAAAAAATACATTGTATTGTATGACTGTTGCCCGATGATTCAGTAGCTAGTTTTAGGGAAGGACTCCAAAACCTTAGATAAAGAGCTGATTCCTGAGCCAGGACTACTTTTTAAAACAATGAATGATTCTTCGCCCAGTTGCGAGAGCTTTGGTCATATGAATGTCAGGCATAGGGGTACATTTACTAAAGTGAGAGTTTTTATAAGTGGAGATGTTGCCCATAGCAACCAATCAGATTCTACTTAACATTTAACTAACACCTTCTAGAAGATAATAGCTAGAATCTGATTGGTTGCTATGAGCAACATCTCCATTTCTAAAAACTCTCACTTTAGTAAATTTACCCCATAGTGTCCTTGTCATGTGATTATCAGCTGTGTCTGGGAGTCCTGTCCTGTTCAGATAAAGGCTAATTCAGCACCCCTGTGTGTACACCATATGAAGGTACATATGTGCTGCATATTCTTTCTACCACCTTAGGCTCTCTGGCTGCAGTGGAACTAAGTTAGGGGTACTGGCTAAAAGGCCATGTTTGGATCTGTACTTAGTTCCAGACAGATGCAAATCCTAAACTTGATTGTCTTGGGATATGAAACTTAGCACTATGATTCCTTACCTGTGTTCTACGCACTTAAGACAAAGGAAGGATGTTGTTTTTGCATATATTACATTGATGAACTCTAGTTGTGCTAAAGTAAATTATACCAAGATACTGTAACTGAAATGAATATAGGCTTACTGGAAGTTAAACATAACTTACTCTAGAACATTGATGGCAGGTACCACATCACATGTGCAGCACTCCGATCTTCAAAAGGGTCTCACACATTAGTCTTAATCTCATGAATTGAAAGTCAGTCCAAAAATGACTATTGCATTAACAATTTACCCATTCTAAAATGCCCATACATACTAGGCTTCCCCACTTACCACTAAAGGCCCCCACAAACGCTAAAACTGATCTGACATAAAAATTTTCCACATTCCACATTCTCCAAAATTCCCAATCAGACCTCTACGTATGCACCCCAAATGGCACATACATTCCACCCATACCTTCCCATATGCTAGGGAGATTTCCTCAACTCCCCCCCCCCCCCCTTGAAGATCTCCCTACATATCCATACTCACTAGGTAAACTAATAACCTTTAGTAGATAATACTTAAAAGATTGGTACACAAGCTAAACAACTGTCTGCCCATGATCCCAGCACCGATGGGACAACATATAGGGCGGTCCATACGCACTTGGCAGTCCAATGACCTACCGACCACCTGATATGCCCCCTGCATAGCGCTGCATGGGATCGTCAGCCACATCGCCTGATCTTACTGTATTATTATTATTATTACCAGTTATTTATATAGCGCACACATATTCCGCAGTGCTTTACAGAGAATATTTGGCCATTCGCATCAGTCCCTGCCCCAGTGGAGCTTACAAACAAAGGGCCTGATTCAGAGCCGTTCGCTATTTGCGGTCGTTCGTTCAAAAACAAGGGGTGGCTATTCAAATGATCCGTTCGCAAATTGCAGTCTGTTCACACCTCTAAGTCTGAACGAGCGAGCAAAACATACGCTCGTTTATTTGTTAAAAACGCCTCCTGGCCGCTCGCACCATACGTCAAGTCCGCTATTTATTAGATTAATCGAGTACATCGTACAACGTATGAACTGCTCGCTATTCTTGTGGTTGGTTTTTTCAACTGCTATTTTGCGAGCAGTTCTGAGTTAAAAAAAACCAAGTGACGTGGTCAATGACGCTGCTGTATTAATTATGCACTCCCTTAAAACGCCCGTTTTGACCTTTAAGCACGCCTGCGTTCGAATTCCACTCCCCCGTTTACAAGCACCTTCCCCTGTTACCACCCACATACGCCTCATTCTGTCACTCAAAAGAGCAGGCACTCGCTATATAGCGTACAAACGATTTTCGGCCGCACTGACTGGTTCGCGCAGGCGTACTAAAAACCGTATGCATGCGCAGATGTGCGAACATCGCTCGGAACGAGCGTATGGCCGCTACCGAGCGGCTCTGAATGAGGGCCAATATTCCCTATCACGTGCTCACACACACACACATACATACACACTAGGGTTCATTTGTGTTGGGAGCCAATTAACCTACCAGTATATTTTTGGAGTGTGGGAAGAAACCAGAGTACCTGGAGGAAACCCAAGCAAGCACAGGGAGAATATACAAACTCTGCACAGGTAGGACCGTGGTGGGAATCGAACCGATGATGTCAGTGCTGTGAGGCAGTAATGCTAACCACTACACCATCTGTGCTGCCCACACATACTGTACTGTATGTATAAAAATCAGGCGATGAGGCTGACAACCCCACAGGAGCACGCACTACACAATGTACTGCATACTCACTACACATTTTTAACGAATGGTTGTTCCGATGTGTCGGAATCAAACAAATCATAAAATATATTGTGTAGTGTGTAGGGGCCTTTACCTTTAATCTGGAACATACAAACCACAGAAGAAAGAGGGAGAACGTATACAGTAGTAAAGAACGCACTACACTCCCTTCTCCTCTAGTTGGTTGTGAGTGACCCGCTACCCCCTAAACCTCCACAGCCCCCCCACCACCGCACACCCCTCTCAGCAGTCCAGGGATGGTCACATAATACGGAAGATGACTGCTCTCTTCCAGTAACTTTTTGCTTTATATGAAATCAAAGGAAATATGTCAGAGCAGGGCAAATAAATACCAGACAGCTTGTTGCTCAACACTGCTCAAGAATATACCAGCAAAAAACAATAATATACTTCCTTTATTCCACCTCCATATCTGTTGCCCTATGCAATTTTAGGACACAAGATTTCTAGAGGTGAAAACATGTTCCAAAAGTAAAGAAAAGTTCACAGTTGTAGGTGGCTTTATCAGATTCACACACATTATTTAGGACACATATAAGTAAAAGTAGGCAAAGCACACGTATGTGCAGGAGAAAATTACTATGCAAATAAACCGTTCCATATTTTAAATTACTGAATGATTATCAAAGCATTATATTTTGTAATACTACACATTATACTGTATACAAGTGTAACTTTGACCAAATAGCAGCAAATACTAACTTTATTTTTTAAGCACTTAAATGGTTTCTTCAGAAGGGTAAACTATATTGCAATTCCTTCTATTCATCTTTTAAGGAATGCAAGTTTCTTATGAGTTACATATAGATATGCATTTTCAATGCACTCCGCAGCCTACTCCATATCTTCCTACATTTCAATGGGGAAAAAATTAATTGTCTTGATTTACGACTTGCACTTAATTATTTGCAAGCTATACCCTCCAATATGACTTTCTTTGTAAAATAAATACTGGTGTCAAAGCAAGTAGAAGTCTCTTAGGTACTCTTAAATGTTAATTATGTCTCCTTCTCAAAACCTCTCTCTTAGTTAGTGTATTCCAAAGTACTGTACTTGAATCACTCTTACACTGAGTGTGACAAATCATTCTTGCTTTGTCATCAGCAGTATGTCCTTCATGAAGCAAGATAACTAAAGTTCATAGTACAGTTCAAAATATCTGCAGAGTACACACCACTAATTTACTTTACTAATTTACTTAACAAGGCACATGTTTTCCAGATACGAGGGCAGAATTATTATTGGGAGAAAATAATTGCCAGCAAAACTAAGTGTCTTGCACTTTACCCTATATACAGTATAAGAAAACCATATTTTTTAAACAAAGCATTTGTTAATACAATACATACCAAAACGTTGGTACTGTATGTAATTGGTATGTGATTTTTTTGGACAATGAATGTTTTAGAAAAGTATACTTTACAATTAGTCTGGAGAGCGCCATTATTCCTATAGGAATTAATTTGGTAATTTTGGGCGCTCCACAATTTTGGAATTAGGCCTTAGAGAGCACTGCAGTAGATGCCCCTACTTCAAATGTGAGTGCTGGATCTTTTTCTCTATCTATATATATATCTGTGCTTCAATAAATAATGTAACAAGATCTCTCTTATTGCGTACATTTATTCAACTCGTATGTATAATCAATAGTATGGCCTTGGTGCAGATTATTTTTCCACATAGTACATATACTTTTAGTGTTCCTTCTAGCTCCGGCGGGAGGCAGGGCGCCGGAGCTAGAGAGGGCATGCCCACGCGCGCGCCGAAGGCCCGCGCGCGTCCGAGAAGGGGGCGCGGTCATCGGAAAAGGGGGCGTGTCTATAAGACGCGTCCCCTTTTCGTCACTCTTGGGGGCGTGCCCGGCACTTACGGACACGCCGGGCAGCCCCCAAGCCCTGCAGACAGGGAGAATAGATGCCGGGCGCATGCGCCCGGCGTCTATTCTCCGGCGGTGACCGGGTCACCGCATGTTTCTCCACCCGCGGGACACTGCATCCCGCGGGTGAGAACGGCTCCCGCAGGCTGTGAAGGCAGAACGCTATACTTTTCTAAGCATTTGATCTAATGCTACACCAAAGCATCTATCCAGGTATATAAGAAATCAGTGCTAAACGCCTGAAGCCAGGACATGGTGGCTTCCTGAATTTCACCGTCGGTTGTGAATCGCCTTCCATCCAGGTGCTTCTTCAATGGTCCAAAGAGATGGAAATCACTTGGTGCCAGTTAAGGGCTGTAGTGAGGATGGTCCAGTACCTCCAAATATTATCGCTGTAGCAACTCACACAAGCAGCTGTCTGAGTGAGGCTTGGTGTTATTTTGCAGCAATGCGACGCCTGTGTGCTACTGCACAAGGTCGTTTTCAACTAAGTGCCATCCGCAACTGACCCACTGTGTCACAGTAGCGGAAGCATTCACAGTATCTCCCTTAGTGAGGAAATTAACAAGAAGCACACTCTTATGTTCCCAAAACATGGTCGCCATGACCTTCTTTGCCGATGGAGTTGTTTTGAATTTCTTTGAAAGTGTGGACAATGCATGTTTCCATGTCATGGATGCTTGATTCATCTCTGGTATCCCATGATGCACTCACATTTCATCACCTTTAACAATATGCTGCAGGAACTGCACTCCCTCCTTATGGCACCTTGTCAATGGCATGAGAGACAACCCCAGCCTATTGGTTTTGTGAACTTCTGTGAGTTGCTTTGGTACCCAGTGTGAATACTTTTTTCCTGTACCCAAGTTGCTCATAAACAACGTTGTGCAAAGTACCTACTAAGATGTTCAGTTCATCAGCAATATCAATAACTCAAATGTGTCTGTCCTCCTGAATCAGACCTTCACAGCACTAATTGTCATCTGTGGGATGTGTTTGGCCAGCTGGATCGCTGGTCATCTTGAACATCTGTCCTGCTCAAAAAGGCAGTGCTCAAAAATCAAACCTGCTTCTGTGACATAACATTATCACCGTACATCTCCACAAGTTGGTGATGAATTTCAGCTGTTGATGTGACCTTAAGACACAGAAATCTTATCACACTATGCATCCCAATGTTTGACCATGTTTCTGCCAGCTTACAAATGATGTTGGGAGAGTATGACCGATATGAGGTGCAGTCTAATGGCCATGAGCGGAAGCAGTGGTCAACCTGCTCTGGCCTGGTGGGAAATTAGAGTGAAATAAATGGAGAACATTACACACATGAGAGGTCTTGTTACCTTACTTATTAAAACACCCTGATATTTTCCATTTTATGTCTGGAACAGACAGTCCAAATCATGGCTTTTAAACTACACATACAAGTCACAAAGGCAGATCACACTTGTACAGATACACTCAAATGCACTGTGTCACGAACTACAGAGAAATAAAGGAAATATATACTCGCCTTCCAACGTGGACCACAACAGAATGTTGTTCTCTCAGTCAAAAACAAAACTTAATATAATGCTTTAACAATATGTGGAGATAAAAATATTTTTCACATATACAAACCGTACACCCACACAAGAATGGGTACACATAAACACACAAGCATAATATTTTCTCAAAGTAAATGCAAGGTGAAGGTGGATTACTGATGGTGTTGCAGCCCGTGGCACTGGGATGATGTGCAGGGCACCACCGTCACTGTTAGCCGCATCTTCTGAACTTTTTAAATGTGTTCATTCACCATAAAATACCTGGGACTTTTATACCGGAAGTCAAAGCTTTCAGGTGACTTTCTTATAAGTATTTTAGAACCCAACCTTTGGATTTTAAATAGAGCTGAGATTTTGCCTGGATTTTTAAATCAATTGGGGGTTGTGCATATTTTCTCCTCCCCCAGATCATGTGACTTGATTGTAATTGAGGTCTATTGGATAAAAGGGAAGTCAGGCTCAGTAGCTGTCACACTGCCCTGAGGAAGAGACCTACGTCTCGAAACGAATTGGTGTGACAGAGACCTTCATATATATATATATTGGTGCAGTTATCCAGCATATCCAGTGGAGTTGGGTCCATACTGAGGTGTCTGGAAACCTCCAGCATTCTCACAACAGGCCTATTTTTTATGGATCTCTGGTAAATCTCCACCTTGCATCTACTTTGAGAAAATATTATATTTGTGTGTTTATACAGTCAGGTCCATAAATATTGGGACATTGACAGAATTTTCATATTTTGGCCTCTATTCACCACCACAATGGCTTTGAAATGAAACAAACAAGATGTGATTTAACTGCAGACTTTCAGATTTAATTTGAGGGTAATTACATCCAAATCGGGTGAACGGTGTAGGAATTACAACGGTTTCTATATGTGCCTCCCACTTTTTAAGGGGCCAAAAGTAATGGGACAAACTACACAATCCTAAATCTAACTTTCACTTTTAATACTTTGTTGCAAATCCTTTGCAGACAATTACAGCCTGAAGTCTGAAACGCATAGACATCACCAGACGCTGGGTTTCATCCCTGGTGATGCTCTGCCAGGCCTCTACTGCAAATGTCTTCATTTCATGCTTATTCTTATGGCATTTTCCCTTCAGTTTTGTCTTCATCAAGCGAAATGCATGCTCAATTGGATTCAGGTCAGGGGATTGACTTGGCCATTGCATAACATTCCACTTTGGTTGCTTATGCAGTATGCTTCGGGACATTGTCCATCTGCACTGTGAAGCGCCGTCCAATGAGTTCTGAAGTATTTGACTGAATATGAGCATATAATATTGCCCGAAACACTTCAGAATTCATTCTGCTGCTTTTGTCAGCAGTCACATCATCAATAAATACAAGGGAACCAGTTCCATTGGCAGCCATACATGCCCACGCCATGACACTACCACCACCATGCTTCACTGATGAGGTGGTATGTTTTGGATCATGAGCAGTTCCTTTCCTTCTCTTCTCTTCCCATCACTCTGGTACAAGTTGATCTTTGTCTCATCTGTCCATAGGATATTGTTCCAGAACTGTAATGGCTTTTTTAGATGTTGTTTGGCAAACTCTAATCTGGTCTTCCTGTTTTTGTGGCTCACCAATGGTTTGCATCTTGTGGTGAACCCTCTATAGTCACTCTTGTGAAGTCTTCTCTTGATTGTTGACTTTGACACATATACATCTACCTTCTGGAGAGTGTTCTTGATTTGGCCAACTGTTGTGAAGGGGTTTTTCTTCACCAGGGAAATAATTCTTTTGTCATCCACCACAGTTGTTTTCCGTCATCTTCTGGGTCTTTTGGTGTTGCTGAGCTCTCCGGCGCATTCTTTCTTTTTAAGAATGTTCCAAACAGTTGATTTGGCCACACCTAATGTTTTTGCTATCTCTCTGATGGGTTTGTTTTGATTTTTCAGCCTAATGATGGCTTGCTTCACTGATAGTGACAGCTCTTTGCATCTCATATTGAGAGTTGATAGCAACTGATTCCAAATGCAAATGTCACACTTAGAATCAGCTCCAGACCTTTTACCTGCTTAATTGATAATGAAATAACGAGGGAATAGCTCACACCTGTCCATGAAATAGCTTTTGAGTTGATAGTCCCATTACTTTTGGTCCCTTAAAAAGTGGGAGGCACATATTGAAACTGCTGTAATTCCTACACCGTTCACCCGATTTGGATGTAATTACCCTCAAATTAAATCTGAAAGTCTGCAGTTAAAGCACATCTTGTTTATTTCATTTCAAAACCATTGTGGTGGTAAATAGAGGCAAAAATCTGAAAATTCTTTCAATGTCTCAATATTTATGGACCTGACTGTATGTACCCATTCTTGTGTGGGTGTACTGTTTTGTATATGTGAAAACAATAAATTGTGTGTGACCTATTGCACTATGTTCTCCATATTATTCTCTCCACATATAGTTTGAGCATTATCTTACATTTTATTTTGACGTTGAAAGGAGAGTATATATTTCCTTTATTTCTCTGTAGTTAGTGACACAGCACATTTGAATGTATTTATACTTGTTATATTCACAGTTTGTTTATGGTTATAAGCGTGTAACCCCTAGATCATTTGAGTGCTGCAGGTGTCTTAAACAGTGAAGAGTTTTCTCCAGACCTATACTTATCTCAAAATCACACTTGCACATCTACAGACCTGGGACCAACAAAATGATACTACTAACTGGGCAAATACTTAGGATGACTATCACCCTTTCATGTAGCCCATTGCAACATGTGAGTTTTGTTATAGGGATGCTTGATATCTATGTTTCAACTTAAATTTAACATCTTCTATACAGAAATATGAGAATGATTTTTGGCATGATTAAGGATATATTGCTTGTACACCAGCCTTCTACTTGGCTAGAATACATTATACATTTAATGATTTTTATTCTGCTAATCATTTGGTCAAATATTCTAACACACCTTGATTATGGGAGGAGGCATAAGTGAGGTAACTTTAATCTCAATAAATTACATAAATCATAGGCTTGAAAGGGAAAAAAGTAAGACATTTTAAATTGGATCCACATGAAGGGATTGTCCAAATAGTTGTGTTAGACCCAGACAGAGCCTGTTCTGTCTATGGTGTCTTACCCAAAACACACGAGCCATACATGAATGAGCTTTAATATTGGGGAAAATGTTTTATTTCATCATTTGAGCAGCACAATTGGCATAATGGTTAGCATTACTGCCTCGCATCATTGGAGTCATGAGATCAATTCCTGGTCATGGTTAGTCTGCTGCATGGAGTTTCCTCTGGGTGCCCTTGTTTATTCCCAAACTCAAAAATATACATATATGTTAATTGGCTGCTGGCATATAAATTAATCCTAGTGTGCCCATGTGATAGGTGATATAGATTGTAAGCTCCACTAGGGCAGGGACTGATGTGAATGACTGAACCGTTCTTTGCAAAACGCTGCGGAATATGTGTGCACTATATAAATGACTGTTAATAAAATAAATTGTCTTAGTTGCATAACACAAATCTATAAGCTTTCATTTTACAAACTGTACTAGAATAATGGCATCCGATTTTTTGCTATTAACTCTGTTTTGCAGTTACCTATACACCATTTTTTTAAAATGTTCTCCAGCATACCACTGACACTCATAATGAACAAATACACATCTACTATAGATGCTAATTTTATTGAAATCGATAGCCATTTTCATAATTTATTTCAGACAAATTAAAGTTATGTTTCAAATAAGTTTGTGTTAATTCTTAAGTCATTTGATTACAGAGGGCACAGTCTTCCATAAATGAAAAGCTAACATAGGGATTAGTGAAAATTATTTCTTTATTGATTTATATTAAATGTGCAGTGTACAAAGGGTCTTAATTAAAGGGTGTTTATAAAGATATTTTATAAAAAACTATGAACAGGAAACAAAATTAATGCAAAGCATCCAACTGGAAATAACAAATTATGAATGCAGAGGCATTTTAGAACATATGTACAGCTGCCTCAGGGCAAGAAATGGAACAAATAGAAAGTGTTGAAAATTTAGAAATAAACCCCCCAAAAAAGAACAATATGTTTATTATTACAGTAGATCCCTATTGTTTCCATAATTAAAATCAAGATTTATTTCACTGGGGGCTCTCTGGTGAAAACCAGTGGTGGAACAAGTAACACTGCTGCCCACCTATTACTTTGCAATAGACGGAGGTCATGAAATGATCTAGTTTTGAAATGTTTTTCTTTTATTGAATCTGCAACTGAAAGCTCATGTGGACAAGTAAAGCAAAGAAGACCAGGAATTGTTGACAAAACAGTAAAGGGGCACATCCACTAGACGATCTACTCCCTGACCAATCTCTAAACGATTTACCCTTGATTTTTTTCCCTTGAAATGCTATCTTTCAGTCTGAACGATTTACAAACAATGTGCAAACGATTCACAAACTATCTTTAATAGATCAAGTGAAATTGACCTGCATGTTCAGTTGACTGACAAGACAATCAAACGACCAGCGGGAGAGCGCATCGTTGATCGTTAATGACCAAACACTGCACGATTTATAAACGATTACGACTGAACGATAACAACGTCGTTATCGTTCAATCTAGGGGTGTGCACCGGCCACTTTTCGTGTTTTGTGTTTTGGTTTTGGATCTGGATCTTTCTTCGTGTTTTGGATCTGGACTGGTTTTGCCAAAACCACCCTTCCGTGTTTTGGGTTCTGGGTTTTATGTTTTGGATCTGTATTTTTTTGAAAAAAAGCATAAAAACAGCTAAAATCACAGAATTTGTAGGTTTTTCTGCTCCTATGCTATTATTAACCTCAATAACCTTAATTTCCACTCATTTCCAGTCTATTCTGAACACCTCACACCTCACAATAGTGTTTTTATGTCCAAAAGGTTGCACCGAGGTAGCTGGATGACTATGCTAAGCGATACGAGTGGGCGGCACAAACACGTGACCCATCTAGGCGTGATACTGCAGTGGCAGGCAGGGTGGCAGTTTGAAAAACTAGGCCCCAAACTGTACATAATGCAAAGAAAAAAAAAGAGGTGCAAGATGGAATTGTCCTTGGGCCCTCCCACCCACCCTTATGTTGTATAAACAGGACATGCACACTTTAACAAACCAATCATTTCAGCGCCAGGGTCTGCCACACAACTGTGGCTGAAATGATTGGTTCGTTTGGGCCCCCACAAAACAAGCTGGCAATTAATCTGTCCCTGCACAAGCTGGCTCTACGGAGGCAAGATGTCATCCTCATCCTCCTCATCCACCGATTCCTCACCCTCTTCAGTGTGTACATCCTCATCCTCACAAAGTATTAACTCGTCCCCACTTGAATCCACCACCACAGGTCCCTCTGTACGTTCTGGAGGCTGGTCTCCCTGGAAGAGCTGATAATTCATTTTGATGAACATCATCTTCTCCACATTCTGTGGAAGCAACCTCCTACGCCTTTCGCTGACAAGGTTCCCGGCTGCACTAAACACTCTTTCGGAGTACACACTGGAGGGGGGGCAACTCAGGTAAAATAGAGCCAGTTTGTACAGGGGCCTCCAAATTGCCTCTTTTTCCTGCCAGTACAGGTATGGACTGTCTGACATGCCTACTTGGATGCTGTCACCGATGTAATCCTCCACCATTCTGTCAATGGTGACAGTATCATATGCAGTGACAGTAAACATGTCAGAAATTGTTGCCAGGTCCTTCAGTCCGGACCAGATGTCCAAACTTGGTCCTGCCTGCCCTGCATCACCGCCAGCGGGTTGCTTAGGATACCTAAGTTTTTTCCTGGCAGCCCCAGTTGCGGGAGAAAATGAAGAAGGAGCTGTTGACGTGTCACGTTCCGCTTCAGCTGACAGTGTGTTCACCAGCAGGTCTTTGCACCTCTGCAGGCTTGTGTCGGCCGTAAAGAGAGACACCACTTAGGCTTTAAATCTAGGATCGAGCACGGTGACCAAAATGTAGTGGTCTGATTTCAACAGATTGACCACCCTGGAATCCTGGCAAAGCGAATGAAGGGCTTCATCCACAAGTCCCACAAGCCGAGCGGAATCGCTCCATCTTAGCTCCTCCTTCACTTTCTCCAGCTGCTTCTGCAAAAGCCTGATGAGGGGAATGACCTGACTCAAGCTGGCAGTGTCTGAACTGACTTCACGTGTGGCAAGTTCGAAGGGCTGGAGAACCTTGCACAACACGGAAATCATTCTCCACTGCGCTTGAGTCAGGTCCATACCCCCTCCTTTGCCTATGTCATAGGTGGATGTATAGGCTTGAATGGCCTTTTGCTGCTCCTCCATCCTCTGAAGCATATAGAGGGTTGAGTTCCACCGCGTCACAACCTCTTGCTTCAGGTGATGGCGGGGTAGGTTCAAGAGTGTTTGCTGGCGCTCCAGTCTTCGGCACGCAGTCGCTGAATGGCGAAAGTGGCCAGAAATTTTTTGGGCCACCCAAAGCGTCTCCTGCACGCCCCTGTCGCTTTTCAGAAAATTCTCCACCACCAAGTTTATTGTGTGAGCAAAACATGGGACGTGCTGGAATTTGCCCAGATGTAATGCCCGCACAATATTGGTGGCGTTGTCAGATATCACAAATCCCCAGGAGAGTCTAAGTGGGGTAAGCCACTGGGCGATGATTTCCCTCAGTTTCTCTAAGAGGTTGTAGGCGGTGTGCCTCTTACTGAAACCGGTGATACACAGCGTAGCCTGCCTTGAAACGAGCTGGCATTTCTGAGATGCTGCGACTGGTGACGCTGCTGCTGTTGCTGCGTAAGGTGATACATCTACCCAGTGGGCTGTCACAGTCATATAGTCCTTAGTCTGCCCTGTTCCACTTGTCCACGTGTCCGTGGTTAAGTGGACATTGGGTACAACGGCATTTTTCAGGACACTGAGGACACTTTTTCTGACGTTTCTGTACAGTCTCGGTATCGCCTGCCTAGTGAAGTGGAATCTAGACGGGATTTGGAACTGGGGACACACTACCTCCATCAATTGTCTAAATCCCACTGCACTAATGGCGGATACCGGACGCACGTCTAACACCAACATAGCAGTCAAGGCCTCAGTTATACGTTTTGCTTCAGGATGACTGCTGTCGTACTTCATCCTCCTCGCTAAGGACTGTTGGAGGGTCAATTGTTTAGTAAAAGTAGTGGTGTTCCTACTTCCTCTCTGGGATGATGAACGACTCCCAGCAGCAGCAACAGCAGCAGCGGCAGCAGGAGGCGTAGCAATGCAGGATCCTCTGGAGGAATCCCCGATAGGAGAGTCAGTCATGCCAGTGACATGGCCTGCAGGACTACTTCCGATCCTGACTAAGGAGGAAATTGACGAGGAGGGAGTTGACGGTGTGGTTTGCAGGCGCTTGGATACAACAGGACAACGGGATTTAGGTGTCCCTGGACTGCTTACGGTCTTAGCCAAAGTTTCTGAACTTGACAGTAACTTATTATGAACGCGCTGCAGGTGCCGTATAAGGGAGGATGTTCCTAGGTGGTTAACGTCCCTACCCCTACTTATTCCACCTTTACATAAGGTACATATGGCAAGACAGTTGTTGTCCGGATTTGGATAGAAATATTGCCAGACCAAAGAGGTGGAATGTTTGGTCTTCTGCCCAGGCATGACCGTGATGGGCTTTTTCATCCCACGGACAACAACTGTCTCCCCCGAAGCCTGATTTAAACAAACCACATCACCATCAGAATCCTCCTCGCCAACTTCCTCCTCAGCGCCAGCTACACCAGGATCCTCATCCTGTTGTACTTCAACAGTGACATCTTCAATTTGCATATCAGCAAGTGGACTGTGGATGCTCCTTTCAGCACTTGCAGGGGGCGTGCAAATGGTGGAAAGAGCCACCTCTTCCCGTCCAGTGCTGGGAAGGTCAGGCATCGCAACCACCACCACACTTGGACTCTCCTTGGGGATTTGTGATATCTTCTTAGAAAGCACAGTTCTTCGCTGTGCTTTTGCCAGCTTAACTCTTTTGATTTTTTTAGTGGGAGGAGGGCTTCCATCGTCATGTGAAGCTGAACCACTAGTCATGAACATACTAGGGATCGACCTTAGCCGTTCCTTGCCACTCCATGTCGTAAATGGCATATTGGCAAGTTTACGTTTCTCTTCAGCTGATTTAAATGTTTTTTTCAAGGTCATTTTCCTGAACTTTGCCATTTGGGATTGTATGTGCCCTCTACTATGACATTGGGCATCGGCCTTGGCAGACGACGTTGATGGCATGTTATCGTCTATGTCATGACTAGTGGCAGCAGCTTCAGCACTAGGAGGAAGTGGTTCTTGATCTTTCTCTATTTTATTTTTATCGGAGAAAGTTTGGTCCTCCATTTATGTTATATCGATTTGATATATACGTGCGGCTAAACACAGAAAATATTTTTCTATTTTTGCTGGAGAGTAGTGCACTTTGTGGGTTACACCAGCCTTTAAGAAATCTGCCAGCCGGCTCTTTACTTATGGGACACAGGCGCACGCTTGGCGCTGCTCCTTTGTTGATGCACGTGCGGCTACTGCGCACACAATTCACAAACACAGAAAATATTTTTTTTTTTGGTTTGGACTGGAGTGTACTTTGGGGGTTACAGCACCCTTTAACGGTCAAGCCAGCCGGACCTTTACTTATGACACAGGCGCACGCTTGGCACTACTTTGTTGATGCACGTGCGGCTACTGCGCACACAATTCACAAACACAGAAAATAATTTTTTTTTTGGTTTGGACTGGAGTGTACTTTGGGGGTTACAGCACCCTTTAACGGTCAAGCCAGCCGGCCCTTTACTTATGACACAGGCGCACGCTTGGCACTACTTTGTTGATGCACGTGCGGCTACTGCGCACACAATTCACAAACACGGAAAATATATATTTTTTTTGTTTGGACTGGAGTGTACTTTGGGGGTTACAGCACCCTTTAACGGTCAAGCCAGCTGGCCCTTTACTTATGACACAGGCGCACGCTTGGCACTACTTTGTTGATGCACGTGCGGCTACTGCGCACACAATTCACAAACACAGAAAAAAAATTATTTTTTTAGCACTTGGGGGGAGCACACCTGATGGACAGAGCACCCCCTGGACAACACTACAGCACCCCTTTAGGACTGGGACACTGCACAGGACTTTGAAGTGGACACAGCCCCTATGGAGAACTGACTGCACAACACAGTCCAGCCAGCCCCTATGGACTTTGAAGTAGTGGACACAGCCCCTATTAACAACAGCAGCACAGCACAACACAGCCAGCCCCTATGGACTTTGAAGTAGTGGACAACAGCAGCACAGCGCAGCACAGCACAACACTACTCTGCACTACACTACACTACACTACACAGCCCAGCCAGCCCTAACTCCCACCCTCCCTCTTCACTGTCCACAGCCGAGTGAGAAAATGGCGCAAACGCGGGTACCTTATATAGGATCCAAAACCCGCGAGACTCGGAAGGCGGGATGATGACGTTTTGCCTCAATTTCAGATCCGAGTCAGGCGGGAAAAGTCGAGCCTGACTCGGATCTGCCTCGGATCGGGGGGGCTCGGGGGGGTTCGGATTTCAGAAATCCGAACCCGCTCACCCCTAGTTCAATCACCTGCTAAAATCGTGTAGTGGATGCCCCCCACTAGTCATTTTATCACTGCCAGCCAGTATATCTAAAATTAAGATAAAAGGCAACATAAATTATTTCTCATAAGAAATTGATAAATAGGCCTGTAAGTGATAGCATTTTTCATATTTCTATTCACTATTTAATATGAACTAAAGAGAGGCATTTGTTTTTCCCTCTGGTGGACAATTGACTTCATCTTCAAGCAAATGCAAAGAAAATTCACTCAATTTCTATATAAAACCCTATACAAGCCAAGTAACAATGTCACATAGAACAAAAAGCGCAAGATGGTTTCTGTCATAAGGTTGAGGCTGAATATAGGCATGGATACCCAAATCAAAGATACCCGTCTATCTGACTGCAAAATCTCAAATACACAGTTTTTCGTTGTTTGATTTCTTTTGTTTTTTTATGGATTAACTACACAAGTTCACTTTTGCAGTGTTACTGGAATATGCAATTTCAAGTTGAGGTATACCCATTTTTATAATCTGCACTCCCTGTGATTATAGACACACACCTAATAATAATAATAATAATAATAATAACAATAATAATAACAATATTAATAATAATTTTAATAATGTGCCTAATAGTGTAATATTTAAGGGCGTAAAAGTGGCCAAAAAGAAAATTCAATACATAAAAAAGGATAAATGAAGGCTCATTTTTTTTTTTTTTAACATATGATATTGGTGTTTCTTAATAAAATTGTGTGTCACACTGTATGACACTTTTGGGTCAATTTAATTGTTTGTAGCTTCCGTGTAAACTGCACAGGAGTTATGCAAGTGTTTGTGCAACAAGCTGCACTTATTGTGTATTTTTGCTTTAGATTTTAAGTTTTTGCCCTATTCATGTAGCTTGTAACGTAGGAGATATAATGGATATCTCCAGGTTACAGTACTGCCATGTTAATTTAGACACTCCCCATACTTTACTATGGGGATGTGGAAGTTGTGCAATTCATCAAGTTCCAAAAGGATGGCATACAGCCTCCTATAGTCTGAACAAGCTGCCGTTTACACAGCAGCTTGTGCAGCAGAAGGGATCTTTTAAGATCCCCCTCACTTCCCCTGCTCTGTACTCACCCTCACCCCCCACCTCAGGCTGTGTCCTATCACTGCTTTTTTTCTTGCAGAGCTGCTGTGTCCCTGTGCCGACACCCAGTGCAGCCTCCTCCGGATCCGACAGTCAGCGGGCCTCGCACCTGGCTCCACATTATCCAGACGGACTGTTGTAATTACCGCTGGATCTGAGGGTGGGGCCTGTGCGATTGACAGTTTGACCTCTGGTGCCCGGGCAGCAGACAGCACATGCACGTGATGCCCTCAGCACTTGTCCTGCTGCGAAGAACATTGGAGGAAGACAGCTGCAGGTGAAAAGTCAATAACTTCTGAAAAGCTGACTTCGCAAAAGAAGCAGCTTTTCGGAAGTAATACTTATGTACAGGAGGGTTGATGAATCCCTCCGTTATTTAGACTCAATGTGAGTTCTAAACTTAATTGACACTTATTTTATAGGTGTGATGAATATACCCTTTCTCAGCAAATTTACAAACACACAATTATTTATTTACCAAAGTTAAAATGTGAACCATATTTCTTTACAATGTTCTATTTTGATTCTTTTTTTGTAAACATTTAAAATAAGTTAATTATCTTGTCAAACCAAAGGTATACAGTATGTTATAGCTTCTTAACATTGCTATTGATGTGCATAAGTATTAAGAGGAGTCAATGTTCAACTGATTTGATGAGTACTAAGCACAATGGTATGGGAAAATATGTATAAAAATAACTCACTGCAGTGCAGCACAAGTTACACACAAAAAAGACAAATATCCATACTCATGAGGTACAATGACATATTTTTACATGCAGTTATATGAACATACATTCAGTACTTTTAAAGGCATCTCCTACATGGATTGTATATGTAATGCTGGCAGCCGGGATGCCTCCTGTCAGAATACTAACAGCGGCATCCCGAAGATTGGTATCCTGAGAAGGGTCGGGTAAATATACTTACCCTCCCCCTAACCCTCCCTTTTTGTAGACTAACCCTAACCCTCCCCTTTAGTGCCTAACCCTAACCACCCCCTCAAAACCTAACCCCACTATGCTCCCTAAACTTAACACTCCCCCCCACGCAGCTAACGCTAAAGGCGCCCCAGACTTACCTCATTCGGGCTGGCGTCCTTTGGTGTTCCGGCATCAGGATTAAGTTAGGCGTTGGTATTTCGACGCTTATCTTAAGTCCCTTGTCAAGATTTCCCTGTCGGTATTGAGACTGGCGGCATCGCGGCCGTCGGTCTCATAACTACATCCCCTCCTACACTCATGACATCAGAAAAGCACTGGGAGCAGAAAGCTAAGCACAAGTATGTCCTAAGGACATTTCCTGTAGCTTTCCACATAGCGGGGCACCTCCCAAGCTAGAGACAGGTTGCACATGCATCGTTATGGCTCTGCTTTTATTAGAAACACACCTCACATCATACTTACTGACGCTGTCTATTTTGCCTCTCTGGGAGTCCCAGGGAGTTTAAGGTTGTAGGAATGGAGAAGTGTTGCTGCAATTTACATCATTGTAACTATAATGGGCTTGATTCCGAGTCGTACACAATGCCTTTGTGCAATTTTCTGCTATTGCACGTGTGTGAAAATCCCTAGAAACTCATACGGAACATGAAAAAAATGTTTTTCACACAAAAGGTGCAGTTGTGATTGATTAGCACAGTAGCAGAAATGTTACAGCACAGGAATAGGGCCATGGAAGGAATCATGGTAAATAAAGCCATCACACACCTCACCCACTTAGCTGGAGAAGTAGGTGGGTTGCAGGAGGGATGTCTATTATCCCAGGAGAACTCCCCTAAATTCAGGAGTGTCATTGAATTTACATGATAAAGCAAGTTTTCCATCAAATGTAGAATATTACTGCCAATATGTATATGCACTTAGGGGTTTACTTACAAGGTGTTGGGTTGTAAAACCCAACACTTCTGTTCATGTTTACACCCTATAATTAAAAGGGCAGATCTTTTACTAGCAAGACACGACTAGTAAAACCACTGTCCTTTTAATTATTGGGCATAAACACAAACAGAAGTGTCGGGTTTTACAATGCAACACTTTGCAAATAAACCCTTTAAGCTGGGTATACACCTGAAAGATATATCTGCAGATGGTGGTTGTGCATACACACTGAACCATCATCAGTGCCATCTAAATATGGGATGTAGTTAATTGGCCGCCACGAGGGAAGCCGGCAGTCATAATGCCAGTGCCGGAATCTCGACCCGTTGCCAGAACACCAGCACCAAAATGCAGACGCCAAAAACCTGATAGCCGACATCCCAAACGCGAGTACAGCGGGCCGGGTTAGATATATGCCGCGCAGGGGGAATGGTTAGGTTTACCCTCTTGTGCTTCTCCTTACTCTACTTCTTACTCTCTACCAGGGCACCTAACACTTGCTTGCTTTGCATTGCTGCTTATCTGGGTGTTATGGTCACAAATGTAGCAATGTATATTATCCATGTCCTATAATGTATTGTATTGTATTGTACTGTACTGTAAGTCACTGTAAATCAATCTATTTGTTTATGTACTTTGTAAGGCGCTGCAGAACACTTGTGGCACCATATAAATAAACGATAATAATAATAATAATAATAAAGTTTAGCCACCACCGGGAGGGTTAGGCTGCAAGGGAGGGGCGGTAAGTTTAGGCACCACCATTAGGCACTGAGGAGGGAGGGTTAGGTTTAGGCACTAAGGGGTTAGGTTAAGGCACTAACGGGGAGGGTTAGGGTGCAAATGTGAGGGTTAGGATGCAGGAAGGAAGGGTTAGGGAATGAATGGGGGAGGGTTAGTCTACTTATGGAGCTCCTGTCGAGATTGTAAGCATTGGTATGCCGCTGTTGGTGTATTGATGGCTGGCATCCTGACTGCCGGCCTCCCATACCCAACCCCTAAAGATATATCTGTTGTGAGAGACATTGGCCAATCCATCTTTCCTCTGTACACACTGGCAGATCATCATCATGAAATGTGCCAAATTGTCATGCAAATTATATAATTGGCCTGCCTTATGGGTAGGCCTATTCTCTCATCCTGCTGCTGGCTTTCCCATAACACAGGTCTATGCTAAGCCTGGTGCTAGTGTTCCCCATGCATCTGTACTGTGTGTCCTATATCTGAGCTATCCATCAACACCCACTCCTGTACATAGTGTAACACGACCATCATCAAACCACTTCCTCCCAAAAAAATCCCCTGTGCATCTATAACAGTGACTGCTCCCAGCTGGACATGCTGGGGCCATTAGTCCTACAGTGTATACACCTCTGCTCTGTCCATCTGCGGACAGATCACAGTTACAGCTCCTGTATGGACGGGACACGCCCCACTCTGATACGACTCCCGATATAAAGACGCTGCTCCCATGTGGTTATACAACTCTCATCACCAGGCCCACGCAGAAGCTGTCTGCTGTGCAGGCCTCTGCTCCCACGATGAGATCAGGACAGGCAGCTTTCACTCGGTCCTGCGCTGATGCAGTCTGATCACTGAGCATAAATTTACATAATCCAGCGCACCTACATGACAGACTAGCCGGCCGACCTACCCTGATATAGGTAGATTGGTTGCTATGGGCAACACTTCTAAAACTCACTTCTAAAAACTCTCACTTTAGTAAATATATCCCATGGTGTTTATGCAAAAGTCTAGGTTTATTTCATGGCTTTCTTCTATATGACAAAAAGTTAGCTCTCTTACTACCATGCATCTTGCTGTGCTATGTTTCAACTGAATGATTTGGCCTATTTTCTTAATTTGTTTCTTGTTGTTACACAAAATGTGAAATAAAGAATACATAAATAAAAAGTACAATTTCATCTTTTCTTCAGCCACCAAACGGAAATGATTTTATTTTTCTGTTGGATACGAATGAGATGTTATTCTGATTCAATCTACGATTAAGCATTTGAATCTCCAGCAAGGCTGTTTTCTCTATCACAACTTTGCAGGGCATGTGCTAAATCATTTATCTAGCCTCTTCTAACTAACATCCTAAGGCATTTTACTTGTCACAAACCTTATGGAGGAATCGTGCTTTGCCAAGATCATTTGTTCTTCCTAGGTTTACTTTGCTACAGTACGTGAACCTTGAGTGCATTGTATCACAATACCTTATTCAATATTGAACACACTCAAGTGTCACAAAAATCTGGGTTTTTTTTATTTAAATTTGTGCTTTTAACATACCTATAGGGCTATGTTCATGCAAGTTGAACGGGATTGTATGTGTCACTAACAATAACATGACGTTAAAAAGTTAGCCTAGAATCCACTGATGGCACATTTTGGTGAACCATGGCCATTACTAGTTTAATAGGTGATGTGAAATGACACCGTGGACACTAAAAGCCATCTATGATGAAAAACATCAGAAAATAAGAGAGTATAACATTTAATTATTAGTTTTGTAAAATAGATTTTTTCGTTTCTCTTTTAATACAGTATAATTAGTAGCCAAATAGCAGTTTTATATACAGGGTGGTCCATAAGTGTTTAAACACCCTTATAAAAAGAAAACGAGTAAGGAAATATTAATCCAGTGTCTACACATATGACATGGGAGTGATGGAAACGTTTTAGGGTAAGTCATCAGTATGGCGGCCAACTTGAAGTCTGTCATCTTGGATGCAACTCTAATTTTTTAATTGGGAGGTAAGGCACATGACATATCAAACAGATGCTGAATTTCAAAAGAAAAACAGTGGTGTCCTTTTCTTTCACATATCTTTATTCATTCTCGAGTTTCAACTGAGTTTTGTTTTGGAGGTAGTGACATTATCGACTATGGCACTAACACAAACAGAACATGTCAGACCACCCTGTACAATAGTTATATAGTGGTGATCATATGGAAGACTAGTAAGTGCCCTGTGTGTCTTATAAATATATATATATATATATACATATATATATATACACACACATATATATATATATATATATATATATATATATATATATATATATGTGTGTGTGTATATATATATACACTCACCGGGTGCCCTCCAAAAGGATTAGAGTGGTATACACAAACAATGGCACGGCGGCACTCACGGTTTTTCAAAGAAATGAGGACAACAGCCCAATTGCTTTCAACGTTTTGGTAATTAAACCTTCGTCAGGAACAAAGAAATATTATATATATATATATATATATATATATAAATAAAACAGTCACAAAAACTGGCACTCACCCTTAGCTGTAGGCTATAGCCCAGGTGCACAAACCTAAATGGAGGATACAGTATGTAAAAAGCGCAGGGGTAGGAGGTAGACAGCAATACTCAATGCTAAGCAATGTTTCGGTTTATTTCAAACCGTCATCAGGCTATGACGGTTTGAAGTAAACTCAAACATTGCTTAGCACTGAATATTGATGTCTACATTATTTACAAGTCCTGGAGTGCCTCCTACCACTGCACTATATATATATATTTGACATCCTCCAGCTTTTTTGACCTCCAATATCATCTCTATGCTGATGACACTCAGATCTACCTTTCCACCCCTGACCTCTCCCCCTCTCGTATCTGCAACTGTCTCTCTGCTATCTCTTCCTGGATGGCCCAGAGCTTTCATAAACTTAACAGGTCTAAGACTGAACTGATCCTTTTCTAACCCTCCTGTATAACCTCATCTCCCACAATTTCACTATTGACAACACAACCATCTTTTCTAGCCGCCAAATGTGCTGTATTCTAGTTCTTTTACTCCCCCCTCCCCCCTCTTCTTCAAACCACACAAAAGGCAGTACACTCGTAGTCCTGCCTTTTCCAGCTCAAATATATTTCCAGGATCAGACCCTCCCTCACTCTGCAAGCCACTAAGACCCTCATTCACTCACTGGCCATCTACATACTGCGCTACTGTAACCTCCTCCTATCTGGCATCTCTGAATACTACCTACCTTCACCCCAAACTGTCCTCAATGCTGCTGCCCAGCTCATCTTGCTCTCCAAATATACAACACACTCTACACTGGAACCCCATCCCCTTCAGAACCCAATTCAAGCTTCACACACTCATTTAGAAAGCTCTTACCCAATCCTTTCCCATTAACATCTCTGACTTAATTTCTCTCCAGCCCACTCTCTTCACTCCTCAATTGAATGCTGTCTCTCCTGCCATCTAATTGCTTCCTCCCACTCTTATCTCCAAGATTTTGCTCATGCTGCTCCCTACCTCTGTAATTCTCTCCCTCTCTGACTACAAAACTTCAAACGGACTCTCCAGACTAAGGCCCTGATTCAGAGCCGGACGCTCTGACCAGAGCGCTCGCTCTGAATCAGGGCCCACCTCCATTAATATGGAGCGTCCTCCTGGACGCTCGTATAGCTGTGGGTCACCACCCACAGCATATACGAGCGTGCAAAATGATGGTCGCGATGGTCTTGACCTTCGCGACCATTGGAACTGCGAGTAAAAGCCTGCGGTTGGGTTTCTCAACCGCAAGGCCAGGAGTGATTTTGGCTCTATCAGAGCCAAAATCACTCCCACTGACATCACTAGTGATGTCAGTGGGGCCGGCTTCAGACGGTAGGCGTTCCCTTGGGAACGCCTCCGTCTGGCAGGCACGCCCCCGGCACGCCCACCAAAGGGGGCGTGCTGTCAGTCACCATCGACAGCACGCCCCCTTTGATGAGACACTCCGAGCGAAGGAAAGTCCTTCGCTCGTCGGGTCTCGCGCATGCGCACGACGGAGCTCCCTCCGTCGTGCGCATGCGCAGTTGGAAACATCGACCCACTTGCGAGCGTACTGCCGCTCGCGAGTGGGTCTGAATGACCCCCTAAATTCTTCATCAAAGCCATCCTGCTCTCATACTAATCCACTACACCAAGCTCAATGTCTACCCCATCTGTGTCACCCCTGTTAGTCTGCTCCTCCCCTTCAGAACAAGCAGGGCCCTATTTCCTCATGTAATTTTCCTTCCCCTACTTATACTACAGATGGGTCCACATACATCTAGCCTCCTGGCGCGTTAAACAGCCCATCTAGTTGCGCAATGCAGTGGTGTGACTCAGTAGCTCTGAGCATCTGTTTACCTTCAAATGCGTCTTATTCACACAACGATGTGAATAGATAGCACAAGCAGCTTCTGCTGATTAAAATGATATGCAGCATTCCTATAATCTCTGTGCCTCTGCGGGTGTATCTGCATGCTAAACGCTATGTTACAGTGTTACAGGCGCTGACACTGTAATGTAGAATTTTGTATGCAGATAAACTCGCACTCGCTCAGAGAACATAGGTATGCTACACATCATTTTAATCAGCAGAAGCTGCTTGTGTTATCTATTTGCATCGTTGTGTCAATAAGACGCATTTGAAGGTAAACAGATGCTCGGAGCTACTGAGTCACACTGGTTTCCCACATTATATGTGGCGTGACTTGTAGCATATGGAGAATAGATGTATGTGGGCACATCTGTATCATCTACTCCATACTCTCTACAATGGCACATAGCCGTTCGTTTCTGCCTCCATGCTGCTTATTTCAGTGCTAAGACCGTTGTTTTTAAACCATGTACATAACTGTTTTCTTGTTTTTGCTCATAACTTTATGTCAGATTAAATTATATATATATATATATATATATATACATACATATACATAAACATACTTACACACACTCACTACAAAATTCAATATACTCAACGGAGCAATGTGCAATCCTGAATTTCAGGATT
This sequence comes from Taudactylus pleione, assembly GCA_031769625.1. Classification (NCBI taxonomy): domain Eukaryota; kingdom Metazoa; phylum Chordata; class Amphibia; order Anura; family Myobatrachidae; genus Taudactylus; species Taudactylus pleione. Next base: position 1,482,132 of record JAUIMM010000040.1, on the reverse strand, counting down.
TTGAAACTGGAACAAAAAATTCTGTTCTTTTAGTCACCTATTTTATATTATTAGAAGTGTAATCTGCACCAGTTGTCATGCTGTCACTGGTTCTACAAAATACAAATTACATCTGCAGGTACTGTTCATTTGTGTGCACCCAAGCATGCCATCAGCACGGTCTTATAAATACACAACAAATGACAGCACCTGGCAAGGAAGGCTAGAGTCGGATTTACTTGTGTTACTGTTTATCATACTTTCTACCTTCAACCTATAATAGGAGACATGACTTATTTTAACCTCTGCAGTCACTTTACATTTAGACCATCTGCAATTTCTAAATGGTTAAATGTTCACGTAAAAAAAAGAAACATCTAAGCTAAAACAATGAAGCATCTGTATTAACATAATTGCACCTTAATAAAGTCCACTGATCTAACAGTGTGTTTACTAAATACTATTAACTACAATGGCCAAAACTGGTAGCAAAACAGTGCAGGAAAAGGCAATGTATTAAGAAAATATATTACAGTTCTTGAATATTGACTTTCTCAGCCAATGTATGTTTTAAGTAGTGGTTGTTGGGAAATGTGTCTAGCAGACCCATTCTAAATGGCAAAAGATTTTGTTTTTTTTCTATAAAATGGTGTTATCATAAAGCTTCCACTGGAACGTGTAGTGGGTATTGTCGAAAAAAAAAAAATGTCCAATGTTCTTTAGAATGCAGATGGTTTTTATAAATCTAATTTTGACAGTAAACAGTCATTAATACAAAAAACATTTTTTTAACAGTACAATGTCCACCCTGACTGATTGCCCTTGTGGCTAAGATCAATTACATTGGAGTATTTCTCAAGCTTGCAAAACAATATGGTTGTTAAGCACCATGTAATATGGTCCCCAATCACAATCTTTCATCACTCCTGGGGGTAAATTTACTAAAGTGAGAGTTTTAGAAGTGGAGATGTTGCCCATAGCAAGCCAATCCAGGCAGGCTTGCGGCCGGAGGCAAATTTAGACAGGCAGCCGCTTGTTGACCGATGCTGGGACAGTGATAGTCCCAGCGCCGGGAACCAAAATGAAGTGTCGATATGACCATACCGTTTCATACCGGCACACTTTCAGCACTGTAAATAATATATATATATATATATATATATATATATACATATATATATATATATATATATACATATATATATACACATTTATATTGTCATGTCCGGCACTCAAACTACACAATTCAAGTGCCCGGGTGATACATTGAATACAAACATACAAAAGGAGTAAGCAAGGTTGCACTCTGGGTCTAAGCAAAAGTAGAATAAATAAGAGTTATGGTAGACTTACCTTTGTTAACTCTTTTTCTTCAAGGTTCATAGGGTCCACAGGGATTCCATGAAGTATGTAGATGGAGTAATTCATTGCACCAAACAGCTACAGCTTTCAAGCTCCCAGCATACACAGGACCTCCTCACTATATACCCCGCTCCCAGCCACATATACGAAGAGCTCGAACCACATCCAGTGAAGCTTCACCTACCGAAAGGCCAGAAGACTAAAAGGCTGGGACTACAATCTCTTCATTCATATGAAAACGGGATACCACTTTTGGTAGGTAACCCGCCCTTGTACAGAGGACAGCTCTATTTTGGTGAAAAATCTAAAATGGAGAGCGACATGAAAGTGCTGCCAAATCAGAAACTCTGCGAGCTGAGGAGATAGCGAGTAGAAAAAGTTTCTTTGCCGTCAACTATTTGAGGTCCACTGTGTCCAAGGGTTCAAAGGGGGGAGCCTACAGAGCCCTGAGGACCAAAGATAAATCCCACGGTGCCACCGGAGGGACATAAGGTGACTGAAGGTAGAGAACACCCCGCAAAAAAGTTTTAACATCCGGCAGGAGAGCGATTCTGTGCTGGTACCAAACTGACAATGCAGAAACCTGAACTCTAAAAGTAGCCAGGCAAAGACAGAGATCTAATCCAGCATGCAGAAAAGCAAGAACTCGGGAGACCCTGAAAACGTTAGGGTCATATTTTCTGTGGGCACACCAACTAAAAAATGAATGCCAAATTCTGAGATAGATGCGGGCCGAAGCAGGCTTCCTTGCCCTAAGCATTGTCTGGCTCACAGAAGAAGAAAAACCTTTGGCCTTTAAGACGGAAGACTCAAGAGCCATGCTGTCAAAGCCAACCAAGGTAGATCTGGATGTAGGCAGGGACCCTGCACTAGCAAATCTGGCCATAGAGGAAGTGGACTATCTATGGATGGACATGTCAGATCTGTGAACCAATGTCTCCTGGGCCAGGCCGGACCTATTAGTATCATCCTGCCACCTTCTTGCTTGAATTTTCTGATGACCATTGGGGGAGGGAGACTGGAGGAAACAGGTATGTCGACCTGAAGTTCCACATCACTGCCAGAGCATCCACGAAGGCGGCTGAAGAGTCCCTTGTTCTGGACCCATACCTGGGGACCTTGTGGTTGTGACGTGATGCCATGAGGTCTACATCCAGTAGTCCCCACTTGTTCACTAGGAGCTGAAAGACATCCGGATGAAGAGTCCATTCTCCAGTGTGTATGTCCTGACGACTTAGAAAGTCCGCTTCCCAGTTGAGGATTCCTGGGATGAATATTGCTGAGATAGCTGGAAGATGGCATTCTGCCCAAACCAGAATGTTCGCCACTTCCCTCATAATTGCCTGACTTTGTGTGCCTCCCTGATGGTTGGATGTAGGCAACTGTGGTTGCACTGTCAGACTGAATCTGGACAGGCCTGCCATGAAGGAGGTCCTGCGCTAGAATGAGCGCCCTGTGCACCGCATGAACATCCAAAACATTTATGGGCAGGTGACTTTCCTGAGCTGTCCATCTTCCCTGAAAGGTATGATGACTTGTCACTGCGCCCCATCCTCACAAACTTGCATTCGTGGTAAAGAGTACGCAATCTGGGATCCATAAAGGGTGACCCTTGTTTAAATGAGTCGTCTGCAGCCACCATGTGAGGGAGAGCTGAACCTCTGGCAAGATGCGGATCGTTTTAGACTTTATCAGATGATACTGACCATCCCAAGAAGACAGAATCCATTGTTGCAGGGACCTTGAATGGGCATAAGCCACCATGTTGAAGGTGGATACCATGGACCCCAGTAACTGCATTGCTAAGTGAACTGACACTCTCTGATTGTGGAGAAGTTTGCGCACCCGTAATTGTAGGGCAGCAATCTTGTCCACTGATAAAACAATCCTTTGTCCCAGGGAATCCAGCAGTGTCCCAAATGTACCATCTGCTGAGTTGGAGAAAGAGAAGACTTTTTGCAATTGATTATCCAACCGTGCTCTTGTAGACAGGCAATGGTCATTTTGGAGAAGGTGTTGTAAAAACTGTGGAGATTGTGCCAATATCAGGACATCATCCAAGAATGGCAGTATCCTGACTCCTTGTCATCTGAGATGAACCACCATGACTACCATTATCTTGGTGAACACCAGAGGGGCTGTGTAGACAGACTGAAGGGCAGAGCCTGAAATTGGTAATGTTGCTGACCCACAACAAACCTCAGAAACCTTTGGTAGGTTTGTGCAATAGGTACATGTAAATACGCATCCTGTATGTCCAGGGAAACCATGAAATCTCCAGGCTCCATTGCCAACATAATTGACCGTAGGGTTTCCATATGGAACTTGGGCACATGGATGAATTTATTTGGTTTAAGAATCAAAAACAAATTTGAATAATAGCCTCTTCCTTGTTGCATCACAGGAACGGGGGTTATAACCCCTGACCTCAGGAGGGCACAAATAGCCTCTTGGAAGGCCAAGGCCTTGAGCTGGGTCTGAAGGAAGAGTTGTACAAAAACACTTCTGAGGGGGATGCCTCCGGAACGTGCGGGCATATCCATGAGAGACCACATCTCAAACCCAAGCATCCGTAGTTGTCTGATGCCAGGCGTAAGATCAGGTTTGCCTCCTACACTGAGATCCTCTAGGGGGAGGCCTGTCCCATTAAAAGGCGACATTATCGTCTGGCTTGGAGGCTGGATGTCTGACTGATTTCTTGGTCTGCAGTTTCTTGCAGCAATTATCCCGTCTGGAGAAAGACCCCTTCCTTGCGGGTGAAAGGACCGAAATGATGACTACCTATACTTTGGGGTAGTCACAGATGGCAACCCAGCAGATATAGATACTGCCAGAGTAGTCACTATGTTATCCAATTCCGGTCCAAACAGTACCTTCCCAACAAAAGGCAAGGATTCAAGCGCTTTCTTGGACCATGTATCCGCCTTCCAGGTTCTCAGCCAAAGGGTTCTCCGAGCTGCAACCATAGCTGCCGACACTCTAGAAGCCAAAATACCTTCATCAATAACTGCTTCTCCAACATACGCAGCTGCTTCTCGCATTTGGCAGAGATAACACAGCTGCTGTCTGCTAGCATCTGACATACTATCTTCCATAGATGTTGTCCATTCTTCCATAGCCTTGGCCACCAAGGCTACAGCCACAGCCCACCTGGTAATGGCTCCGGAAAATGAAAAACAGATTTCAAATAGTTTTCTATCTGTATCCTCCTTGAGTGAGGATGCAGAAGGAATAGGTAATGTAGAGCTCCTGATCAGTCTTGTCACATGAGCATCTACTGTTGGATAAACTTCCCATTTGTTACATTCACCAGGTGAAAATGGGTACCAAGAAGTTAAATTCTTAGCATGGAAACGCCTATCTGGAGTACTCCATGCTTCAGACACGAGATCCGTCAGTTGTTCGGCCTGAGGGAAATAATCTTTTGCACCTTCTGACGCCTAAAGACCGGAGTATTATGCTGGGCATGCACTATGCAATTATCTCTTAGATATTTGTCCAATCTGGCTGCTTGGAATGAAAATCTGGTAATGTATGGGAGCAAGTAACAATAGAAATTAACTTCCAAACACTAGAAAATGAACCAGATTTTCCTTCCCACCAGACAGATTTGACAGATATCTAACAGATAATTGTAGAGTGTTTGCCCAGCATTAGACTTAGGCAGTACCTCCTCTTCCTCTATATTCAGAACAGATCTAACCATTCTCACCAGAGAGGGGACATCAACTGAGGATAGGTGGTCTTCCTCAACTGAGTAAGAACCAGAACTCTGAGTATCAGAGAGTGATGATGATGCAGTCTCAGGATCCTGAGGCAACCCCTGAAGGGATAATCTTTTATGCCCTTGCTTTACTGCAACTGGTCTATTCTCTTGCATTACTTGCTGACTGGCTATAGATGGCAGCATACTGTGACTAGAGTGAGTATAAGCATCAAACCAAAAGGATTCATGGGAGACATATACATAGAAGGATGTAAATGCTGTGGGTACCCCATAGTGGGAGGCAGTACCATTGCTGGAGCCTGTGAAGCTGCTGCACAGTCCACTAAATGTGACAAAACCTGATACCAAGAGGCCACCCAAGGTGGTTCTTGTGCAGGTGCTGGTGTGCTGGATCGGAGAGGTGGCTATTTTAAAAAGGCACCACACAAACCATCTTGCACAAAATCCTGCTCTGACTGGCCTGTCAAACCAGATTTACATGACACCAGCACAAGATGCTCAACCTCCTTCTCCCCTTTACCTTTAACCATAACAATGTATAACATGTATAATGTATAAATGCAACGTGACAGTCTTCACAAATAAATGTGAAAAGACAACGAAAAACCCCACACACCTGTATTCAGAGGGATGAGGAAAAACACAGTGATAGATATACTGTATCTGACAGTTTAGAAATAAACGGCAGAATTAATACAGCAGCTAGCATTAAAGTCACATACAATGCATATATAAATTCAAATACAAATGGGCTCTGAATCAACTGAAAAAACCCTGAAGGCTTGGTAGGATATAGAGCACTATATACCTGACCCAACCAACCGCTTTCAGCAGAGCACCATAGGTAGACTGTGAGTGTCTCACTACACGAGGTGGTCAGAAATAACAAACCAGACGCAGGAACCCACACAGGAAGTTGCGTCTGGGTTGGGGGAGGAGCGCCTGTCTCCCATAAGCTGCTTAACAGCACTGGTATGCTGGCCTCACAGTAGTAAACACTACTAGTGTGCTGCAAGTGTGTCTACTACTCGTCCCCGGCGCCAGACGATAAGACCCTGGCATTCTTAGTGAGGACGCAGCTCGCGGGCCCTCACTAGCTGCAACCTCCAGCGTGTCTCCTACACTGGAAGCCAGGATTGCAGCACACAATTACCCGAAAATGAGGTATCACCTTACCTTGCCATCTCCTTGGATCCGATTGCAGTCCGGGAACCAGATTCACTGCTGGTTAATCTTCGCTGTGACCTGCCGAAATCCCCAGGGTATATAGAGTTACTGGCATTTTAGCATCAGCAGAAGGAGTCACCGTACAAGCGTCCCCCAGAGGCTTAGTGCTGCTTAACCCAAAAAACAATAAATAAAACTTAAGCAGTCCCGCTGTTATAAGAGGTGCATTTGGATACTTGCCGAGCACCAAACGAAAAAAACTGAATGCCTCTTGTTGGGGGAGTGGTATATAGGGAGGAAGTCCTGTGCATGCTGGGAGCTTGGAAGCTGTAGCTGTTTGGTGCAATGGATTACTCCATACCCCATGGTATCCCCGTGGACCTTATGAAACCCGAAGAAATTATATTTAGGTCAACATCATCATAGTTGACGTTTTGGTGCTACAAAAGCACCTTTCTCAGGACACACTAATCACATAACTCAAAGATTTCCTACAGCAAACGTATAGCCAACTTACCCCTCAAGTACAGAGACCATACCAAATGTGTCCGCATTCCATCCACCCAGCACACACCTTGGGACACCGAGGTGTGACGTCACACCGCCACCTGTTGACGCAAGCCCGCCTTTGCCAGGCAACGCGAGATGCCAGAAAGCAGCCAGGTTACTATGGACCAAGTATGCTGGCAAACAAATACAAAAGTTTCACAGCACTGTAAGAAAAGATCCTACCAAGAGATAACCCAACTCCACATATACAACAGACTATACACAGCAGAGCACACCGAGGAGTAAGATAGGATACATAAACAGACAAACTGAATGTTATAAGAGAAAATATATAAAAGTAAACAAAAATAAAAGACTGTAAACATGTACAAAAAAAATAAATATATATATATATATATATATATATATATATATACACACAAATAATGTATTTATATATATATACATATATATTGTTTATTATATATATATATATATATATATATATATATAAATACTCAATAATGATAATAAAGGTAATATTCAAAAAATAAACAGAAACCAAAGCCATAAACATAACTAACCCACTATAATGAACCTACACTATTAAACTATATTAATAAAAAAATAATAATTAATACTAAAAAAGAAAAGGAAACAAAAAGAAAGCCACTCAATGGAACCCCAGCTAATATCGATGATAAAAACATAAAAACAAACATTAGAACAAGTGAAAAAAAAAAAAAAATTAAAAAGCCATGCAATCACAAAAAATTGATCCAGCAAATTTTCTCACTGAGGCCTTTCAGTGATACTGTATCCAGGTGAAGAAACCTTTTGGCGTTTTAATCATTCTTTTTTTCTGTCACCTCCATGTAATTTCTCAGAAACATGATCAATGATCATGTATTTTAGACAAGCTAAAGTGTGGTCGCGTTGAGCAAAATGCTTCGCCACTTATTGGTCACTGGTCTGGTTAGCAATACCTTCTCTGATAGTTGATTGATTGACCACCATCCGTTCCTTGAAGGCCCTCAAAGTTTTCCTGATGTAATATAACCCACATGGACACCTAATGATGTATACCACAAATCATGTGGTACTAGTAACCACTTGACAAATAGGGAAATATTTTTCACTGTGCGGGTGTTGGAAGGAACCCCCTGTATCCAGGTATCTGCAAGTTACACAGTTTATGCATCTGTAGTGTCCCAGTTTCTTTGTAGGTCTTAATCTATAATGTCAAAATTAGCTATGTCAGTCCAAACCACTAGGTCCCTAATGTTCCTGCCACGTCGAAAACATTCCATACTAGTTTTGTTCTTAAATTATTTCAAGTCCTTATCAGTGGACACTATGGGCCACAGAGGTTTAGTAGCCTTTTGCGCAATAGGGTTACTAGTAGTGTAGTTACTTGCCCAAATCACTCTGTCATGTTTATTTTTAGATACAGGTTTACCAGCTTTGAGAAGTGCATCCCTCCGTAGTCAAATGACCTTATTCTTATGTTGCTTGAGAAGATCTTCTGGATATCCACGTACCATAAATATCCATACCATTTCATCAAGTTGTTGTTCAAGTAATGATATGTTGGTATTGATCCTGGCGACATGTAGCATCTTTGAATAGGGGAGACCAGACTTAAATGCATTGGGATGAAAACTAGAGTATCGCAATAAAGCATTGCGGTCCGTGTCTTTCTGGAACACCGTAGTCTGTATAACACGTTCACTCATAGTGATCTTTACATCAAGATATACAATCTCTTCATAGCTAGTATTATATGTAAATTTAATAGGGCCCCATTGTTGATTGATAGGTTTGCTGTAGGAGTTCTAATAGTTATGTGATTATTGTGTCTTGAGAAAAGTGAGTTTGTAGGACCGAAACGTCGACTATATATATATATATATATATATATATATATATCTCCAAGAAGGCTAAATAAATAGCCAAATGAGGGCACTCACCGCACTAAAGAATAATGATTCAATCGGATTTATTCAAATAATGATATTCCACCATCAATATAGTCGACGTTTTGACCCCTAAGGGTCATTATCAAGACACATCAGCAATGACAGATACCCAGCATGTTGATAAAAGGAGTGCCCTCATTTGGCTATTTATTTAGCCTTCTTGGATATTTATTGGAGTACCTGTTTGGCCTTTCCCCCTAGTGGAGCACCCTGCTGAATGACTATACTAAGGGTTGTGAGTGCTGTATTCTTCAAATTTTATATATATATATTATATATATATATTTTCTTTTTCAATGACGGCGGCACTCAGTATACAAAAACTCTTAGGCGCAGATGTTCATTAACACCAATGTGTTAATATATATATATATATATATATATATATATATATACATACACACACACACACATATACATACACACACTACCGTTCAAAAGTTTATGGTCACATAAAAATGTCCTTATTTTTGAAAGAAAAGCACTGTTGTTTTCAATGAAGATAGCATTAAATTAATAACTCTATACATTGTTAATGTGGTAAATGACTATACTAGCTGCAAACGTCTGTTTTTAAAGGAATATCTACATAGGTGTATAGAGGCCCAATTCCAGCAACCATCACTCCAGTGTTCTAATGGTACATTGTATTTGCTAAGCATGTTAGAAGACTAATGGATGATTAGAAAACCCTTGTGCAATTATGTTAGCACAGCTGAAAACGGGTTTGCTTGTTAGAGAAGCTATAAAACTGGCCTTCCTTTGAGCTAGTTGAGTATATGGAGCAACACAATTGTGGGTTCGATTATACTCTCCAAATGGCCAGAAAAAGAGAACTTTCACGTGAAACTCGACAGTCTATACTTGTTCTTAGAAATGAAGGCTATTCCATGCGAGAAATTGCCTAAAAACTGAACGGTGTGTACTATTCCCTTCAGAGAACAGCACAAACAGGCTCTAACCAGAGAAGAAAGAGAAGTGGGAGGCCCCGGTGCACAACTGTGCAAGAAGACAAGTACATTAAGAGTCTCTAGTTTGAGAAATAGATGCCTCACAAGTCCTCAACTGGCAGCTTCATTAAATGGTAGCCGCATGTGAAGAGGCGACTCCGAGATGCGGCAAAGAAAAAGCCATATCTGGGACTGAACAATAAAAGGAGAAGATTAATATGGGCAAAAGAACACAGACATTGGACAGAGGAGGATTGGAAAAAAATGTTATGGACAGACGAATCGAAGTTTGAGGTGTTTGGATCACACAGAAGAACATTTGTGAGAAGCAGAACAAGTGAAAAGATGCTGGAAGAGTACCTGACGCCATCTGTCAAGCATGGTGAAAGTAATGTGATGGTCGGGGGCTGCTTTGGTGCTAATAAAGTGGGAGATTTGTACAAGGTAGAAGGAATTTTGAATAAGGAAGGCTATCACTCCATTTTTCAACGCCATGCCATACCTTGTGGACAGCGCTTTATTGGAGCCAATTTACACCTCCAACAGGACAATGACCCAAAGCACACCTCCAAATTATGCAAGAAATATTTAGGGAAGAAGCAGGCAGCTGGTATTCTGTCTGTAATGGAGTGGCCAGCGCAGTCACCAGATCTCAACCCCATTGAGCTGTTGTGGGAGCAGCTTGACCGTATGGTATGCAAGAAGTGCCCATCAAGACATCCAACTTGTGGGAGGTGCTTCAGGAAGCGTGGGGTGAAATTTCTTCAGATCACCTCAACAAATTAACAGCTAGAATGTCATAGGTCTGCAATGCTGTACTTGCTGCAAAAGGAGCAATCTTTGACGAAAGCAAAGTTTGAAGGCCAAAATTATTATTTCAAATAAAAATTATTATTTCTAACCTTGCCAATGTCTTGACTAGATGTTCTATTTATTTTGCAACTCTTTTGATAAATAAAAGTCAGTTTTCATGTAAAATACAAAATTGTATGTGTGACCCCAAGCTTTTGAACGGTAGTGTATATATATATATATATATATATATATATATATATACACACACACACACACACACACACACACACGAGGGCTGATTGAAAAGTAATCAGAATCAGATGACTCTACAGGATCTGAAAATGTTTCTTTTCCAATGTAGCGTCCTTCACATGAAATACATTCTTTGCAGCGTTTCAACAATTCAAAGACATGCTGTAGACTGTTTTTGTGACATCATGTTTAGTGTTGCAGCTGTGGCATTTTTCACTTCATCATCTGTTGATAACTTCTTTCTGTGCAGTTGTTTTTTCAGGGTTGGGAATGCCCAGAAATCACAGGGCACTAAGTCCAGGCTATATGGAGGGTGTTCCAGTGCTGTCCCATTAATTTCAGTCAGTGCTGCCAATGCAACAGCAGCAACATGTGGTACGGCATTGTCTAGGAGCAAAAACCACTGTTTCTTCAGCAAATGTCTTTTCTTTCTCATGGCTCCACGCAAATGGGTTTTCAGGATGTGTGCATAGTAGTCACCATTAATTGTCTTTCCATGGGGAACCCAGTCCTGTAGGATCATACTGTGTGCATCAAAGAACAGCAGAAATATGATTTTACTCGCCAAAGCAATCACACCACGTTTTTTGGGCAGAGGCAAATTGGCGTGTTTCCTTCCATACAATGGACTGTTGTTTGGATTCCAGGAACAAAATTACAAATTCACCATTCGTTACACGTCACAATCGATGTCAGAAAATTGGGTATCCTCTCCGACATTCGAACAGTGTTGAACGATTCAACTCGTCATCACAACTGCTCTTCTGTGAGATTTCTGGGTACCTACGCAATGTTAATTTGTCACAATATGCTGAACCCGTTCGAATGAGTTGCCAAGTGAGGTTGAAGGTTCATGTAAAGTTAACCTTCTGTAATTTTGCAACATATCCGCAGCTTTGGATGTGGCATCTGTAACCGCGGTGGATGGTCTCCCAGAACACGCTTCGCCAGTCACTCGCATATTACCCTCTTTGAAGTGCTTCCACTATCTAAATACTGCAGCACTACTAATTGTATCTCCACCGTATGACTGCCGTAACATTTGAATCCATAAGGAAATAAGGTGAATGTGCCTCTCTGCTTACCTGGGTGGGATTCAACTACCCAGTACTAATAGTGACAGTTGATACAGAATTTTGATTATTATTTTGAATATCGGAGGTGCGAAATCTGCTACCTTTTGCTGAGAAACAAGTGTCTCCTAAGAATATCCATCGTTCCAGTATATTTGAGATCATTTGGAACTTACAATAGGTATATTCCTTTATGTGAAGGCACAGAGATTAACCTCTGAAGAAGTCTCCAAGGAGACAAAATGCGTAGGATAACTGTTTTTGATCTTTATTAGGTGACTACATCACTATGAATACATGCTTTAAACCGAAGGGTGAATCGTCCGTGTTCAAATGTGGAACCCTGTAAACCTAATCGGCACCGACTAAAATTGTATTGGTACTGTATAATTTTTTTTTTATTGTAATAAAGTGTATTATGCTTTTATAAGGGTGTCAACAGCTTTTTGTCCACAAAAACTACTAGGTTTTTATATGTGAATGTTTTTGTACTCCTGTAGTAGAATTTCGAAATGTTTATGCAGAATGGCCTTTTGCTTATTAATTCTCCAGTATAAACAGTAAAGTCACTCAAGTGCTCTCTCATAGAACATACATACCTACAATCTATCTAGATTATTACTCTAGGAGCACACACATTTCGGGGGACAGGTATATCTGGATATCTCACTGCGTAAAAGTGCACTGTTGCACTTTGTTGAAAAGAAAAGTGAAGCACGCAGAGTCAAGGAACAACAACTGTGTGATAGGAATGTATTAAGAAATCCCTTAGATAAATATTGGGCACAATAAAATGCTATTTAATGAAATAATGTGCAATCTTTCCTTTAGACCAGTGGTTCCCAAACTGTGCTTCGTGGCACCCTGGAGTGCCTCGGGACACTTGCAGGGGTGCCTCAGGTTGGTGGTCCAGCACCAACTCAAATTCTTTATGGTCAATGTAATGTAAATATGTAGACAGACAGAAGCACAAACCTGTCCACCATCGCATAACTGAACCTACGGATGACAGGTAAACACAATTTACTTCACATTACTACTTCTCTACATTTTTTTTTCTGAATTTCTCAATAACAACCTTTTGGCTTAGGGGTGCCGTGAAACAATGTTGAGGCACTAGGGTGCCGTGATTCAAAAAAGTTTGGGAACCACTGCTTTAGACCATTGTTAATTCCAATGGCAAATTATAATAACTTCAACAGCTATATGTGTTACATGATAAAATCCTTGTATTTAACAATGTTGCTGCATACAATAACTTAAATTAAAATAATATAACTTGAAAAGCTTGAGTTGACTAAACAAATGAGAGGGAATATATTTCTATAATTATTATAAAAAAGAGAACATTTTATATCTAGTATATGAAATAAATGCACTTTTTTGCTGTAAATAAAAGCATATACTATCTCAAGCAACTTTTAGGCTACAAGTATATTGTATATAATTATTATTATTATTATTATTATTATTATGACAAAAGAGCACAATGTAAAAGAATGTAACTATTGATACACTGACTAAATTGAAACAAATTTCAAGTGCTTGGGCTATCTTTGTTATGTTGTTTGAGTACTACAAAAACATTCTTTAGAGTTGGAAATGTGACGTGGATGCTGGGGCATACCTAGGGGCATATGTATTAAAAATTGTGGAAGTATCAATCTTTTACTGTGTACACTGCAGCGAGGACAATCAATTTTTACATGATTATCTTGTTATGTACTAAATGTAACTCCCAGGGACAATGGTAGCAATAATAGGACCAAACTTCGAAAAACTTGTATTTCGGAGTTTAGTACACAGTGGCAGTCAGATTATAGTCCCCACTTACAATAAATGGGATTACAGTATGCTGTGATAGCTTTTAGCAGGTGATCTCTGTGAAATCTTCTGCATTAGGATCTTGTTACATAGCGGTGATTCGAAAAATTATGCAGAATCTGCAGTCTTAGCATAGTTTTATGAAATACCAGCTTGATAAATAGGCTTCTTAGTATCACTGTAGCAAAAAAATATTGCTTAACAATACATAAAAAAGTAATTGAAAAAACATACATTAGCTCCGGTCCTTTTTCACCATTTACCCTATACAACAAATAAACAAGAAGAGACCACAAATACAATACTAATTTTAGGTTGGGCAGGTTAGAAACACACAAAGTATGCTTTAATGAAGATGTTCATTTATTAAGTATCCAATTAAACTCACATGAAAGCTTCACATTAATCTTACGGTTAGTGCCAACACATCTCTACAGTAGTCTATTTTGATCAATCACAAAGCACATTCAGCGGGCTATCCAGTTAATGTTATTATTAATAAACAACTTCACAAAATGTAATTTAGTAAGTGGATCAACAAATGTATTAGCATTCAAGATACAGCCGAGCATTTCATAAATATGAACTATACCTGTATATTTGGTAATTGTCTTTTGCTCACCTGCTCTAACTAATCTGTGTATTTACTGAACTGACAATGCACTAATAGTTTTTCTGAACATTGTGATTTAATTGAAGCAGGAGTCCCATATTGTTTCTCTTCTTCTTTTAATGGAAAGTTAACAAGGTTAGTACCATTTAAGCAAGCATTTGAAAGTCATTGTTTTTAGTCTCTACAAAAGATCATTATCAATACTTTCAATGAATCTCTGCGGAAAATAAGTTTGGCTGTTGTGGATCACAAGCTCTCAGTACAGAGTGGAGAAGAACTTTACAATGAAAACACAGTTCAGAGGGGAGTTCCAAAGCCGCTGCTCACTACATCATTTGACTTGTGACTGTTGTTGCCATGGTAGAAAAAGTTAGAAGAACTAACAAGATTTAATAGCAATCTGAAGGCTAAACCAAAGAAAGGATTCCATGCTTATAATTGTAATCATCATCATCCTGATGCTGCTTTAATGTAAGTATTTAAAATCCACACCAATATTTTTGGTGAAAAAGAGTTACATTGCTAAAATTTTAAATGCAGTAACAGCCGATTTATAAAGACAGACATACCAATATAATTCACTTACATTTATTTAATTTTCATATCTTCCAGTATAAAACCCATAAAAAGCTCTACAATGCAATGCAATACATTTAGAATAATTCAGAGTTAATACAATTATAATTTAAATTTGAGCCTTTGAGTACCAGTTTGAGTCTTCATTTACCAATAACGTTTTTGGCAACATTTCTAGGAGCATGTAAATGTATAATGTTCATAGTTTAAATGCAATTTCAATCAAGTGTGTCTGTAAAGCAGACTCTGGTCATTTCAGGTATTGTGCAGTATAGAATAATACCAGAGCCATATGCTTATGGTGTTAAAAAAATATATATATTATATATATAATAAAACAAAGAAAAACAAAACCTCTCCCAACGAAAAAAAAAAAAATCATCAAGAAACTGACCAAATAAAAATGGGAGGTTTATTGGACAGAAAAAAACAGACAGCCCAACAATAAAAACAAACAAACATAGTATATAAAGAGAAATGCAGGTCAAAGCTCAGACATTGCTAGGATGTGATTGGCATGACCCCCTAATCAAAGCTCAGTGAAGCTCAGACGTTTTGAGTAGATAGGCACACCAACATCCATCAGAGAGAGAACCTGTCTGAAAAGCTGATTAACTAGAGATGAAGATGCTGTCTTACAAGTTCTGGCTGAGTAAAGAGACACAGTAAAAAAATAAAAATAATTGCTTGCATGTTTGACAAAAGTAGCTCATCAGATATGCTCTAAAAGTATTGATAAAAATACACGATATTGGTTTTCCTTTAGCAATATATCTGCAAATCAGATTATGAAACCAACTTAGGTAACCAGCTACCGTCTTTAAAAATATTGATAGGAAAGTAAAATAATTGCTTGCATGTAATTTGCTGAGTAAATCTTTTTTATAAGAAACACTAATGGAGTTATTCAATTAGCGGGGATTACCCCACGCGCGAGTCCCTGCAGTCGGACTAAAAGTAGCAGCTCATGAAGGTGCGAGGTAAAGTTTGCAGAAAAAACACCAAATCGGGTACGCACACAAGGAAAAAATCCTATTGAATCCGCAGTTTACGAGGAAACAGCGTGTTTCCGCATGTGAGTGCCGATATTTTGCAGTGGGAAAGAGGTAATTTAATTGAATAGCCTTTCCTGGCAACGTGCGGATTTTGGACAGTAATTAGTCGCGGTATAAAACCAGCGGCTAATTGAATTCCCACCTAAAACGAGTAAAAATATCTTGAAATAAATTTACTTTTAATCATATTAGATTTCAATTTGGCTCACTGGAATGAGATTAATAATATGCCACACAGCAGTGTACCCAATCCTAAATATACCACACAGTAATGCCCCAACTGATAATATTCCACACCTTAATGCCTTCAGTTGATAATATGCCATACAGTAAGACCCCCTACTGGTAATATGCTATACAGAGACCTAGAGCACTCAGTCTTGCCCCTTTATTATTTTAGATCATCACACACAGATATACAAATGTTGAACATCAAATTAATCAGTGCAGTCTCATTAGGCAGTTTATCACATCTGCTTGCAACTAACATGCACTTGGTGTGATGACAGCTAAGTTCATCTACAGTAGCTTTACTTATGCCCTGGTGTAAATCAATCAAGAACAAGAACACCCCTACTGTGATGCAATCTGATAAAGCAAGCATCAACAGAATGGTGGAGGATTACTTTAATGATAATGTACAAATTAGTATCTCAAACAGTCCCTTTGAATACTGAGAAAGAAAAAAAAAACAAGTTGGAACCCCTTGCTTTACTGGCTTTGCTTTATATAATCTGCCTACCTTCCAGTGTGTACTCGGAATGAGTTTTCAGCACAGCCAGAAACCTTGTGAGCAATTGCTGTAGGAGGCTACTTCAAAGAAAACTTCCTAAAAATGAACTACAAATTCTATGAGGAAGACCTTTGCCACCAATTACAACAAACAGACACTGTAACTGTGGATTCCAGTGGGGATGAGCTAATATTGTCTGATGCTGTTATTAACAACAATGATGTGAGAGTGATTAACACTGTTAGCTTGGTTTAACCAAACAACCTAGATGTTTTCCTTTTGTGGGGGGCCCAAACAAACCAAGCACTTCAGCCACAAATGTAGCAGTACCTGTCGCTGAAGTGTTTGGCTTGTTAAACTGTGCATGCCCTTTTTAATATCAAAATGATATTAATAGAAAGCAAAAGTCTAACTGCATGAAGACAAGGTTACAAGTCTACACATGATCATCATCACTATTATCCGGCAATGTGAATGAGCATAGTGATGGCAACAGTATGAGTACATGTAAACTATAATAGCAAATCAATAAGTCAGCTAATCAGTTTAGCCAAACCAAAGTTAGAGAAATACTACTAGGCACCCTCTGTTAATGAGACTCTCTTTCATATTTCCCTTAATTGACTAAGACTAGTACAGATTGTCCAAATTGCTCATTTTAACTTTCCTCCTTCAGTAGATGTTGAAGTATCAGCTCCAGCTTCTCAACTCTTTCCTAAAGGTCATACATTTCATTCTGGACAACCACTTGTCACAGGCATTGTTGTTCTGTACCTTGTAACAGGGGCAATCACAGGATTTTTAAGGGGGGGTTTCTATATACATATATACATATATATATATATATATATATATATATATATATATATATTAGGGATGTGCAGGCTCAGTTCCGTTCAGTTATTTTTACCGAATCTTATTGGCTATCCAAAACTCGTGACAGCTGATACCCAATAAGATTCGGTAAAAAAAAACGAACGGAACCGAGTAGAACAGAGCCTGCACATCCCTAATATATTATATATATATATATATATATATATATATATATAGTCAGGTCCATAAATATTGGGACATTGACAGAATTTTCAGATTTTGGCCTCTATTCACCACCACAATGGTTTTGAAATGAAACAAAAAAGATGTGCTTTAACTGCAGACTTTCAGATTTAATTTGAGGGTAATTACATCCAAATCGGGTGAACGGTGTAGGAATTGTAACAATTTCAATATGTGCCTCCCACTTTTTAAGGGGCCAAAAGTAATGGGACTATCAACTCAAAAGCTATTTCATGGACAGGTGTGGGCTATTCCCTCATTATTTCATTATCAATTAAGCAGGTAAAAGGTCTGGAGTTGATTGTAGGTGTGACATTTGCATTTGGAATCAGTTGCTGTCAACTCTCAATATGAGATCCAAAGAGCTGTCACTAACAGTGAAGCAAGCCATCATTAGGCTGAAAAATCAAAACAAACCCATCAGAGAGATAGCAAAAACATTAGGTGTGGCCAAATCAACTGTTTGGAACATTCTTAAAAAGAAAGAACGCACCGGAGAGCTCAGCAACACCAAAAGACCCGGAAGACCACGGAAAACAACTGTGGTGGATGACAAAAGAATTATTTCCCTGGTGAAGAAAAACCCCTTCACAACAGTTGGCCAAATCAAGAACACTCTCCAGGAGGTAGATGTATATGTGTCAAAGTCAACAATCAAGAGAAGACTTCACAAGAGTGAATATAGAGGGTTCACCACAAGATGCAAACCATTGGTGAGCCACAAAAACAGGAAGACCAGATTAGAGTTTGCCAAACAACATCTAAAAAAGCCATTACAGTTCTGGAACAACATCCTATTGACAGATGAGACAAAGATCAACTTGTACCAGAGTGATGGGAAGAGAAGAGAAAGAAAGGAACTGCTCATGATCCAAAATATATCACCTCATCAGTGAAGCATGGTGGTGGTAGTGTCATGGCGTGGGCATGTATGGCTGCCAATGGAACTGGTTCCCTTGTATTTATTGATGATGTGACTGCTGACAAAAGCAGAATGAATTCTGAAGTGTTTCGGGCAATATTATATGCTCATATTCAGTCAAATGCTTCAGAACTCATCGGACGGCGCTTCACAGTGCAGATGGACAATGACCCGAAGCATACTGCAAAAGCAACCAGAGTTCTGTAAGGCTAAAAAGTGGAATGTTATGCAATGACCAAGTCAATCTCATGACCTGAATCCGATTGAGCATGCATTTCACTTGATGAAGACAAAACTGAAGGGAAAATGCCCTAAGAACAAGCAGGAACTGAAGACATTTGCAGTAGAGGCCTGGCAGAGCATCACCAGGGATGAAACCCAGTGTCTGGTGATGTCTATGCGTTCCAGACTTCAGGCTGTAATTGTCTGCAAAGGATTTGCAACAAAGTATTAAAAAGTGAAAGTTAGATTTAGGATTGTTTAGTTTGTCCCATTACTTTTGGCCCCTTAAAAAGTGGGAGGCACATATAGAAACCGTTGTAATTCCTACACCGTTCACCTGATTTGGATGTAATTACCCTCAAATTAAATCTGAAAGTCTGCAGTTAAATCACATCTTGTTTGTTTCATTTCAAAGCCATTGTAGTGGTGAATAGAGGACAAAATATGAAAATTCTATCAATGTCCCAATATTTATGGACCTGACTGTATATATAATATAATATGACACAGTCAGGGTAGGGGTCCCTCTCCTGGGGTAGATGGACTCCGTCTTTACACGCACAGCAACTGTAGAAAGAGGATACAAGTCTGGGGTTCTTGTACAAACTGGTCGGTGCCAGTCTTTATTGTGGCTACTCAGAAACCCCCTCCGCATGCGCTACTGTGTAAGACCTAAGGCCTTTCATCACCAGCTTCTCATACAAGCATATAGGACCCATTTTCGGCATCTTTTCCACAGATACAGAGTATCATCCTCTGTATCATTCTTTATTGTGTTTTTGACATGGAGCATATTGTTTATGTACTTTACTGGGGGTTTTGGCCCAAATCAAAATTATATTAATATAAAGCAATTGTGACAGCATGAAGACAAGGTTAAAAATCTACACATGACTGTCACCACTATGCTCCCATACATTGAGTGTGAATAGTGATGACAATATTATGACTATGTGTAAACTATTATGGAAACTGAAGAAGTCAGCAGATTAGCTTAACGGAATCGGTATGAAATACCGCCGGCCGCAAGGCGGTTCGATTACTGGCAGCGCCTGGCCGATAACAGCAGAGTTCCCAGCAGCGGAAGCCCGACAGCGCTGGAAATCCAGATCGTGGATATGTAAGTACTAACTAACCTAACCCCCTAACCCTATCCCTCCTTAGGGGTGCCTAACCCTAACCTCTCCCCCAAGTGCCTAACCCTAACCCCCCCCTTGCCCGCTGCCTAAACCTAAGTCCCCGGGGGGGTGCCTAACCCTAAGTCTAGCCAGCCAGCTTTACTGCATCCTTTTTTGGTAAAAACAATATTGTAAGCTGTGAGGTAATCAACATTGACTGGAAATGAATGTTATTGATGTCAGTAATACCGTAGGAACAAAACAGATCAGAATTACATGACTTTAGCTGTTTATATATTATGTAAACAAATCCCAAACCAAAACATTTGAGGGTGGTTTTTCCTAAATCAAAACACATCCATGATTTAGAACCAAAACCAATATATGGGGGTATGCGCACATCTCTACTCTATACAACTTTGCTGGACTTGCTGATAACAGTGAGTAATAGTGAGGGATGTCAGCATAACTTTGGGACTACACAATTGGTTTAAAGCTCTATGTGCATACACATGATTATGTTTAAAAAGCAAGAAGTAAAATAAACACACATAACAGAAGCTTAATACAAACACAAAAAAAAGTTTACATGATACAGATCACAAAATATTCTTTTGAAGTTTATTGATCTTAATTTCTGAATATATTAACATGAACCAGTAAAATAATACAACATCTTGCCACTAAAAGGCATCTGCCTCAAATTGACTTTGGCTGTCTTGTCAAGTTGATTTAGTCCATAAAACAAAAAAGCTAATTAGACTTTCCTGAATGTCTGTAGAGAATTTGTGTGGGTAGGCCAAATATCTTGAAGAGGTTTGGCTATCTGATTAAAATTGACATTATACATCATGCTTTAAAAGTCAGATTTCAGGGAGACAAGTGGACCTCTATGGCATTATCACAGTGGCGACACTGTTTTTATCAATTTAGAGCAGCAGACAAGCAACTAAAGATCAGTTTATATTAAATTACACCCCTATATCTCAGTGTCTCACCTAACAATAATCAGCTATCTGCATTTGGGGCTAGTATGATACAGACTCATTGTAGCCATTCTCAACTTCTAGCCTTTTGTCTACAAGTACTCACACTAACTACAGGTGTATCCTCATACACTTGGTGCACCAGGTGCTGTGCGACTCTGCTTGCGACAAACTTGAATGTGCATCTTCGTCGTACAAATTAAACAATTAGATGTGGCTAACCCACTTAACGAGACTGCACTGATTAATATGAGATGTGATACTTGTATATCTGTGTGGAAATGAGTCAGAACCTGTATATGAAGTGCCACGATGCTGAGGCACCTGCATTTTTCTTCACGCCAAGTTCAGTTGTGCTTTATCTGCGACTTTGTATATATTTAAAATTAATTCCTCCCCTCGTCTCTGGTACAGATCGAGTGGTATTTTGCTGCATCTGAGGTGCAAATAAGGCACAACCTTGGCTCAATTGGGCCACATGGCATTTTGCACCGCTTACCATATTCTGGCATTGTGTATGAGGACATATCTGTATCCCAACTGTGCCTATGTATCTTGGAAACAGCCTGTAATGTTGGCCTATTTTGAGACAAGTTATTTCCAATCACCATGTCAACTGGCTGCATAATTAAAAACTGGCTAAAAGTGCAATGTGACAAATAATTATCAAGATAATTTTTTATCTGTTCCCTGTATCCAGAATATGCAATATAATTTAAATAACAATGGGAATAGCTGGTAGAAGATAGAATACCATGTACAAGGAGCTACAATGAAGACTGTGAAAAAAAAGTCAAACCAGTAAAATAAAAGTGATAACTTGTATTCTTATAAAATTGTATTACAGCTTTTCTCCCTGAAACCACTTAAAAATTATATACTAAAATGATATACTAAAAAATGAGGCAGCACAGACGGTGTAATGGTTAGTCTTACTGCCTCACAGCACTGAGGTCATGGGTTCGATTCCCACTACGGCCGTAACTGTTTGGAGTTTGTATATTATCCATGTGCTTGCGTGGGTTTCTTTCGGGTACTCCGGTTTCCTCCCACACTCCAAAAATATACTGGTAGGTTAATTAGCTCCCCACAAAATTACCCCTAGTGTGTATGTGTGGCAGCATGTGGTTGGGAATATAGATTGTAAGCTCCACCTGGGCAGTGACAGATGTGAATGGTAAAATATTCTCTGTAAAGCGCTGCAGAATATGTGTGCGCTATATAAATAACTGGTAATAAATAAATATACTAACAAAGCAAGTGCAGAAAAGTAGACCCATAACATTCTATTTTACCTAGATGTTTTAATGCTCATTTTTGTTTAATGAAAAAGTTTGATAAAAAAGAAGCCATTACAATCTAGTATTTAAATAAATATTAGAGAACTTAAGCTGAGAAGAGTGTAGAACTAGTGTGACCTAAGGATAAGCAGCCATATTGGACCTGATTTTGATGTTGGAGTAAAGAAAAAAGAGAAAGTAACTGTGGGCCTGATCAAGAGGTGGACGAATTTAGAACAGCAGCAAAAGCGCACAATGTATAAATTCTGAGTATGTATCCGAGACGCACTGAGCATGCTTCCCGATGATTGTGTCGTCAGACACATATCAGAACTGCATGGAAATGCATGTAATGTCGATAGACGTGACTAGGGGGTGGCATCCATCGGCGGGCATGTCAGGGGCGTGCCAATGTCACAAGACACAGTTCCACTGGCACCAACATTCTAAGCAATCAGTGGGTAGCTCTAATGTACATTGGTGCAGCCAATGTCCACCTAATGGTGCTAATTCCAATGCACCATAGCAGATTATAGCTTGCAATAGTGACTGACTTTACTGCAAGGGGTGTTAATACATTTATTTACTTGATTATTTATTTATTGCTTGCATGGTAAATTCTGTCTATTTTTGCATGTAACCCACAAATACTGAGCAGCTTTATTCTTACACAGCAAAGTAGATTTGAGTCTGGAAACGCCCCTCTCAAACCTAAATGTCTCTGCACATTTTACATCTTCCCGAACTGCAGTGCAGCATGGTTTGTCCAGGTGCACAGTGTTACTAGCTCTTGTTTGCTTTACTCCCCCCTTAGAATCAGGCCATTAGGTCAATTTAGCACAATATTTTCTATCAAGTATTCCATTGTAGACTAGAACAATATAGTATAGTACACAATGTTAGACGACATGACTATAAGATGACAAAACAACATGTCCACAAAGCAAATAACCACAATGAAGTTAAGGTGGCATTACTCTGTACTGTATATTGCATATTTAAAACAGATTTTGAATAATAGATGTTTACTCCATGTATAAAACAATTTGTTTAAATGTTATTAACAAGTGGCTGATTTTACCTAGGGGCTGAAGAGGGTGACACAAAAATTCCAGCTGCTTCTTAGTGACTGGGAGCTGGGCACTGCATTGAGTTTATTGTGCATTACCTAGCTTCTGGTCACTGAGGAGGAGCCGGCAGTGTGGGGAAAGTCTCTGGGGTCAGCACAACATCTCTAGGAATGCAGGATACGCCCCCTGAGTGATAAAAATGGGAGTGGACTACAAAGCCACACCCTCTTCCCACGATGTCTTGCCTCTTTTCAGGCACAAGCGTCTGTATCTCTAGTTGGCACAGTTACACAGACCCCAGTGACACAACTGTTTCCTCACACCTAAGTCCCATCCTATCCTCCATCACCCTGCTCCTTCCCTCACATCCCATCCCTTTCCTCTCCTCCATCACCCACCTCCTTCCCTCACACGTTGGCCCCTCCTCTCCATCACCCTGCTCCTTCCCTCACTCTCTCCTCCATCACCCTCCTTACTTTACAGATGCGGCTCAGTAAATGTTGGAGAGAGCGGGTCTTTATTGTTGCAGCCGCTCCTTATCACATGCCTCCATGCCTGTGCCCTCTACTCCTGCAGCCCGCGTGGCTGCCTGTAACTACAGCGGTGATTGGCCGAAGTAACAGCTCAGAGAACCCTACAGTAGCTGTCAATCCAATTAGTGATGGGGTCCGGGGAACTTGCCCCCGGTGTCTCCATGTAATCTGTCACTGTACTGGAGGAAGAGGAGGTAAAGCCGAGTGGGAAGTGTACTGCCCTCCCCAGTGGCCTATTTTGTCCCGGATATGTTCTCCTCCACATCTTTCTCCATATAATCTTTAAGTCTGTAGTCAGTATCTAACAATAATTAAATGTTTCATTTTGTAATTTCACTAACCAATTACAGGTTGAGTCTCCCATATCCAAATATACCGAAATACGGAATATTTTCTGCATGACAGATAGTGAAAACTTTGATTTTTGATGGTTCAATGCACACAAACTTTGTTTAAGGCACAGAATTATTAAAAATAGTATAAAATGACCTATAGGCTGTGTGTATAAGGTGTATATGACACATAAATGAATTTCATGTATTTACACAAACTTTGTTTGAGCCACAAAATTATTGAAAATATTGTATAAAATTACCTTCAGGCTGTGTGTATAATATGGATATAAATCATAAATGCATTCTGTGTTTAGATTTGGGCCGTATACCTAAGACATTTCAATATTGTATGCAATTATTCCAAAATACGGAATATTCCGATATCCAGAATACCTCTGGTCCCAAGCATTTTGGATATGGGAGACTCAACCTGTATAACTTTAAATGTATTACAAATATTCTAATCAACAGAGCAACAAGAACAAAATGAGCATCCCTTTTTTTCTTTTCAGTAGTGCCTGGTAACCATTTCTGTGACAATGACATTACAATCAAATCACATTAAGATACTCTTCTTTCTGCTTATTGGGTTTATAGGTAAAAGTTCTGCTATTTGCCAACATGAAACTAACATTTTAAAAGAAATTAAATCTTGTAGCATCCGTGTTAGCAGGCAAGTGCATCATAAGGGAAAGAAAAATATAAGAGGCTAACTAATAAATGCAGACAGATATTTTTGAGTAGCTTAAAATTTGAGTCTTAACTGGTGGTAGGAGTGTAAACAAAAACCTAAAACTAATTTCACACTATCAAAATCTGCTAAAACATCTACGGTCTAGGTGGCTCCTATGAACCCAATTCATTCACTTGAAATTTCAATGGTGTATGTGGGGTTCATTACATATTGATGTTTTGCCCTACTCTCACAATTTGTATTTCCAGTTTGTTTATGTCAGTACTAATAGAAGAACAATATAAGAATCTTGGAGTACAGTTTTGAAGGGTTGCCTTTTTTATTTGCCCTGTGGCATTAATTACTGTGCAATTCAGCAAGTAGGTATTGAGAAACATTTCATACATTGGTGCTTTAGCATGTGAACTGTGGATGCATACCTATTGCCGGCATCCTGTACATCAACCCCTATTAACAGTCCCAATTCTCCAATGACACAAAGCTAATGTCTTATGTGAATAAAGTTCATATCTCACCTGTTTTTGTAATGGGTCAGTTGAAAAGTATATTGTTTCAGTGTTGTTACATTAAATCAGGTCAGTGTTTCACACCTGCAATCCTCATGGAACCTTAATAGTACATGAGTTTCCATACTCTGTGAGGAGACCTGCAGAGCACGTACTGTCAGTGCAGAGTCCCTGAGGACTGGAGGTGAGAAACACTGTACAGGTATTAGGTCAGTGCTTTTGAAATCAGTCCTGGGACATCCTAATTGTGCATGTTTTCTGTATTCCCTTTTGTTGAGGCCAGGTGTTCTCATTATTTACTGACACATTTTAAAAGATCTACAGGTTGTTCTACTTATTTCACTTGCAAAACTGTGAGATAAGTTGGAAAACATGTACTGTTTGTTAGTGTGTGGATTTGAGAGGCACTGCATTAGGTAATCTAAATTACAAGATTTTCAGTGGCTGGCTTTGTCATTACTACTTGAGTGAGTTTTCAAAGCTATGATGCCCAGCATTGATGTACACTGCTTCCCATCTTCTACTTGGCAAATGTCATTCATTTCCACAGGGAGATATCTCAGTGTTCAGAAGTGACATACTCTAAGGTTCTGTCCTTAGCAACGACACTCATCACAGACCATCTCACTACACAGCAGGGTTTAAAATTTGTAATATCATTTCTAACATTGATATTTAATAATCTACCCTTGGGAGTGAAATATGGAAAATGCGACATTAACAAACGAACACCATTATTTGCAATTTAACTAACTGCATTTCCATAATTCTCTAAATTGTCCTATAGCTTTTTAAATTCTTAAGAAACTAATATAAAGTACAGTATATGCACATTAGATAATGCAAAAACAAAAAACCTCATGTAACAATTTTGATTTGAAGCAGGTTGTAATTTTTAGGGGCCAATGAATCATTTCTCCCATTCTAAATGCAGTGTGGTTATGATAATCTCAACTAAATTTGCACCATGAAAATATTCACACAGATTTATTACTCTTCTCCTGCCAAGACTTGGGCTTCGATAGGAGCCCGTCTCAGCAAAGAGCTTTAAGTAGTTGATAGCTCATGTTATCACTCTGCTTCCAGATTTGGCATCGGCACTCTTAATGTACATGCGCGGCCATTGGTCTGCACATTCATCATTGGGGAGGCAAACGGGGAGGGATACGGAACTAGAAATACAGTATTAGTGTTAGCTTAAAATTCCAGATCTTGGTAAATCTGACAGCATAACAGCTCCCATATAAATCTATGGGGGTTGCTTTGCAATTGAAAATGGAGGCACACTGACAAATATCGGAGATAGCTGCTGTTGTACCTCTTTCCTAAATCCTGGGGATCATTAATATTTGTGGGTAAACATCCATTTTCAGGGGATATCCCGTAAATACTCTCCTGTGGGAAGGGCAACACTGTACTGGTAAGAATAATTTTAAATGTTTTCCAATTAGCAACAGATTGCAGACAAATGGAGGAAAGAGGCAAGGACAAAGTCTGAAGCATAAGCGGTGTAAGTATTATATGTGTTCCAGCTAGGTAAGATCAGCCAACATTAGGAGCAGAGGTTTGAAAATGAAGTTAAGGTCAGTGCAGACAGCAGATATCAAGTGCATAGGTAAAAAGATCAGCACAGGCAGCAAGTATGAGAATCTGGAGGAGGGTATAACAATAATTTTGGTTATAACCTGAAGTGAGATTTATGACCTTAAGCATGCTTTTTACCTTTTATTTTATGCTTTATTTTTATGTATATTAATTATAATGTACTATTTTATCATGTACTATTGTTTTTAATGTATTTGGTTTAAAATGTTATTTGGTTTTAAATTTTATTTTAAATAATTAAGTTTTTCATCAATTATGGTCTGCACTAGAAATTTTTTTTATGTAATCTGTTTAATCCAGGACAATAGTTGTATATTATATTATGCCATTACTAAATAATTTGTCACCCTTATATATAAAGCTATTGCTTAATATTAACTGAATTCTCGTTTCAGATTGCTATGGAAATGTTGTAATGATTATTTGGATCAGTCTCAAAACTGAATGTTTAATATGATCTTACTACAGATTATTGAAAGTATGTATATACTTATATTTTATGTACATGGTTATGTCCATATTGATATCTTATATGTATGTTTTTAGAAAAATATAGTTTTACATTTATTTATGCATATGTAATTGATTAATGAGCTACTGCAGAAAGCACCACCGACAAAGATGAGACACACCCCCTGACAGAGTCTTCAATGACGAAACGTGTTAGGTGTGGCCAATGACGTGGACACTGTGACATCATCCGCTATCTCTGGAGCCAGCACTGGTCCGTGGATAACACCCCTGAGCGACTGTACTGACTGAGTTGCTGAGAGCCGTGTGACCTATCTAGGCTTAGTTTGCTGATTTTAACTTGGATGTACGTAAGCATTATTATAAGTAAAGTGTTGCTTTTATTTTTTCACGAGTGCTCTCTCTGTGTTTGTTATGTTTCTAAAACATATTTACTTACATTTATACTTATGCTGGCCATACACGCCACAATTATCAGGGCGATCCGCCTGATATCGGCGGATCGCCCCGATAATTGTAGCGTGTGGGGGGGGCGACCGAGGGTTACGTATATCCCTGTCGGGCATGCTGGATTGTCCAGCATGCCCGTCCGTTGCGATATTTACCCAGTAAACGATCGGCCGCCTCGGGCAGTGTATGCCCAGCACGGCCGACATACAGATATTTCCTGTTTTCCTTCCTACAGAAGGAACAGGGAAATGTCTCCTCCCCCGGGGGCGGAGCACATATGTCGGGCTGATACACTGTGAGATTTCTCTCACAGTGTATGCCGGCGACATCTGCGGCTGGCAGGCTACCAGATAAAATGTCTGTCGGTCTGACAGACATTTTATCTGGCCGTGTATGCCCAGCATTAGTCTCTCTCTTTTGGTCATTCCTACTTTATAATATAGCTCGCTGTGTGAGTAAAAGGTTGATCATTGTAGCGGTTGAAGCTGAGACAATAATCAGGACAATCCCAAAACACTGTTGTCCTTTTATAAACACAGGTTTCCTTTAAAAAGTAAGGATCAGTCTAGTCACAATACTGTGTCACAGACACAGTTTTATCATGTTATATAACTAAGATTATTGCTATACTGTCGCCTTTTTTTTCCTGCTATTCTCTGGGGTTGGATGGGAATCCCTTTTCTCTCCTTAGGCTGCAGGAGTAAGGACATCATACTGGGTGCCACCCAGACATCCCCCATTCCCTACAGCAAGTATCAGACAGCAGATGAGACAGGTCTGTCTTACCTGGTCGAAGATCAAGAAAGTTTGCACACAAGGAATAATGGTTAAACACCAAGGATGCGTATAGTTGGAAAATTAACTGGCAGTGATAAGACCCTATTACCTAGAAATCAACTGCTATTCATCAGGCTTAATTCGGTCAAGTGAACACATATTGGGTCTAATGCACCCGCAAAGCGACTCATCCCCAGGGACCAAGCAGGAAGCAAAAAACATTAGCCCCGGGTGGCCAGATTCTCAAATCTAATCAGTACAGGGGTAAGTGGAGGGTTGGGGAAAGCATTGTTTTTATTCTTCATCAGATTTTTATGTTAAAATAACACTTCAAATAAATTGGAAATAATTTCATTAATTAACAGAACATTTCTTAATTACAAAAATGAAATATAAATTAAATAAAAGAGGCTAACAACTTCTCACTCCCATGTGAATATAGCATTCATTGAAAATCACTATATCAGTAAATGACAATCAAAGCATCCGTGCATTAGAGGCTTTTCTACTTCTATTGAAGGGATTTAACTTTTGATTACAGCATCTTAAACTGGTTCTCTGCATCATTGAACTGTGTATATCTTAAATACTTAATTATACTTGCATGATTTCAGCTGCTTTTAATAGAACTTATTTAAATGCTCTCTGTACAGGAACTAGAAAAGTTTGAAACACTGTAAATATGAACAAGAAAAACAAGATATGGAAAACAAACTGTACAATATCAAGTGTGGTCAAATGTGGTAAATAATTACATTATTCACTTCAATGGAAACAACAAATAATATTCAATATGAGCAGAAATAAGAAAATAATAACATTTCTTAGCTGCAGTTTACAGATATGGTTCAGTACACAAATGAGTACATGTTTGCAACCTCAGACATTGGTAAATAATTTTAAAGTCAGTTTAGTCTCTTCACTCTTCGCTCCACTGATTAAAACAATCTCTGCATAGCTTAATCAGAGGTTCCCAAACTCGGTCCATCAAGGTACCCTAACAGTCCAGGTTTTAAGGATATCCATGATTGACCCCAGGTAACTTAATTAGTATGTCATTCAATTTGATTTAACCACATGTGCTCAACCATTGATATCTCTAAAACCTAAACTGTTGGGGTGTCTTTAGGACAGTGTTTGGGAACCTATGGTTTAATGTGATGGCACTATATAAAGGATGAAGATTATAATATTTTCCTACCTGCATATTCCAATCAAAATTATATTTCTGCCTGTTCTGACCATTTAGAATATCATGAAGTACAGATGTGTCCTTACACATGTTTGCTGCGGTCGCACTAAAAGCCCCTCTTGGAGCACCAGGTCTAGTGAGCCTCTGCTAGCGCTGGACGTCTTTTTTGTCTAATATGACTGTTTGTGGATCACGTTCCTAGGTGTTTACAAGCCGTTTGGGGCAATACACATTGGTCACACATTGCCTATGATAACAGGTCCCAAAAGGATCATCAAGCGGAGAAAAGTTTAAAGGCTTTTTTCTAAAAATTGCAAATTCTGTATTCGGATTACACCCTGAGGAAGTCCCATTTAAGGGACAAAACATGTAGGGTTTTGGTGCCATATTCCTTCTGTCCCACGTCAGGTATCCGCATATGGGCTCACACCCTTTGGGGTGGTTAATGGTTAACATCTACCTAACTAAGACGTTGGCTATTTTTACACCATGTTATTTGATGACAATTCTACTCACCACTATAGTTCCTTCATTCCTATGAAGAAAAAATGACTTACTGTTCAGGACGGCTTTGAACCATTTCAGATTGGAACAAGAACAAGTGTTCTTTTTAAAAATACGGACTGGTTTTTAAATTTTATTTTACCATTTTATTTTTACCACATTATTCAAATCATCTGTAATTCACTGTATTTTATCAGCCTCAGGTACAACAGTCTATTTTGGAATATCTGCTAGGTTCCCGCTGACAGGGGTCCCGTTTTGAGGTGCTGCTTGTATTGAGCTTGGAGCGGAATAAGGGTATTTTGTGGTTGTATGTGTGTGTGTGTATATATATATATATATATATATATATATATATTAATTATATATATATATACACACACATAGATACAAATGCACTTGCAAACAAGTACATATATATATACACACACACATGTAAATATATACACATACAAGTACATATACATGCATACAAGTGTATAGACACATGCATACATACAAATATATACACATGCATACTTAAACATCTTCGCCTGGAGGCTGACCCCTGACTGGTACACTTCAGCTGCATAACAGTTCAGCCAAGTGCTGGATGCTCTGGAGCAGAGCGCAGATGTGTGCTGTCTGCTCCCGCCACTGCTGAGTTTGGAGATGGAGGCAGAGCGGTTTCTGTCTAAAAAGAAAAAAACAACTGAGTCCATCAGGGGGGATTTCTAGGTACTCAGTAACCCCCCCTATGTGCACTACTGCAAGAGGGGAGGGTTAGGGTACTCACCGGCCGCTGTCAGCATTCTTCATGAACTGGGTGCCAGCATCAGTGTTTTGGTCGCCGGCATTCCATCCCTTGGTATATCATACCAATTCCTATCTCGCTCTCTAATATATATAATGATTATCCGTTTAGTCGACATCGACTTTCAGACACTTTATGGATCAGTGAACGCCACGCTTCTTTTTCTCTGATCGCTTCCTTCAGATCATTTATGGGCATGTTCGTGTCAGCCTTTATTGTGTCCAGCCAACGAGTTCTTTGGCATCCTGACGAATCCAAGCATTAGCGCTGTTTCTTGGGAATTAGCCCGCATGACATGTCCAAAATACGAGAGTCGTTGTTTGGTGATCTTGCCTTCTAATGATATTTTTGGCTTGACCTGCTCTAGGACTGCCTTGTTCGTATTCATTGCTGTCCATGATATGCGCAGCATTCGCCTCCAGCACCACAATTCAAAAGCGTTGATTCTCTTGCGATCTGCCTTCTTGAGTGTCCAGGTTTAGAATGCATACATACATAAAGATCGGAAAAACAATTGCATTGACCAACCATGCTTCTGTTGCGATGCTGATATTGTTGCTCTTCCATATCTTCGTCATTCCAAGCATAGCATTGTGGCCAAGTGCAATTCGTCACTTTATTTCAGTAGATGATTCTCCACTGAGATCAATCTTAGAACCCAGAAAGAGGAAGTCTCATACCGATTCGACTTCCTCATTATCGATAGTAATATGGACTGCATCGTCACTTGCCATAGTCATTATCTTTGTTTTCTTGATGTTGAGGTACAGACCCATGCTCTTGCTTTCTTCTTTGACTCTTCTGACCAAATATTCTAGGTCTTTTCTACTTTCAGCAAGCAGAGTCGTGTCATTGGCATATCGTAGATTGTTGATGTTCCTTCCTCCAATTTTTACTCCAATTGTAGACTTGTCCAAACTGCATCGTCTCATAATCATTTCGGCGTAAAGATTGAATAAAGCTGGCGAGAGAATACAGCCTTGTCGAATGCCTTTTCCAATCTTGATCCAATCCGTGTTGCCAAAACTGTCCTGAGTGTGGCTTCTTGACTCTTCTAGAGCGATCACATCAGTTTCTCCAGGTGCTCCAGAATGCCCATCTGCCGTTAACATTTCCATTGCTTGTCGCGATCAACGCAATCGAATGCTTTGCTGTAGTCAATGAAGCAAATGTACATGTCCTTTTGATACTCTCGTGTCTTTTCCATAATATATCACAGGTTTGATCTCTGGTCCCCCAACCCCCGTGAAATCCAGCCTGCGTGTCTGGGAGCTCCTTCTCTACAAAGTAGGCCATGCGTCTTTGAATAATCTTCAGAAATATTTTGCTTGCGTGCAATAGAGTGCATTAGTCAGATAGTTGCCACATTCCTGTGCATCGCTCTTTTTTGGAAGCAGGACAAAGACTGATCTAATCCAATCTTTGGGCCATGAGTAAATTTGCCATATCTGCTGGCAAAATGCTGTTAGTGTTGAGATAGGTACCGGCTTGAGTCTATATATAAAATGTGATACTTTATTTTTAAGATTTTAAGTTATTTCCTCTCACTGAAAAAGTCTAATGATGGAATACTCAATCATAGTCTGGTTAGTACAAAGTGAAATTAAATACCTCCCAATCTCCTTTTTCATAGAACCGATAACATTATTTTCAGAAATAAGATGTCAATTCAGATGTTAGCTTTCATGTTGTAGTTCTCTTTTAGTGATTTTTACAGCTGTCAGTTTCTCCAGTTTTCACAATAACATATTGGACATGTCACTTTCACCATGTTTAAATGACAAGCATTAGGCATGTATCTTCAGTGCTGACTTTGTTTATAATTTGTCAGTCTTAAAATATCAGTATGTTCTCCACTGTGAAATGGTTTTAAGTTGTGATGTTTTATTTTGTAATATAAAAATCAATACAAATAGATTTTTATGTATGTTCTGCTGAAATATTAACATATCCCACACATAAACAAATCACATGTCCTGTATGAGCCCTTTTTTTTAATTGAATAATTATTGTTACTGAATAACTAAACAGATATTTTTAGCATCTAAAAGAATATTTGGTATATGTCATCTGTAAAATGTACAAATATCCTGGGTTAAAACTAAACAAAAACTAACAAATGTATATCAAGATCAGCAGTGATCACCTTTGAAAAGTAAAAAAAAAAAAAAAAAAAAAGCCTTATTTAACACTGAAAATGCTCATAAAGGTAACAGGACTAGCTCTAGTTAAATAATAGAGAAGCCTTTTGGGACAATACTCATTGGTCATACATTGATTATGATAACAGGTCCAAAAAGGATCATCCAGCGAAAAAAGTTTAAAGGCTTTTTTCTAAAAATTGCAAATTCTATATTCGGATTACACCCCTGAGGTAGTCCCATTTAAGGGACGAAACACGTAGAGTTTTGGTGCCATATTCCTACTGTCCCACGTCAGGTTTCCACCTATGAGCTCACACCCTTTGGGGTGGTTGGTGGTTACCATCTACCTAACTAAGACGTTGGCTATTTGGACACCATGTTATTTGATGACAATTCTACTCCCAATAGTTCCTTCATTCCTATGAAGAAAAAGTGACTTACTGTTCAGGACGGCTTTGAACCATTTCAGATTGGAACAAGTACAAGTGTTCTTTTTAAAAATCCGGACTGTTTTTAAAATTTTATCTTACTATTTCATTTTTACCACATAATTCAAATCATTTGTAATTCACTGTATTTTAGCGCCCTCAAGTACAACAATCTATTTTGGAATATATATATATATATATATATATGTTTATTCGCGCAGGGGGGTTGACGGTTTATACATACATACGGATTCCCCCGTTCCAAATCCTGCATTTGCCCCTGCTCTCCCCCTAACCTTCCCTTAGTGGTGCCTAGCCCTAACCTCCCCGTGGTGGTGCCTAACCTCCCCACAGGGGTGCCTAATCCTAACAAAGCTTACCTTATCGCTGTTTGTCAATGTACCGCTTACGAGCGATACAGTCCCCATTGCACATACCACCATTTCATCCATATTTAGTAGGGGCCCCCACATATTTGTAGCCCAGGGGCCCCCACAGACCTAAATCCTGTCCAGATTCCAAATGTTCCTCTTTAGGGCTCCCCATGCTTAAGTGGCTCAAGCCACCCAAAGCCTTAATTAAGCTCTAGAAACAGTGGGCCTGATTCAGAGCCGGACACTATTTGCGGACGATCGTTCATAAAAAGGGGCTGGCTATTTAAATTAAGCGCTCGCTCTTTGCAATCTGTTGACGCCTCTATGTCTGAACGACCAGTGTTCTCTCTTATAGGGTAAATGTTGCACTTTAGGGCTCCCCATGCTTAAGTACCCCACCCCACCCCCTCCCCCCAAAAATAAAAATAATTAAGCTCTAGAAACAATGTTCTCTCATACAGGCTGATTGTTACTTATAACTTAAATTTCTGTAAGGATCAAAGACATATTACTTGTATGCATGAAAGCAGTATTGAACTTCCATAGAAACATACCAAGAATCATTTCTTGAGATAACTTCTACCAAGAATCATTGCTGTAGCTAACTTCAATCATGAAGACCACAATTAAGGCTACTGAGCAAACATGTATTCAAGCAATGAACCATGCAAAAACTCTTAAGGCCCCCCATACAAAGTGCGATATAGCAGCCAATCCGACGGATTGGTACAATATTGGTGCTATATTGTACAGTGTGTGGGCATGATATCGGCCAGTGAATGCTCCCGTGGGATCGTACGTCGCACCTCCAGATCTTACTGCATGTTCACTTGATCTGGGGATGCAATGTACGATCCCATGCAGCGCTATTCGGGTGGTGGAGGGGGTTCCGGCATATCGGGCGGTCGGCCAACCGATCGCTCCATGTGTGGGGACCGCCCCAATATGTCGGCCATCGGATTGCATGGTGCATATCGCACAGTGTATGGGGGCCTTTAGTCATAAATGTCTGTAAGCTACATTTACTACATGTTTATATGGTAAGATTCTACAGAGGAAGACATATTTTTGATGTCTAACAGTATCTATGTTGGGACCGCTGGAGATGTCATACACAAGGTACATAAAGCTGAGTAGGAGATGACTGACATTACTGAAATGTGAAACGTGCCTTTATCATTCTAGATCACACTATTCGTACAGGTCGTGCTTATTTATGTAAAATTCATATTGCACAGCATCTCGGGAAAGATTTTCAGGAATCATTTCAAATAACAGAATAGAATTACAGACATGACATATATTTTATTTATTTGGCCACAAAAATAATTTTCTGGCTCAAAACATTTATGTCATAAAGCTGGAATGCTACATAATTACCAGATATGCTTCAATCAGCTGACAAATGTGCAACTGGGGCCAAACAAGAAGATAGCCAAATGTCTAACATCTGCAGAACTTGGATACACAAAACCTCAATTTATTCCAAATTTTACAAAAGCCAATTTACTATACTGAGCGTTTGCAAAGTGTAACATATTTGGAAGAGTTGAGGACAGAGAGAGGCAGGTTAAAACATTACTTAAACTTTCTGTGCTGGATATACTAGAAATACATAAAAGAAATGTGTGCAACTGGCATTGCAGCACTGCAAGGATTTTAATAAAGGTTAATAATAACTGAAGGCATACAAACAAAGGGCTCATTCCAATTAACTGCAAAAGGGGCGAGTTGCCCTTGCATAGGTATAGTAACACTGGCAACTGCACCACAACTCTCCCCCCTCAAGGCCCGATCTGAGTCTGGAGGTACCGTAAGTGTGGTATTCAGCAGACTTGCAGTTAATTTGACTGACACAACTATCCAAGTTGTTCTTGATGTATAATACAAGTGACTAAGAGCAGGATAACTGGGACCTGTAGTCCCACTGTTAAAAACAATAGTACACTATTAATATTACCATTATTACCATCACTGCTGCATCCACTGCCCAGGGGTTCATGGAAGATCCCCAGGCTTCAGCCAAGACCTGGGGTGCTCAGGAAAAGGGACCCCTTTATTGGGGGTGTCCCCACCTCCCTTGGGATCACAGGCTTGGGCTGACTAATTAGGGGTGTTAATGCTTTGCCCGGGGGACCCAGCGAAAGGGTCCCCTGGCTGGGGCATTACATCCCAGCTAAAGGAACTCCACGCCATTTTCCACCATATTTTTAAAACAAGGATCGGCTCATGGAGCCCAATACTGGTTCATTAAATACGTGGGGACCCCTACACATTTTGTCTTCTGTATTTTTTTAAAACAGGACAGGCTCACATGCTTTTGAGGGGGGAAACCACAATGTTATATTTCTGCTAAACACACTCCTCAGGAGGTAGTCTATTTAAAACTTATATTTTGGATAGAGTTTGCTTAATTTGCACCTGTGATTACAGTCACGATTCTTGGGAAAATCCTGTGTTGTATTCTTGTCTATGGAAAGTATTTGCGTGTTTGTGATTTACCTGTGTTTTGCAGAGAGAATCATGGTTTCTCATTCGAGTATGGATAAATACACCATAGAATGCAATCTCGTCCAAACTCAATTCTTAGTAAATTTACCCCTTACAGTTCTACCACAGATTCTGTCTGCAGATTGCTGTGAACTATCGCCCACCTGGGCCACCCAACAATTTCTTGAACATTTTTCAGCAGGCTCCTCACTTCTTATTCTCTAACATCCCCACCATCATCATGGGTAATTTTAATATCCATATTAATAGTACATATTTTCCTTGTGCCTCCAAACTACTTTATCTGACCTCCTCTTTCGGCCTCTCCCAGTGGACTGACTCATCTACTCATCAGGATGACCACAGCCTCGATCTAGTATTCACCAGGCTATGCACAATTTCTGAATTCATTAACATGTCTTTTCCTCTAGGATCACCACCTCATCACCTGCATGCTCTCCTCCATTGCTTCAAGCTCAGTATCTGTGAAATTTAACAAGCTTCCTCACACCCACAGAAATATTAAGACTATTGATATTCAACAACCTTAACAAAACTCTAGAAATAACTCTCGATGAAATGGCTCTAGTTACCCATCACAGTCCACGTAGACTCAGATGTCAACAATGGTATTCTAAAGTAACAAGACACCTACAAAAACTGTAAAAAAAAGTAGTATGTCAGTGGCGTAAATCTCATACTATAAGTGACTGTATAACATAACACTATCTACCACTATTATCATAAGGTTCTGGACACCAAACAGACATATCTTTCATCTATGCTCAAGCTTCTAACTCCTTTTAACTTTTTAATATATTTAAATCACTACATATCCCTCCCACACCCAATTTACCAGCTCATATCAGTGACCAAGATCTTGCTTCCTATTACAAGGACAA
Source organism: Taudactylus pleione (assembly GCA_031769625.1). Taxonomy (NCBI): domain Eukaryota; kingdom Metazoa; phylum Chordata; class Amphibia; order Anura; family Myobatrachidae; genus Taudactylus; species Taudactylus pleione. Next base: position 1,444,703 of record JAUIMM010000040.1, on the reverse strand, counting down.
GATTGATATATTGGAAAAATATGCTCTTTATCTGCTAGCAACATGATCAATTCCTTCCCTGAACCGTCTGGCATTCTTTCTTCATTTGATCCCACAAATGAAAATTAAGTTTCTACACTCTTTTAATCTTCCTAATCTACTAACTCTCCTCTTGATCATCTACTCTCACAAATCAGTGAAGCTGTCTTCTGCGCTCATTCCAACTTTAACTAAAATCGTTTCTCTTTCTCTCTCTACTGGTATATAGTGATTATTCAAGCATGTAGTGATTATGCCTATTCTGGAAATAAAAACAAAAAACATAACTCTGACCCTAACTCTCTAAAATTACTGTCCCATCTCTCAGCTCCCACGCTCCTCCAAGCTACTTGAGAGACTTGCCTACATGTGCCTCACACATTTTCTTCACTCACACAACTTATTGGACCCACTTCAGTCAGGATTTCATTCTGAACACTCTACAGACACAGCACTAACTAAGGTAGTGAATGATCTGATCACTGCTATGTCTAATGCCTATACTCACTACTTATTCTTTTGGCTCACTCTGCTGCATTTGTCACCACTGACCACTCTCTTCTCATATAAGCACTTCAATTCCTAGGCCTTCAAGACACACACTGATCCTGGTTCTCATCCTACTTATCTAATCACTCTTTTAGTATTCATTTCTCTGAATCCACCTCCTCTTCACTACCTCAATCAGTTTGAGTACCACAAAGCTCAGTCTTAGGCCAACTGTTTTTCTCAATCTATACCACATCTCTTGGCAAACTTATCAGCGCTTTTGGATTTCAGTATAATCTGTATGCGGATGATACTCAAATTTATCTAGTCTCTCTAGATTTGTCACCATCTGCATTGGTCTGAGCTACCGAATGTATTTCTGCCATTTCATCTTGGATGTCATCTCGCTACCTCAAACTTAATCTTCCCAAAACAGAATTAATAATATTTCCCCCAGGTAACAGTACTACCAACCTGATATCACTATCACTGTTGATAACTCGACAATCAAGGCTAACCCATAAGCTTGCTGCCTAGATGTCATCCTTGGGACTGAACTGTTCTTTCCTCCCCACTTTCACTCTATTTCTCAATCCTGTTACCTACATCTAAAAAAACATATCCAGAATAAGCAAGACTGCAAACACTAATTAATCCACTTACTATCTCCCACATTGTTTATTGCATTAGTCTCCTTGCTGGTCTTCCCCAAAACAGACTCTCACCACTACAATCCATTTTGAAAGTGACTGATCTTCTTTGCTAAACATTCATTGTCTGCTGCTTCGCTCTGTCAGTCCCTCCACTGGTTACCTGTATTTTACCAAATTCAATATAATTCACTTACACATTAGGCTATTAACCAAACCACACCAACATATATCTCTTCGCTTATCTCAAAATATCTCCCAACCCAACCTTTCCGCTCTGCACAAGATCTGTGTCTCTCATTCACACGCATCACTTGCTCCCATTCACAGTTACAGGAGTATAATCAAAATTTTTAAATAACATTTTGTGAAACAATTTTGTTTTAATCTTTAGGTTTTTATTTCATGCTTTAAAGTACACAGATTTTAAACTGCATACATTTCAATAAAAACTGAAAAAAATAGGGGTATGCTAAAACTTTTGACCAATACTCTATTTACTATTCAAAGCAGGATATCCAAAATGGCTATACATACAATCATGAAAGGTCACAATTGGCTGGAAAGTGTCATGTATGGCAAACAGTTTGTTTTTCAGTGACAATCATACAGCTATAGCTTCCAAAAGGAATACTGACACCATACTACCCCATTATCATGGTAAAATACCTGTTTCCCTATTCAAGCTGTCTTGTCAATATGGTAATACTGTACTGTATCCTTGTTTTCATTTAAGACAGACAGGAGTGGCTGGTGTCTTTATGCAGCATGACTTGTAATTCATTTGCTACTGTACCTTTCACAGTATTTCTAGATGTAGATTGTAAGTGGCAACAAATGGTAGCCTGGTTAGTATCGCATTTGTTTGAACCTCAGCAATTCAGTTTTTGGAATTATGGTGGCTCTCCTTATATGTTGCACAATACGTGGGATGCATACCCTATTCATTAACAATTTTTTTGAAGTTGATTACCACTTTATCCTTTTTCCAAATCATGGAACAGATCTAACTTTACGGTAAAGCTCAGCTAAGAATAATGGAATGCTTTGTACTCCGTGGATAAAAATGAAATTTCAGAGTTATCAGCTTTCCTTTGGCTAATGGTTTGATTAATATGGCCATATATAATAATAATAATAATAATAATAATAATAATAATATTGCATAAGATCCTCTTGGACAGTAGTGTGATAAATATGTTAATCCTCAATAAATAAAGGAAACTTAACTGAGGTCCATAATAATAATAATAATAATATATTTTTTTTAAATCAAGTTTAGAGCTGGTTTTTAAGCACGTTAACAACAACAGAGGGTCTCTGCTTCATGTGATGCTTTGCAACATTCTGTACTTTTTTCACAGCAGAACAACTTTGATAATTGGGCATTGTAGGTAATCCAAAAAGGTTTATGATGCTGGGGCTTTTAAGGAGGACTGATAAAATGCCCAACATACCCAAATAGAGGTCTGTAGATAACTGAAACTGGGTAAAGTCTCAAAAACAGTAACAATTTGCCTCATCACACTGTGTACCACACAATTACACCTCAACTGGGTGACACTTTTGTAGCCCAAACCACAGCCTTATTGATATGAAAAATAGCAATTATAAGCACGTGATGTCACAACTGAAACAGAAAGAAGAGTCCAGGTATCTAACCTCATGACAACATGTAACACAATGCAAGCATTACTCAATCTGGGTATGGGATTATTATCAAATATATAAACTAACTAGCCTGTGGTTATTTATTGTGCTATGTATCAGCAAGGAAACATAATTTCTCCAATCAGTAACAAAATACCATCTAACACCTCCTATTTGTGCAACCCTATCAAAGTATTTCCTCTCGTCACATCTGTGTATTTGTCTGTCCTCCCACAGTAGTTGTCTGTTGGAATGTTATGTGCCATACACTCTTTATATAAAATGTAACATGTCCCATTAACTTCATGTGTTGTCTGCAAACAGAAGTGGCTTAAATTTCTTTAAATCTTGCAACTACAGGTTAAGTCTCCCATATCCAAAATGCTTGGGACCAGGGGTATTTTGGAATATTTGCATAAAATAATGAAATATCTTGGGAATGGGACCCAAATCTAAACACAGAATGCATTTATGTTTTATATACACCTTATACACAGAGCCTGCAGGTAATTTTACACTATATTTTTCATAATTTTGTGCATCAAAAAAAGTTTGTGTACATACATGAAATTCATTTATGTTTCATATACACCTTATACACACAGCCTGAATGTTATTTTATACAATATTTTTAATAATTTGTGTTTTAAACAAAGTTTGTGTACATTGAACAATCAAAAAGGAAAGGTTTCACTTTGTCAGTCATGCTAAAAATATTCCGTATTTCGGAATATTCCGTATTTCAGAATATTTGGATATGGGAGACTCAACCTGTAATTCCTAAGCATTTACCTATTAAAGAGATCATGTTTTATTCAGTTTCATTTATTTTACATTTTTAAAAGTGATTTACCCTTCCAGCAACCTTTAAGATAACGCAGTACTACCATTTGTGTGAACTACAATGGAATATACCACAGTGTACCTGGCACAAATGAAGCTCCAATCCCATCTAAAGACGTTATAAAACCTCAATTCCTTTTTTAAAATAAGTCATATTTCAGATTAACAATCCTTTAAAAGGAAACCTAACCTGCAATGCATTGGAGGAGAATGAAACGTAGCACATATCATACTAAAATCTAAGGATTTATTTTATGAGTGTTTCTCGTCAATTAAATAATTCTCTCTCTGAAAAATAATGAAAAGTCCATAAGAATAAAAATGTTTTTTTTTTGTTTGTGTTCTAATAAAATATATAAATGTGCATCAATATAGATGTGTTCTGGATTATGTAAATGCAAGATATTCAAACATTACAATACGCTGTACTCTCCGGATGCATTGCTAAAAAATATATGTACAGTATGTTATAATAAGTTATAGAATTAAAATTATAGTGCTGAGAGTATGTATATGAAGTGCAATAGGAAAGATAAAGTCTAACATCCATGATGTACATGGCAGATCTACTAATACAGAAATAAGGCAGATTCTGTGTTGTGAACAGATACTTTTATAATATACTTACTATATGAGAAGGAAAAGGGGAGGGGGGAAAGAAAAAGGGAAGTAAAGGGGGGAGAGGGGAAAAAGATAGATGGTAGTAAAGGCGGGAGGGGAGAATAAGAAAGGGGGGAGTAAACGGGGAGGTGATTCTCGCACAGGATCTGCAGGGTAAGGAATAAAGTGCATAGAAACAACATGTAATAATATAATAATGCAAAAAGCAGTTCACTAAATAAATCAGAATTATAGGTGCACCCAGAATTTTATATTGGGGACGTAGTAGGCATCCTGTCACACTGAAAGCTGGCGCTGGATTCCCGACAGGGGTCAGAATCCCGGAAGCTGCAATCCCGAAGGTAAGTTTTTGGGTTAGGTTTAAGGTTAGGCACTAGGGGAGGGTTAGGGTTAGACTGCGAGGGGTGGTTAGGATTAGGCTGCAGGAGGGGAAGGTTAGGGTTTGGGTTAGGCTGTGGGAAAGCTGGGTTAGGGTAAGGGTTAAATCACTTATCTGCAGGAGTCTGTGTTTCAGCCATCAGGATTCTGGCACCAGGATTTCGCGCACCGGCATTCTGTGCACCGGAATTGTGTACCCAACCCATATATTGATATGACGCAAAGGAGAAAAGTAAAGAAAACTCTTGGAGGAAGGGCAGTATATTATCTATGACATAAAAAGTACCTTTTATAAAAGATTTGAGTAAAATAAAGCTTATGCACTGTGTAACTAATGTGAACACAGTAAAATGTAAATGTTCTGATAATCAGAAAATACATAAATCTGTGGTTGGACAATTCAACCAATTCAACAGAAAAGAAAAGAAGCCAAAACAAAACTAAACCACATATATTATCAATATAGTAAGATGGGAAACTGTGGGTGAGAATATTGCAAATGTCGTAGCATGGATATAGTATGAGAAAACAAAAGAAGAAAGCAAGCAAATATCTATAGCAAAAAAATAAAGTGAAAAAAAAATAAAAAAACATAAATACAAAAATTAAAATAAGCACCATGACCCAAAATGATCAATAATGTCAATAAATCTGACATCTGAGATCACAAAGGGAAAGAACAGAGAAATTATAGTGCTAGATTATACCTTATGGATGCCACATAAGGTATCATACAATAGATAGGAATCTGCAAGATCTGAGCTCTTATATGTTAAAAGATCTGCTTTCCCTTGCTGTGCCAGGCAGTGAAGCAAGGGATAAGAGTCCTAAAGAACGGCACAGTGAAAGGAAGATAAGATTGGCATTCCCTGTCCGAATTTATGCACACCAACATACCCCTGATGCAAAGCTTTGCAGAGCAGTGTGGGTTAGGTCAGCCAGATGAGAGTGCCACTAAATGGTAAAGAGGTGAGTAATAGATGTGGTACCTGTTAGATACCCGAGGTGAAGGGGTTGTGGTGCTGGGGTTGTGTGTGCTCACAAGGGTATCCCCAGAGACTGACAGACGTTTCGCCGAGGCTTGTTCACAGAAGTACTGTGTTCAGAATAATGTTGGTCTCTATGTATTATAATAACACCAATTAAATGGGCTGTAATTGACTGACAGACAAAAGCACCAATCACCCTGTACTGAGCGGCCAGCCAATAGCAGTGGAGCCTGTTATAGAAGCAAAGGAGAGACCAACTCCATATTAATGCCCATGGTTTTGGGGTGCTATTTTCAAAACCACGAGTGTAAATTTCCTAAAAGGGTTACACACTTCAGAATGTATTTCAATACAAGTTGTCAACATTATTTGTATTTTATTAAAGATGCAAAAATGAATCCACTTTCAACTTTTCATCTGTTTGCCAGCAGTTGCTATCATTTCCTATCACTAATATTTATCACAATTATTCTACAACTGTAAAAATGAGAGAGAAGATATTTCTACTGTATGTGAAGTGTGAAAACTCTGTTTTCTGATGTTTTCCCCTTTTGTTCACATTTGGTACAAAGATTCATTTTATTTAGGAGAGCCTGAAAATATGCAAGTGTATCTGCTTTTCTGTGCAATTCAATGTATAAGATAGAACACAAAACAGATGGAATTAATCTTTTTAACAAGATTCTATTAAGCTATTTCTGGAAGGAAGAGGTGGAAAAAAAAATTCTTTTTTTTTCATTTTTGTTTTCAATTCCATCATTGACAAGTTAGTGTCACAAAAAGCTTAGTTCTGCTTGGCATCACTTTGTTAATGCCCTGTTCATTAATTTAACAAACTATCAAGAGAATATGTTAAGAATGGGCAAGCATTATCTGTAGAATTTATTTTAATTAAATTTTGCAGTGCCATGATGACAGTCAGCATTTCAAAAAGGGGATTTTTTTTAAGGAGTAGGTCTAAGTAAAAATCAAGTATAAAGAGTGTAACAATGAATTCTTACATGACATTTGTGTACTAACACTTCTTTGGAAAAATGTATGAATTCAGGTGCTTGCATAAATTGTGCTGAAGTATATCGTAAGTGGCCGAATAGGAGATTCAAATCATTGACCTCAAGGTGAAATGGATGCCAGATCTTTGTTTCTGATCATTACTGTGCTGAAAGGAGATTGCCATTGAATTTTATTATGTAGGCTTAATAAAAAATAAATACATGGAAGAGGCTCAAGCTCATGTAGTTTTCTTTTAAATGATGCATAATAGAAATCTTTCAAGCACCACTCTGCCCCACACTGATTAAGGGTGACATCCCATATGAGAAACGTAAGTCAACATAATTGCACTGAATCTCACTTTTTGCAGTGCTGTAACTAAACATTACTCCAGCCAAAGCAGTTCTAAACAGCTTACCATCAATACGGCTAACCAGCTCCTCCAACATTTTCACCTTCTTCTGAATCCCTGGTTGTGCAAAGGTGTAGTTATCCTATGGAATCATAAAAATACAGTACAGTACAAGTTAGTACGGTATATGTTAATAAGACAGCTGGGTATCAATTGCAATGTAAAAAAAAATATTATGAAAAAACACTAACAATAAGGATCTAGTAGCTCATACATAATATAAAAGACATAAAATAAAAAAATAACTATAAGCTGTGTTACTTAGATTTTATCACAATCCATGAAACCTTAAAGGTATACTTAATGTACCTACAAATAATTAATTGAATTTAGGAGAAATGTATTAATATTTAAATTTATAAGTTAATCAAATGTTTCACTGAATAGGTTTATACAGCAGGGGTAAGCATTTATATTCATTTATAGATTTTAGGATTACAAAATCATACTCGAACACCTATGGTAATCAAATTTGTTTTTTCTTGTGCACATTGCAACCCAAGTTTATGAAATAGTATCTTGTGATAGGTGGCCATAGGCATGATTTGCCTCATGTACAAATACAGGGGTATACATAAGGAGCTGCTCTGACAGATGTGTCCTTATACACCTTTGCTGCAGTCGCGCTAAAACACTCCTCTTTTTTTCAGAGGATGCACCAGCAGACTGGGTTGATTAATTTGATATGTGACACTTGTGTATCTGTGTACTTCTAAGTCTCTGAATCTGTATAACAAGGGCTACAGTGTAGTGGCCGCAGCTTTTTTCATTCCAAGTTCCGTTGTGGTTCATATACAGACTCAGGTGCACCCAGATATACAAGTGTCACATATCAATTTAATTGGTGCAGTCTCCTGGTGCATCCTAGTCCCATCTCATTGCGACTTAAGGCCCCCATACATCTGCGATGGATTGGGGAAATTTTGCGACTTTGCAATGATTGTCCTAAACCATCGCAAATGTATGGGCCTCACAGACTGACGATTGCGATCAAAAAGTGATCGCAATCGGCAAAACAGATTGTCCAACATGTTGGATAAATGCGATGGATCGCGCTGGAGACTTGTAATGGATGGTGGCGATGGTGCGATTGCGTGACCGTTCCGCCGATAACACAATTATCCTAGGGCTGTCAATCAGTCCTGTGGGCGTTTCCAAGCAGAGAGAGCAGTGGCTGCTGTCCAGCACCGGGAAGCTCCTGCGCGTTGGAGAAGTGAGGTACAGGTACGTATGTTCTATTTTTAAATTAAACCCCAGTGTGTGTACATTTATTTGTTACATGTTGTGGGGTCTTCGAAGGGAACTGAGTGTGTGGTAATCATGTCGATTGCCCCATGTAATGTTCTCCAGCACTCACCCGCGGCCCGCTGCACCAAGCCTAGTACAGGCTGTTATGTACAGACAGTCACAGCGCCAGCTGCAGCCCTTGTCCCTTGAGGGGGCACTTAATCAACTGATCCCCCTTGCTGCTGTTCCGAGGAGTCGCCGATCAGTGTAATGGCCCCTCTTCCTTCTTGCCCTGCTGTCATTCTGTGCCCTTCAGGTCACGTGTGCCCTGACGATGTGATCGAGAGGCACAGTGAGTGAGGAGCGGGAGACTGTGTGTGGCGCAGACAGAAAGAAGACGCTGCTGTCATTGTGACATAATTTCTAGTAAGTGCAAGACCTTGGGGAGAGTAGATGCTGGGGGTGTAGGGTCCTGGGAGGGAGGCATCACGTATACCTGCAAACTGTGAAGGAGTCGGTAATGTAAGAGCAAAACACAGATATATCTATATATATATTGATATTTTTATCAATCTATATATATATATGTGTATATCTATATATGTGTTTATATATATATATATATATATATATATATATATATATATGTTTATATATATATATATACACACACATATATATATGTGTGTGTGTATAATATGTAGATATGCATGTGTATATATATATGTGTGTGTGTATAATATGTAGATATATATATGTATGTAAGCAATGCAGTCATGTCACATCCAGGGCTAACAAGTTTATTTAGATATATATATATATATATATATATATATATATATAAAAAGAAATAGCCGGCACTCACATGCTCCGTGAAAACGTGCCCTCCTGAATTACCAGCCCTATGGAGGGATGGAAAACACAAAATATATATAGCAAAATAGGCGGCACTCTCGCATCTTAAAAAAGTACAATAGACCCCATAAAGTAAGCTCAATGTTTCACAACACTTTACTTGGGTTCTTTCGTCCTTTCGTTGATCCTGACAAAAGAACCCAAGTAAAGTGTTCTGAAATTTTGACATTACTTTATGGGGTCTATTGTCCTTTTTTTCAGACGCAAGAGTGCCGCCTATTTTGCTATATATATATATATATATAAAAATATATATATAGAAAGTAGCAAACACAGCGGCACTTGAAGATTTGAAGAATTATTTAATGTGTTCCTCACACATATGTAACCGACGTTTCGGAGCCACATGCCCCTTTGTCAGTTACATATGTGTGAGGAACACATTAAATAATTCTTCAAATCTTCAAGTGCCGCTGTGTTTGCTACTTTCTACATCCAATTCCTGAGGGCACGGGAGTATTCTTTAGTTAGTTCAGCGGAGTGCCGGTCCTACGAGTGCATCTAAATATAAATATATATATATATAAATATATATATATATATGTTGTTTTTTTTATTTATATATATATATATATATATATATACACACACACACACACACACACACACACACACACACACACACAGTCTGTTGGTGGTTGTAGAGGCTTATCACAGTTCACTTGGCCTTAGGGAGTTTGTCAAAGTCAACATATCAGAGATGGTTTATGAAGTCATGGGTCCCTAAGCAACATTACAGTTTCAGCACACACTCCCTCAACTGCATACGGTTTGACACATACACACGTCCACCATAGCCGCACACACACACACGGCCCCCATAGCCGCACACACACACTGGCCCATACAGTACCAGCACGCACAAACATACTGCCTTATTGACAGGAACACTCCTTCCAGACAGATATCACTTTCTGATACGTACCCATTTTCGGACACTGATACAAAAACACTTACTGACAGAATGGGGTAAATTTACTAACAATCGAGATAGGTCGAGATGACCATCTCGGGGATTTTTTTTTTTTTTCTCTCTATGCAAATTTACTAATTCCAAAGTCGGGTGAGTAAGAGATTTATTGATGGCCAATCAGTGGTGGCTAACATTAGAGGCCGCTCATTGGCTGAGACCCACATGGAGGAGCCGCTCATTGGCTAAGCCCAAATGGGTTCCAGGCAATGAGCGTCGGCTAATGTTAGCCACCACTGATTGACCGGCGGCCCGGAAGTTAAGTGAACTCTTTCCCACAAGCTCATATTAGCGCAGTGTAACAGCATGCAGAAACATGTTGTTACACTGTATCCGGGCGAGGTATTGGATTTCTGAGGAGAACATCGAGGGACATAAAGGTGAGTATTTGATCTTTTTTTTACAGGTAATTAGTCCGGATACTTTACGTTTACAAGTGGACATGAACATCTGGAAACAGGTGAGTATGTGTAAGTGTGTTTATGGATGCATTAAAGCTTTATTATCACGGTGTGTTGTGTGTTTTTTTTTTAACCATTTCTTTACAGGTGAACTGCAAGTAACAGTGGGCCCTTAATGCCCCGCATGCTGGTACTTGTGGCTCTCAAAGTACCAGCATGCGGGGAAGGCTTGCTGGGACCTGTAGTTCCACTGTTAAGACAATAATGAAAATTAACAGTTTTACACTACACCTTACACTATCAACCCGCTACCCAGGGTTGGCGGGGATAGCCCCTGGCTATCAGCCTAGGCCAGGGGTGCCCTGGAGAGGGTGACCCCTTTATTGGGGGGGTCCCCAACTACCCAGGGATCCATGGCCTGGCTGACTAACGGTCAGGGCTGATGCTGCGGCTGGGGGGCACGGTGAAAGGGCACCCCTGGCTGTGGCATCAGTCCCCCGTTAGAAAGGGTCCAGGGCTGGTTTTAAATATACGGGGGACCTGACATACATTTTTTTCACCGTATATTTAAAGCCAGCTCTGTCTCTGCTGCCTGTTGATGGTTGTTAATTTACAGTGGAACCCTACACATTTTTTACCCTGTAAATTAAGAACCAGGACAGTCTGGCAAGCCCGAGGCTGGTTAGTGTTTTGGGGGGGAGACCTCACGTAATTTTTTGGAAAAAAAAAATATTTTTTAAAAGTCTTAACACACAAGCAGCAAGCACATTTCTCACTTATATGTGCAGCCTGCTAGCTGGGGAGAGATTTGCAGAGATAAAACACTGCAATCTTGGATGACTAATCTCCTGCAAAACGAGGACATTGGGAGAGATATCTCCAGCTTCACCATCGGCAAACTCATTTAGCCTCAAATCGCCTGTTGGTAAATTTGGTAAAATAAAAGGGATTAAATCACCCCAATTTTGGGAAGTTCCAGCAAGGTAAATTGTTTTGCAACAGCGGGACCATCTTGAATCATAATAAATTTACCCCAAAGACTGACACACACACACATAGTTGTTGACATAAGCCCGTATTCAATTTGAGATGAAAAGTCTGTATCCGCGATACTGTTCCACTGATGACGAAAGTTTTGTCTGTTTTGAATTTACTCCGTATTCAATATGACAGACTTTCCGCCTAGGCGGATAGTCAATGCAATGTAATAGGTGGAAAAGTTTCGCCTATGAATAGGAGGTGGGAAAAAGTACAGAATTGGGGTTTTGGGCTGCAAAGTTGAAATAACCCCCGTGCAGCCTTAAGCCAGTCCCCCAAAGGTAAACTGTGTCAAAATTGTTTTCCAAAAACACTTAACACCCCAAAAAAAGATTTTGAATTTGGGGGCCTCCAAAAAAAATTTGGGTGGACTAAGTTAAAAACAAATGACCGTGACTCTGGGGGGATCCCTAAAGTATGGCCCAAGTGTTTTTTTCATTGCAGGAGCTTGCGGAAGGTGGGTTTTTCACAATTTTTTCTACATTACTTTTGCAAATTTTAAATATGCTGGCCCCCATTTTCAAGTACCCCAAATTTGCTGGAATAAGTAATTTTATGCCAAAAAACCTCTTGAATACTATTCTGCATCACGTATAGAAAAACGCTATTTAGCAGCTACTGATTCAATTTAAAAACACCAAATACCTTCAGCAAGCCAAATCGGGGGGTAACCATAGCTATCCCCCATGGCAGAGCATCTTTTGGCCGGTGTCAGGCTGTTTTCCCCAAATCTGACAGTATTTTCCGGCTGTTCAAGTCTCGGCAGGTTGAGTTTTTCGGGTACTTTCATGAATATACTGTAAAGCGGGCATGCGCGCAATTCTTTTCCACCTATAAAACACGCGATGTAGGCGAAAAGTATTGGAGGCGGAAAAGTAACGCGGCTCCGCTCTACTTGAATACGGCTCATAGACAGCACTTACTAACAGACACTCGTACCTACACAGACAGCTTGCAGACACAAACACACTTAACTCACAGGGTAGTGTGTAGATTTGGATGGCAGACAGGACCCTGACCAGTCATGACGATCTCCAACAAGAACTGCTTTGTCTGTTTTGCCGGGATGTACTAATGGAGAAATGTAGTAAAAATCCACATTTCCATATGTAGTAAGCCCCGGCTGCACTTTTATCTGTGCAGAGGCTAACGGCAGAAAAACCTAGGGTTACCCTATAGAAGCCTATGGCCTTCTTACCACACCCAGCACCCGACGGTTTGCCGACGCCTTGCCACCCCGCGCTGACCCCCATTCACCTGCTCTCCATGGTCGCCGGGCCGTCCTCATCCTGGGTCGTACGCCTCCTCCTCCAAATCTTCTTCCACGTGCAGAGAGGAGGAGGAGGAGGAGCCAGGGCCTTCCTGTACAGGAGACCAGCAGGAAGCTCCCGGGCCTCGGAGGGGGCGGGTTCCTATGGAGACCCCGTCACCCAGCATGGGGTGTTTTACAAAGGTCAGCTCTTATCGTAACAGCTGTCTTTTGCAATACTAATTGCATATGTTAGTACATATGTGATTAGTAACATTGCAGTGCCTGGCGGGATGGTCACCCCAACATTAGTACATCCCGGCCTAAGAGAGGCCCTTTGTGGTGGAGGGTCTTCAGGGTGTATGAGCCAGAAGCCCCTATGGCGTCGTTCAGTGCATGACGCTAGGGGTGTAGGAAGGGAACCAATTGTATTACACTCTGCCGCTTAGTGCATATTAGAAATGCGGACAAGGCCACATTTTCCGGGATAGATTGCATTTTTCCCAATGATGCATCTCGTCCACTAACACAGATACTGCTTCCTGACACATACACCCCTTACTGACACAAACACACACACTTATTAAACACAGACATCACTTAGTAACATACAAAGTTAACTATACCAACACCTCTTATTGACACAAAGACACTTCCAGACACAAATACAGCTTACTGACACAAACACCACCTACTGGCACAGGCACACTTACCTACACAGACACTACTTACTGACATCAACACCCCTCACTGACAGATATAACTTACTAATAAAGACACTTACTGACAAACACACCTATTGCCTCAGATACCAAATAGTGAAGAATCCCCTTACTGACAGCTTTTATTAGACAGTACTTACATACTCTCCGACACCCCTTATTGACACCGGTACAACTTACTGACACACACACTGTCAAAGACTTTTGAATTTATTATGCATGCACACAGCACAAGAAGAGACACAACCTTCCCAGTTGCCTTGTGGTAATACCGTCCCTGCACAGAGCTGTTCTGCCAGAGAGCCAATAACACTTTGAAGTGCAATACATGCAGCTCAATTATAACTGTGAGCAGTGTTAGGTGTATACTTGTATGTGGCTGTAGGGGTGGAAGCCTTTTTTGCATAAATACAGTAGATGTGGTGTTCAACAGTTCAACCTTCTATACAGTATATACCACTTAAAAATCAATTAAACTTTTTCAACACTACCCACTGTTCCCACAGTCACCATTATAGACCTCTGTCCAGTCATCTGTTATTGTTTTTTCATTATGGAGCCATGTTAACATTCGTGAGGAGTACATTTAACTGGGATTCAAAGTCCTGTAATTTTTCGTGTGTTTCAGAGGCACGGTTATCATTTGTGGATATATGTCCGAAAACAACCCTTTACAGTTGCTAACCTTCAACATAACATTTACCCTGAATGTATCATGGAAGAACCGCAATAGGCATCTGATGCGAGTCCAACATTTCTGCAGGTGGCCATACAGGGCCGGCGTAGGCTTTGCTGTGCCCAGTGCCGTCCTGTGTTGCCGCCCCTTCCCTCCTCCGCTCCCTCCCCTGAGCTTACATATTCAGAATAGCGCCGGGAGGGAGGGTGGCCGTTTCTTGCGCTTGCCGGATATAGTGGTGCTCCGGCCGACGGCCCGGCTTGCCCATGCCTAGAGCCGCTCCTGTAGCCACATCTCCTATAGGTTTGTATGGGGGATGTGGCTGCATGTGGGGAGGTTTGTAGGGGGGATGCAATGGTGCTGAATGTACCAACATCCGGAATGCAATGGGGACATTGGCTCCCACAGCTAATGGCATTTGAAGATGCCATTAGTCGCTGAAGCCTATGGCCTACACTGTGCATCATCAGGGCTGCCAAGAGAAATCCAGGGCCCTGGTATAGCCATTTCCCAGGTCGCACTCCCCCCTGGAGGGGGTTTGGCCACAGCATGTTAGGGGCTCTGGCAGATATTTTTGAGTTGCTGAACTGTGAGCCGAATCTGTGGTAACCATACGCAGAGCATGAGACATGACAGGATTTTATTGGGCACAGTGCATGGCAGTCGGATACTATAGTCTGCAGTGCATCTCAGTTCTCATGGGTCAGCGCATCCCCCAGAACCCTGACATTTTCTATTAACGTATATATAAATTGAGTAGGATGTCACCATTGTAAAATACAAACAAAGAGACATTACAGCGTTACAACATTTCAAAGTGACAGCGCTTTATTGGACCTTTGTCCGAAAAAGCATTACGAATGTAATTTCAGAGTGCTGATATCCTACTTCATATATCTGTTACATCAGCAAGACAGCACACAATAAACAGAGTGTTGGACCTTGCATATGTAACTATCAACATATATCTGTATATATATATGTGTGTCTATATCTCTCTCTCTATCTCTCTCGCTCTCTCTCTCTCTATATATATATATATATATATATATATTATATACACACACACATGGATATATAGATTTATACACACACGGATATCTATTCATCCATCCATATATATATATATATATATATATATATATATATATATATATATATATCTATATCTATCTATATTTTTTACATATGATATACCTAATATAAAAATATACACTAATGGTGATGGATGCATATTTAGAAATCACATATAATTGATAGATTACAATTTACAGCAGCTGGTAGCAGTTGCAGCAAAGCACTACAGTGTCATAGACAACCAATTCGCCGACTCACAGCAGTCACTGGTAAACTCAGCTCTTCTCTCAGGTACTTCCAAGCTCTCACACGCTGTTATTCTGAGTCCAACTCATTCAGTGTCTGCTACAGGACACAAACAACGCACCCAGACAGCCTTTGTGTAATCCCTCCCACTCCCCGGCCTGAGGCTGAAAGTGGTGCCTGTTTCCTGTTAATGATAGAGAGCCTGGCGAGATGATAACGTCATCAGCTAGCGAGGCTCTCTCTCAACAATAGCATTTGCTCCGCAGCGGCTTGCCTGCAGCCTGCAAAAATTGAAACTGGCAGAGACGGTACCGTGACAGATAATCCCCTCACCCCCACACGCAAACTGGCGGCCGTTTTATGAATAGATGAACGTTAAAAAAATTTTGGGAAAAAAAACTCATGTGCTGTGGGCAGCCCACCACTGGCCACCTGTCATGCCCCAGCCCGGGTAATCTGTACCTGCTACCCCACCCTCTCTCCCGGCCCCTGCACATCCTTACCTGCCAGAAGTTTCCTCCAGTACCCTCCCTACCAATGGCAGCCGTGCTTGTGCAGTCAGCGGGAATGCGCATATGCAGCATGTCCGCCTGAACTCCGGCAACATCGCAGGGCCTTGTTCTTTTCAGAGCACCTGTCTATGCATATGCCGCGTGATACTATGCAGTCATATAATTGCATTTTGCAATGTGATCATGGCCGCTAATGTCATGGGCAGATGGCATAGCAAATGCAATCAATAATAAACGTGTCAACTAATGTTAAACACTTATTAAGCTGTAGTTGCCACTGCCACTTCATAGTGGAACAAATGGGTAGTATCTGATATTTCCAATATTCCCTAAATGTTATTATTGTTTGAATTTCAATCTACCTACATAACATTTCAATAAATGGTATTATGAACTCCAACACCACACAAAGGGCCTGATTCCGAGCCGAACGTTCTGACCAGAGCGCTCGCTCTGAATCAGGGCCGGCCTACCTAAAATTGGAGCGGCCTCCTGGCCGCTCGCATAGCTGTGGGTGACTATCCACAGCTTATGCGAGCAACCAAAAAGATGGTCGCGATGGTCAAGACCATCGCGACCATCGGCCTTGCGACGAGACCCTTGCGGTAGGGTCTCGTCTGCCGCAAGGCCGGAGTGCTTTTGCCTCTATCAGAGCCACACTCACTCCCACTGACATCACTAGTGATGTCAGTGGGGCCGGACCCAGACGCCCCCTTTGGTGCCAGACCCATAACGACGGCTTCCCCGCCGTTATTCGGGTCTCACACATGCGCACGACGGAGGCGCCTCCATCGTGCGCATGCGCATTTCAGTAACATCGACCCGCTTGCGAGCATACAGCGCTCACTAGCGGGTCTGATTGAGACCCACAGCTTGGTGACATTGAAATAATTGTAATTATTAAGACTGCACTGCAAAACTATTTTCGGTGCCTATTTATAAAGGGAAAAGCAAAATGGTTTGTTAATTTTCACTATATACTGCATAAGTTTGATGCAATATATATCTTCGTAAAGTTGCAATTCATGTATACTTACCTTTCTGGCAATGCAATCTGGAAAGCAGCATTTCTGCAACGCACCATGGCACAATTGGTGAAATCCAACATGTAGAATGTTCAACATGTTGGTTTTCAAAGATAGACCAAACATGATTAAAAAATGTTTGTGACATACACATTTGGAAAATCTAACATATTACATTTAACCGATCTTGCATGGGATAGTGGATCATCCATGTACGGTGGTTGCCATTCAGAAACAGTGCAACGACATTTCCAATCCAATTGCCAAATGGGACACCTGATGTGTGGGGGCCTTTAGGCACTAGGGGGAGGATTACGCACTTTTATCCAGTGAGGAGAAAGGGGTAGGGACTGGGTGAGACTATGGATAGTGTCCAATCGGTATCCTAATTTATGTGGGGATGGCAGCGTTGGTATTGTAACCCTCGGGATAACGAACGGCACCAACCTGTCCAACCCCATTCAATTTGACCATTCTTGATACATTTGTTTTATGTTTTTAATTTTTATTGGGCCATCTTACAAATGAATTTTTAGTGTTTTTGTTCAGTTTGGGATTTGGATTCTTCTTCGTCTTGTGGTTTTGTGGGTGGTTTTGGAAAGTCACTCTGAAGTGTTTTTATTGATTTTTATATTTAATTAAAATAAAGAAAAAATTAAAGGGACATATAGCTTTGACAACAGCTAGAATTATGTAATTTTACAGATTAAATAAATACAACCAGTAGGTTAAATTTAACTGTGTGAAGCAAGAAGATCCGAACAAGGGGTTAGGTTTATTTGAAACTCCTAAGCAGATCATAATTGTGACTGGGAACTGTCTTCACTTTGTAATTTGGGGGGGTTTGTTTTTCCAGATATCCTAACAGCACATCTTCAAGCATCATGTATGTAATATCACACACACGGACAGGGCCTTATAAACGAGCCCCTCCCTGCAATGTTGTTAGACTGAACTGACTGCATCAGTGGTGTATTGACTCCTTTCCCATCCAACACTGGCAGTCTACTTACAGGCAGCGCCTTTGGTTCGTTCGGGGAGTAGTCAGGAAGATGATGGCTGAAATAGCGGCCGCCGACTTCCCAAATATCAGATCCCGGCATGGGACTAATCCTAGGGGTTAAAATCCTGACGCCTGTCATTATCCAAGCATCGAAATACCAACGCCCGGCATACCGAAGGAAGGTAATTAGCCCGTCGGGACCTGAATAGGTTTAGGACTGCTCTCTGTTGTGAGCCTTGACAGTGTAGTAAATTATATTTCCATGCCATTACGTGCATAAGGGTTTTTTAAAACTTTTTCTAAATTGTTGATTGTTAAACCATGCGCAAGCCTTAACTCTGGTAGTGCTAAATTAAAAACATGTATATTTACTTTACAGGCTGCAACATGTCTACTGATGTAAACAAAGAATTTACCATCAATTTTATTGAACAGTTTCGACAACATCCCTGCCTTTGGAAGTGCACTTCACCAGAATATAGAAACAGGCTAAAAAGGGCACAGGCTCTTCAGTCCCTTGTGGTTTACTGTAAACAAACCTGCCCTGAGGCGGATCTTGATTTTGTACAGAAAAAGATAAGCAATTTGAGAACAGTTTACAAAAAAGAGCTGAATAAAATTGAGGCTTCCCAAAAATCGGGCACTGGCACAGACCAGATCTACACACCAAAGCTCTGGAACTTTCATTTGTTTAAATTTACCCATGACCATAAAGCGGCAAGAAGCTCGAGGAGTTCCTACATTGAGGGGGAAACACCCGAAGACGTTGATTTTTCAGGGCTGGTAAGTTCAAAACACAACACTACGGTTTTTGGACAAACACATTGACCAAATTTAATTTTATTTGGGATAACCAAAATTCAAGACAGCAGTCAAACAAACATAGACTTTACATTCACAGACTTTACTATATATTACTTACACCATTTCATTTTGCCACTGTACAGCACCAACTCCATTAAAATAGTTCACATAGTTATCACGGTTTACTTTGCTTCGTTCACTGCCTTTTTTGGGTGCTAGAGCTTCCAGTGATGTCCATCTCAAAACTTCCTCTGCTGGATCCACACAGTATGTCATTTCATTATGTGATCCTCGTCTTCCAGAATAATTTTGTGCATACAAATAATTATGGAAGACACAGCATGCCATTGCAATAGATTCAATTTTGGAAACCTGTAAATTTATGCAAGAATGGAAAATACGAAAGCGTTTGCTCAGAATGCCAAATGTATTTTCCACAACTCTCCTTGCCCGTGATAACCTATAATTAAATATTCTACGCTCTGTGTTTAATACTCTTTGAAGAAATGGCTTGAGGACATTTTCATGCAGGGCAAAAGCCTCATCGGCCACAAATGCAAAATTAAGGGCCCCTTTGTTTTCTGCTGGACTCGGCAGGTTTAGGGTCATATTTTTCAGCTTGTTGTGGAACACAGTCTGCTCCAAAGCTCCACCATCGGACACCCTTCCATTTTTGCCAATGACCACATATAGAAATCGGTACTTTGCATCTACTATAGCCATTAATATGATGCTGTAAAAACCTTTATAATTAAAGTAGTAGGAGCCAGTATTGGGAGGTTGCATAATGCGCACATGTTTGCCGTCTATTGCTCCTCCACAATTTGGGAAGTTCCACCGCTCTTCAAATTCATGTGCTACAGCTTTCCATTCATCGACTGTAGTTGGTAGCTGTGAATAAATATTAAAATGAAATTTAGAAAGCAAAATAATACATACACATGCGAAGGAGTATTGATTTGTAATTATATTTTATCTTGTGTGTTTTTGAAGCCACCACCTTGCACTGAAGATGCAGACCCAGACGTATCTACCATACCCATTCCTGAATATGGGCCAACACAAGATACAACAATGACACAAGGAGAAAATGTCACACCTTCGCAATCAAGAACATCTGCCCATCAAGTGGAACAATTTCATGAAAGAAGAGCCAAAAAAAGGATGCAAGAAGCAGGAGACAGCGCAGAGGCCATGACTAAGCAGGTTATGGCCTGTGCAAAAAGTGTTTTAGAGAGAAAGTGGGATTCCTGGGATGGGGAAGCAATAAATATTGCAGGTAAACTACGGAATTTAGAATTAAACACAAGAATACAAACAGAAAGAATAATTCATGAGGCTCTATACAAGGCACAATTGGGCGAAATAGACACAATTTTATGCTCACAGTTGAACCACAGGCCTCCTATACAGTCTCAACGATACACATATCCTATGCCACCACAACTAGGTACATACCGCCCACCAAACCCAACATTTATCCAAGCCAACAGTAATGTTCAACCACATTACCATATACGCTCCACCTCTCCTGAACCATCAAGCAGTCACAGTTTGATGCATTTTGGAGATAGTACAATACTGGATCATGAGCAGCTTTAAAAGTTGCCAGTGGTTTTTCACATTTAGCAATCATTACTTTATATGCAGAGTGTTGATATTTTTTGGACAACCCTTTTTACAGAATATTTTGGATGATAGACATTAGTCTGGGTACCCACCTATAGATATATGTGTCCAATTATTTTAGTGTTAAGGATTATATGGGAAATTATGACAGAAATAACCCAGAGATATTTACTTCCAAACAGTGGAAATTGTGTCAAATTTTCCATTCCACCACACAGATTGGACATATATATCTATAGGTGTGTACGCAGCCTTACGCACATGTTGACACTCCTGTGGCATTATTAAGTTTATTATTAATAATTTTTAAAGGAAAATGCTGACAAAAAACATGGACACACTCTATAATTTGACTCATACAAGAAACAAAATGAAAAAAAAAAAATACCAGATAACTTAACCTCGCTAAAGGAAACAAACATACTTTGTTAAGGAATGCATTGAACTTGTGTCAATTTGTGGGCTAAGTAAAATTTGAAGGACCCCAGGTGCAGGATTATTTCCACTACTTTCTATGGTTTTGTTTAAATTTTAACATTGTTCTAAAATTACTTAGGGAATGCCATGGTAAAATTAGCAAAAACCATGTAATTTTGCACATTGTGACAAACTTTGTTTGCATTTTGACATTTACAAAATTTTAAACTATGCACTGTGTTGAAATTGTTTAATGGCATAATTTGGGGGAAAAAAAAAATGTAGAGCCATAAACTCCCACACCATTATTGGGTTTGTTTTTTTAGGCTTACACAACATGTGTGGAATAGGCAATTGTGGATTTATAGTGTAATGTTAAGAAACATTTCCCTCATTTAATACTGTGCAGACCATGGACATTATTTGCAACTGACTTTCAATAGTATTTTGGGTGTTAAAGTAAATGTCCAGGGCCACAGTTGTGCTAAATTTTGTTTCCTGAATACAATATGTTTGACACCCTCATCATGTGTGGAGGAGCCAATTGTTGTTTTTTGGTGACATGTTTAAAAACATTTCCGTCACTTAATACTATGTAGAGTTTTTACATTGTTTCCATGAACCTTTCTATAGTATTTATGGTATTAACGGTAACGTGGGGGCCACAGTCCTGTACCCTTATTGTGACTGAATAGGATTTTTTACACTCACAAAAGATGTGTGAAATAGGCAATTTATTTTTTTTGGTGTAATGTTAAGAAAAATTTACAACATTTCATAATTATATTACAGTTAATGTCAAGGGCCACAGTTGTGCCCCATTAATCTGGCTGAATACAATATTTTTGAGACCCACAACATGTGTTCAGGAGCCAAATGTTTTTTTATTATGTTGCTAAAACATTTTCCTTGTTTAGGGGCCTATGTATGAAAGCTGTGAGAGTGATAAAATTGTGCCAGATAAAGTGCAAGCCAATCAGCTCCTATCTTTTTAAAAACACACTGTTCAAAATTAAAATTGGAAGCTGATTAGTTAGTACTTTATCTTTCATAATTTTAGCACTCTAACAGCTTTGATACATAGGCCCCATCATCACTCCACTTCTTCAATACTATGTAGAGTATTGTTGATTAATAGAAATATAATGTATTATTCCTTATGTTAATAAAAAAACATTGTTTGACCAAAAAAAATTGTGTTTTAGTTTCATACCTTTAAATACTCCCGTTCAAGCACTTCAATTATGGCATCACAAGTTTCTGGAATGAGACGACCAAGGGCTTGGGCAGAAATACCAGTGCAAAATTTCAGGTCCTCCAACGATCTTCCAGTGGCAAGGAAACGCAATGTGGCAACTAGTCTTTGCTCAGCAGGAATGGCCCTCCGGAATTTTGTGTCCTGCCTTTTAATATAGGGAGTGACCTTCAGCAATAGCTCCTGAAAGGTGCTATCATTCATCCTGAGGAAGTTCCTGTAGTCCTCAGGATTATTCACCCTTATTTCATGCAGCAATGGCATGTGGGACAGATTCTCTCTCCTCTGCAGCCAATCCTTTGTCCAGCAGGAGCGTTTGCGTAATTTCCTCTTTCGAAGATTAATGGTACACATTGCAGATACCATGGTAAGTGCAAATGCAGCATTGTGCATATCTTCAATCATATGCATGATTGAAATAATTTAGTTAAATGTTTGAAAAATGCAGTGTGCAGCTAACAGATACAATCCAAGCATAACAACACAGTAGACAATACTGCCACATCAGGCTTCACATCAACTCCCTTTTATAGCTGGAGCTTAGGACAGCCCTTTATGTAAATTCGAGACATGACAATTGTAAATTGAGATTACAATTAGGTGATGTATGGGCACTTCCACGATTTTAAGATGCAATCTGAAGATCTAGAAAATCTGAAAATCACTGGAAAATAGCTGTATTGTATGGGCGCAGATTGCTGGATTGGCCAATCGTGCAATCGAGGGAAAAATTGCAAAATTGCCCAATCTTTGGATTCAGATTGCTGATGTATGGGGGCCTTTAGATGCATTTTTGGCAAAAATAGATGCCTAGCAGAATCTCATGGGAGCAGGTGCGCCTAGAGGGGCTGTTTGGCGCGACTGCAGCAAAGACGAGTGATGACACATCTATATGTATGCACTATAGAACAGCCTAATACAGTGCTCGAAGTGTGCCGGTATACAACGGTATGATATACCGTCACTTCCTCCGAGCACTGATCCCTGTTGTGCCACCCGCATCCCGCCGAAGATGTTTGTTCTTGCAATAGATTGCAAGAACAAACTGGTTGCCATAGAAATACAGCGCACATTGCCGCCGTCATTTCTAATCTGGGGCTGTCCGCGAGTTAATTGGAGCTTGTGGACCCGGCAGCCAATCAGAAGCGGCCACTCCTGATTGGCTACGGGTCTGTGAGCGCCAATTAGCTTGCAGACAGCACCAGATTAGAAATGACGGCGGCGCTGTGCGCTGTACTGTGCACTAGCGCATGGAGGGGGGGATTTCTAAAACCCCCACCCTGACCAACCAATTTTTTTTTTCTTCAGAGATGGAGACAGCCTTGTCTCCATCTCTGCGTCATCCATGATCAGCGGCGCGGCGCTGCCCAGCCCCGGCGAATTCAGATGTCAGTGCTTCCGCGTCAGGTGGCTTTCATACCACCTGACGAGGAAGCGCTGACAGCTGAATCAGCAGTGGACGGGCAGTGCGCCATGCTCACAGCCCTAGACAGAGGGAGGCACTGCCGGAGCCGGGCTCCACCTCCCGGCTCATGGACGGCGGCGGGCACAGGAGCGGGGATTCAGGTAAGTGTTTTTTATTTTATTTTTTTGTTTGTTTGTTTGTGTATATGTAAGGGGCACTGCTGGGGGGAGGCACTACTGGAGGGCACTATATTGGGGGAACTGCAAGGGGGGACCACTGCTGGGGGGAGGCACTGCTTGGGGCACTGGCACTGCTGGGGGAGCCAATATTGGGGGCACTGGCACTGCCGGGGGGGGCACTAAATAAGGGGCACTGCATACAGGGACTACTACTGGGGGCACCATATAAGTGGCACTGTATATTGGGGACCACTACTGGGGGCTCTGTCACTGCTGGGGGGAGGCACTGCTGGGGGCACTGGCACTGCTGGGGGAGCCAATATTGGGAGCACTGGCACTGCCGGGGGGGCACTGCATACAGGGACTACTACTGGGGGCACAATATAAGTGGCACTGTATATTGGGGACCACTACTGGGGGCTCTGGCACTGCTGGGGGGGCACAATATAAGGGGCACTGCATAGGGGAGGACTACTACTAGGGACACTATATAAAGGGCACCACTGGGGGCACTGCATATGGGGCACTACTACTGGGGGCACTGGCACTGCTGGGGGGGCACTGCATAGGGTGGACCACCACTTAGGGCACTGCATAGGGGAGATTACGTCTGGGGGCCCTATATAAGTGGCACTACATAGGGAGGACTACTACTGGGGGCAGTATATAAGGGGCACTGCATAGGGGGACCACCACTTAGGGCACTGCATAGGAGGGTCTACTACTAGGGGCATTATATAAGAGGCACTACATAGGGAGGACTACTACTGGGGGCAGTATATAAGGGGCACTGCATAGGGGGACTACTACTGGGGGCACTACATAGGTAGGACTACTACTGGGGGCCTCTGTCATGCGCACCTACTTGTATATATGTGTGCGTGTAGACTTATATAATGGAAACCCCTCCCTGAGAATCCTGCATTTGCCCCTGCTGTGCGCAACCAGTTTGTTCTCGTTTGGCAGCAGTAATGTGCTGCACACGTCTCTCCTCATTCTGGAGCCGGTCATCTATAAGCAGCAGTGCCCCGGTGACCGCACCTTCATGCGGCCTGATACTGCGCTGATACTGGTAAGTGCTAATCAGTGCTCTGTGGTAAGCTCTGATCTAAGTACTTACCAGTGATGTTTGTAGAACCCTGTGACATCCGCTCACTGCTTTCCTTATTATATAATAAATATATTAACAACGTACACATTTGTTCATTTCTGTGCCTATGCCCTAACATACATTATACCTAATATAATATTGTGGCAAGGCAAGATGTGTAAGAGGCACTACTACTGCATGACATAATATATTATAAGGGGCACTTCTGTGTGGTACACTACATTGATGAAGAGGAGGCGTGCCTTAAGATCACACCCCTATTGGGTGGCCACGTCCCCTTTTTCCGCCATGCAAGCACCTTCAGCACGTACATATGTACAATCCAAAATTTTCCATACCCCCACTTCAAAATTCCCACTTCGACCAGTGGCCTAATAAATAATTATTAGGGATTTCATAAAATGTTCTAGACCTCCCATAAGCCTTAGACATTTTGCTAGTGTAAAATTAATCTCAGATGCTTTTATAACACCCCTCCTACCAGCTGTGAGAGGTAGAAGTGTTTATTCCAACTTTTTACAAACTTGTGTAAAAACAATGAAAAATTACTCTGAAGACATTTCTCTGTTCCCCAAAATGCTGTAAAGACCTTAATTTGCTGAAAAACACTTGATTGCTATAATTTTTCAACCATGCAAAAAAAAAAAAGTGCAAAAAAAAAAAATCAGCCTTTTGACACCTTTAAAAAACCTCCCATACTGTCCTTATGGTCACTAACAGCCTTCTATATGGCCCTGCTATCTCAGTTGCCTCTTTTTTGGGGTCCAGGGGGGTTTCTCCATTTTTAAATGCCCTTCTCCCAGGTCACAAGTAGAAAAGTTGTGGAACCTCTTCCACGACTACCGCTAATTGGATCTCACATTTCTCAGGTGCTGCATTTGTCAATGTATGTGAGTTTCATGACACAAAACTTGCATCCAATTAGATTGAGCTATTTGACTTTTGTTTAAATAAACATATAGTTATAACTTACAGTGTAATAAAGTAACATTACATATTACTCATACCATTTAGACATGTTGCAGAGCAGAATATGTCAATACGCATAAATCCTAAACTGCATGTGGATCAAGAGGACTTTATATCCAAAATAATGACAATATGAGTGCCTTTGATATTTCTTTTGTGCCATACTCACAGACTTAAATTAATTGTGTCATAAAAGGGGAAGAGACGGGCAATAGTAAGAAAAATTACTATATAATTTCCCATAATTTGACAAAATAATGCCATTAGAAATATAAATTTGATTTAAATAAGTTAATCTATTACCATCCTGTCAATATTGCAGTACAGGATGTGTACATCCTGTACTGCAATATGTACAGGATGGTAAAAGATTAACTTATTTAAAACAAATTTATATTTCTAATGGTATTATTTTGTCAAATTATATAGTAATAGCCCCAACAGTATGACATAACATCAGTATCCATCTTTGTCTTAACGTTTCAATAATTCACATTTTTACATCAAATAAAGACAATCACACAAATGAACAGACCGTATTGAACATTTACAAGCTCCTTAACAATGCTTTGGATGCTGCAGGGAACAAAAAACAGATCAATGTTCAGCTCTAATAATTATAAAGGCTGTGAAACCGCAAAAAAAGAAGACATGAATTGGACTGCCTTTATTATGCCATTACAAAGGAGACTGGTATATTATAGGGTCAAGAATCAACCAGAGCAGTAAACATTGACTAGTGCACTCCATTTAAAAAGTAAAGTATGAAAGATCATTATAAAGATGTCGCTGTATAGCACTTAACCCCGTATCTGTTGAAAACATTTCTCATAAATCAATGATTATTTTAAACCAGAAACTTTTCACAATCTACCTTGAAATGTTATTATACTATACATTAACCTGATGGCCTCATTGAATGCCAGTGACTGAGATGTTCATTGTGGAGTGTCTGTATTTTTGCTTGCTTCCTGACTTCTGGGCATAAAGGAAATATAATACTCCTAGCTGTTATGAACAGTTATATTAATGGCTATGTTTAAGTATTCAACAAAAAAAATAAAAATACAACATTATCAGCTTCTACTTTATCTCAATTCATTACAACAGAAGTAATTGAAACTTTAGGGCATATTAATCACAGACCACATTTTTAATGTGAATGTAATAAACATTTATTGCGTAAATTCCCATTGTGAAAACAATGCAAAATGACCATTATAATTTTGCTGGGAGACGGACTCCGATCAGAGCCCGTCCTGGCAAAGAGCTTGGAAACAGTGAAAGAGTGTGATAGCTTATAACTCTGCTTCAAGGTTTGGGTCCTCGGCACACACCGCACATGGGCAGCCATTAAAAACACATACAATAAAGTAGTCCCTAGGCTACTATAGACGGAATGGGATTCCCGTCAGCAGCAGGCCGACATCAGCAGAGTTCCGAGCAGCGGAAGCCCGACAGTGCTGGAAATCCCGATCGTGGATAGGTGAGTATCTACTAACCTAACCCCCCTAACCCTCCTTAGGGGTGCCTAACCCTAACTTACCCCCCAAGTGCCTAACCCTAATCCCCCCTCTAAGTGCCTAACCCTAACCAGCCCCTTCCCCGCTGCCTAAACCTAAGTCCCCCCCAGGGGTGCCTAACCCTAACCCTCCCTCCTCCTAGCCTAACCCTAACCCTCCCGGGGGGGTGCCTAACCCTAAGTCCCCCCCGGGAGCCCTAAACCTAACCCTCCCCCCCGCGGCTGTCCGCTCGCGGCGCCCGGCATCACTACGATCGGGATGCCGGGGCGCTGGAGAAATGCAGGCGTCTACATCTAGATGCCCGGCATTTCACCCTTGCCGGAATATGACAGTCGGGATGCCGGCTGTCGGTATTTAGGCAGTCGGCTTCCCGATTGCTTCCCCTATAGACTAACGCCATTTTGAGATGGCGTTAGCTCCCGTGACCAAGCTGAGGAATGCTTTACATTCAGGAACTTGGTAAATCTATCTGCATACTAGCCCCCATTGAAACCTTCGCAGGGCCTCTTTAGTGGACATTGCGATGCGTACCTGTCACATGAACCATAAACAGTGCACACCACACCACCCCTAAATTAATAACTTCTTACTTGTTGATGTGTGAGTTGGTTTATTTCAGCCAGCAATGCAAAGCAGGACTTATTTGCATGTGAGACCTGGGGGAGTGCATGGAACCAGAGCCCACCTTGGACTTCAAAAAGCTTACTGTGGTGGTGTCGAGCTGTTGAGCCTGGGACTACACACTGATTTCTAGCACCAGCCCACCACAGTATCATTTCTTGGTGAGAAGGCTTTATCTTTGGAGACCACACTCCCATGTCTGTATATTATCAATTTTAATGTTTTTTATGTTTTGTGTAATAAAATACGGAATTTTATTCCCATTGATTTGTGGGTAATTTCAGCTGAAGTAGGACACTAACTAGCACCAATCCTATAACATGCTGTACCTTTTTTCTTTTCTATTTTGAAGTTGGATGTTACTTCTTTTTAGTGCTATAGGAGGCTGCCAGTTAACTTTGCGCAATTAGGGGTATTATCAATCTCCCTTTTTTGATTAGGGGTATTATCATCTCCCTTTTTTGACTATAATTTTATATATAAAAAAAAACTAAGAAATCACATGTACATAAGTATTCACAACATTTGCTCAATACTTTGTTGATGCACCTTTGGCAGCAATTGCAGCCTCAAGTCTTTTTGAATATGATGCCACAAGCTTGGCACACCTATCTTTGGGCAGTTTTGCCCATTCCTCTTTGCAGCACCTCTCAAGCTCCATCAGGTTGGATGGGAGCGTCGGTACACAGCCATTTTCAGATCTCTCCAGATATGTTTCAATTGGATTCAAGTCTGGGCGCTGGATGGGTCACTGAAGGACATTCACAAAGTTGTCCTGAAGCCACTCCTTTGATATCTTGGCTGTGTGCTCAGGGTCATTGTCCTGCTGAAAGATGAACCTTCGCCCCAGTCTGAGGTCAAGAGCACTCCGGAGCAGGTTTTCATCCAGGTTGTTACATTGCTGCATTCATCTTTCCCTCTATCCTGAGTAGTCTCCCAGTTCCTGCCACTGAAAAACATCCCCACAGCATGATGCTGTCACCACCATGCTTCACTGAAGGGATGGTATTGGCCTGGTGGTGAGCGTTGCCAGGTTTTCTCCAAACATAACGCCTGGCATTCATGCCAAAGAGTTCAATCTTTGTCTCTCATGGCCTGAGAGTCCTTCAGGTGCATTTTGGCAAACTCCAGGCGGGCTGCCATGTGCTTTTTACTAAGGAGTGGCTTTCCGTCTGGCCACTCTACCGTACAGGCCTGTTAGGTGGATTGCTGCAGAGATGGTTGTCCTTCAGAAAGGTTCTCCTCTCTCTACAGAGGAATGCTGTAGCTCTGACAGAGTGACCATTGGGTTATTGGTCACCTCCCTGACTAGGGCCCTTCTCTCATCGCTCAGTTTAGACGGCAGGCCAACTCTAGGAAGACTCCTGGTGGTTCCGAACTTTTGCCATTTATGGATGATAGAGGCCACTGTGCTCATTGGGACCTTCAAAGCAGCAGATATTTTTCTTTACCCATCTCCAGATTTGTGCTTCGAGACAATCCTGTCTCGGAGGTCTACAGACAATTCCTTGGTTTGTGCTCTGACGTGAACTGTCAAGTGTGGGACCTTATATAGACAGGTGTATGCCTTTCAAAATCATGTCCAATCAACTGAATTTACCACAGGTGGACTCCAATTAAGCTGTAGGAACATCTCAAGGATTGATCAGTGGAAACATGATGCACCTGAGCTCAATTTTCAGCTTCATGGCAAATCCTGTGAATACTTATGTACATGTGATTTCTTAGTGTTTTTTTTTTTTATTAAATTAGCAAAAATCTCAAAAAAAACTTTTTACAGGTTGTCATTATGGGGTATTGTGTGTAGAATTTTGAGGACACAAATTAATTTATTCAGTTTTGGAATAAGGCTGTAACTAAACAAAATGTGGAAAAAGTGAAGCATTGTGAATACTTTTCCGATGCACTGTACAAAGAGTTAGCAGCACTGTACTTCCAAATTATCCTCCTTTTCAAGGTAGGTGAATTAGTGGTTACAGAGCCATAAACTCTGAAAAGCATAGAATTTTTGGGTTATCAGCAGCAGCCATGCAATACATTTTTATATAAGACAACAGCTGAATATTTTCTTGTCACATTGTAAAGCTAAGTATTATAACACATGGGATGTGTTATACATGTAAAAATGCACCTAAGCTTTCCATTCACAATCATGCTTTGCCTGTAAAGTTGTTACATACTAAATATTAAAACAGTATATTCAGTGAAAGATTGAGTCAGCAAAATAAATGTCTATTTTTAAATAGATTTTTGGGAAAAGCACCTTTAAGTTCACTGCTAGCTACTGTTCTGTTCTCTAAAGGGAAGGGCACTCTGAAATATGAATCAAAATCTCTGTGGGGAGCGCTGTGTAGCATCTTCACATCTTGCATTCTGCACTTTACAACATACACATGTTTATTCATTAAATCCACACATTCTGATAGCTTTCATAGCAATAGGGAAAACACTGAATAAAAAAAAAAAGAAACATGTCTCCAGAGCAAACACAAAAGGAAAGATGCAGTCAGCTGAATCAAAATAGTACAACTGGCAATATATAACAAATCAAGGGGAAGACCAGATTGATTACATACAGGGGGGGGGGGGGGGGGGGGGGAGAGAGAGAGAGAGAGAGAGAGAGAGAGAGAGAGAGAGAGAGAGAGAGAGAGATATATGTAGCTATCATACTTTATTCACACATACCATTGACACCACTGAAAGATATAAAATCAATGTTATTCACTTTTATCTTTCTACCTACCTATCTATCTAGGCACATAGGCTGAGACAGTGGGGCACATCTGGGGATCATGGCTTTTGCCAAGTATCAATTTGCATTAAATGAAAACACACAAAGAGGGGAGAGTAGTAGGAGAGCAGCAGCAGCATCTGTATGGAGGAGGTAAGTGACAGCATCCAGTGGGGAGGAGAGATATGCTTTGACTTGAGGAGTGCAAGAATACAGCCTGCACAGCTGCAAGTGACAGAGTCTGTGGGGTAAATTTACTAAGATGGGAGTTCTATTTAAGAAGTGATGTTGCCCATAGCAAGCAATCAGATTCTATTTCTCATTCATCTAGCACCTTCTAGAAGATAATACCTGGAATCTGATTGGTTGTTATGGGCAACATCACTTCTTAATAGAACTCCCATCTTAGTAAATTTACCCCTGTGTGTCAGAGCACAGACAATGTATATAAGAGGGTCACACAGTGAGTGTGTACAGGCCACATTACCATTAAATCACCAGCCAGGATGCAGTTGTTATAATACATTTTACATTTCAAGGCGCAAACTCCACAAAGGGGATGTAGTTCAGATCCTGGCGGTCGAGAAGCCAGTTCTCACAATGTCGGTGCTGGAATTCTGACACCAGCATCTTGACCGCCGGCATCCAAACGGTAAGTATTGGGGTTAGGCACTAGGTCAGTGTTGGCTAACCTTGACACTCCAGCTGTTTTGGAACTATATATACCAGCATGCCCTGCCACAGTTTTAGCATGCCCTAATAGCAAAACTGTAGCAGTGCATGCTGGGTTATGTAGTTCCATAACAGCTGGAGTGTCAAGGTTAGCCAACACTGCACTAGGTGGAAAGTTAGGGTAAAACTGCAAAAGGAGGGTTAGGGTTAAACTGCGGGGGAAGATTACATTTAAACTGCAGGGGGAAGGGTTAGGCTGTGGGGAGGGAGGGTTAGGTTTAGAGGTAGGGTACTTAGTGGCAGCTGTTGGCATCCTAACCCTGTCGGGATGCCGGTGTCAGGATTCTGACTGCCGGGATCGTGAGTGCCGACATCCCATACCCAACCCCCACAAAGCAGCAGCATCAGAAACCCCTTGGTGAAGATAGAGCTTAATAGCTAGCCAGGACCAACATACACTGTACAAACCTGCCGCAGTATTTACAATTACTGTCGACTGATGCACACATCAGTGCTGCTGGGAGAGAGCCAGTAAAAAAGGGTATCTGTGACCAGCGCAAATCTCCTGGTGACACAAGCTCAGAAGCCGTCACCATGTACACCCGCCGCCACAGTCAATCACACTGAAAGCTGATCTCTACAGCAGTGCAACTGGGATACAACCGTCTCACCACAGTTCCTCACCATTAAAACAACCACTCTGCCGGAGGGCTGCCTGTCAATAAGTGGAGGCAAGACCACATGTCAAAAAATATGATATGTGCACACACACACAAGCACATATCTATCTATCTATCTATCTATATATATATATATATATATATATATATATATATCTATCTATCTCTATATATATATATATATATATATATATATATATATATATATACACATACACACATACACACACAGAGAGGGCAGGTCCGTCTATTTAGGCCCAGTTCGGGTATTTGGGCTGTTAGCCTCACAGAAGGCTAATTAGAGCTGTCAGCTGTAGGTTTGTGTTAAAAGGCTGTCAAGCCTGATTATTGCTCTCTCACACTACCCGGGGAAAAGGAGAGACTATGGAGTCTTTGTGAGAGAAAATTGCTGTTTGGAAACCAGTGAGCTGTGTCTGGTAAAACTTCTTGTGCCAGACGGCAAGACATTTATTTAGATGTTTTTTGTTTTTTTTTCAATAAAACTGGTTGAGGCCAGTTGCACCAAATTAATGGACTTCTGTGTGATCTCTCGGCTCCTGCATCCTGCCATCTACCCCAGGAGATGGTGCCTGTTCCCCTGACACTAGGGCACCTGCTTTTCAAATGCAAGACAAACTTTGTCAGTTTATCCCCAGGTGCTAATTAACCGATATCCCTTGGTGTGGTCCTGTCTCTTTAAGTCAGGAGGGGGGCATGGTGTTTAAGAGGCTACATCACAAAAGTTATTGGAGTTACCGAGCTGAAATTTGGCATGGACGGGTAGAACAGTTGCTCGATGCTGCATGCCAAATTTCAGGGCAAAAAAATAAAAAAATTAGGTTTTGGGGGTAATCTAAAGTTCCAACTGTCGTTTTTTTTCTGACACTCAGTTAGGACCACTTTTCTGCTGTTCTCTATGGGGGATTTTGGGACGGCATAAGTCAGAAAACAGGGCAAATTTAGACTAAGGGTTTGTTTTATTAGGTAGCTACTGTTCCAGGGTAGGTGTCTTTGGGGATCAGGTAAATTAGAAGTTACAGTTTTTAAACTATTACTTCACAATTGCGCCATTATACAAATAGGAAGCTTCAACTTGTTGCACAGCCTCAGTAGGTGCCTCCAGCAGGGGGGTGTAGTCAAAGTGGCTTCACTTGGGTGCACCAAGATGGCCGTCCTTTGCGGGTGGTAGCGGCGGTGGGACACGGCGGAAGAAAGCAGGCGTTAGCTGTGGCTGGGACCCAGGGAAAGTAGCGAGCGTTAGCTGGAGCGGTGCAGGCTGCAGGACCCAGGGGAGGTAGCGGGCATTAGCAGCAGACAGATGCAGGCTCGGATCAGGAAAATCTGTGATGCCTGCATCTGTGTATAAATAAAACACAAAAGCAGGGACAGGATCAGTGAGATCTGTCTGTGCTTTTGTGTTAAAATAAATGTAAACCTATGTAAAAAAAAACGAACAACCAGCCCCGGGCTTTATAGGCCCAGTACTGGTTCTGCTAAATACAGGGGACAACCGACGTAGGGGTTCCCTGTATTATGTGCAATCAGCACTGGGCTCAGAGCCGGTCCTGGTTCTTAGAAATACAGGTGAAAAATGTGTAGGGTTCCCCTGTATTATCCAGAACCAGCACTGGGGGCCTCATTCAGAGGCGGTCGTAGGATGCAAGCGGTCGCTCAGAAACAGGGTGGCCGCTTGCATCCTGAGCGGCCGTCTCCATGCCGGTCGTTAGGCTGTGGGTTAACACCCACAGCTCTAACGACCGCTAAGGGAGATGGTCACGATGGTCTAGGGTAGGGTCTCGTCAACCTTAAGCTCCAGGGAGCTTCCTGCTCTGTTTGAGCAGGAAGCTCACCACTGACAGCAATGATTATGTCAGTGGGGACGCCCACAAAACGGCAAGCGTTCCGAAAGGAACGCCTCCGTTTGGCCAGGCACGCCCCCGTACCCCCCCAGCAAACGGAGCGAGCTGTCAATCAACATCGACAGCTCGCTCTGTCTGTTTCGTGCACGCTAACGGCGGGTGACACGTCGTTAGCGGGGGCTCGCGCATGCGCACGGGGCGCAGTCTCCGTCGTGCGCATGCCCTGTGGACCAACATTGAGTCGGTTGCGAGCGATCGGCGCTCGCGACCGACTCTGAATAAGGTCCTGGATCCTTTCTAGAGGGCGGTAATGGTACAATCAGGGGAGCCCTTTCACCAGGTCCCCCAGCCGAAGCATCACCCCTGTCCGCTAGTCAGCCCAAGCCGGGGAACCCTGGGGAGCTGGGGACCCCCCAATAAAGGGGTCCCCCTCTCCAGGGCACCCCAGGCAGATAGCCCATGGCTATCCCCGGCACCCTGTGCGATGGTTGCCAGGTTGATTGTGTAGTGTGGTGCATTTGTTGATAGTAAAAATATTGTTTTTTGCTGTGGAACTGCAGAACACAGCAAGCCTCCCCCGCATGCTAGTACTTGGAGAACCACAAGTACTATCATGCAGGGCATTAAGGGCCCGCTGGTACCTGTAGTTCCACTGCTAAATAAATATCAAACAAAGACAGGACACGTACACCGTTGACCATAATATGTTATTAACACATGCATACACACACTATCTTACATACTCACCTACGTTTCCCTGTAGTCCATCCGTCCTCTTCTCCAGAAGAATCCATAGAGTACCTGTATAAAGAAAAAAAATCCATACTCACCTCCTCCTATGCGTGATTCATGTTCTCTTCGTTCTAAAGTAGGAGGCAGAAGAGAAGAGCTGACAAAGTAAGAAGACGCCGGGGAAGTCCTGGATTGGCGGTGCCATCCAGGTTAAAAGGCTGTGGTAGTCCTGGGGGAGGGGGCAGCCGTGACAAAGAGCTTAAAGGCTGCCGCCACCCCAAGGGAAGATGCAGGAAAATAAAATATTATTTTTAAAATATATTTTAATATATTTTTTTAAATATTTCTATTACAGGGGTACTATAGGTACCAGCGGGCCCTTAATCCCCCAGCTTGCTGGTACTTGTGGTTCTCCAAGTACCAGCATGCGGGGAAGGCTTGCTGGGACCTGTAGTCATACTGCAAAAGACAATATTTTAACTTTCATATACACCACACTACACTATCAACCTGGCACCCACCGGCCAGGGGTGCCGGGGATAACCCCAACTACCCAGGGATCCCTGGCCTGGGCTGACCAGTGGTCAGAGGTGATGCTTCGGCTGGAGGACCCGGCAAGTGGGTCCCCTGGGTGTGGTAGAAAAAGTTTGGTGCTGGTTCTGGAACTTAGAGGGGAACCCTACTCATTTGCCCCCTGTATTTCCAGAACCAGGACCGGCTCAGAGCCCAGTACTGGTTGCGCTTAGCACAGGGGACCCCTACGTCATTTGTCCCCTGGATTTTGGCAACCAGGACTCGTTCTGAAAAGCCCAATGCTGGTTGTTTGCCTCGTGTATTTAGCACAACCAGTACTGTGTCTACAGAGCTTACAATTAGATACTAATACTGTTGGTACAGCAGGAGTGAAGATTAGCACTAGTG
Source organism: Taudactylus pleione (assembly GCA_031769625.1). NCBI lineage: Eukaryota > Metazoa > Chordata > Amphibia > Anura > Myobatrachidae > Taudactylus > Taudactylus pleione. The sequence goes on along the minus strand of JAUIMM010000040.1, from coordinate 1,409,091 downwards.
TGCATTAGTCTTTAATATATCATATAGTTAACTTTTAAGGCATATCATATGTTTCTGTTAGAACCGTTGTTTTTATTAATTAAATGCAGAGTTTGTTGGAATATGTCACTGTGGAGTCACAGATTACTTAAAGCTGTTCTGAACATTAATATAGCAAATTTATGCTTATTTATTTTTTTAATCTTACAACATTCTGAAACTAATGGGGCTTTTAGGTAAAGTATGTTGAAGGGACATTACAATGAAAAGGATTGCTTTGACAGAGAATAGTCTACATGTAAAGGCGGATATAAACTTATAGATATACAAACGACAGCAAGGTTACGACATTGCAATCGTGCTCTCGTTTGTATATCTAGTGATAGGCCTAGACTGAACGTTCACTCGTTCAGTCCAGACACATCCCTCATCCCCCCGCACATGCTGAACCTGATGAGATGGTCAGCTTGACCAGCATGTACGGGCGATGTCGGAAGCGACCAGCGGGCACGCGCATTGCTGGTCGCTTTACGACCAAAACATGCCCGATGCGTGCGCGATTTGCAAGAGATTGCACGATAACGACGTTGTTATCATGCAATCTCTTGGTTAAATCGCTAAGTGGATACCCCCCTTAACAGTCTGCAATCTGCAGGCAAAGGTGTGATTTTGGTGAGAAATATGCAAGATTTACAGGAGAAATTAGTTTTATCACAAAACCAGTTACCTTGCCAAAACTCTGCCAGTGCCCTGCAAAACTCAGACTATTACTGTACATTTGGCCCTATATCTGTTTCTATATTTTCTATAGTAAATATTAGGTGACTGATTTCATAATTTGCAAATTCTGAATTATTTGCATTAATTTTTTCTGCAGAATACAGACTTTATACTGAGGGTTGTCTTCAATATTTTAATTCCAATTTGAAAGCCATTACTTAACAATTATGGGTCTGAGTCTCAAGGCCTAATTCAGCAGTGCTCGCTAGTGCACTGTTCGGGAATCTGCGCAGGCACCAGACATGTTCTGTGCATGTGCAGAACATGTCTGCGAGGCCACACGGAGACTGCCAGCACACTTTCAGTGATTGACAGTCTGCTGGCATTTGTGGGCGGGGAGGGGGCGGCAATGTCCTCCGTTTCCTGAAACGTGTTGCCGCCGTTGGCAGGGGAGGGAAGAAGTCAGGATCTCCGTCGGCTGACGGAGATTTCCTGGCCTCTTTCTCTAATCTGCAGCGGCCGGCTGTGGGACCTCATGCAGCCGACCGATGTCCACAGAGAATTCGATGCTATGTTGGACAACACAGCTCAGATACGTAATGCAGCTGGAGGCGTGATGCCTCCTGCTGCATTACCACAATTGCAAGGATCGCAATTGCAAAGCCGCCTGCGTGCAGCTTTGCAATTGCGGTCCTTGCTGAATCAGGCCCTCAAGTGGATTTATGTGATGCTGCAGAAGCCTTTTTTACTACCTTATGCTAATGCGAGTTTCTGTAGGGCTAATGAAGGGGAGCCGCTCTGTCCACTGTTTTTCTGTCATAATTTGTATTGAACCTGCACTAGCCCCATGTAGTAGGTGCAAGAGATCAGTCTAAAACAGGCTCCCCTTCTGTGTATGCATGGCTCAGAACAACTGGGAACTGTAACTATATGCCCAAGACAGAACAGTCCCGTGCAATTGCAGTGTTACCACCCCAAAACTCCCATTCCATGCAAAGCGAGATCCAGCAAAGATCTGTCCGAATTGGAGGGACATACACAAAATATGTAAATGTTTCTTTACATTCACTGTATGCTAATACTTGCTATTTGCATGCAAGAAAATAGATCTCACTCAGTATCATCCCCTATTTATCAAATTCTGGTACAATTTATTGGTCAACAAATCAAGAAACAAGGAACAGGAAGCTCTTGTGCAAATTGACTAAGGTTTATGCCGGGGGTATTCACCATGTGACCATCCAGCTGCTGAGGAACTACACATCCGAGGATGCCCTGCGACAATTTTACTATCCTGGTATGCTATTATGGCATGATAAAGTTTTGGCAGGGCATGCTGGGATGTGGAGTTCCTTAGCAGGTTGAATACCGCTGCTTTATGCTGAACAGGTTATAAGCACATTTATGGCTGATTTCCCTGTTGTCTGCAATATTTTCAGCTTTTTTAGCTTCTGGTAACCCATCAAATGTCTTTATTCTCCAACATAGAGATAGAACACATTTATTGGCCAGACCACCACGATTATGATTAACACAGTTAAAAAAAAACATTAATAATTTCCATCTAACCTCCATTCCATTTTTGACAGATAAACTGAGAAGATAAGGGCTCTGTTGAGTAAGCCACCGACACCAGCTTTTTACTTTTACATTTCCTAATAGAACAAACATGCACACTCCCAAACACTTAGTCAATTTTATATAAAAAAAATTATATTATATTATTTATTTTTAAGTTACTTCTATGAGGCTTCATCAATTTAGGCCAAATAACAGTGATAATCTTAAAATAATTTAAGGTTGAAGCTCTACATTTTTTTTGTTTCCATTTTTGTAAGAAAGAGAAAGTAAACTTTAAAGACACTGTGTTACGGACATCAAGCTTTTTGCCAAATTGGTTGCTCTAAGGCTTGGCCCTTTGTTGCCTTCTTTAATTAATTCAGAATAGGTAGAGTTTGTTATGGGCCGTCAGTCACCATATAATACTCATCGGGTTGTTAACATTATGGAACAATGTGATCGCACCAAGGAACCTATGTTAACACTCTCCTTAGACATTGAAAAGGCCTTTGACAGGCTGCACTGGGGCTACCTTCAGGCTGTTCTTCGGCAATTTGGGTTTGGTGGTAGGATCTTAGATTCGATTTCAGCCTTATAATCTGCTCTGTCTGCTAGAATATTTGTCAAAGGATGTCTTTCTCCATGTTTTAATATTACTAACAGTACCCGACAAGGGTGTCCCCTTTCCCCCTTAATTTTTGCATTGGCTGTCCAGCCTCTAACTGAGAAGATTAGGGTCATGGAGTCTATTCATGGTCCTAAAGTGGGCAATGCTACCCATAAAATATGTTTATTTGCAAATTACATTTTGCTTTGTGTGCTTCACCTGCTCTACATTATATTTTGCAGGCCTATTCTAAGGTTTCTTTCTACAAAATAAATCAAACAAAACCAAAGCCCTCGCTTTAAACATCCCTAACATTACATTGGAGTCTCTTAAGGTGTCCTATAAGTATGCTTGGCAATCCTGCTCACTTAAATATTTGGGAATCCATTTGGCCAGGGATAGAGATCTTATTGAGAGTAACTACATTCCCCTAATTAAAGTATTTGAGACTTTCACAAAAGACTAGGGGCCTGATTCAGACCCACTCGCGAGCGGCTGTCCGCTCGCAAGTGGGTCGATGTTATGGACTGAGCATGCGCACGACGGAGGGAGCTCCGTCGTGCGCATGCGCCAGACGCGACGAGCGAAGGAAAGTCCTTCGCTCGTTGTGTCCGATCAAAGGGGGCGTGCTGTCAATGTTGATTGACAGCACGCCCCCTTTGGTGGGCGTGCCGGGGGCGTGCCTCCCTGACGGGGGCGTTCCCACGGGAACGCCTCCCGTCAAAAGCCGGCCCACTGACATCACTAGTGATGTCAGTGGGAGTGATTTTGGCTCTGATAGAGCCAAAATCACTCCGGAGCTTGCGGTTGAAAACCTCAACCGCAGGCTCCGGCTCGCAATTTCGATGGTCGCGATGGTCACGACCATCGCGGCCATCACAATGCACGCTCATATAGCCTGTGGGTGGTGACCCACAGCTATACGAGCGTCCAGGAGGACGCTCCATTTTCATGGAGCCCGGCCCTCATTCAGAGCGTGCGCTCTGCTCAGAGCGTACGGCTCTGAATGAGTGCCTAAATGTCTTATGAAGTCTCTTGGTTGGGCAGAATAGTTGCTTTTAAAATAGTATTATTACCAAAACTTCTATATTTATTTGGTACGATTTCTAGGATCTTCCCTAAATCCTTGTGCAATAAATGTAATAAGGTTATTGTTAATTATTCTTTCCTTGCCTAAATTATAAGGCGGTGTAGCCTATCCTGATTTGGAGAAATATCAATATGCTTGTCTACTGATTCAAGCAAGAGATTGGTTTGAGGGGGATACACATAAACCATGGGAATTATGTGAGACAGATGCTGTGACACTTTTTGCTCTTCCAGATTTACTGTGGCTTCCTGTTTCTATTCAACCTTTAGGTAACAACATTAGTAAATCAGTCCAATCCACTATTACAGCATGGCATAAGTTTGTCTCAATTGGTAAGGAAGTAACATTACCAACTCCAGCTCTATCGCTAACTTGCATAGACAATTTATTTGCAAATTTACAATTACATTATTGGGTTAGGAGTGGGATAAATTCCCTAGGGGATACAATGTCTCATAACGGGGTGGTTCCATTCTCTGTTCTTCAGTGCTAGCATAATATTTCCAAGCAGGACTTTTATAAATATTTTCAGTTGCGTCACTGGATTCAAAGTTTCCTCCCTTCCTCAGCAAAACATTTGTCCCTGCCCGATATGTTTTAAAGCACTTTCAGTCTTCTAACCATAAGGGGGGCATTGTGTGGTGGTACCAGTCCCAAATAACAGAAGGCAAGTCAAGTAAATTATAGAGCCCATACACCTAGATGTCCAGCATAAGGTCAGATTCATATATGATTTCCCTACGATTCCCCGGAGCTCCCTGGCAGTCCCGGCAGCATGTTTGTTGTTTTTCTTCAGCACATGATCTATCGTAAGATTGATCCTGTGTCTCACAGGCTCATAAAAAAACAGCAACTGAAATGACTTGAATTACTGCATTATGGATCGCATGAACAAAATAAACGGCACGATCTGCACACAATAAGATGGACCATATGTGCTGCACATCTGATCATAAGATCCGATTCTAGGAGCTGCGGGAGCACGCATCGGATCTGATCTTACTAAAAAAAGACACAATTTTCACAAGATCCATCGTTGAAAATTGTACAATCGGCCCGAAATCGTGTAGGTGTATGGGGACCTTTAGTGTGTCAAAGGAAATGAGAGGAGGATCTTTCCAGGATACTTGATGAGGAGGACTGGGAAGTTATTTCTTGTACGTGTTTTAAAATGTCACGTTGCATTACTCCTTCGATAATCTTTATTAAGTTGATTCATCAAATCTACTTCACCCCTGAGAGACAACACAGTATATGGCCCTCCATCTCCAAATATTGTTGGAGGAATTGTAGGAATGTGTGAGGTATTTTTCACGTAGTCCGGTCATGCCCCCTTTTACAACCAGTATGGTCTGAAATCTTTGTCCTGATTGGTCAGGTAACGGGAGTGAATATCCCAATGGACCCATTGGTTGCCTTGTTCCATTATTATGTCGGGGGGAGATAGATACATTATGGGTCATGTCCTAATTGACACAAAGGCTGCTACTGCACAACTTTGGAGATCCACCAAAGTACCTAGTCTGAATACTATTGAAAACAAGGTCCAAAAGCACTGTGATCTCGAGACTGCGTAATGTAAATATTCCACTTCTGCTTCGTCTCCTCATAAGAAGTGGTTCAGGTGGAATGAGTATAGGGAAGAGCAGGGATGTTCCTCCTCACAGAGCAGGATTACTGATATTAGGGCCTGATTCAGACCCGCTCGCGAGCACTGAGCGCTCGCAAGCGGGTCGATGGTGCCCTAGTGCACATGCGCACAACGGAGGCTGCTCCGTCGTGCGCATGCGCGAGACCCGGCTAGCGACGGGGAAGCCGTCGCTCCGGGTCTCGCTCCAAAGGGGGCGTGCTGTCGATGTTGATTGACAGCACGCCCCCTTTGGTGGGCAGTGTCGGGGGCGTGGCTGCTAGACGGAGGCGTTCCCATGGGAACGCCTACCGTCTGGGTCCGGCCCCACTGACATCACTAGTGATGTCAGTGGGAGTGATTTTGGCTCTGATAGAGCCAAAATCACTCCATTGCTTGCGGTCACTGAGACCCTGCCAAAGGGGCTCGTCGCAAGCCTGATGGTCGCGACGGTCTTGACCATCGCGACCATTTTTTTTTGCCGCTCGCATATGCTGTGGGGGGTCACCGACAGCTATGCGAGCGGCCAGGAGGCCGCTCTAAGTTCAGGTAGGAGGGCCCTGATTCAGAGCGAGCGCTCTGGTCAGAGCGTCCGGCTCTGAATCAGGCCCTTAGTCTCCTCCAATTCCCTATCTCTGATGTTTAGTTTTACTCAAATTCTTTCATAGGTTCACGTTATGCTGTATCATTCTGTAATAATGACTCGGCTGTGTATTTTGATAAAGAACTATTGTTCTAAATATTTGTACACCCTATATTCGTTCTTCCCTTTCTTTTCTTTCTTTTAAAATTCAATAAAAATGAATTGGAAAAAAAGACACTATGTTACAGTCACAACTGGTAAGATGTCCCAACAATAACATTCTATAACTTAAGGTAAAAAATATAATCTATACAAAGAACTCTTCAAGGTTAAAACATCCAATAAACTTTTTAACACACATTTAATTGAAAAAAAGCAATATACTGTAAAAGACTTGCAGTAAAACACATTGTATTATGTAAGATGACAAAGACATGGAAGTCTGATTCAAAAGAAATGTCTGTTTGCTCTTTATCCTAGCAGGAAATTAAACTGCAGAGACTGTGACTTTGCATCTGATTATATTGAAGACAGATTTGTCAACTGCCTGCCATTACAAAGTGAATCATGTTGTCAATCGGTAAGACTTCAAGGCATTTCATGGAACTTATTAAAATAAATATTAGTGGATTTCCAAGGCCTTCACTAAAGAGTTGCACATTTCCGGTCAGTAGAAGTAACAGGTTATGAAATCCCTACATAGAGGACTGGAGGTGAGAGCCACTGTTATAACCTATGTCAGCGGAGGCAAGCAAGTGAAAAGACAACACCATCAAATCCAGAGTTTTGCAAACCCTGCCATTACAGTCAAGGTTTCAAGGATATCCATGCTTGAGCACAGATGAAATAATTAGTACCTCAGTCAATTTGATTTACCGTATATACTCGAGTATAAGCCGAGTTTTTCAGCACATTTTTTTGTGCTGAAAAAGCCCCCCTCGGCTTATACTCGAGTCATGCCCGCATGGTACGCAGCTGAGTAGCGTACCATGCGGGCCACGGTGCAGACTGTGTTTCTGTGACACAGCTGCACCGCGTGTGTAGCGCTGACCGGATGGAGTTCGGTCAGCACTACACATTGCCAAACACACAGCCGCCGGAGCTGGCAGCTGTGTGTTTGATGTAATCAGCAGCCAATGAGAGTCTGTCAGACTCTCATCGGCTGCTGCTGCTCCCACTGCGGGAGCCATCTTCCGGCTCCCGCTGTGGGTAATGGGAGAGACGTCGTCATGACGACGTCTCTTCCATAATGCAAAGCGGCCGGAGGAGCCAGTAGCAGCGTCGGGACCAGGAGCGTGGTTTCAGGTAAGTGTTTTTTTTATTATTACATCTCTCTCTACTGGGGGGGGGCTACTACTGGGGGCAGTACCAGGGGGGATTACTACTGGGGGCACTACCAGGGGGGATATTGCTACTGGGGGCACTACCCGGGGGGGGTATTACTACTGGGGACACTACCAGAGGGGGAATATTACTACTGGGGGCAGTACCAGGGGGGGATATTGCTACTGAGGGCACTACCAGGGGGGGTATTACTACTGGGAGCACTACCAGGGAGGGTATTACTACTGTGGGCACTACCAGAGGGGGAATATTACTACTGGGGTAAGTACCAGGGGGGATATTACTATTGGGGGAAGTACCAGGGGGGATTACTACTGGGGGCAGTACCAGGGGGGATTACTACCAGTAGCTGCTGCATTTACCACCCTAGGCTTATACTCGAGTCAATAAGTTTTCCCAGTTTTCTTGTGGTAAAATTAGGTACCTCGGCTTATATTTGGGTCGACTTATACTTGAGTATATACGGTAATCATCTGGGATCAACTATGGATATTCTTAAAACCTGGACTGTTAATGTCGGAGTAGGGAAACTGCTAATCTAGTTAAAGACCGACCTGCTCCTATATAGTGTGAAAACTCTATACTCCCTGTGATATTGCTCAGTAATAAATGAAATGAAGAGGGACTCATGGTTGCAAAATTCTTTATTTATAAAATGCATTTTCTTAATGTTATCAACAGGTTTTGATACTTTATACTGTTAAAGAAACATTCAGCAAATTTCAATTCATAATATTGCAGATTTTTCAAACATTTCTATTTTTTCTTCTATTTTGGAATTTGGGTGAGCACAAACTTTTGTTTTTAATAGACAGCTTTAATAGTTTCGGTACTCATTTTAAGGCCTAATTAAAGGGATGCATTAATTAAAGTTTGGTTATCACATGAGTTAACATTATAAAAAGCAAACTAATGAACGGCATTTGAGCCCTTCAGATTGCAATATAACTTACATTCAATAAGGTGAAGTGAATAACATTAGTTATCTTGTTACAATTGCACCTGTCCAGGAGAGGGATATATTAGGCAGCAAGCGAACAGTCAGCTCTAGAAGTTTATGTGTTGGAAGCAGGAAAAGTGGGCAAGCATAAGGACCTGAGTGACTTTGATAAGGGCCAAATTCTGATGGCTAGATGCCTGGGTCAGAACATCTCTAAAACAACAGGTTTTGTAGGGTGTTCCAGGTATTCCTTGGACCAATAAAAGTGGTCCAAAAAAAGAACAACTGGTGACAGTGTAATGAGCTCTCAAGGATCATTGATGTGCATGGGGAGCGAACAGGCCCACCAAGAGCAGCAGCGGACACGGGTAACAGGGGGTGTGGCCTAATCGCGGGATGTGTGGTCACACACCCTTCGAAAAAATATATTTTCAGTGCCGCTGCGTGCTGGCGAGGGGGGTGCTCTGATCCCCCTCAGCCCGGTGCAAAGCCAGGGGGGGGCAAGATCAGTGTGATCGCTCTCCCCCACAGGCAACGGAGACTGCTGTGGCTGCTACTCAGCAGTCACGACCAGTCTCCCTCTACAACTCAGCACACGCTGTGTGCTGGGCTGCTGTGAGGGAGGAGGGGGGCGGAATCGGACCCGGGCCCCAGCCGGGCCCCTCAGGAAGCCCAGGCCCTGGTAATTTGTACCCGCCCCCCTCCCCCCTCTCGGCACCCCTGGGAGCGAAGGCTAGCCGTCTGGTCCTATTCCACAGAAGAGCTATCGTAGCACAAATTACTGGAAAAGCTACTCCTGGCTATGAAGAAACTTGCCAGAGCACATAGTGATTTGCAGCTTGCTGCATATGGGGTTGAGTACCCAAATACCAGTCAGAGTGCCCATGCAGACCACTGTCAACCGTCAAATGCTCAAACAATGGACACATGAGCAATCAGTACATGACCATGTTTCACTGAAAGAGGCCTGGTCTGAAGAATCATGTTTAGTGTGTGTGTGTTATTTACCTGGTGAAGAGATGGCACCAGGATGCACTATCGAAATCAAAGTCTACCCATTCACGGCAATGCGGGGGCATTTTGAGAAAGGAGAGGGCCTGTGTGCAATCTCAGTGAGGGCCCCCTCCTCTCTGGCAGCACAGTAGATTGTGGCTTGGTTCCATAATCTACTGTGCAGGTGCGGATCACCGGGACAATGGCACCTGTGCCTTATTCCCGGAGACATCTCTACTGCACATGCACAAGTCACTGGGAAAAAAAAGCCGCCAACATTTTCCTTGTGATTTTTGCTGCTCTGCAGTGCCAGCCCGGCGCTGGCACTGCAGAGTTGGGAATTTTGTCCAGGTAAATGGTGTCCTCAATGCTGAGAAAAACAGGCAGGTACTTATCCATTATGCAGTACCATCAGGGAGGCATCTGATTGGCTCCGAATTTCTACTGCAGCAAAACAATGACCCCAAACATACAGCCAATGTCAAAAAGAACAAGGAATCCTGCTAGTTATGATACGGCCCCCACAGAGCCCTGATCTCAACATCATCGAGTCTGTCTGGGATTATATGAAGAGAAAGAGGGATTTCAGCAAGCCTACATCCACAGAAGATCTGTGGTAAGTTCTCCAAGATGTTTACAACAACCTTCCTGCAGAGTTCTTTAAACAATTGTGTGCAACCACACCTAGAGAGAATTTATGCTGTTTTGAAGGCAAAGGCTGGTCCCACCAAATATTGATTTGATTTAGATTTCTCTTCTGTTCATTCACTTTGCATTTTAATTATTAAAAAAAAAAAAAAAAAAAAAAAAATATATATATATATATATATATATATATATATATATATATAGTGAATCACTGGTAAAGTGGTCTGTGGCAGGTACATTTGTCCCAGATTCCTGTCTTTTGTGTTTTAAACCCCCAGGAGAAAGTCTGCAGTGTAGCAGGCTTGAGTTTTGGCTTTTTGAAAAGCCGGTTTGGGACCACCCACGGCCACTCCAGGTTTTGGTTCTCGCAGCCTGGTAACAGTCTTGTTAGTTTTCCACCTGAGAGTGGCCAATATAAGCCTAGTGTGTTTAGGGCTGAGTGTCTCACCTGGGAGAGCAGACAGGGAGTTTGCTCAGAGACACTGGAAAACCTAACTGTGAGTGTTGTGCTGTGCCTTGTTTGCTGGTGAGGTCATTAGGCCCTGCCAGGTTCTGGTAGTGAGGGAACCACCTGTAAAGTTAGAGCCCGGCCAGGGCTAGGTTTTATGTTTATGGTTTCTTTTGTTGTTTCTGTTTTGCACAATAAAGACTGGCGCCGACCAGCTTGTACTCGCTTCCAGACTGGTTGTGCTGCTTCCCTGCTGCTGTGTGTGTGTAAGGAAGGAGTCCCCTAACCAGGAGAGGGACCTCCTAATCTGACTGCGTCACAATATATATATATATATATATATTGTGATAGAAGCACTGGACAAGTCTGGGATGGCATTTGTGTGTGTCCCAGATTCCTATCATATGTGTTTTAAAAAAAACCTAGGGAAAGTCTGTTATGCTAAACAGACCAGAAGTGTCTGCTTTTGGTAAAAGCCGGATAATGGGTCCTGGGGGTTTGGATGTGAGAAGAGAGGGAGGGCTCCATCCACAGGCCATTCCAGGTGTTGGGCCTTTCAGTCTGAGAGCAGGCTGATAAGTAGTTGCACCTGGAAGTGGCTCATATAAGCTGTGTTAAGGTTTTGGTTCAGTGTCTCACATACCCTGGGGAGAACAGAAACTGAGATTTGTTCAGAGAATCTGTGATATTTGAAAGCAACCTGTCTAGTTAGTGCCCAGAAAGGCTAGGTTTTATGCTTTGGTTTATGTTTATCCATTTGGCACAATAAAAACTGGTCCCGACCAGCTTGCAAGAGACCCCGGACTGGTGTACTGTCTCCCGGCTGCTGTGTGTGTGGGGAGGTGTCCATCTGCCCCAGGAGAGGGACTCCCTATCCCGGTCGTATCACAATATATATATATATATATATATATATATATGTGTGTGTGTGTGTGTGTGTGTGTGTGTGTGTATCCAAATACTCGGCACTAGTCCAAACACAAAGGTATGATGTAGTCAGTGCCTTCTTCAAATAAACAATAGAGCAATGCAAAGTAAGTGGCACTCGAACCGGCAGGCAAAAGAGACAAGGACACAGCGGTCTAGTCGTTTCAATTCACCACAGGAATTCCTGATGAAAACTCCTGTGTTGAATTGAAACGTTGACTAGAGCGCTGTGTCCTTGTCTTTTTTGCCTGCCGGTTTGAGTGCCGCTTACTTTGCATTGCTATTATATATATCTAGAAAGTGTCACACATTAGGGTCCAAGCCCAAGTTATTGGGTCTGGAAGTTTCATTCATCTCACGTTCATCCCTGGTTGTGGCTGGCATTCCTGAGGATTGAATTTACTCATCTGCTTCTGGCAAAAGCTCCCAATGAGGAGCAAAATGCATTGGCGAGAAGGTTAATTGTTGCTGGGAATCTATTTCCTTTCAGCCCATTACCACATTCCAAACAGCAGACAAGTGAACAAGCCCTATGATCAGGACCGGAGACAAAGCAGCAATTGTGATTGACCGGGTGCTAGCGGCAGCCGCCTTATCATCTGCATCCTGGTCTCCCTGGCTAAGACTCAACGCAAGCAGCAGTGCACTGCCACCTTCAATTGCTAGCTGTGGATGCTCTGGAAGTATATACTAAAGCAAGTAACAGCTACCAGATACTAATTATCTGCAGTTATTTGGATATAATACTCTGCCGACAGGTAAGAGAACTCGCTTTAATTTTGGGCTGTGCAATACAACCACTGCACAAGTTATAAGTGAATACCACATTTATCAAGTATTTTTTAAAAGACTGTGGACACTTTCTATATTTGGTGTGTATTCCCAGCGGTAACATCATCACTAAGTTACAAGTATCCATTGATTAGCAATGCAAATTTTCTGCTATAGCATATCAAGTGTTGTATATTTTTATTTGGTTAATTTGTCAGGGAGTATTTTGATATATATTTTGTTGTAATAAATTGGTGTTTTTTAAGGGAAGCCCTGTTTTGTATTGCTTTGATTATTCAGACCAGATCAAGGTACTAAGAGTTCTTCTATTTTTTTTATATATATATTTTACAAACAAATTTAAATTTAAACTACTAAAACAATTTCAAGATATTAACCAATAAAGCACAGTCCAAGCAATGGTTTTCCAGTTCATCTCCGTCTGGCAGTCTCTTTGGTGGTTCTCACGGTTGCAGTGCATGGGCACTTGGATTTCATTCACATGACTGCATTCACCAATCAAATTCCCACGGTCACTCTCACATGACCTGCATAGCCGATCTGTGCAAGGAGTACTCTATTTAAACCATGTTTGGTGCTCATTGCCAGAACAACACTTGTTCTAGAGATCAGTATCATGGCTCGTGTCTTCGGTTGCTCATGCGTGTGTTCCAGGTCTGCATCTGACTCAGGGCCTGATTCAGCATGGAACGCTATTCTGCTTATACGCACACAACTGCATTACTAATCTCAGCAGTGCTATTTAAATGTGTGCATTCACATTGTGTATGCAGCCTGACATAAGGACGCCCAATCTGTATACTAGCGCAACATAGCAAAACAATTGGTAACATCGGACCCATGCGCACAGTTAAGGAAACCCAGATCTCACTCAGGAATTGCTAACTTCTGCGCACGCTATGAGACCTCAGGAGGCATCTGGTATCGCAGTGGCTAATTTATGCACGCCCATCCAATGGCTTTGAAACGCACTGGCAAGCCTGCGTTCGCCTGACCACCCCCCCGTCACCACCCACAAACGGCACTTCCTGTCAATCACTCTGCTCTGGGTCTGCGTAGACTCTACAGATGCAGTTCCTATCGCAATTGCTAGTTCGCGCACACGCACTGCGATGCATACGTTGTGTGAATTAATCAAACGATTGAGTACACGCAACTGCGTTCCTTTCTGAATCAAGCCCTCAGTCTCTGTCCATTTGCATTCTGCATCTGACTCAGTATCCAGTCACCTGTTTTTACCAAGTGCATCTGTCTTCAGTCACCTGGAATGTCAACTGCATCCTGTATCAGATTCAGTCTCCAGTCTTCAAGCATTCAGATTTCATTCCAGTTATTTAATATATCTACTGTTTCTGCATGTCACACCTATCCCAGTGGGTGTATGATAACATGCAGGTTCAACATCTACAGCAAACAGTATCTACACCCTCTGCAGACTGTCACAAGTACTACAAGAACTCCATTCCTATTTCACCTGTAGCCTGCTTCTTTTCTGCAGTCCCGACACCAATCTATAGCACTAGTACCCATGAAAGTACCTTAATAAAGGTCTCATGATTTGTCTACTCTCTTACGGCCAAAGGAGATCCCAAGGGTCCCAGACTGAATCTACAAAATCCCAGTGAACTGACAGAAGTAAAGACTGTTTGCACATTCCAGCCGCGCAAGTCATTCACTCTCCCCAACTCATAGGCAGTCGGTTTCCCTAACCTGTGTTTTTTTTGTCTTGTGTGTTGTTCCAACTAACCCTACAATACAAAATACCTCCAGTTGTGAAGTGTGGAGTGTTATTTGATTCTTGAATGTACAGAAACTGAGACGTACCTAAACTTATTGTTAATTAAAGCAGGTATATGGTGATTGAGAAAGTGGTGTGAAATGTTCAATAATACACAAACAAACGTGCATGATGAAGATCGACTGGGATGCCTATCACATTTCTCCATCAACAACCTTGTTCCAAGTAATTTTCACTTTTCACTAAGCTCAAAGAGTTCCTGGATGGAAAACATTTTCAAAGTGATGATAAGTTGAAGTTTGCATTCAACAACTGATTGAGGCAGCTGGGCACAACAAGGGGATTTTAAAGCTTGTGGTCAGATATTATAAATGCTTAAATGAAGGAGATTATTATGTGGATAAATAAAAAAATATTATGTGGTTTAGAAAAAAACAAATAATGAACTAAAACTGTGCGTGTATCTACACTATCAATATATTGTTAAGGAAAGGTAATAAAACAAATTCAGATCTACATGTGTCAAGCACAACACATCCTAGATTCTGCAACAAAGGTTCAAATCTAGGAAAAGATTATAATTTAGCAATATTCTCATCATGTAATTGGGACCTGCAACGTTTGTGTATATAACTTCTCCTAAAGATACACAAGACACTTGGTCTGCAATGTCCCCAGCTGACCTCACTCATTACAATGCATGCATTCCAAAGTGTAGTCAATAAACAAAGCTAAGATCCTTGTCATGAAAAAGCCATGCTGTATCTATAAACAAGCCTACTGAAAACTTCTCATTTATAACTAAAATAATTTACAAAAAAAGTACAAATATTTATAAATATAACAAAATAGTGTATATATTAATGGCCTTACACATTTCTGCATGGTCATTTTGCAGATGGGATGCAAACCCCCTGCACCTCTTTTACAAAGAATGAAAAATGCAGCTGATGGACATCTTTATTAAGCAAGCAATTATGAGTGCATGTTTGTAATAAAGAAAAAGGATACTCGACCTTTTAAACGCTGGACCACATAACAATAGTTTGTCATTGGACTATGGCACCAAGTGGCAATTCAGCACTACTCTGGCATCGTAAAATAAGTGGTAACTATTGCACTATATAGCATATCTGACACTCAAGATGCACAAAAGGTGTAAACACAATTCTGTAATCACATTTAAGGTCTGACACATTAATTCCACATATCTGTTCTATGTTATGTAAGTGTGTCCATTTCTTTAGAAAATAAAATATGCATTAAATGGGTAGGTATATGTGTACCTTAAAAAAAGAGGAATATTATTTTCTGTGTGAAACCATCGCTGAAATCATATATAAAATGGGAACATTCATATGTGTAATAAAAATGTAGTAAATTCTGCCCACTTTATAATTAAGTAAATGTAAGGCAAAAGAGCACAATTAGCAGCACAAGAACATTTGCATTAAAACCATTTTTGATTAGCTTAACATATTGATCCAAAGAAAGATACTACAACCTTGGGTCAGTTGCCATTAAACAACATAAAATCAAAAATCTAGGAGAAAAGTTTTGAACAGCATTGAGCAGAAATTTAAACTTGTTTCTGCTAGATCTAATCTTTAAACACAAAATATTTCAGGAATAACAGACTCTACAACCCAGGAAAGAAAGCTGCAGGAAAAAAAATAGCCTCCTGATAAATGATTTTATTTTCATGTAAAAATTTAATAATATTTAGAACTAACGGGGAGATTAGAGAGATAAAGTAGAGAGAAGTAAAGTATCAACCAATCAGCTCCTGTCAACACAGACTGTAGAATGCCAAGTAGAAGCTGATTGGTACTTTATCTCTCCACTTTCTCCATCTCCAAGATTTTATTCATCTTCCACTAGGCCTTTTAAAGTGTTACAATTAACATCAGATTATGTGAACCCATAAAAGAGGTGCGGAGCCTAATGTATTGGTGGCCTTCACCAAGGACCCCCCCTGCAGGAGCTTTGGACTTTGATGCACCCAATACGCAGGTAGTAGCCCTCTGACTGTGTTCCTACTGTCCTGGCTGGTGGATTCAGGAGAGAGAGAAAGGATAAATGGTTTATTGAACTGGTCACAGTGAGGCATACCAGAGAGAGGTCATTAGGCACAGGAAAGGAACCAGGAGGCCAATGTGGTAAAGGAGACGACTGAATCAAGTCAGCCAAAGTTTTAAACCAGGAAGACACAGCACTAATACTGCTTCCAGACAAAAGTATTAGAGAACTATACAATTAAGTAAAGAAGTGGCATTTGGAATCCAAATGAGAATGTATATATTATACACTATCCAGCATGTTATTAACAGAAAGTCCAAAGTCAAACTCTAAAATTGGCTTTGTTTGGTTTATTCTCAAATATATAATACTGACCCGTCTCTTCTATACTGCTTCAATCCTTTATCATACTATGTGTTCCTGAGTGGAAGCAGCTTTATATACTGCAGAGTCGAATGTATAGGCTCCGCTGTAAAGTACCCAATTTCACAGAGGACAGATGGTATATGAGGTGGCATGGGTTTCTTCATCTTCTTATCTACTTGCATTGAAAAAGGTCCAAGTGGATGGCCGGGATTTTGATGAGGCTATTAAATATTACACTACTCAACAATCATTTTGCATCTGACATGATATATATCAATTCACATGTAATTTTATGTGTATAATCCAATTATACCATCAGAAATTTTATATCATTTAAGTTTTTTGAGATATTTTGAAAACCTTAAATTCAAAAATTAAATTACTGTATTTAAATGACAGTAAGTGCCCAGCATGACTCCCTTCTGCCTGCACTATGGAATATGCATCCTGCCCAGACTCCTCATCCTCTATGTCATCATATCCCCCCTCCTCATCTTACTCATTCTCCTCCATTATTATTATTAATTATTATAATTTATTTATATGGTGCCACAAAGGTTCCGCAGCACCTTACAAAGTACATCAACAAATTGTTGACTTACAGAACAATACAATACAGGACGAGGACAAGGATAATATGCATTGCTACATTAGTGACCATAACACCCAAATAAGCAACAGAGCATAAGGAACCAAGTGTTAGGTGCCCTAATGGTGAGTAAGAAGTAGATGAAACTAAAGTAGGGAGAAGCACAAGAGGGTATAGGGCCCTGCTCATAAGAGCTTACATTCTAAAAGTTTACATCCATGTGCTGGTCCTGGGGCAGATCCCTCCTCTCAGAGGTGGATGCCATATTGCTAGCTGAATCCTGTCCC
This sequence comes from Taudactylus pleione, assembly GCA_031769625.1. Classification (NCBI taxonomy): domain Eukaryota; kingdom Metazoa; phylum Chordata; class Amphibia; order Anura; family Myobatrachidae; genus Taudactylus; species Taudactylus pleione. The sequence continues at coordinate 1,391,834 of JAUIMM010000040.1, read as the reverse complement.
AGCTCCCAGCCGGCGTGGAGAGGGGGAAGTAAGCAGGACGCTCACCGGACTGTACCAAGAACATCAGTAATGGGGGGGTGGGGGGTTTACAGTGGGCTGCTTCGTGACTGAGCCTACATCTGTGTCTCCAAGCACTCTGGCTGATTGCTGATCACCATATGGAGATATGTGGCCCTCACCACTGGCAGTGACCAGTGCGAGTGGTGATTTTACCTTTGTTTTCATTTCTCCATTGTAAATCAGTGGTATTCTGTTCTTGTGTTATTTTTTTTTTGTAACTTCGGGAGTATATTTTTGCGTTGTTTGTAAGTACATACAAAGTAATGGCAGCCATTAAGATTTGTAACTGTGTAAACCATCCTAAAACTTTTATTATGTATGCGGTAAGCTCACAACAAAAAGTCAAAGAAAACCTATTAGTGGCTTGATAAAGGCGGCTTATAACATGTACTTTGACTGTGCTCTTGATGATAAAGATAAAATGGGGGCACCCCATATTTCTTGCATAACCCACACAACCTGAGCCTAAGGACCACTGTACTGACAGTTATTTTTTGTATAACTAGAATTGCTGGGCAATCCAGTAGAACTAAGCACATTATCAAATATCCTGAAGTGTCTTCAGTGCTAAACTCTGTATCTCATGGAGAAGGACTGCCTGTTCCTGTACCTCATGTGTATACAGGATGCAGTCAATATCGCGACCGCGAGGATTCCTGCGGTCAGAATGCCGGTGCTAGAATGCTGACACCTGTCAGAATCCCGGCACCGGCATCTCACCCGCCGGAAACCCGAAGGTAAGTAGCGGAGTTAGGGGAAGTGTCAGGGATAGGCAGTAGGGGGAGTGTTAGGGTTAGGCACTAAAGGGGAGGGTTAGGTTTGAGGTACGGGGAGGGGGAGGTTAGGTTCAGACACTCGGGAGGGAGGGTTAGGTAAGGGAGGGAGGGTTAGGATACCTACTGACAGGTGTAAGCAGACTGCCATCAGAAATTGTGGGGCCCGGGACTGACAATATAGGCAGGGCCCCCCTCTCAACCCCCCTTCCTCCCCCACAACCCCCCCTTCCCCTGCTCCCCACCAAAACCTCCATCTCCCTGCTACCTTATTCATACTCAATAAAAAAAAATGTAAAAGACGGAGCATTATATTATAGAGGCTACCAGAGTACCAGGTGCAAGGACAGTCTAATTCTCCCAGACTCAGGACCTCATTCAGACCCGCTCGCAAGCGGGTCGATGTTTAAGCCCTGCGCACGCTCAGCGGCCGCACTGCGTGTGCGCAAGCCCCGGAGTGAGTGAAATTATCTTGCTCTGGAGCTCACTACAAAAGGGGCGGCTGTCGATGGTGATTGTCAGCTTGCCCTGTTTTGTAGGCGTGGTGGGGGGTGGTTTCACAAACTGAGGCGTTCCTTAAGGAACGCATGCCCTTTTGTGGGCGGCCACACTGACATCAGCAGTGATGTCAGTGGGGAGCTTCCTGCTCGATCAGAGCAGGAAGCTCCCTGGGGCTTGCGGTTGCCGAGACTCAACCTCAAGATCCAGTAATAGGTGATTTTTTATTATGGAGTAACAGTGACATTTCAAACAACACTAGTCACTAATAGTTCAACCATAGGTTTTAAGCGATAAACTTTTGTCATTTTTAACTACTTTTATATAGTTCCCATACCATTCTTCAGTTAATCTATGTTCCTTATCAGCATCATTACTTTAACTCTCTATCCTGCTACTGCTCATTGTTAGATTTTCACTCTATTTGTCCTGTTCCCCATGGCTGTATATAAAACACAACAACTTGCAGGACATTATTTCCTGCCCTGCAGCTGTCTGTAGGCATTAGGGACCATATACATAATTGCAGTTAATACTAGACTTAGAACCCCACAGAGTCTCAAATCTTTTCCCCATCATTAAGCTCTTAGTGCCTCAGTCCAGATTTCTCAGCATGCCTTGAAATGCAAAATCTGTCAATGTTTACAGTGGGTGCCCCAAACCTACTAGCGCCATGTTGTTAATACATACAAAGCTCTATTATCTATACACATTATTTTTTTATTCCAGGCAACAAAGTGAAGACTGTTTCATTTTAAAGAGCATCTGATTATTCACTGAAATATTAATGTCATTGAATCAGTTTAACTTAGCATGAGAAAAATTCTTGAAATACTATTGCAGTCTATTTACACACTCTAATACTTAAAGAGTATAATTCTAAAGCTGACCCGGAGATGCTTGGTGGGACAAGCCAGAAGCTTATTTATACTAATATAACATGCAATGGTAAAACATTGAGGAAACAGAGACATAAGGCAAATGAGAAGCACAACAGGATGGAGACATAATTAAAGCATGGCAGAAATCATCTGTGATACTAATTTATACTTCATTCTGCTGACTGGATAATGCTCTAAAAATTAAATAAATATATAAAACTTGCATGAAGGGTATGGCAAACATGTACAGAAATAGTATCTCATGCATTGGTAGATATTTAGGGGTAAAATTACTAACAATCGAGTTTGTTCCGAATTTTCACGAGAAAAAAACTGTCTGAGCTTCGCCAGAACTCGAGAGATTACAAAAATTAAAAACGCAAATTTAAAAAGACGAGTTTAGACTAAATCAAGTTTTCAGATGGTGAATTTGACTTTTCTCTGGCGAGTTCCCTGTGTCTGACCGCAGCCAAACACTCCCCAACATGCAGCCTGCACATATCAGTGAGATATGTGCAGGCAGCATGTGTGTATAATTGAAAAAAAGTGTAAAAAAATAGAAAATAAAAACGACACCCCCCCCCCCCCCCAAAAAAAAAAGAAGAAGATAAAAATAAAAATAAATAGTATAGCCAGCTCCGGGCTCCCGAGCCAGTCCTGGTTCCAAAAATACAGGGGACAGAATGTGTAATGATCACCCATAATTTATGATCCAGCACTGGACTCAGACTAGCCGGGGTGTAATGCCACAGCCAGGACACCCTTTCACCGGGTCCCCCCGTCAAAAGCATTAACTCCCCAAGCTAGTCAGCCAGGGATCTCAGTGGGACCCCCAATACAGAGGTTCCTACTCACGAACACCCCAGGCTTAGGCTACCCCTGGCCGGTGGGTGCAGGGTTAATAGAGGGAATACATGGATACAATTGTATTTTACAGTGGGACTACAGGAGCCAGTGTGCCCGTCCTTTGGCATTTGTGGAACTACAAGTGCCAGCAGGCGGCCGGCACATGTTACCCCCACTGTAAAAAAAAAAAAAGTATCATAACAACAGTACTCACACACCATAGAAAGTAAAGTTTTATTACACACTCACACATACCTACCTTTTCCTAGGTGATCGGTCCACTTATTTCCCATGGTTTCCCTAAAATAAATTCCAATACTCACCTATCTCCTGGCACAGGTCAGTCCACTTGTCCAGTAGAGTCCGGGACTTGGCAACATAAAATGAATAGCCAGAATAGTAAATGATATGTCATTAGCTGGGCCACCAGCCAATCAGAGGCCATTCTAGAGTAACAGGCCGCTGATTGACAGCCAAGTGCCAAAGGGCAGGCACGCTGGCACCTGTAGTCCCACTGTAAAAATAATAGTATCCATGTTTTATTCACACTATTACCCTTGCACCCACCGGCTAGGGGTGCAGGGAAGAGCCCCGGGCTTCAGCCTAAGCCTGGGGTGCTCAGGAGAGGGGGATCCCTTTATTGGGGAGTCCCCACCTCCACTAAGATCCCCAGGCTGGACTAACTAGCTTGGGGCATTAATGCTTTGGCCAGGGTGACCCAGTGAAAGGGTCCCCTGGCTAGTGCTGGTTTTAAAAATACAGGACCCCCGCTATTTTTAAAACCAAGACTGGCTCTGCAAAGCCCAGTGCTGGTTCATAACATACAGGGGAGGGGGCTACTAAGCGTGTTGTCCCCCGTATTTTAGGACCAGGACTGGCTCAGGAGCCCAGGGCTGGTCAAACTTCATTTTGTCACTTTTCGCTTATAAGCTTTTTCTGTGTTGTCTCAGTGTATCATCTAGAAGTAGTCAGCCATCATGCTGACGTCCCAACGACCCTGGTATCTTATTTCTACATCTTTAACCTCTTGGTGGAACCGTTCGCCCCATTTTTCACTGTAGTCTCCGAGTATATTCGGGTAGAGCCGGCCCTAGCCCATTTGGTGCCCTAGGCAAAATTTTTACTGGAGCCCCCAAACAACTTCCCAAAACAGGTGGCCCTCCTTATGGCCACGGGCCTAGTGCCTGCCTACTTTATTCAGTAGTGGCCTGGGCCTAGTACCCAGGTCACTTACACCTTATAGGGCAATAACTAATGCCCCCTATGTAGCCAGGGCCTTGCGCCCGCCTATATGCCCACGGGCCTAGTGCCCAATAACCCTGGTGGTCCAGGAAGGGGGTATATGGTAGGCGTCATGGAGGGCCTACCTGCTCCTTTGGAAGAGGCTGCAGGGGGGAGCTTCGTTAGCTCTTTTACTTTCCACCCCTCCAGTCCTCAGCTGCATTCTTTAGCTGCTGGCCCATCCTGGCCAGTGTCGCCGCCTCTTCTTTGCTCCTTCCAGCTGGCGCAGCCTGTCTTCCTTCTTGATCACGGCATCTTCTGGCCTCTTCCGTGGCCGCCGGATCTCTTGCCGCGATGACCCTCTCTTCGGGAGGTCTTCACTCTTCCTTCTCCGTCACCGTACTGCCTTTTCCCGCTCAGCGGCGTCCATCAGATACAGCCAAACACCCGCCGCGGCCAACACTGTACCAAGGCTACCAGGTGACTGGCTGCAGTAAGCTCACACCCGGAGCCAAGTCTTGGCAGCTGCGCTTGACGAATGACCGGCGCTGGGAACACATACTCCGTCCCAGCGCCGGCTACCCGCCGCCTACGCTTACCCGGCGCTGGGAGCAGAAATAGCATCCCAGCGCCGGACGCAGATGTGTCCCGCAGGGGACACATCTCCTGCTGTGCCGATGCTGGGATCAGCCACTTGCACTTGGTCCCAGCACGGCTTTCCACACAGCAGCAGCAGGGCAGGGGGGAGGGACATGCAGCGCCAGTGGGGGGGAACTGCGGCAGAGCCCTGGAATGCCCCTAGGCATTCCAATCGCCCCTAGGCATTTGCTTATTATGCCTAGGGCCAGCTCTGTATTCAGGAAATGCTCGATATGGGAATTCAAAAAATGTACCTTTAAACTCATATTGCAGCCAAGGTTTCTGTAACTATTAAGCATTTCCCTGAGAATTTCTTTGTAGTTTAGATCCTTGACATATATATGTACTGTGTGTGTGTGTGTGTGTGTGTGTGTGTGTGTGTGTGTGTGTGTGTGTGTGTGTGTGTGTATGTGCGTATATGTGCGTATATGTGGTCATAGGCAGGGGTAAAAATTAGCCGGCACAGGGCAAAACAGTGTTGCATCTGTTGTATTTGGTTCCACCTTCCCCAACTCACCTTGTAGTTGTAGTTGTTGTGTGTGTGTGCAATGTTAGACAGTATGGGGTTTAGGCCTTTTGTAAATTTCAGCTCCAGGACTATGTGGATCTTAAGCTGGCACTGGCCGGGGAGAAGTTTTATGACGAGAACTGAATTGCAACGTTCTATACTACCGACTGAATTCGTTTAAGCCAATGTTTTATAATAAATGTAGGCAGAATACATTTATTACTTTAAAGAATATGAAAAAAAAATGACATTCATAAATCACGTTTTGCAGAAAAACGTGATGTGATATGCAAAAATCGGGAGTCATTTTCGTGTGCAGAAGCCAAAAATCTATAAGTATCACATAAATTTGATAAAAAAGATTTTTCATCGCAGACCTGTGTAATCAACATAACAGTTTCATGAACATTGCCCTATGCTTAACATAACCACCTTTAATCCACACCACATTCTTATGTGCCACATAAGAATGTGCCCAGTCTTACTGTATACCCTCATCAGCAGAACAGTCCCTTTTGCACACCACCACCATACAACTAACACATAATGACAAACCTAATCATAACCCATTACATGTGGGTGTGGAGGCCAAATTAAGTGAAACCTCTGATATTTCACACTGAAATCATTGTCAGGTCTGGTACTACGTATTCCTACGCTACCAGCGCACTAGTCTGCTTAGAGCAGCTGACTAGAGCGCTGGGTTTTGGGAGGGATGAAGGGTATTAACAGAGCTAAAACTGGACATAACACTGTCCTGGGAGTGCATCCCCCATTCACACACAATTCCCCATATATCATGGCCTGGTCAAAAATATAGTTTTACTACCAATTTTTAAACAGTAAATTAATAAATTATTAATCTACATATGTGTCCACATACATACATACAGTATTACCTCCATGTGCTACAAGTAGCGTTAAACATAACACGTGAGCGTAGTGCAACTCGGTAGAGCAGAGCATCTTTTTGTGCAATTTTTTTACCTTCAAATGCATCTTATTCACAAAGAGATGCAAATAGGACATACAACCAGCTTCTGCCTATTAAAATGATATGTGGCATATCTATATTATGTGTGCGACTGTGGCTGTATTTGCATGCAAACATGTTATGGTATGGTAGCCTTACCTAGAAAACTCCTTTTCTTCGAGGTCCATAGAGTCCACAGGGATACCATGGGGATATTATGGTTGGAAGACAAGGCACCGAAAAGTAAAATTTTCTTCTTCGGGGTCCATAGGGATCCACAGGGATACCATGGGGATGTCCTAAAGCAGTTCCTCTAGGGTGGGAGACACTCCTGAGCAGAAAGGAGAACTCATCATCCAAAGGAAGCATCCTTAGAGGCAAAAGTATCAAAGGCATAAAACCTAAGAAAAGTGTAGACAGAAGACCAAATGGCTGCCTTACACAACTGTTCAGCGGAGGCACAACAACTAAATGGCCACGATGGCCCTACAGACCGAGTAGAATGTGCTATCACCGTGCTTGGGACAGGGAGATCAGCCTGTGTGTACACCTGAGAGATAGTCATGCGTAGCCATCTCACCAGAGTCTGTTGTGAAAATCCTCGTTTGTGAAAACCATATAATACAAAAAGAGCATCCGATTTTCTAACAGAGTTTGTACGCTCCACATAGATACGGAGAGCACGAACTACATCCAGGGAGGCTTCACCTACAGAAAGGTCTGGAGCCTGAAAAGCTGGAACAGCAATTACATCATTCACATGAAAACGGGACAATAACTTAGGAAGGTAACCCTCCCTTGTACGGAGAACAGCCTCATCCTGGTGAAAAATCAAAAATGGGGAGCGACAAGAGAGCACTGCCAAATCAGAGACTCTGTGAGCAGAAGAAATAGCAAGAAGAAAAAGTGTCCTTGCTGTTAACCACTTCAAATCCACAGAGTCCAAAGGTTCAAATGGAGAAGTTTGTAGTCCCTTAAGAGCCAAAGACAAATCCCAAGGTACTACCGGTGGAACAAAAGGAGGCTGAATTCACAAAACTTCTTGGAAAAAAAATTCTAACATCTGGTAATGAAGCAATCTTCTTCTGAAAGCAGACTGACCGTGCAGAAACCTGCACTCTCAAAAGTGGCCAGGCGTAGGACATTTGTCTAATCCTGCCTGAAGAAAAGCCAGCACCCATGAAATCCTGAATATGTTATGATCATACTTCCTATGGGAACATCATTGACCAAAATAATACCAAACTCTGTAATAAATGCGGGCAGATGCAGGCTTTCGTGCCCTAATCATAATATGAATTACAGAACTGGAAAAACCTTTTGCTCTTAGGATGGAAGATTCAAGAGCCACGCCATGAAAGCCAGACAGGTAAGTCCGGATGTCGGCAGGGACCCTGTGTTAGCAGATCCTGCCATAGATGAAGACGGTATGGACTGTCTATGGACAGATTCTGGATTTCGCTGAACCAATGACGTCTGGGTCAAGCCGGAGTCACCAGTATTACTGCTCCACCTACCTGCTTACATTTTGATAACTCCTGGGAGTAGAGAAATCGGAGAAAAGAGATATGCCAACTTGAAATCCCATCTTACTGCCAGTGCATCCGCAAAGGCTGCTGATAGGATCTGGACCTGTACCTGGGAACCTTGTGTTTGTGGTGTGACGCCATGAAATCTCTCTCCGGTAGACCCCATTTGTTTACCAGGAGCTGAAACACTCCTGGATTGAGAGACCACTCTCCGGCGTGTATGTCCTGGCAACTTAGGAAGCCTGCTTCTTAATTGAGTACTCCCGGCATGAATATTGCCGAGATGGCCGGAATATTACGCTCTGCTCAAATCAGAATCTTTGTCACTTCCTTCATGGCTGCATAATTTCTTGTGCCAACCTGATGATTGAGGTAGGTCACTGTAGTTGCATTGTCAGACTGGATCTGGACCAGCCTGCCCTGGAGCAGGTCCTGTGACATAACAAGAGCTCTGTATACTTCTCAGAATTCCAGAATATTTATTGGCAGATGACTTTCTTGATTTGTCCATCTTCCCTGAAAGGTGTGATGACCTGTCACTGCCCCCCATCTGCGAAGGCTGGTATCTGTGCTAAGAAGCACCCAATTGGGAATACAGAACAGGCACTCTTTGTTTAGATGATCGTTTTTCAGCCACAACAGGAGGGAGTGACAAAGCTTTGAAGAGAGAAGGTTCCTATGAGACCTTATAAGTTGATGCTGTTTGTGCCAATAGAGAGAATCAATCTTTGTAGAAGCCTGGAATGGAAGTGAGCATACCCCACCATGTTGAAGGTGGATAAAATTGATCCCAGGACCTGCATTACTAACATAATGGATACCCTTCTCTTGTGTAGCAGTTTCAGTATTCACACTGATAGATCCGCAATCTTGTCCATTGGCAGAAACATTATTTGTGCCCGAGAATTCAGAAACATTCCCAGATGTACCATCTGCTGTGTTGCAGAAAGTGACAATTTCTTCCAATTGATTATCCAGCCATACCTTTGTAGGCAGGCTATGGTTATTTGAACATGGTTTTGTAACATAACCAGAGTCTGTGCCAATATCAGAAGGTCATCCAGATATGGCAGAATTCTGACTCCCTGATGACTGAGATAGGCAGTCATGACTGCCATTATTTTGGTAAAAACCCGGGGAGCCGTAGATAGGCCAAAAGGGTAGAGCCTGAAATTAGTAATGTTGCTGAAGGACAGCAAACCGTAAGAATTGTTGGTGGGATGGTATAATAGGAACATTCAGATATGCATCCTGAATGTCCAGTGATACCATGTAATCCCCCAGCTCCACTGCCAAAAAAATTGACCGGAGAGTTTCCATCTGATACTTGGGTACATGGATAAACCTGTTGAGGGTATTTAGATTTAGTATAGGGCGATAAGCCCCATTCGGTTTCTGAACAGATTGGAATAATAACTGTTGAGAAACAGGAACCGGGATTATTACCCCCTGCCTGCAGCAGGGAGTGAATGGCTTCCTGAAAGGCCAAGGCTTTAACCACACCTGATGGAAGATTTGTGCAATAAAACTTCTGGTGGGGATGTCTCCTGAAAGTGAGGGCATACCCGAGAGACCACTTCTCGGACCCAAGCATCTGTAGTTGTCTGATGCCAATAATCCGCAAACTGAAGACGGCCTCCCACCCTGGAATCCCCCAGGAAGAGACCCGCTCCATCAGGCCGAGGGTTTGTTGCCAGGCCAGACCTCTTAGTTTGTTGCTTAGACTTGCGGAAACTAGTTGGCCTAGAGGAAGACTGTTCCTTTGCTCATCCCTGAGGACGGAAGGACTGAAAATAAACGTGCCTATATCTAGTCTTTGACGTAGATGGCAGACCTGCAGATTTTGAAGCCCCCAGAGTAGTAATAAGATTATCCAACTCTGCTCCAAAAAGTACCTTTCCATAGAAAGATAAGATTTCCAGCACCCTTTCTGATCCTGTACCAGCTTTCCAAAATCTTAACCTAAGGGCCCTGCATGCCACTATTGATGCTGCTGTTGCCCTAGAAGCTAAAATTCAGCATCCACTGCAGCCCCTCCCAGATAGGAAGCTGCATCCCATATGTAATATATATTCTTCTGTTCTCTGGTAGCATTTTGTAGTGAATCCTCCAATGCCCTTATCCAGTCTTCAACAGCTTTGGCACCAGCCATAGCTGGACTTGTAACCAGCTCCAGATGAAGAAAATATTGCTTTAAGACAGGCTTCAATCTTTTTATCTGTGGAATTCTTCAGCAAATATACTGATGTAATAGGCAATGTAGCATTGCTGATTAAATGTGTCACATGAGCATCCACAGTAGGAGGTACTTCTCATTTAGTACATACAGAAGGTGGGAAATGGATACAATGACGTTATTCTTTTATTCACATAAAACCATTTATCAGGGTTACCCCATGCGCCTCCTCGATAAGTTCTTTAAGCTGTTCAGATACAGGGAACTCCATTTTGACCTCCTTCTGGTGGTGATTAAACATTGGAGCCTTCTTACTATGAGTTGATTCATCATCCTGAATATCTAGGACTGATTTAACAGCCCTCACCAAAGTAGGAACATCTACTGTGGACGGATGAACCCTGTGCATCATCTGATTTCCCTGATGATGTATCTGAATCCATATGTTGGGCAGACTGATAAAAAGATAACTTGTGCTTAGGCGCCTTGGGTACTACCGGTCTATTATCAACATCAGATGATGCAATGCTCTGACTAGAATGGCCATAAACATCCTTCCATGAAGGATGCATAGGAGGTGCAAACATAGTATACTGTGGACACCCCATCCAAGGAGGCATCATAGGAGCAGCCATATGATCCACAACCTTTATCATAACCTGGGACAATGAGGAAACCAAAGATGGTTCTTGTCCATGGACAGGTGAACTGGATTGGTGAGGTGACTCTTTATAACAGCCAACACACAAACCATTCTATATGTCCTGAGATGACACATAAGCCGTACATGACTTACATGGAACCAGCACAGGCTGCTCCCCCTCCTGTTTTCCTTTATCTTTTCACATGGTCAATAAAGGCAATAATTGCAATGTTATGTGACAGCCATCACATAATCTTACTTGAATGTGAAGAACTCAGAAAGAAACCTCCACCCAAAAGGGATGGAGAGAAAACAGTGATAGTTATAATTGACAGTTTTAGAAATAAAGACAGTGTCAATCAGCAGCTAGCAAACAGTCACATACAATGCATATGTAATGTAATTACAACTGGCTCTAAATCAACTACAGCAATGCAAAGGAATGGTAGGACATAGAGCACCATATACCTTAACCAAAGGAGAGGTATACAGGGGAGACTGACCCAGACCCTCCTTAGACCATAGCTACAGGGTGCACTGAGCGTGAAAAGTAAGCGTCTCATACACGTGGAGGGTAGGCGGAGCAACCCAGATGTTCTAAACCCTCCGTAGGGACTGCATCTGGGTCAGGGGAGGAGCTGCCGGGGGAGCGCCTACCGTCTCTAGGCTGCGCTAACCAGCTGTGTACGCTGGCCTCTTAGCAGCAGAAGTGTCTGCTGCTGATCGCCTGAATCAGATGATAAGGCCCCGGCTGGTGTAGTGAGGACGCGGACAATCCAAAGCCCTGACAGCAGCGGCTTCTGGTGCGTCTCTGGCATCAAAAGCAAGGACTGCCGCATGCGATTCCTCATAAGCAATGAATTGTCTTATCTGACATCTCCAAACATCCGGTGCATTCCAGGTCATAGCACTGCTGCTAGCTGAGCTCAGCCCTGACCTGCCGAAATCTCCAGCACAATTACGGATGTTGCGGTCCGGCAGAGGTAGATGGAGTCGCATTATCTGCGTCTTAATACAGACGCTGAGAACTGCTGACTCAAACATAAGAAAATAAAATAAAACATAAATAAAAGATTAAGACTGCCAGAGCAGTCCCTTGTTACCAGTGGCGTAACTACAGTCCCCGCAGACCCCGCGGTGGCTTGTGGGGCGTGGTGGCCGCAGATTACATTCGGACTAGCCGTGCGAATGGAATCTGCAGAAAACGGCCCTCCAAAAATGGCCGCCGCCTAGGAGGAGACAGATGCTAGAGGTCCTACAGGACCTCTAGCATCTGTTAGTCATGCAGGCAGGGCGGTAGTGCGGACCGCACATAAGTGCCGTCCGCACTACACTAGTATAGCAAACACACAGCCGCCGGCGCTGGCAGCTGTGTGTTTGTTTTAGCAGCCGATGAGTCAGACAGACTCATCAGCTGCTTGTCTTGCGACCACTGCCGGAGCCGGGCTCTTCCGGCTCCCGCAGTGGGTGATGATGGGAGAGATGTCATGACGTCTCTCCCATCATGCAGAGCGGGCCTGCCTGGGAGGACACCAGACGGAGGAGCCGATTGCGGAGCGTTGATCAAGGTAAGTGGATTTTGTGTGTCTGTCTGTCTGTCTGGCGGGGGGGGGTTGTTTACTACTACTACTGGGGGCATTGCTGGGGGGGTTGTTTACTACTACTACTGGGGGCATTGCTAGGTGGGAGGACTACTACTGGGGGCATTGCTGGGGGGTTGTTTACTACTACTACTACTACTGGGGGCATTGCTGGGGGGTTGTTTACTACTACTACTACTGGGGGCATTGCTGGGGAGGGTTTACTAGTTTACTACTACTAATACTACTAGGGGCATTGCTGGGAGGGGGGACTACTACTGGGGCATTGCTGGGAGGGTTGTTTACTACTACTGGGGGCATTGCTGGAAGGGAGGACTACTACTGGGGACATTGCTGGTGGGGAGACTACTACTGGGGGCATTGCTGGTGGGGACTACTACTGGAGGTACTGGTGGGACCACTACTGGGGGCACTGCACTGGTGGGACCACTAATGGGGGCACTGCACTGGTGGGACCACTACTACTGGGTGCATTGCTGGGGGAGGACTACTACTACTAGGGGCACTGCTGGGGGGTTAGTACTGGGGTCTCTATTTAAGGGGGTCTACTACTGAGGGCATTATATAAGGGGCACTGCATAGGGGGATGACTACCTGGGGCACTGCATAGGGGAACCACTTCTGGGGGCACTGTATAAGGGCACTACTGTATACTGTAAACTGTCTAAGGGGGGTGGAAGCAAATTTTTTACTTTTGCACTGGGGGCCAAATTGCGTATAAATGGCCCTGTAATTATTTTACCAAAATGCCGAGGGGGTGTTATATGGGGGGGGGCAACAGAAAAAATATTGGCAGGGGGGAGCAAAATTTATAGTTACACCACTCCTTGTTACAAACGTGCGTCTTGATGCTGCCGCACCAACGAACAACTGAATTCCTATGGCTAGGGGCAGGGTATATATGGGGAGGGACCTTGGGCATTCTGGGAGCAGAAGCTTTAACTGTTTGGTGCCTGGTCTTCCAACCATAATATCCCCATGCTATCCCTGTGGATCCCTATGGACACCAAAGAAGAAATGCTAAGTTACAGTGTCACAGCCGCTGAAAGTGCAATGTAGCGATTCGTCTGCAGATACACCCGCAGTTGCGCACAGAATATATGCATGCCACATATAATTTTAATCGGTAGAAGCGGTTATAGTTTCCTATTAGCACCACTTTGTGAATAAAACACAGTGAAGGTAAAAAGACACTTGATGCTACCGAGTCACACCATGGCATGGCATGACTAATAGGGTTGTATAATGCACAAGGAAGATGTATGTGGACACATCTGTCCTCTTCAACCTTATGTGATGAGTGGTCTGTTCCATTGTGTGCTGAGATAGATTGGGTGATGTGTTTATTTCTTCTTCTCTCAAGGTGAACTTCAGGATAGGGGATACATATTCTTATTATCTGTGCTAATGCTTAGGCTGTCACTCACTCTAGAACAATGTTACATGCCAGGAGATATCATTAAAGATAAGCTGCTAATATAAGGGCATGTGGAGGAGACTCAGGGCCAGATTAAGCTCTGTGGGGACCCCTGGGCAACAAACATGTGGGGGCCCCTATCAATAAAGGTTATATATATATATATATATATATATATATATAAATATAGATATATATATACATATATACACACATATAGTACCCCTTCTGAAATGCCCCCTGAAGTTGTGCCCCTTCTCCAATGCCCCAATAGTTATGCCCCTTCTCTAATGCCCCCAGTAGTTGTGCCCCCTGCAATGCCCCCAGTAGTTGTGCCTCTTATTCAATGCACCCTGTAGTTGTGCCCCTTGTCCGATACCCACAGTAATTGTGCCCCCTGCAATGCCCCCAGTAGTCGTGCCTCTTCTTCAATGCCCCCTGCAATGCCCCCAATAGTTGTGTCTCTTATTCAATGCTCCCTGTAGTTGTGCCACTTGTCTGATGCTCCCAGTAGTTGTGCCCCCTGCAATGCCCCCTTAAGTCGTGCACCCTAAAGTAGTGCCCCCAGTATTAACTCCCCCTCCGCGCCCACACACTTGTGAAAAACTTACCTGTCAGGGCTCCCGGGTCCCGCCGTCGTGGCTGCCACTGCCTGCTGGATCTAACTAGATCCAGTAAAGGCGCGCAGGCTCCTCTAATCACGCGGGTGCCGTCATGACATCACCCGCGCAATGAATCACTGGGAACGCTGGCCTCTAAAGTGATCAGAGGCCAGCGTTCCCAGTTAGTTGGTCACGATCTACATGCAGGAGCTCCGCGAGCTTCTAGTAGATCGCGACCAACCTTAGCCGGACCTGACCTGAGGCATGTGGCCAGGGGTCGGGGACAGTGTGTGGGGGCCCCCTATGTGTGGGGGCCCCTGGACGACCACCCCTGTCGCCCTGTGTCACAATCCGGTTAAAGTGATCCTCTGTGGAGGACGGTGAGCCGGGGGGTTCAGGTGACTATCGGAGTGACTGTGGCTAGGTCTCCTATTTGCGGCCGAATCCAGGTTTGGCTAGACCTGCCCAGAGGCGCGGAGTCTAACTCACTTGGTGGTTTTCTCCAGTGACCCCTCCAATTGGGATTTGGTTTTCCGCTGCACCAAGTGAGCAGGTTGCGGCCCTCTGGACAGGTACCAGGGAATGGCAGAAAACCGGAAATATATTACGTTATTGCTAGAACACTGGAGATACACTGGAACACAATTAGAAATCCTGATCACCGGCTTGCATGAGATTACTGAGAATGTACTAAGAATCACTAAGAAATCCAGGAGCTGACTAGCTCAGCAGCTCAGGGAGATGTGGACACAGGCAGGTACTGGAGTTTACTAAATATGCAGGAAAACACAACATATACTAGGAATTGCACATACAAGAGTAGAGTGGACTCAAGGAATATACTGGGAGAGCTAGAAATGCTGGTACTGGGCAAAGGCAAAATACTGGGAGAGCTAGAAATGCTGGTACTGGGCAAAGGCAAAATACTGGGAATAATTGCAGGTGCAGATTGCACAGACAAGACAAATAGAGAAGATAGGCATACACTGGGAGAGTGCTAACTGCAAGTGCAGATTTGCACTGACAAGACACAGAGCAGATTGACACAGACATGTGCTGGGGGTCCAGCTGTGAGCTAATAAATACCAGTAGGTAATCTGACACTTCAGTGATACAGGGTAATACCCACAGGAAAGCTGCAATAGAATAGCAGCACATATACAAAGACACACAGGGAAGGGACATGAAACACTGAAGTACTGTGAGAAAGCTAAAGTCTCAGAGTAAGGTTTAGCATGGAAGCTAATACAGGAAACTGGGAAACTGTAAGCAGGCTGAAGGATAGCACAAAGCAACAGTGGGAGTAAAACAGGCACTTTGAATAACGAAGTTGAACAGCGTCTTCCTGGAGTTCTGGTGGCGGTATTATACCCAGGGGTAGCAGATTACTGGAGCACAGCATCAGCTGACTGAAATCATGCTACCATAGGTTAGGAGTACTGTCACATGAGAAGAACTGTCATGGCGGCGCCCATGATGGGAACTCCGATCCCCAGCACACACAGCTGACCATGGAAGCTCGCAAAAAGCACCTAAGGCAGAATACTCAGCCCCACATCCATCACTGCACCAGACGTCTGACTGCAAGGAAGCCAGGGGAAGCCGGCAAGGAGGTGAGAAAGGCCGATTCTAGGCTGAACCCTGACACCATGCCTTTAATCTGGCCCTGAGGAGACTGATGTCACATATGGGACATGTGAGGATACCGGGTGTCCTGGGTATCCTGGGGTTCAGGGATCACACAGTGGAGCAGGTTATAATGAAGGAATGATGAACTTTATTCATGGAGACACAGAAATTCAGCAAACAGTAAGCAGGGTTATATCATTACAGTCCACTCAGAGTTCAGCAAAGTCTTTTCCAGCTGCTGTATATCTCTTCCCTACCTGGCCAGCTGTAACAGGGAACACAGAGCTGCTATATATCTCTTCCCTACCTGGCCAGCTGTAACAGGGCACACAGAGCTGTTATATATCTTAAGACACTGAGAGGGGACAACACCCCAACCTTCAGAGTCACACTCTACACACACACTATCCCACAATTCCTCTTGCTGCACCACCCTACTTCCCTCTCTCTCCCTCATTGGTGGGCTCAGGTGTCAGTCTTTGCAGAGAGGAAGGAGGAGGGTTTTGTAACAGGAACACACCTTTGCTGTCTGCTGCTGGCAAACTTCCTGTATGAGACATGCAGACTGAGGGTTTCAATTTAAGAACACAGAACTGGGTCATAACTCTTTTCAACATGCAGGCAAGTCCTAGAAGTCCTTTTCCCTTGTCTCCTCACATACCTCCCCCTTCTTAAATCGAGGAGACAGACATGGTCCCAATGTTGGAGTCCTGACTGTCGACTCGGCCCGAGGGTCTGCGAAGCTTGATATTTGTTTCCTCACATCTGGATAGCCCGTCAGCATTGTGATGTTCTCGTCCCTTTTTGTGAGAAATGGAAAAGTTGAAACTTTGTAACGCCAGACTCCACCTCAACAACCTCCCATTTTCCCCCGAGGTTCTGTTTAGCCAATACAACGGGTTATGGTCAGTGACAACAGTAAATTCTTTCCCATAAAGATATGGTTGTAGCTTCTTTAAGGCCCAGACTATGGCTAGACATTCTTTTTCAATAGTGGCGTAGGCTATCTCTCGGTCAGCTAGTTTACGGGATAGATACACAATTGGATGTTCCCTACCATCTGCTCCCACTTGACTCAACACTGCCCCAAGTCCACACCCTGATGCGTCTGTCTGCACAATAAACTTTCTGTTGTAGTCAGGGGCAGCCAACACTGGGGCTCGAGTCAGCAAGTCTTTTAAGGTGTTGAAAGCTTGCTCACATTCAACAGTCCATTCAATATTCCGAGCATATCTCTTTTTGGTCAAGTCTGTCAGAGCCTTGGCCACGGTGCTGTAATGTGGTATAAATTTCCTGTAATAGCCAGCGACTCCAAGGAACGCCCGCACTTGTTTTTGGTTGACAGGTTGGGGCCAATTGGAAATAGCCTCCACCTTTGCCGGATCAGGTCTGATAGCACCTCCTCCGACCCGATGTCCTAGGTACTGAACCTCAGCCATCCCCATTTGACACTTATCTGGGCGTATGGTGAGTCCAGCCTGTCTAATCCTCTTCAGCACTTCTGTCACCTGAATTAAATGCTCCTCCCAGGTATGGCTGAAGATGGCAATGTCATCTAAGTAGGCTTGGGAAAAGTCTTGACACCCCTCCAAGAGGTCATTAACCATTCGCTGGAATGTGGCAGGGGCGTTCTTCATCCCGAAAGGCATTGTAGTCCACTCAAAGAGTCCTTCCGGTGTGATGAAGGCAGAACGCTCCAGGGCCTCTTTGGTAAGTGGGATTTGCCAGTAGCCTTTGCTCAAATCCAATGTTGAGACAAACTCAGCCCCTCCAATCCGATCCAGTAGCTCATCAACACGGGGCATAGGGTAAGCATCAGTGGTGGTGACTTCGTTCAATTTGCGATAGTCCACACAAAACCGTGTGGTCCCATCTTTCTTGGGAACCAACACAACCCCAGCAGCCCATGGGCTTTTAGATGGCACTATGACCCCCAAAGCTAGCATCTCCTCGATCTCAGCCTTTACCTGCCTCATAACACCTGGAGTCATCCGGTAAGCGACTTGTCGGATGGGCCTAGCACTCCCAGTGTCCACATGGTGGGCGGTCAGATGAGTTCGACCAGGTAGACAAGAAAACTGGGCCTGTTCAGCCTCTAAGATCCTCCACATCTCTTGCTGCTGGGCTGCATTCAACTGTTGTCCCACCTGGACTGATTCCACTCCTTTCTTCTCTTTAGCAGCTCCCAAAAGGTCAAGCAATGGATCAGTTTCTGGTGCCTCCATTGGAGGACAACATACCGCCATTGTTACTACTTGACGATCACGATAGGCCTTAATTCGATTTATATGGAAGGTGCGTAGGTACTTCCCTCCCTTATCCAGGGCAATCACGTAATTGACCGGCCCGGTGCGCCTTACCACGGTATACGGTCCTTCCCACATAGCCTGCAGTTTGTTTCTTCGCACTGGGATAAGCACCATTACTTTTTGCCCTGGATGCAACTCTCGGTCTTGAGCATGGGCGTCATACCATTCCTTTTGTCTCTCTTGTGATTCCCTGAGATGCTCTTGGGTTAACTGTAGCAATCTTCTCATGCGGTTCCGCATATTCTCTACATATTGTAAAATGGGCTGCTGGTGTTCTTGGAAAGTTCCCTCCCAGCTCTCTTTGACCAGGTCTAGAGGCCCCCGCACTTTCCGGCCGTACAAAAGTTCAAATGGGGAATATCCAGTAGACGCCTGTGGGACTTCCCGATAAGCGAAGAGAAGCTGTTGAAGGGCTCTCTCCCAGTCCCTCCCCTCGGACAGCACGTAAGCTTGTAGAAGTCTTTTTAGCGTTCCATTGAAACGTTCACAGAGTCCGTTGGTCTGTGGATGGTAAGAGGTGGTCCGAAGAGGTCGAACCCCCCACTTTTCCCACAGGGTTTGCATTAGTTCACCTTGGAATTGGGGCCCTTGATCTGTGATGACTTCCTGTGGGTATCCAAGCCGACTGAATATGTCTGTTAATGCTTGCGCAACGTGTTCTGTGTCAATAGATGATAGGGCCACAGCCTCAGGATAGCGTGTAGCAAAGTCCACCAGTGTTAGGATGTACTTCTTTCCCGTATGACTGGGAATAGCTAATGGTCCAATTAGGTCTATGGCAACACGGGCAAAGGGCTCCCCTATAATAGGTAATGGGTGCAGAGGAGCTTTTCGCTGGGGCTTCCCGAGCCTTTGGCAGGTATTGCAGGTGTCTCGATACTGCTTAACGTCTCTAGAGATTCGTGGCCAGAAGAAATTCCGCAACAATCGTGCCAGTGTTTTACGGGTGCCAAAATGCCCGGCCGCTGGAATGTCATGAGCAAGGGCTAGTAATTGTGCTCTGTACGGTGTAGGTACCACCAACTGTTTAGTAGGCATTACTGTTTCCTGTCCAGACTGAAGAACGACCACTCGGTACAGCAATTCCTCTTCCCAAACTATCTTGCTCCCATCAGCTGTTTCCAACCCCAGGTCGGCTGTGCTCCTTAATTTACTTAGGGAAGGGTCTGTCCGTTGGGCCTGTCGAAACTCGCTCCGGTCCACCTCCCCCAAGTCTAACTCTGAAGTACTGGACAAGAAACTGGAATCACTCACCATTGTGGTCGGGGTAGGTTGGTTCTGTTCTGAATCTGTCACCTGGGTCACTGCTCTTTGGGTTTGGCTCCGGGTCACCACTTGAACGAAGCGTGTCACCAGTCCCTGTCCCAGATCATTCCCGAGGATGACCTTGGCTGGTAGCCCCTTGAGTACTCCGACCTCCACGATTCCTTGATCAGCTCCCCAGTCGAGATGTATCTTGGCGACGGGGATATCGGTCTGTTGTCCCCCGGCGGTGGCAATTCGTACATACTGTCCAGGAATCACCCGGGAGGTGGGAATCAGGTCTGGCTCAATCAATGTGAGTGAGGCCCCAGAATCTCGTAGGCCCTGTACCCGCTGGTCCTCTACCAACACAGGCTGTAAGTGCCCCTGCATATTCTGAGGAGTTGCCTGCTCCTCCCCCAGAACCAGGTCTACAATATACACCCCATCCATCATCTCGGTCGCATCTGAATGGATGACCTCCTCGCAATAATCCTCCATGGGGTAACATACCACAGAGACTGGGGCCGGTCTAGCCCCAGGGAATGGCCCTCGCGTGCGTGGACAGTCCCTCAACAAGTGTCCTGGTTGATTGCAGCGGTAGCACTTCCGAGGTTCTGGGTTAGCCACTTTGAATCTGGGTGGTTGATAAGAAATGTTTTTGATAGGGCCTCCTTTACTACTATCATTTATGCGTGGTTCTCTGTCAGGGAGCTTCTCCGCTCGTGGGGTTCTTGTACCACCTGTTGCACTGAAGACTCTCCATTGGGGACGGTTAGCTATATATTCATCAGCCCATTCTGCAGCTTGTTCAGGCGTGCTGGGCTTCCGGTCTGCGACCCACTCCCGTATCTCTGGTGCCATCTTAATCATTAGTTGTTCTGCCACAATTAGGTTGATGATCTGCTCCACGGTAGAGGCCTGTCTACCCTCGAGCCATTTTCCACAAGCTTGCCGTAGCTGACTGGCAAACTCTTGGTAGGAAGCAGTCCCACTTTTGCTCAGTGTCCTGAATTTGAGACGATAAGATTCTGCAGTGATCTGAAACTTAGCCAGCAATGCCTTCTTTATGCAGGTGTAGATTCCACATTCCTGGGAAGTTAGAGCCCTGTAGGCTTCCAAAGCCCTACCGGTGAGACTTGGCCCCAAGTACTTGGGCCATTCAGCTGGCTCTATCCCGTGCACTCCCATGAGATTCTCAAAGATCTGCAGGTGAGTGTCAATGTCAGTTTCATTCTCTCGAAATGTGGGAACATCCTTAAATCCCAAGCGCCGCTTCTCTTGTTCAGCCCCTCTGGGCGACAGCACAGTTCCGCTGCTAGTAGGGATTTGTACCCCTAATATTGCTTGGATCACTCCAGCTCTCTCTTGTGTAGTTGCACTTTCACCTAGCGCCCCCAGCCAGCTCTGTAGTAGGGCGGGAGTAGCGGTGGTTGACTCGGGTAACCGACTGGAAGTGCTTCCACTGCCTGTCGGTCCTTCTTCATCATCACTCAGGTGGTCGGGATCCTCTGGGTGTGCACGATCCCACTCCAACAACCGTAGTACCAGAATCTCCCGGGTGTCAGTCCCATTATAAGCAATTCCCTTCATCCTGCAAAATCCTTGCAGGTGCGGTTTCCGGGCTGTCCGGTAAAACTTCTCCTGCTCTCTCATGACGTTTTCAATTTGGCCGCCGGTTGCAACTGCTGACTGACTCTCCATGCTGATATTCTCTGGTATTAGCGTGGCTTCTACTCACTCCCCTGGAATTACTGCAGGAACTGTGTGACGTCCCACCGCTGCCGCCAAATGTGAGGATACCGGGTGTCCTGGGTATCCTGGGGTTCAGGGATCACACAGTGGAGCAGGTTATAATGAAGGAATGATGAACTTTATTCATGGAGACACAGAAATTCAGCAAACAGTAAGCAGGGTTATATCATTACAGTCCACTCAGAATTCAGCAAAGTCTTTTCCAGCTGCTGTATATCTCTTCCCTACCTGGCCAGCTGTAACAGGGAACACAGAGCTGCTATATATCTCTTCCCTACCTGGCCAGCTGTAACAGGGCACACAGAGCTGTTATATATCTTAAGACACTGAGAGGGGACAACACCCCAACCTTCAGAGTCACACTCTACACACACACTATCCCACAATTCCTCTTGCTGCACCACCCTACTTCCCTCTCTCTCCCTCATTGGTGGGCTCAGGTGTCAGTCTTTGCAGAGAGGAAGGAGGAGGGTTTTGTAACAGGAACACACCTTTGCTGTCTGCTGCTGGCAAACTTCCTGTATGAGACATGCAGACTGAGGGTTTCAATTTAAGAACACAGAACTGGGTCATAACTCTTTTCAACATGCAGGCAAGTCCTAGAAGTCCTTTTCCCTTGTCTCCTCACAGGACATATAAGGGGCAGGTCGAGGAGTCTAATAGCACATATGGGGCATGTGGAGAGTTCTGGTGGCACACAAAAGAGATGTGTAGGGGTCACATGGCCCAGTGTTTCCACTTTCAAATTTGCATATTTTTCTGGTCTCTACCTAGTTTTCTTCAGTCAAATTCCCTGTAGAAATCTGTATTTAAAATGTTGTGGTAAGTACATAACATGAAATAAAACAAAATTAAGTACAGAAAACAAAACTGAGAAGGAAATTTTACGTAATTTAAAAGTATTTTAAATCAGATAACATTACCCTGTGACCAGGAAAAAGTAAAAGTGGAAACACTATACCTTCACATGCAGGGAGGTATGAGAGGCATTTAAAGGGCATGTGGAGAGGTAAAGTCTGATTGGACAAGATATGACCCAAATTTGGGACACAACTCTTATGTACACCAGCATGTATAGTACACTGTACATATAATTCTGAACTACATAAAACTACAAAAAAAATAATAAAGTTTAGAATTCTAACCAGCCATTGTGCTGGAGCAGAGTTTTATGGTAAGTGTTCAGCCTGAAGAATTCACAATTATACTCCTCTTCCCTACTACCCTCCCCAGCCAGCCATACATAGAAATTCAAGAGAAGCAGTTACATGGCAGAAGGGCTGGCCATTTTCATAACCTGTGTTCCAGTCTCAAAATACCGACAGACAGACCTTGGACACCTGCCCAAACTCCACTTCTAACCAATACCAACTGCTCAGACACCATCCTCCTTCAGTTTAAATTGAACTTACAGACTGTTTTTCTCAAACTGCTCCTCTTCACAGTGCTCTAAACACGGGGGACGCTTCAGCCAAGAACAGGAAACTGGCCACTTCCTGAAGGTACCGACACGATTTCCCATTAAGCTGTGCTGCATCCTCGGCCTTGCACCCATGGGTGGCAGCACCAGCTGCACAGTCCTTGTTATGTATCCATGGGTATAAAGAGGACGTGTCTAGTGGTCAGCACAAAGACTGTGGTACCCAGGGCTCAGGCTCAGCACACCTAGTTGTTGTGTATCAGTTGTGCAATATCTGGGTGACCTATGAATAGTGTTTAGGGTGTACCAGGTGTGTGATGTCAGATTTACCCATCTATAGAGATAAATGTCTATAAGGATAAGTAAATGGAGTGGCATGGACCGATCAGAGTGGTTTCCAAACCAGCATCTTGTCTAGGGCCCATAGGGTACTGATCTAAACTCTAATGGTGCATACACACGGCACGATCTGTACCACCAATGACTTGAAAGATATCTTTCAGTGAAGTCATCCTGCCACATCTCTGAACAGGCAAAGTTGATGATGTCATCCAAATTGGCCTGCATGCATGGATGATGAAAGATATCTTTATCGTCCATGCGGGAATGAGCATCGTTGGTCGTTGTCAGGCTGGTGACTGCGAAAAAGTGAATTATATCGTTATCGTTCATGAAATTTGTACTGTGTGTACGCACCATAAGAATTTGAAATAAATTTCTATTGTTAAACATCACTGGTTCACTTTCTATCAGGACTACCTTTACTATAATTACTAAAATCATGGGGACATGACAATGAAAAGGTTAAAAGCCAAAACATAAAAGCTAAATTAATAAAGCAAACATTTGCTTATATTTGCTGTTATCAGACAGCACAGTTCAGCAGATATAGGTTTTGGGGCTGCAAAATGTGTTAATTACACTGCACAACAATGAAAATGTTTCCAATGTGAAAATAGTTACTTCTAATTTATTTCAGCATGCAAAGAATGCATATGACATTTAAAACTCTGTTAGCTCTGAGTTCCGAGATATAGCCCATTTATGACGATGTAGGGGTATTCCTAGTGAAGTGGGCAGAATGGAGAGAATCTTACCAGCAATATGTGTACCGCGCAGAGGGGGCGGGGCCTAATGACCCAATTAAATGAATCAGTTATTTGTCCCCTCCCCTATTCAAATATATGCGATTCACGGGATTACCCACACAAGATAACTGTGGTGCACTGAGTGACAAGCATAGTGAGCGATTCCACCAAGACATTTCAGCAATGGAACAAAGATATCAGGGTAGGTGAATCACTACTGTTGGACAGTGACAAGACATGCCCCAGAAGAGGAGTACAAGCGACAAGCAAAGAGAAAGCACCCCCATGAATAGGCCACTATATTAGATAGTACTTTCGTATGCTGTATGTTTGTTTTGTATGCTGTATGTTTGTTTTGTGTTCTTATTTGTGATTGAATTAAAACAACTGTTATTTATTTTCAATCAAGAAAATATCAGATTTTAAAATAGCTTTTCACTATGACGATATTACTAATGTACATACAGTATAGTGCAAGTAGTGTAGCTCAAAAAATAGAGCTAGTAAAAACATTCTTAAATAATTTTAGTTTTTATTAACCTCAAATTAGTAATGCATGACTATTTCTAGAAAGGAAACAAATTAAAAGTATTTATTTGTTGTACAGTGTAATATGATGCAGTTAAACCTGTTTTTTTCCTTTTAAATGATTTCCACTTTAAAAAAATTGGATATACTTCCCGGAATCTCAATGATGACTGCAAGCCACAGGCTATTACATTTCTCCGCTGGTGTTTATCACTGTGGTACCATTTATTACTATTTATTTATATAGCACTAGCATATTACACACAGTGCTGAATAAACCTACTAAACAGTCCAAATTTTTGCAAAATAGTCCTGAGTTTTGGTCACTGTTTTTCCGTAACACAGTGTCCCATGGAGGGTGTGTGAGTGTGTGTGTGTCCTGCACAGCAAAGCTGCGGTGAATAGACGGCGTGACTGCACATCTAGAAGGAAAGAGAGAGAGAAAGAGAGGCAAGTGATGCCCAACAACTCGGAAAGCACTTGGCAACACAAATAGGTTTAGATTTGCAAGATATCGCATATTGTGCGTCTATGACCCTTTCCAGATTTTCCCCTCCCAAATGTTATGTATGAAATATAAATCAGATTCTATACCATTAGAGCTTCCAGTATAAAATCCCTACAATGCATCCTAGATTCAATTTTAATCAGCATCCACTTAATGTACCAGTTTAGTTTTGGAAGTGTGGGAAGAAATCTATACAAACAGAGGCAGGACAAACACAATCCACCACATATAGTGCCCTGGCCAGGAATTGAACTCAAGACCCAAGTGCTAGTGTTGATGTTAATCAGATTATTTATGTAACTACTTTCCAGCCATTTCCAAAAATGCTAATACATTTATATACGCAAAGTCTATGTTTAGCACTTTATGGGGCCTTTTCATGATGTTAATTATCGGGGACCGAACGGACCCCGATAATTAACATTCTAACTCGCCGCGGACGCAGGAGCAATTCCTCATTGCTACGTCACAGCTAATGCAAAACAAGCTGTCCCCACAAGCGGCTTCACTTTCGGTGCAGTGACGGGAGCGCGCATGTGCACAAGAGCCCTGATGTCCGGCGGAAGGAGCCGGACAGGGGTGGAGGGATAAAAAAAAGGGATCCCCCCTTCACAACCCGGACCTCCTCCCATGGGGAAGGAATCGGCGAATGCTGCCGCACTCAAACTCCGAAAATATAGTATTTTCGGAGTTCGATGAATTCTGTCGACATTCTAGTGTATGGGGACAGCAGACCATAAACACTAGAGGAAGGTAAGCAGGAGATATCTGTGATATCTCCTGCTTTACCTTCTCAATGAATGGCTCTAAAACTTAATTGCAGGCGAAAATGTCCATTTTTATCTGCTTTTGTAAAAATTAAGTGATGATGAATAGGCCCCTAAGTATCCTTACACATGGAAATTAAAATAAAAAACTTTTTACTAGTGTTTTTCATAAAAGTATTGGAATACATAAACACAAATATGGGAATGAACCAAGCAATTATCATTTTATTCCAGATTTTCTATTTATATACACAGATGCTTAAATCCATTTGAAGATCTTCCTCTGAGAAATGTTTGTAATGGACTGAATCCATATATTTACATAGCAATTTGTATACTGAATGTTACATTTTTGGTGTCACTGTATTTTGTTACTTTATGTAATAAATTGGGATGTTTTATACAGAGATTAACACATTTCTATTAAAGTTGTGAATATATTTTACATATTTTTGCATGTCCAGTGTATATTTCTGTAATCTACATATGAATAAATATCACTCACTGACAGGAGAGTATTAGCACTGTTTATCTATATTTTCATACAGATTGCTTTCTTTCCTATTTCTCTACTGGATATCTATGCCCTCATACCCACTTGTGTCTATTGAGTGCTGCCTGTCCTCTATTGAGTGTTCCCCAACCACAAGTGCTGGTTTTCATTGTTTGAAATACTGGCATTTTCCAAAGTTCTGGGGATAGCCAACCTAAGACTTCATACCACCGATTTCAAAATGCATGTGTTTCCAAGAGTTTTGTAATAGTAGCACAATGCATTAAAACAGGTCTCATGTTGGAAAGTCAATTACTCTATTCTGACACAATGTAACCCAAATGGACATATCTGAGATCGATGCCTGGAACTGTTGTTTCTCAAATAATAATAATAATAATAATAATAATAATAATAATAATAATAATATAACTGTATATACAGATCAAACCAAATGTGTTATTGTTGGATCAAATAATAAAAAGTTGCCATTGTTTTTCGATAATAAATGTCCTGCAACTAAGAATCAAAGTAGTGAGGGCATTCAGAGTGTTGTATACAAATTAAATAAATCAGACCTCCTTCTGCCCCTACTTTCCTTCATAATTTTCTATACAAATAACTGACATGCTGCTGGTGTTTGGGGGGCGGCGACATGAAGTGTTACAGAAAATGAGACATGTCAGCCCCGTTTATGGGTGTTCTGAAACCAGTGGCTGCACCCTTGTATGCAGCTTCACTGACCCCAGCTGCATGATTTAACTGGACATCCTGAGTAAACTGAGGGTTACTAGGCTGTTGATCCGATGCTGCATCCTCGGACACAGCAGTGGCTGTCAACTCAAGACACCTCCTGCAGCTTTGCATGCTTTGGCACAGCTGCTGCGTACAAATATGCAGTGGCAGTAATAACTGTGTCCATCTCTGAATCAGGCCCACAGTTTTGCACTGTCACTCAAGATTAAGCGACTATAACATAAATGATCAATAAACCTTGCAATAGAGGACAATTAATATAGTTATAATGTGTTTACAGATTAGATCCTACCATACTTGAATATGGCAGTTATTAAAAACTAATTGCAGATCAAAAAATATTTTTTTTTCTCATTCAAAATCAGAAAGATAAATTGTTTTATTTTATTTTACTTGAATTTGGGAATATGGTCAATGATCAACAACGCTGCATAGATCAACTCTTCAAAAAAATCCATATCTGTTGAATAGCAGCTTCACATTTGGTCATTTGGAGGTTATTAGATCAATCTGGATGTGCCCAATACTCCCCCCCCCCCAAAAAAAAAAAATGAACAGGCATTTCTTTTTTATTATCATTATTTTATGTACTGTTTCTCATTTAGCATCAGTACTGCATCTCACAACTCAATAGCTAGAATATTGTCAATATAACAGTTTTGTATAAGCTCTAACAAAACATACTGAGTGGCTCTGCAGAGAGCGCTGTCCAATTATTAAAATCACTACAGCTCTGCTCCTTTCTAAATGTCCACACAGAAAGAAAAAAAAAAACACATTTCATTATTCTATTCTTACTGCAGGAAAGGCTACCAATTAACAAGATAGCACATGTTCATCTATAGAAAATTTTGAGTGGAAAGTACAAGTTACCTAGTAGAACAAAAATAGTTTACACAAGTCAGATAGAAAGGCTTTTTACTCTGAATGTTTTTGTACCAATTTACTGATGCCTCAGTGGAAACAAAATCTTTTAAGTCCAGAGCTCATTAGCCAAGTAAATGGAACAACATTTAATTATGTGCATTTGGTTAATTCACAGCACTAAAGAGAAATCAATACTAGATTGTAATGATGCTGCATGGAACCCTGTTTAACCTGATCAAAGGGGAGAAAATCATGATAGTTTCAGCTATGGCAGGTACACAGATGGAAGATTCTAATTATCAGCATTATTGAGCCATACTTGGAGCTATTAAAATAAACTAAGCATAGAGCAATCATAAACAAGCTGGCAAAATAACTTGAAGATAATTTTCCTTATCATAAAGCAAACCAAGATTAACTAGTAAAAAATGATTTTTTGGTAATTTCTTACACACTGACCTTTATTTAATAAAAACTGCATTAAAATACTTAAGGGTAATGAAACATATATATCATGTCGTCACATTTTAAAGGAAAAAGACAATTACAATGTGAAATCATAATACAGAATTAAAGAAGACATTGTGCAATATTGAAAGTCCAAGAAAGTTTTTGTGAGCTTATGGCCTACATGACTTCACCAAGGACAATATAAATTTGTGTGCATGGGGCCCTTGTCATTCAGGACAACTCTCAATCAATGTGAGCAGTGTAAAAGATGGATGGTTGTTTTCTTTACAGTGTAGCAAAATGAAGATCTCAATGTCATCATAATTTCACTTTGTATGTACTGTCGATAATATATTGAATAAGATTGTTAGGATTCTAGCAGTTTAGATTTTTTATTTTTTTTTAATATGTACTATAGAGGAAAGTCAATTTTTCATCAATTAGCACAAGGACCTTGACTGACAGCTAAAAAGACCGTCCCTGAACTGGTTATTTATTCGGCTCCTCTAATGAAAGCTATGTAAAATATATAATAATGGATTTTGATGCCCAGTTTGGCTTAAGTGGTAACTTGCCAGGAATGCCCCAATCAGCAGAACACAACAGTGGCAAAATGTGATACATATATAGTCTGCAAATGTTCTAGGTCAGCAAGTGGACCTGTCCATCTATAACTAGCTTCCATTCAAGACCCAACCATTACAACAGACCATACTTGACTACTCTCCAATAACATCCACGAGACTCTCAAAGTAGTAGACTACCATCCCGGGTCGCACCCACTTCGGGAGTGAAGTAGGCTGGCGGTGATTTTGTGATTTGCTTTGAATCTTATTGTCTCTCCAAATGTCCATGGCAGTATGCTCAGCAGCGCAAATGGGGGGGGGAGCAGGTACTTGCTGGAGGGCCCGGCGGGGATGAAGGAGAAGGACAGTAGGATATGGCAGGGTGTATTTACTGCTTACACAACTCTGATAGTTTATTCATCTTAGTCCATTGATTGACAAGTAGACATTGTGATGCACAATGTTTACTTCTTCATGGCCTCTTTAATGTCTACTTCATGGCCACTTTTGACTTGAGAGTTTGGTACTTTTCTGGAAAATGAGTAACTTCAGAGCACAATCTAGGGCACCACGATCTTAAACTGAAGTTGGAAGACAACGGTCCTTCAATTTTATATCAGAATGGTATGTACTGCCTAGGTTATACCATCCAAGTGCACAGACTTTAGAGTCACGACTAACGGACCTGTAAAGTGGCAAAACTAGAACATTTAGGGGCATATTCAATTGGGGACGAGACTAGCAAAAATTCTGCACCTGCAATGGTTTTCGTGCAGGTGCGGGATTTTTGCTATTCAATTAGGAGCAGGGTTTTTTATATAAATGAGCGCCGGGAGGTTTTTTTTTTTGAGCACCTCAAGAGCACGTCTGATTTTCCTAAAATCGTTAATTTTAGGACAAATCAATGGGACTTGCCCTGGGACCCCGGTGGCACTTCCCCCCTGGGGACTAATTAAGCAACTGGAAGTTACCAATTAGCTTAATTAGTCATTAATTAATCACCTTCCAAAGAGCTGTTTTCGCCCTCCAGCGACGATCTTTTGCAGCAGCAGTGAGTATGTCAGTGTGTAGGAGTGTGTGTGTGACGCCCGGTGTGTTCTGTCCCCACGTAAGTGTACCCCCCCCCCGTAACGGGAGCTGGGAGAACTACATCTCCCAGCAATAATATCAAATGCAGACATATAGAAGGAGAGAACAAAGGCTTATCTTCTATGTGGCGCACATTAATTATACATATTAAAATACATATATAGCTAGCAGACACATTAAATTATAAACTGACAAAGTTTCAAATAAGTATTACATTATATTTCAGAGTTATGAGCATTTAGGCATTACTTTTTGAACAACCCTCGTATTTAAAAAAATTCTAATCTTTATTTGACATGCATTAAAATTGTTCCTACTGGAACACAGTACAGCCAAATATAAGTTTAAATAAAGTTATAAGGTGCATACACAAGTAAAGATTCTTTAAACGATTTGTCGTTAACAATGTCGTTATCGTTAAGTCGTTAAAAAAATCGCCCAGTTTGAGAGTTATAACGATGAACGAAAAATAACAATTCGCGCCTGTTTGTAGTTGGTAGTTTTCATTCATCGTCCCTTTGGACTGTCCTACATGACGATTTTCATTAAGGAAAGGAGTTATCCGTTCATCGTTGTTAAAATCGTTGATAAAATCGTTCATTACACTTCAAAAAATCGTTATATTTTTTTAAGGGAAAATCTGAATGAAAATAGTTACCGAAAATCGTTGGTTACAAAAATCATTACGTGTGTATGCACCTAAAGAGTGAATGTGTTGTACATAACTATGAAAAAGTGAAAATAAAATAAAAAATTGTTATGTACAACACAATCACTCTAACTTTATTTTAACTCATATTTTGCTGTACTGTGTTTCAGTAGGAACAATTTTAATGCATATCAAATAAAGATTAAAATTTTTTAAATATAATAATTAATGTGTGCCAGATAGAAGACAAGCCTTTCTTCTCTCCTTCTATATGTCTGCTACTAATTCTTGTCATTTGGCAGCACCCCCAATGTGGCTATAATTTCAATGATAATACTTTAATAGGGCTTTCAATGGAGCAGAATATGATGTGTAGGGATGTATATATCCATTTCTTTTCTTTGTAATATCAAATGCACCTGCGCACAGAGCTAGATGGTTAAAAGTGTAATCAGTAAGCTGCAGTATGGGATAGCTAACTATCAACGTTAATCAAGAAAGGTATATACTGCGCTCAGCTTTAATAATGTGTGAACAGATTGTAATTTGCATAAATATATACTCGTACATCTTGTCAAATTCAAAATGGAAAAAAAATAAATCAATCCAACTATAGGATTTAGAGTATATGACAGTAAGAGCACACAACAAATTATATATACACACAATAAATGATTTCTCAATGGATTGGTGCAGTAACAACCAAGATTAAGGTTGCTGTGAATCAGAAGATGAGCAACCAAGTGTTAATTGTCATAAAAATGCCAATAGAGGATGATGTAAAGGTATAAAATATACTTCACTAGAATATGGGGGTAAAGGTAAAGTATGAACAAATGATCATAAACGGTATAGTGGCAACCCCAACAGAAATACATATTGTGGGTAAACGGATGCACTGGGTGTTTTTTATTTTTATATATATATATATATATATATATATATATATATATATAGTGTGATGTCTTGGGGTTAATTAGCTCGGCAGAGGGTGAATGGGTGCAGTTTTTAGGTGCTTAATGAGGGTCCACACACAGCTTTCAGGTGAAATAAATGAGGTGATGCTTTACTTCCAGCATATGAAATCAGGAAACAGAAAATAACAAACACACCTAGCCCTTGTTAAGGGAACTAGCTAACTTCTCAACCCTCTCTATAAGGGAGCAGCTAGTCTGCCAACATAGTCTCTGAGATTGTGGTCCTTCCTGCCACATGCAGGACTGGACCTGGCCTCCTGGCCTGGTATAGCTTACTCAGCTTTCCAAACACAGTCTCTGTGCCTTCCCTGTATCCTCCAGGTATACAGAGGCCCTGGCTTCCTCAGCCTGCAGCTTCACTGCTTTATTGTCACAGCCTGAGAGTTTGTGGTCCCCCTTTGCCTCCTGCAAGGTTCAGACACAGGCCTCCTGGCCTCCCAATGGCTCGCTCAGCTTCACTGGGATCTCTGTTGCCAGAATCCAACATGGACTGTTTCCCACAGCAGCCTGACTGGTCTGCCTTCACATCAGTCCACACCTGAGCTCTATCCACAAGGCAGCAATTAGGCATCCTCCCACAACGCTTTTCTAGCCTGTGTGGGTGGATCTCCCCTGTCCCACACAGAATCTGCTGCTCACCAGTGCCACCTCTGGTGATACTGCCACTATATATATATATATATATATATATATATATATATATATATATATATATATACACACACACACACACACGCACACACACACATATATATATATATAATATATATATATATATGTAATCAAAACAAAATAAAACAAACTAAAGTAAAACATAGCTAAATAAATAAAACAGAAGCAAACCAAAGACAGAAACCTAAAAAATAAAACGTTGAAAAATAGATTGAAATATACATAATAATAATAATAATAATAATAATAATAATAATACGTAATAATAACATTTTATAACTTACTATAGTTCCTAAATAACAATAGGTTCAATATAACTCATATGTAATGATGTGTATGGGGCTGTCAATCATATATATGTTCAATCGTAGGGATGTATAGGTCCTAGGTCTTCCTTAGGTAGTCTAATTCCCCTTAGATCAACGGTGTCAGTGTATAGATCATTATCTGCAGTTAGTAGTTCATAAAGGCCAGATCAATATTTATTGTTTTTCTCTCTTGAAGATGATAGACTTCACTTTATTATCTAAGTTATGTCTTCATCTCCCAGCAACCCTTGCATCTCCATGCAGCTCCTGGAGCCTCCCAGCAGCCACCTCCCCAATGAAAAGATGGAGGGAATGCCACTGAGAGCCACGGAGACCACCGGGCAAGTTTTGTGGCGCAGGGTTTTCAGAGCTGAAAACCACGCAACTGTTTTTAATTGGATACTGAGGGTATCGGAAGCACGCATTCCCGCGGAAATCCAAAATTGGCCAAAAGTTTTTATACCTCACGCCCAATTGAATATGCACTTAAAAGTGGAGTTTCAGTCTAAGCGAACATTTGTGGGGGGATCTGGAGGTATTTTTTTGTGGAGGTATTATTTAATCCTGAATCTGATTGACTGAATATTGGGAGGTATGGCTGAGGCAGATGCTTAGGTATAAAAGAGTTGTTTTTTAAACTGTGCCAGTGACTATATATTCTTTACATGTAAAGGAAATGTGAGGTGTATACATTTCAATGCTTTTCTTAAAATGTATATTTCTCAACTGTCTAAATATACATTAGTGTATGGATGCAAGATAAGTGGCATGGGCCCCCCCTTGACACATAGGTCAGTGTGCATGGCAAACTCTGAACCCATCATTATGTCCCTGCCTTAAAGGCATCAAGCCACTAGTTTCACATAATCCGCAATGATCCTGCACTTGTATAGTTAACAATCCAGTATCAATTTATGTTATTGATCTAAATTCAGACTTGTTTTATTATTGTTTGTTATTTAACCTTATAAACTTTCTAATTATATTAGCTGAGGTGCAAGCACTCACCCTGTTTATATATTCATATAAGCAATAACCAAAGGTGCAAGAAGAGTGCTAATTGTGGTGCACTTTTTAGATCAAAATTGTACATCGTTATTGACAATAATTTTTTTTAAATATCAGAATTTTTTATTTGTTATATTTACTAAATTAATAAGTTCAGAAATAAATGAAGGCAAAATATATAATATTTACAAAGAGTAAGTAGATGTACAAAAAAGATACATTTAAAAAAAATGTGCACTAAAACATTCTTATAGCCGCTGGTCTTATTTCTCTATTAAATCATCTTAATGTATTGTTATTGTGCTTTGTAGTCTAAACTGGTTATCAAGTATCTGTTTTATCACTGTAAAATGATCAACATGAGGTACCAAATATTCAGGTTATTATCTCAACTATATATCTCCTTCTGTAAATTTAGCATTTTAATAGTTAAACTGCTAGTGTAATTACTTTTTATTTAATGGCTCTTATATTTCTCTGTCACACAGTTGTTTAAAATAACATCACATATTTTCCTTTGTCCTTATATTAATGACTCTTATATTTCCTTCTGTCATATATAAAAATAAGGCAGTCTATTGAGCCCAAAGAAATTTTGTTTTCAACAGTGTCACAGTTTTTATCTTGCTGGATGCTGATGTCTATCCCCTGTTTTAACGATTTGTGTTACAAAATAGCACAATAAGATGTTATATCTTGAATGTGCTTGTAGAAGTTTTCCCTTAGCTAAATATTATCATCTATGTGACAATGGGCAGTTACAAGCTCTATGTCACAGGTTCTCAAACTCGGTCCTCAGGACCCCAAACGGTGCATGTTTTGCAGGTCTCCTGACAGAATCACAATCACAGAAATTAGCTCCACCTGTGGATCTTTTAAAATGTGTCACTGAGTAATGAATACACCTGTGCACCTGCTGGGTGACCTGGAAAACATGACCTGTGTGGGGTCCTGAGGACCGAGTTTGAGAACCCCTGCTCTATGTGATACACTATTTGTTTCAATGTATCATTTAACAGGTTCACATTGTAGAGAAAAAGCAGATTTTGCGTCCGCATGGGCATAATTGCACATGATTGCGTCAGCAGAATCCGTAACTTTCTCTTGTAAATGTAGATGTACTGTTTTGTGTAAAGGAAATGACAAACCTATGAAGATGGACAGAAAGGTTTAACCAGAGGTTATAGGAAGATTGTTTCCCTGCCAGCCATAATTATGTCAACTTGTATATAGCCCATAAGAAGGATGTCCAGGGAAATTACCTGACAGCTGGTTAAATCCTTAATAGCCAGTCCGTAAGAGATCTGTGTTCTGTGTATGGTCAGAGATCAAAGAATTGTTGGTTATACTCACAGTCAGGCTACAGAGGTGTATGTTTACTCACTTAATCTGTGTGCACGTTTATTGATCTAAGCCCACTTCTCACGCTTTAGGAAGGTCTGAAAGGTAATTAAGAACCCCTGCCCAAATGATAGAGAAACCCCATAGTCCAGCTAGAGGGACAATATACTCTGGGCTGAGAAGGGTTAACACCCCCCAGGGGGGGTGAGGGGGGAAGGAGCTGGGCACACATGGATAAAATACAGGCTCACTGGTAAGAGTGTGTGATTCTCTGCTTGAGGTTGTCGGCAAGACACAGAGCACCTGACTTCGTCACAGGGGAAGGCCTCATCCCAAAGATTGTTCTATCCGTCGTGATCTCAATGGTCTGTCTTCTCCCATTTTATTATTTTATTTGATTTACTGGAAATTGTGATTAACTGTGTTTGTGACTTTTTGTAACATCCTTATATCCTTTGTATTTTTGTACATAAGCTTTGAAGATATTTCTTGAATTAAACTAAACTAATTCTAGTTCTGGAACTGTGTTTTTATGACCCCAAACACCCATGTTTGGCATGTTACCCATATTTAAATATTGATAAGTTGTGTGTACAGGTGAGAGCAGAAGCTTGCCTTACGCTTTAGCGTTAAATTGGTCTTTTGCTGGTGGCAGTTACCGGAATTAATAACCACAAGCGATGAGATAACTGGTATAAGTCACGGGCGTCGATTCTCAGAAGTATCTGCAGAGATCGGCAGGAGGTTCGTGACATACATTGTCAGGTATATTAATACTGTCACGCTCCGACCGTTAAAAAACACTTTCTTACCTCTCCGGTGTCTGTCTAGGCTAGTTGAGGTCAGCTTGACTGTGCATCACTCCAGGATAGCACTGAGTTCCGCTCACGCTGCACGTAGCTCACGGCTGGTGCTGAGGTCTGTCTGTGCTGCTCCTGCACCGTCCGCTCAGTGTCCTGTCACTGAGGATGGAGGTGGCTCTCCGCAGCCCCTTGCTCACGCATGCGTGTCTTCCCAGCATGATGGCACTGAGGCTGCACGCAAAAGCTCCATCCTAAACCACAGTATGGGTGCAGCCATGTTGGACTGTCACCTGACGGCTCTTCCTCCACTCAAAATGCTGTTCCCAGACCAGCTGATCAGAGCATCCAATCCATGTGGATCCTTCCCAATAAACTAAATTTCCTGACTGGCCTCTGTTGCCAGTACAATGTTGCAACTTCTGTGCAAAGCTCCAAGGTACTCTGTAAATCTGGCACCATCATGCACACCAGTCTGCTTTTTCCACCGAGACTTGTTCTTACAGCAGCCATCGTTTCCAGCCGATACCTCCAACCATCGGTCTCATGTGATGCCTCTAACATTGGACTCATATCAATTAAGTTCTTCAATGGTCCCAAACCGATCAAGTTCATCAATTCATCAACATCGGACAATTCATCAACATCGGATTAAAATCCATCAACATCGGTCTCAAACCGATCCAGCTCTTAATCCAGCATCATCGGTCCCAATCCGATTCTGCCCATTCCTTCAGTATTTAATGTCAAGTCCCATTCCAACCTCCTGTTCAACAAAGACATTCTATTCCTGTTCTCGCATTCGGGCCCATCATCCACTGCTATATCTCTACCTCCTCACATCTATACATGAGGAAGTCCTGGCTCAAACCACCTAAATTCATTTACGCCTCTCAAATCTCCTCTTCAGTCTCCCATGCCTAACCCTCAGGCGTAACAATTACAGTGCAGCTAGAACTCAGCTTTCCGGTGAACCTGTCCTAGTGATCAGCCAATTTAGTATCAAGTGTATCACAATGTCTTAGTCTCCAAACATTCAAGCGTTCCCTGAAAACTCACCTCTTCAGACAAGCTTATCAGATTCCAGAATTTCCCACATAACCTTCATAGCTTCCATATCTAATTACATTACCTCTCACAGTCTACACATAACCTCACACATAGGCCCGTATTCAATTTGAAGCGTTAAGTCCGGATCCGCGTTAAGTTACCGCCGATGACGTAATTATCGCCTGTTTTGGTTTTCCTCCGTATTCAATTTGAAAGACGGTAAAGTATCGCCTATGAATGGCGGGCGGAAAAAAGTGCAGAATTGGGGTTTTGGGGTGCAACATAGCGGGAACCCCCGTGCAGCCTTCAGACAGTCCCCCGAAGGTAATCTGTGTAAAAAAAAAACAAAACTTAAGGACACCCCAAAAATTGACTTTGAAAAACCGGGTGGAAAAAAAATTGTTGGGGTACAAAGTTAAAAACTAGCAAACTTGACTCTGGGGGGTCCCAAGTGTGCCCCAAGTGTTTTTTTGATTGCAGGTGTTTGCGGCAGATGGATTTTTCACGATATTTTCAACTTTAAATATGCTGACCCCCATTTTAAAGTACCCCAAATTTGCTAGGATAACTTATTTTCAGGAAAAAATACTCCTAAAAAGTATTCTGCATCAGGTATAGAAAAACGCAATTTAGCAGCTATAGAGCCCGTTTAAAAACACCAAATACCTTCAGCAAGCCAAATCGGGGGGTACCATAGTGAACCCTCATGTCAGAGCATAATTTGGGGGGTGACAGGCTGATTTCCCCAAAAATGACAGTACTTTCCGCTTGTTACAGTATCGCTGAGTGCCATTTACGCGTACTTTCAAATTGAATATGGGGTAAAGCGTGCAGGCGCACAATAATTTAACGCCTACCAAACAGGTGAAGTCGGCATTAAGTCCGGGCCACGTTAACTTAACTTTCCAGTGTGAATGGATTATACAGCTTACCAAAATGCAATAAATAGCACCTATCCTTGTGTATCAACACCTATTTCCCTATAGATTGTAAGCTTGCGAGCAGGGCCCTCTTACCTTTATGTCTGTCTCTTACAACCCAGTCTTGTTCTATTAATGTTGTTTCAAATTGTATAGCACAACGGAATATGCTGCGCTATATAAGAAACTGTTAATAAATAAATAAAATAAATAAGTTGCCTTCAGTATTTTGCTTTCAAACAAACACTTAATTCCTCAATATCATATCTATATAATAAGCGACAAAGAGTGTACTGTATGTCTGTTTGACCTTTATGAACGGCCAGAGTATTGGACCTAGCTCCACCAAATTTGGCATGGTGGTATAGTTTTACCAGGATCAGGTTTTTGCCTAGGTTTGTACTTCAGCAGGGACACACACTGTCACACAATAAATAAAAATGGAGACACTTTTAAATTACACAGATTCTGGGGCTGGCTCAAATGGAAATGGCAGTCTGCCAAAATCCTGTGTGAAAGCTAAAAAAGTATCTTTTTTAACCTCAGCCAGAGCAAGTGTCAAACTTTAGGTGCCCATACACGGTGCGATATAGCAGCCAATCTAACTGATTGGTAAGATATCACTGCTATATCATACCATGTGTTGGCATTATATCGGCCAGTGTGCACTCC
Source organism: Taudactylus pleione (assembly GCA_031769625.1). Classification (NCBI taxonomy): domain Eukaryota; kingdom Metazoa; phylum Chordata; class Amphibia; order Anura; family Myobatrachidae; genus Taudactylus; species Taudactylus pleione. The sequence goes on along the minus strand of JAUIMM010000040.1, from coordinate 1,353,603 downwards.
CATGGGGTCGTACATCGCACCTCCAGATCTTACAGCAAGATCACTTGATCTGGGGATGTGATGTATGATCCCATGCAGCTATGTTGGTGGGGGGGAAGGTCCCGGCATATCGGGCGGTCGGCCACCCGATCGCTCCGTGTGTGGGGACCGCCCAATATGTTGGATCGCAGGTCACGACGCAAGGTGCATATCGCACCGTGTATGGGCACCTCATGACTCATGCAACTTCATATTAAATACAGAGTTAGTCCTTTTCTAAGTGACCACACATATTAGTCAGCCCTCTGTGTTTGTATGCTAGGGCGTAACTAGAGCTTTGGGGGCCACTCCCAGAGGTAAAAAAAAACACATACATTTGCCCCACACAGAGCACATTCATGTTAGTACCCCTTATACACATTATGGAATGCAGTAGTAGTGCCCCTTATACATGCCACACAGTAATGTCCCTCACACATTATTCCACACAGTAATGCCCTTTACAGATTATGCCACATAGTAGTAGTGTCCCATATAACACATTATTCCACACAATAGTAGAGCCCCTTACACATTATGCCACACAGTAATGCAACTTATATAACATTATACTACATACTAATAGCCCTTACACATGCCCCCTTCCCCAGCAACTCACCTACCGTATCCTTCCAGCAGCCTCTCAACTCCCCGTGTGCCATCAGTAGCCAGTAAATGTGAATGTGGGGCTGAACCGCCAGCTTGCACTTCCGCAGGCAGTGGAACACATGGACAGACAGAGCCGGGGCAATTTAAATCTTGCACCAATCGCGAGCCAATCGTAGCTTGCAGACCGGCAGCCAATCAGGAGCCGCTACTGCTGTTAGGCAATCAGAGCTTGCAGACCAGCAGCCAGACGACTGGCAGCACTGTCTCTCCATGTCTCCATGTCAATGCGCGAATTGTAATAAGCTGGCGGGTCGGCACTAAATCAAAACCGCTGCCACCCGGACTTCCCTCAGCAGACCCGACTGAAACGGCCCACCTTGAGTGTGTGACTGGGTCCAGGGAAAGAGCTCGGACACCATAGTAGCCACACCTCTTGCACAAACGGTAGTTACACCACTATGCAAACCTGTATATGAAATGTGGACCCGTGCGCAATGGGGACTTAAAGCAGCTGGTCAATGAATTTCAAGAGGGAGTACCCCTACACCTCCACCAAATATATTATTGAAAGAAAAAAACAGAAAGACACATAACCTGCGCCCAGTCACAGTATTTCAAGATCTCCATTTTTTTAGGATCAATATACCACACATAGAGGGTGATCTATTCCAACAGGAGACCTTATAAAACTCCCCATGGGAGTGAGGAAAAAAAGAAAAAAAGTGAATACAGTGAAGCACAATTATTAATAATATAACAAGAGACACAACATTTAAAATAGCAGCATTCTTTAGGCAGGGTATCCAAACGGACAAAGGTATGTAATTCCCATATGGAGGAGGAGTAAAATACCACAATGAGCATGAGATGTATCACATCAATGAAAGTCGCGGCAACTCCACTGGTCCATGCACATGTCCCCAGCTCTCCGGTATCAGTACCTCCATCTGTCCTGGATCACCTCCTCACAGCACCAACGCGTTTTGACCCCTACCTGGTGGTCTTTATCAAGGTGTCTTGATTGTGTATGCTGCACTTACACACATCCACCCCTTAAATACCCTAAGATCCTAATCTAAGCACCGCAAGCGCAGCTGATCTCTATACAAAAAGAACTACATTGTCCATGATCCTTTGCTGCGCCGGGACGGTGCTTCCGGTTTGTCCGCTAGCACTTCCGGGTGACAAGGCCAATATACATCTCCACGCTGCGGTATTCTCTTTCAAGTCCGGCATGTTATTTCCGGCATCAGTCTTGTCACTATAGTAATGTGGTGCCAAACCCAAATGATATGACATAATTTTCCACGTGTTATGTCCAGACATCCGGTGTAACACACGTCGTCATGGTAATGTAAACACAAAACAAAACTTTCTTATGGACATTGCGCTTTTGATCCAATAACTTTTGCGCATCTATAGGTTGATAGTTCGTACATAGCAGTTTCCAAAGCATGGCCCTCAATAAATACAAATATATAAATCAGTAATCATAAAAACCACAACATATTAATATACATACAAAGTGCGACGTGAATGTAAATCTATACACTGTGCAAAATACGCATAAAGTGCAAATCTTCATAGGAACCATTTCACCACGAAAGTCTATATTAATGCCTCCTGGGTCAAGGGTGCTAAGATTAACAATTGTTTTCATCTCAGCCCTGGCCAATTGTTTGGCCAAATCTCTTCTACGCCAGTGGCCTTCAATGTGGTGTAGTCCCATAAAACACCTAATCTCTGCAGGGTTACTATTATGATATTTCTTAAAATGACTGGACAGGGCGTGTGTTTCCAGCCCCTTGCGTATATTCCTTAGATGTTCACCAATCTGGGGTTTTTAGGGGCCTTGAGGTTCTCCCGATATAAAATAGGTTGCAACTACATCCTATAGTGTAAATAACACTTTTTATGTTGCAAGTAATAAAGTCTTTTATTGTACAAGTTTTCCCATTAATAGTCACTTCAGTTATTTTACTAGTCCCATCCCCTTTTATTCCTCTACATCCTAAATGCATCCCACAATGGAAGAAGCCTTTGGACTTATTTCCTCCTAAATTTTTTCTTGGTAATGCACTTTTTACTAAATTGGTGCTTAGGTTTGTTGCTTTCCTATATATGTACTTCGGTGTTTTTGGTAATTTTGCACCAATTACCGGGTCCTTTTTTAAAATTTCCCAATGTTTAAACAAAGACCTCTCTAAAAGTTTATGTTGACTACTATACGAGGTAATAAACGTCCACTCAAAGGAAGGAGGATTAGTTTTCTTGTTCGTATTATATTTCAACAGATCTTCTCTCTCAATCTGTTCAACTCTTTTATTAGCTTGTTCAATGCTTTCCTCATTATAGCCAGATGCTAAAAATTTGGCTTTCATTCCTTTGGATTGAGTTTCATAGGTGTTCGGATGACTGCAATTTCTTTTTAGTCTCCTTAGCTGACTCCCTGGGACAGAGAGTAGCCAGTTTGCATGATGACAACTATCCGCTTTAAGATAAGTATTAGAATCAGTGGGTTTGGAATAGTTGCTGGTGTGTATTTGATTACTTTCAATCTCTATAGTGATATCTAAAAAATTCACTGAGTTTGAGCTTTCCGCAAATACAAACTCAATATTTAAAACATTATCATTTAAATAATTATAAAATTATTTTAAACGTATTTGTCCCCCTTTCCAAATAAAAAAGATGTCGTCTATGTACCTTGACCAGGACACCAAGTTTGCTCCGAATGGGTTGTGGTTCCAAATAAAATCATTCTCCCACTGCCCCATAAAAACATTAGCATAACTCGGAGCAAACTTGGTGCCCATGGCAGTCCCGACCTTTTGCAGATAAAAGACATCATTAAAAACAAAATAATTATTAGTTAAAATAAATTGGACCCCCTCTATCAGAAATGTTTGCAGACCGATCTCTATATTACTATCTTCAAAGCATTTTGTTATAGCTTCAACGCCTGCTTGGTGGTCAATAATCGTCTACAGCGATTTAACATCCGCCGTGACCATGATATAATCTTCTTCCCAGTGAATCTTAGAGATTACATTTAAAAAATATTTTGTGTCCTTCAAATGGGATCGGTTCTTTAAGACCAAAGGTTGCAAAAAATGGTCAATAAATTGAGACATATTAGATGTTATAGAATCAATACCCGATACTATAGGGCGTCCCGGGGGATGTAAAGGGTCTTTATGGATCTTGGGAAGTATATATATAACTGGTATGACCGGTTCAGAATTCCATAGGAAAAGACTTTCCTTTTCTGTCAATGTATTATTTCTCTTTTATTTCTCCAGTAATACTGCCAATTTGTTCAATATACCCTGAGTAGGATCTGTACATAATTTGTGGTAAGTACTTCTATCCTCAATCTGTCTCAATATCTCTTTTTCATACATCTCTCTATTTAAAATTACCAGCCCCCGCCCTTATCGGCAGGTTTAATTACTATGTTGGGGTTCGATTGTAAATCTTTTACTGCTTTTCGTTCTTTGTTTGTCAAATTATATTTCATCTTCTTTATATTAACAGCTTGGATATCATCACTCACTAATTGATAGAAAGTATCTATGAAATTTCCCTTCAAATGGGTCGGGTAAAAAATAGATTTAGGCTTAAATGAGGTCCTCTCACTATCTTCTGGTACATCTAGTACATCAGTTTCTTTGGACAGAAATAATTTTTTTATAGACAATTTTCTAATATATTTATTAAGGTCTATAAAAGTGGTAAACTTATTTAATGGTATAGAGGGGGCATATTTAAGACCCTTTTCTAAGACATTTTTCTTCTCTACCGTTAAGTTAAGATATGCGTACTTAGGTTGAAAATTTTCACTTTCCCGTCTTGGGTTTCTAGAGGCATGTTATCTTGGGTGGTTTCCTCATCCTTTGATCCTCCATTTTTTGTTTCTTTCCTCTTTTTAGATCTCTTTTTTCATTTTGGTTTGTTCAATTGCCTACCCCTACACCCTCTTTTAGTTCTTATCCCATCGGGTATTGATCCTCTTCCGTGTCTAAAAAATGGGACTGATTATGTTTTTCCGTAAAATGCTGATATCGATTACTTGTTGTTGGGAATTGATTTCTTTCCCTTCCACCTCCCCCTTGTAAATTCTCGTATATGTGGGGCGCACCTCTCCTTTCTGTTTCTACTCTCCTATTTCTATATGGTACTATTTTCCATGGTGAATATTTTTCCTGTTGGCCTCTATTATCGTTGGAACTCAGATTCCAGCTTTGGTCTCCCATCTTATCTTGATATCCTTTCCTCCAGATATGAGGGGAGGGATCTCTATACCTTCTATTAGGTGTGATTGGTGGGAAGTACTTCTTAGTTCTCCGATATTTAGATTGTTGGTATGTGCCACCCCAATTGGTTTTAAACTGATTCACCCTAAACCCCTCCCCTATTCTGGTAGCGGGAGGGGGTATTTTCTGCTCCTTTTGTGTGGAATCTCCTTGTAGATTTCCTTTGTCCATTTGGTATTTTCTAACTTTACGGTCTACAATTACTTTTTCATTTTTTCTTAATTTATCCTCTATTCTTTTCTCTAACTCCTTATATTCAGGTGATTCTTTAAATGGTATTAATAATTCTCTATAAGACAGGATTTCATCCTCTAATTTGCTCAGTTCTTTTCGTCTATCATGGATAATTAAATCCATTAATGAGAATGAGCATGTTCTTAAGATGGTTTCCCATTTCAATTTGAATTCCTCACTAGCTGTTGTAAAGGCGGCGTATTTTTGTATTACCAACCCCTTTGGAATCATCTGGTGTGTTACATACCTTTCAAGAGTTACTGTCTCCCACCAGATTCGATTCTCCTTGAGGAGAATATTTTCTAATTTTTGCATCATATTGTCTAGATCTTCATCGACAAGTATAATGGGATCATTAACCTCATTGAATATATTGTCTAATATACATTTCCTATTATCTCGATATTTAAACATATTTTATGCTGCACTAGTCACACTTTTCAAAGGGATAAAGATACTACAATGCAAACCTGAATATGAAATGTGGACCCTTTGTCCGTTTGGATACCCTGCCTAAAGAATGCTGCTATTTTAAATGTTGTGTCTCTTGTTATATTATTAAAAATTGTGCTTCACTATATGCACTTCTTTTCTTTTTTTTCCTCACTCCCATGGGAATTTTATATTGTTGGAATAGATCACCCTCTATGTGTGGTATATTGATCCTAAAAAAGTGGAGATCTTGAAATACTGTGACTGGGCGCAGGGTATGTGTCTTTCTGTTTTTGGTTTTTTTTGGTAGTTACACCACTCTTTGCAATCATGTTAGCAAACAGTGGGTTCCTCTTCAGGGTCACTGGAAATGGGTCATAGGTAAGGACAATGTAAACAAATAAAGACTGCAAGAGTACGTCAGCGTTCAGTCTTCAACCCAGGCAACGCCAGTTATCCCAGCTAGTTATTGATGAGCACAGTAGTCAGCGGTTATATCGGAAACACTGACATGCATTTCACCTGAGGGCTGCCTTGAATAAGCAGATAAATAGAAGAGCTATTATTGAAATACTGAATCAGTGGTCGAAGTGGGGCGGTATACGGCGGTATGACATACCGCCACTTCCCGGCCCCACTTCATTTTAAATGCAGATGAGAATGTACCAGGCGCTGGCATGTAGCCGGGACAAATTACCGGGTCCCGGCTGCACTAGAAGCACCAACCACCACACACTGGGCGGCCGCCAGCCAATGAGGAGGCTCGCGGCCGCCAGCCAATGAGGAGGCTCGCGGCCGCCAGCCAATGAGGAGGCTCGCGGCCGCCAGCCAATCAGGAGGCTCGCGGCCGCCAGCCAATCAGGAGGCTCGCGGCCCCCAACCATTCAGAAGGCTCGCGGCCGCCAGCCAATCAGGAGGCTCGCGGCCGCCAGCAAATCAGGAGGCTCGCGGCCGCCAGCAAATCAGGAGGCTCGCGGCCGCCAGCCAATGAGGAGGCTCGCGGCCCACCAGCCAATGAGGAGGCTCGCGGCCGCCAACCATTCACGAGGCTCGCGGCCGCCAGCCAATGAGGCTCGCGCCCGCCAGCCAATCACGAGGCTCGCGGCCACCAGCCAATGAAAAGCTGCCAAATGGCAGCTTGTCATTGGCACGCATCGGTGCCAGATAACTGCCATGAGGAACAGAGACTCCCGGTGGCTCTATTCCAGCAGTGCAGGTCAGAGGGAATTAGAGAGAGGGGAGGGTGAGAGAGAGGGGCAGACAGAGGGAGGCAGGCAGTTAGTATTGTAGGGGGTGAAAGAGAGGTAATCAGTAAGTGAGAAGGACAGGGTGTGAGAAAGGGGAGCAGGCATGGAGTAGTGTGTGTGGAAGGGGGGGGGGTGAGACGTACAATGGGGTGTAATGGAAGCAGGGGCCCAAAGGGGGGGGATTCAATCGCCATACCCCCACCTCTAAATTCCCACTTCGAGCACTGTACTGAATACAGGAATTTACAGAAGGCGGTATATACTGAGGTAATAACCTGAATATTTGGTACCTCATGTTATGAATTTTACAGTGATAAAACATACCTGATAACCAGTTAGAACTACAATGCACACAATCAATACATTAATATAATTTAATACAGAAATAAGACCAGCGGCTACAGGAATTTTTTAGTGCACATTTTTCTTATTTCTCTTTTTTGCGTATCTACTCTACTCTTTGTGAATTTTATATATTTTGCCTTCATTTATTTCCGGACACATTATTTTAATAAATATAAAAAATAAAGATTTCTGATATTTAAAAAAATACTTTTCAGCAACTACGTACAAATTTCATCTATGATCCAAAAAGTGCACCACAATTAGCACTCTTCTTGCCCCTTCTGTTATTGTTTACCAAGCCACTCGTGTAAACAATTGTTTTCACTAGTGAGGGATCATATGACCCCCATACCTCCTTGCGCTTGTGAGAGAATTGCTACAAAATTTTGATCAACAGAACACACTCGCAACACAATTTAGCATGCAAATTGTGGGGAAACAATTACTTCTATACTATATTAAACGAATTAGTGAATACCATATAAACAATTAGAACTTGCTTATTTAAGTTAGTTACCAGACTAAAGCAGGATATTCAAATTTTGCAACTTAAAAGCAAGTAAAGGTATAGCTATAAAGACACAGATGTTAAAATGCCATATCAGCCAAGCATGTTAAGCTTGTACAGTCACCAAATATATATTATGTGCAATTGTAGATGTCTGAATGACAACAGCCACAGGAATGTATTTGAATTTCCTCTCTGTGCAATGCAGCTACAGAGTACTGAATTCAATTAGGTGTGCACATTGCAGCGTGTAACGTCCTAGGAAAGCAGTGTGAGTAAATTAGAAAACATTGTGTATTCACCATTATACTACAGTTTGTGATAGATTCAATCACAGATACCATTAGTACGTGACATGGTATATTACAGTGGATATCTCTTTTCTTATATTTTAGAGCTGGCAGCAGGTTGCAAGCCAGACAGAATGAGTTACTGGCTCTTTAGAAGCCACTTATTGCAACCGACAATAGCTTTAGGGCAATCTATGTAAAGCAATGGCACACTTTTATGTGCACACACTTTACACCCAGAATCTTGATGTCTGCAGTTTAATCATTGTGTGATGTTTAGGAGATTGGAATAGCATCGAGAAGCCAGGACAGACATGGTCAGACTTTTAATCCATAAAATAGCATACGGGAATCTGAAAACTCTGTAACTACATGATATTAAGAAATAAACCTAATAAGATTACAATTTATATATTTGTATGTACAAATATCAATAGAAACAGCTTAAAATAAAACATTGTCTGTTTTACATGTGTCGAATACCATGTTTCCCTTTATACAAATACAAGCTTAAAATGTTTTTCATTTAAATTAGTTTTATATCAAACACAAATAGAAACAAACAAATAATGAAAACAGCAACGATGTATATCTAAGTGATGCCAGGGGTTCAGAGTATATATACACATACAGAAACATACATATAACATTTATTATCTTGTTACTATGGCACTTGTCACGGGAGGGATATACACTGAACCAGAGCTGGATTTAGACTTCATGGGGCCCTAGGCAAGATAACGGTTTTGGGGCCCCACTCCCTCAAACAATCCATAGCACTATACTTTCATTCCTAATTCATGAACCCCTCTCCCGTCACAGCACACCTCTACTCACAGCACAGACCCCTTGCCCCTCTGATCACCCCTCTCTTCTCACAGCACAAACCGCTATCCCCTCTCAGCACACACTGCACTCACACTGACTGCACACACTCTCCGAGAGAGTACTGTGCAGACAGTGGCGCGGAACTCTCTGGGAGTGGAGGCGGTACTGTGTGACATCATGACATCATGCAGTACACATGCAGTGCTCCTCTGGGAGCACTTTGATCACGCAGATTTCTACGGGCAAAAGGGCGAACACCTAAGTTGCCTAGTGGGAAATCCGGCTGTGTACTGAACACTCAATTCTTGAAGTTGATGTGTTGGAAGCAGGAAAAATGGACATGCATAAGGCTCTAAACGACTTTGACAAGGGCCAATTGTGATGGAAAGACATCTGGGTCAGAGCATCTTAGAAATGTCAGGTCTTGTGGGTTGTTCCCGGTATGCACTGGTTAGTATCTACCCAAAATTGGTCAAAGGAAGGATAACCGGGGAATTGACAACAGGGTAATGTGCACCCACCGCTCATTGATGCGCATGGAGAGCAAAAGCTAGCCCTTCTGTGGGATCCCACAGAAGAGCTACTATAACACACATTGCAGAAAAAACTACTGTTGGCTATGATAGAAAGTTATAAGGACACACGGGGCATCACAGTTTGCCATTTATGGAGCTGCATAGCTACAGACGGGTCAGAGTGCCCATACTGACCTGTCTACAGCCGAAAGCATCTACAATTGGCACATGAGCATCAGAACTAGACCGTGGAGCTATGGAAGGTGGTGGCCTAGTCTGATGAATCATGTTTCTTTTTAATCATCTGGACAGCCAGGTGTGTGTGTGCCATTTTCCTGGGGAAGATATGGCACCAGGATGCACTATTGGAAGAAGGCAAGCTGACAGAGACACTCTGGGCAATATTCTGCTGGGAAACCTTGGGTTCTAGCATTTAAGTGGATGTTACTTTGCCATCTACCACCTATCTAAACATTGTTGCAGATCAAGTATACACTTTCATAGCAACAGTATTCCCAGATGGCAGTGTTCTCCTGCGGCAGGATAATGAGCACTGACACACTGTAAAAAATATTCAGGAATGGTGTGCGGAACATGAAAGTTCAAGGTGTTGACTTGGCCTTTAAATCCCCCAGATCTAAATCTGATCCAGCATCTCTGGGATGTGCTAGAAAACAAGTCCAAGCCATGGAGACCCACCTTAGAACTTACAGGACTTAATAGATCTGCTGCTAATGCCTCGGTGGAAGATACCACAGGACACCTTCAGAGGTCTTGAGGAGTCCATGTCTGGACATGTCCAACCTCTTTTAGTTGATGAGGGGGACCTACACAATATTAGGAAGATAGTTTTAATGTTATGGCGAATAGGACGCACAAGCAGCTTGTGCTGATTATGATATGTGGCATGCCTATATTCTGTGCGCAACTAAAGGTATATCTGCATGTGAAATACCATGTTATAGTGTCAGCGTATGTGACAATGTAATGTAGCATTTTGCATGCAGATACAGCCACATTTGTACACAGAATTTATCATTTTAATCAACAGAAGCTGCTTGTGTATTCTATTCATCTCACTGTGCGTATAATACGCATTTGAAGGTAAAAAGTCACTTCGAAAGACGTTCTGTGCTACAGAGTCACACCACGGCATGGCACGACCAGAAGGGCTGTGTAAAGCGCAAGGAAGATGCATGTGGACACATCTGCACACCAACATTTATAGTAGAGCCTCTTTCTATGTCTAGAGGACTTACTAATATTTATGTTTAACAGCAGTATCTATATAACACGTGTCCTTGTTGATCTACTGTACCTTCAATATGCCATGCAGTGCGATATGTCCGGCGTGAGTGTTCCGTGCACCTGGAGACTGTGCTGATTAATTTGATATGCAACACTTGTGTATCTGTGTGCAACTGAGTCTCTAATCAGAACGGAATCGGTATGTAATGCCAGCTGTCGGGACGCCTCCTGTCAGAATACTGACAGCGGCATCCCGATGGTTGGTATCCCAACAGGGTTCGGGTAAGTATACTTACCCTCCCCCTATCCCTCCCTTTTTGTAGACTAACCCTAACCCTCCCCATCTCCCTAACCCTCCCCGTTAGTGTCTAAACCCAAGTATCCCACCTTTGTGCCTAACCCTAACCCCTCCCACTGGTGCTTAACCTAACCTTTCCACCAAAACCTAACCCTAACCCTGATACGCTCCCTAAACCTAACCCTTACCCACTCCCGTGGCTAACGCTATGGGTGCCTCAGACTTACCTCGTTCGGGCTGGCGTCCTTTGGCGTTCCGGCGTCGGGATTAAGATAGGCATCGATATTTCGATGCCTATCTTAAATCCCTTGTTGGGATTCCCTGTTGGTATTGAGACTGGCGGCATCACAGCTGCCGGTCTCAAAACTACATCCCATTAGAACTTTGTGTGGAAAAAAGAACTTTAGCTGCTGTTTGAAAGGTTCAGTTGTACACTGATATACAAAGGTTGCAGTCAAAATGCCAACAGCCGGGAAGCCATCTGACTAGATCTCAACGCGAAACTAAGGACAGGCCTCGAAATCATGACGCTGGAATCGACATATGGCTTCCCCAATGAGGTAAGCCAGGCACTGTTAGCGTTTTGGTGTGGGGGGGGAGGGTTAAGTTTAGGCACCCCCGGGGAGATTAAGGTTTAGGCACCACCCTGAGGGGGTTAGGTTTAGGGTGCGGGCGGAGCATAAGGTTAGGCACCACCCCGGGAGGGTTGGGTTTAGGGTGCGGGGAGGGGGGGTTAGATTTAGACACCACCAGGGGAAGGTTAGGGTTAGGCACCACTAAGGGAGGGTTAGTGTTATGGGGGGGGGGGGGGTAAGGTTACTTACCAGCCCCAGTCGGGACCTTTAACGTTCGGGCTTGCGGCGTCAGTATTTAGTCAAACAGCTTCCTAGCCATCGGCATTTCATACCCAACCCATATACAAGTGTTGCCTATCAAATTAATCAGCACAGTCTCCTGGTGCACCCTGGTCGCATCTCATTTCAACTCAGACGCATTTTCGGCAAAAAAGATGGTGGTGCTAGCAGAATCTCACGGGACCAGGTGCACCAAGAGGAGCAGTTTGGGCGACTGCAGCAAATACTGTACGAGTGAGGACACATCGGTAGATTGCCTTTATTTTTTATAATTTATAAAATTGATTTGAAAAAAACATTGAAATAGGATATTTTTTTTTTGTCCTGAGTTTGTTTTTTTACTATGCATGAAACATATTTTACAAATACAATTAGAATGAATGCAGATAGTTTGAAAAAGACAACATTTATTTAAAAAAAAAATTGTAAAAACTTTTATATAAAATACTAAGGCACTATCTGCAAAACACAGAATAATATTCAGGGCAATGTGTGGAACAGACAAATAAAATTACACTTCTACGTGTGGTTAATATAAAATTAAATTAAAATGCAATTGTTTTATCATCAACCACATTCTAATGTATACATTCATCATTAAATCTCAGAAAAGAATATATACAGTACACTTTTAAGATATTAACCTTGTCAAGGCCAGATGCTTTTCGATCCTGCTTCAGAAGCAACAGTGTTCAGTTCAAGCATTGCATGTCATGATTGGAAAGTGATAAAATTAAACAGTTTATTAAATTCTCTTTGAGTCCCTAGGTCGTCATTGATATCCAGAACTAGCACTAATCACATAAGCAAAGCATTAACAATATTTTACTTTGCTTACATGCACACGTCCGTGCTAGCAGTTGTAGAATACCTAGTTCTTCTATTGTATATGGTTAAAAAACACAAGGCCCTGTCTGGACATTACCATCTTACCATAATGCACTATACTATGAGAAAACAACATAATACAAAGATGTTTTACTAGTTGATGTGCCAGATTTCAGCCAGGTAGATCTTAGTTACTACTATTTCGATTTCCTTCATCCCATTTTATTTTAACTTATAACTTAAGATTATTGTATGCCTCTGCAGTAAAGGAGCATGGTAGAATCCATTTAAGTTGATTTTTAATCTATATATATATATATATATGAATGAATTGAAGGTGGGTTATAAGACATATATGTAAACTTTTGTTTCTCTACGTAAGCATTCTTTGTGAACCATATTGGTGGTTCGCTCCTTAGGTGCTAGGATCACCAGGTTGCAAGTGGCTGCTCACTCTGGAGCAGGCCACATAGAACTGCCCTTGTGAGAAGCAGTACTCACTGTAGTCATTCCCTGCCACCTTCAGTGACTGCCCCTGGGACTTGTTGATGGTAATTGTAAAGCAAACCTTGGGAGGAAACTGCAGCCTCGAAGGGGTACTCTGATGGTATGAGTGGTATGAGTGATAAGAACACCCACTTCCCCCAAGCACAGCCGGTGAAAACTGTAGTCTTGATGATATTCCAGGGGAGGGCCTTTACTTGCAGCCTGGTGCCATTGCTGAGTTTGGGCAGGTTGAGGTTCCACAGCAACATCCCTGCAACCTACACTTTGAAAAGAAGCTTGTGGGGCTGGGAGGACAGGACAGTTGGGGGTATTTGAGGAACTCCATGAGGTAGTGAACCACATCATCCATTTGCACTACCAAAATCACAGACCTGTACCCCATTTCTGCCCTTTTGAATGACTAAAGTAGATTGTCATTAATGACGGTAACCATGTCGTCTAGGGGGTCAGAATGGTACGCGCTCCTATCCAGTCCATGGACATTTTTTTGGATATCAGCAATATCCGGGTATATTCTGGCTGTGAAGTCTGCTAGAGTCTTCACTACTGTGCTTAGGCCGGCAGGGATAGTCACCTTTCCCTCAGATTCAGGATACTCTGCGTCCCCTATTTTGAGTAGGAGTTCGGAGAATTGCCCAGCGGAGACATCGCCCCTCAAGTGGACCCTCATGTTCTTCCATAGAGAGTTTCATTAATTTCGGTAGCTCAAGTTCCCCTTGGAACTACTGGCAGAGTCTGCCGGAAGTGTCCAGCTAGCAGCATGGTGACCCCCCCATCAGATGCCCCTGATGTTTTTGAGGGTTCTACTCAGTACCTCAAAACTCCTCTTGGGTGCCATGGTACTTTCATTCCAGACAATGAGCTAAAGTCCTTACAGTGTTAAGTCCTTAGCAGTGACACACTCCAATATTCAAATAAAGGAGCCACACCAACTGTCACCCCAAATACTTTGGCTCCCCTATTTGAATATTGGACTGCACTGCATTCACACCTCTGGAGCCGCCACTCGTCCCAGATAATGAGCTTACAGTTCTACAGCACTTTGGCCATGTTGATTTGTCAAAAAGTCGAGAGGAAACATTTTCCACCTTTTCAGCCCCTTAGGAGTCTATACAAATAGCCCCGAAGTGCCAGCCGGCACTTATCGTGGAGTTTTTATGGGACCTAACGTGTCCCGAAAAAAAAATCCATGAAAAGTGCCCTTTTTTTCGTCGCCGCACAGGCGAAATCCCATAGGTCCATGAACTTATAATAGATCCTATGTGTTTCACCCAAAATATCCTATTATTTTGGATGAAATAATAGGATAGGGAGAAAAAAAACATTGTCAAAAAACGGGGATAATCGGCGAAAAATCCATGTTTTTTGTCGTTCGCCGCTAATTGATATCCCCCTTAGTGGGTGCCTAAATCATGGAAGGAATACATTCCCTGATTTTCATGCTTATAGGCCAGAGCTTTGGGCTGGGTGTTTATGAGTCAGGACATTTGTTTTTATATATTAAGATTGGACAAAACTTTAAGAAGAAGATGCTCTTTATTTGGAAGATACCATACTACTTTTTCACCGAAGATAAATCATAGCACCCGCACCATGTTCCACACTGATGGAGAGGCAAGTATGTTGAATAGGTGCAGGGTGTGTGGTGTAAGTCCCCCCTGGACTGAGAACACCACACATATTGCTCCCATTATACAGTATATACAACAATGCATCATATATTCAAAAGTCACATATGGTTTAAAAGTGCATTAATAGTGAATAAGTGTGAACTAACAATAAGAAAACCTCAAGTAGCATAATAGGCATCTTATTTTTTTATGCAGCTGATACATCAATATCTTTGGGATATAGTAACAATCAGGGCTGCCATCAGAAATTTTTTTTGTCAAATCTCTTCAGCCCTGCAGGTCTCTCTAACCCTGCTTTGCCTCGTGTCCACTTTCCAGCCCTAACATGTACAGCTGGTCACTTACCTATTGTTACCGGCTCCTTCTTCTGTCCTGACTGCTCTGTCCTCACATGCCATGGCTCCTTTCAGCGGCGTGACATCATGATGTCACGTGCGCTGGCTCACAAAAAAATTAACATTTATTGCACCGAATGACTTGGTGGTAGGAGGTGGAGCGGGAGGACTGAAGGAGGCAGAGCGTTAGGATGGTCGGCAGGGCCGATGCTAGGGTGTTCGGCGCCCTCCTGCATACTATAAATTTGCGCCCCCGCCCACACATCCACCCAAATTCTATAAAGGAACAGCGCACCCTGAAGAGGTGTGGTCTCACAAGTAAGGGGCATGACAACACATAAGGACCCCCAATCCAAATTATGCCACACAGTAGCACATTCACATAGTGCCCGATTCACATTTCACTACATAGTAGTGTCCCTTTTCCACGTTATGACACACAGTAGTGCCCCTTTATCTACGCTACGCTACACAGTAGTGGCCCTTATACACAAAATGCCACAGTAGTAGTGACCCTTATACACATGTCACAGTAGTACTGATAGGAAACCAGACAGCATCATACTAGGGCAGAACTTAAGCAAATCATGTGACACGCGTTTTCAGTCATGTGATCCTGTTCTTCTACTGCATCACAGCCTTTCCTACCATTTACATGTTTGTTGCCCATCGTGTCTAGATTACCAAGTAATAATATGTAGAATAAATGTGTTAAAACAATACAGGAGGACAATTAGGTAACAATTAGGTAACATTGGTAACACAAATGTTGGAGCAGGGTGTTTGGTGGTCAGTCTAGTGGAGTTTTACTGAGACTCATAGACCTCCACTTACACCCCTAGGAAGCTTCTTCCTTTATCAGTAAATTATATTACAAATCGGTAATGGGGGATAGTCTCTTTTTGGATCGTCTATAAGAACTTGACTTCCACATACTCTGCGCCAGGTGGGATGGCTGCTACCCACAGTAACACAAACTACCAGGAACATTTGTATCAGTAACACATACAATATAACATAATGACAGCTGCATTATTATTCCATCTACCAACATGGCAGAAACCATTTAGCATTTTGCAGCAAATAAAGTAGCATTTTTGATGAAGTGACCATCAGATAATACCGGGAACTTCCCAGTGAACACCATACAATGCAGGGAATATTGCAGTGACCGCCTGATAAAGTAGACAGTGTAGCAGTGACCACTAGATAATGCATAGAGCGTAACAGTGACCAACAGATAATGCATAGAGCGTAACAGTGACCGACAGATAATGAATAGAGCGTAACAGTGACCGACAGATAATGAATAGAGCGTAACAGTGACCGCCAGATAATGAATAGAGCGTAACAGTGACCGCCAGATAATGCATAGAGCGTAACAGTGACCGACAGATAATGCATAGAGCGTAACAGTGACCGACAGATAATGCATAGAGCGTAACAGTGACCGACAGATAATGCATAGAGCGTAACAGTGACCGACAGATAATGCATAGAGCGTAACAGTGACCGACAGATAATGCATAGAGCGTAGCAGTGACCAACAGATAATGCATAGACCATCATTGACCAACATATAACAGATAATATGAATACACCCCTCAGACACACAGAAACACAATAATTATAGCCACGCACACACATTAATACACCAGTCCCAGCACAGACAGTATTAACCCCCCCTAGTAAAACAAAAATACACCCCTCCCCATTGAATAAGTATACCATCCTCCTATATAACATTTAAACATGTTCACACTTCTGCTAGCACATACCAGAAGGAGGAAGTGTCTGGTCCCTACGGAGCTCCAGGCCAGACAGGGTATAGGAAAATAATTCAGACTGAGAAAGGATAGACTAGGAAAGGGGCAGAGACTCAGGGTAAGGGGGATGGGTCTTGGCAAGGGACAGGAGGGAGTAGATTAGAAAAGTCAAACAGGGTGTATGAGAGGGCTGGGTCTCATGTGATGGACGGGATCTTAGCCAGGAGGGAGTAGATTAGAATAGTCTGACAGGTTAGATGAGGGGGCAGGGACTTGGGTTGAGGTCGGGGTCTTGGCTAGGGACAGGAGGTGAATAGATTGCATAGAATAGAGTCAGAGTGGTGACAGACCGGGTAGAGGATAGGAGGCGTTGGAGATTCCAGGTGAAAGGACACGAAATCAGTAGAATACAGTCAGAGACAGGATAGTGACAGGGCAGCGGACAGGAGGGGGTGGAGACTCGGTTTCAGGCAGGGAAGGGAGGGATCACTGGGGCATCCGCACAGAGCAGGCACTGGCAGCTGTACAGAGGACTCAGGTAGTAAAAAAGTACGGTCACCCGACCATCAGTCACAACTCCTGCGCCCCTCACTTGAAGCTACATTATACTGGCCTGATTGAGGTTGACAGGCGCAGCGCAGCCCGCAGCAGCAAGAATTGTCTCAGCAGCAGCTGCAGGGAAAGCGTCCCTCCAGCCTGGTGCCTCCCTGCAGTGCAGAATCTGCTGAGCGGATTGTGTCGGCCCTGATGGTAGAAGGCAATGCAGGCGGGTGGGCGGTAGGAGCGGGTCCGCCTGTCACTCACTTTTATTGCGTGGGCTTGTAGCGGGCGGAGCACAGGTAGAAGCCTACCTCCCCTGTCCCTTTTCATTCAAGGAGGTAGTAGTGGGCACTGTGCAGTAGGAGCGGGCTCCCCCTTTTAGTTCAAGTGTCCGGCCCAGAACTCCAGTCCCGGCAGTTCTTCCCTGATGGCGGCCCTAGTAACAAATGAGGCTTCAATGCTGCCTATTACAGTCTCAGTGCTGTCTTGCAATAAGCAGCTTCAGAAACATCTATCTGCGTAATGAGCTGCTCTGACATTGAAGAAAATCTAACACATTATCATCATCATTTCCAACATACTGAAATATTCTTTGTTATTAATCCCTTGTTAATTGGAATTCTTCTCTAATATGAACATTGGTTCAAATTGTGCCTGTTATTAACCATTTGATAGCTATCATACTTTGATTATGTAATACCTTTGATACATAAAACTACAAGTTCAGTCTTTGGATCTACGGCAGACAAATATCTCTATGTGTATTTTAAGACGCAAGGAACGTTTATCATGCTTTGTGCTCAAACCACGAACACTGCTTTCCAGTAATGTCAGAAGAATCGTCTCAAGGGATAGAGCTCCAAAACATAACCTTAAATTACCTTCAAACACTCAATCTGATGCGATACAAGTGACTGCAGTCTTTACTAATATCTTGGGACTGAAGACAATATCTCTGGGGCCTGAGCCCCAACACTGTAAATGAGCACATCTGTCATTTTATAAGCCAGCAGTAATAATAAAATGCAGACATATTTCCTCAGTGGGTAGGTTTTTCCCCTCACACATTTAGATCTCAGCTTTGCATTGTTTTCCTCTCAAGAGTCAGGGCAGTAGCTTAAATGTATAAAATATATCAGCTGAAGAGAATGCAGGAGGACAGGGGGGAATCAATTTACCTGAATGCCATCAAGCAACTTGCTCATGCACCAGTAACTGTCAGCTTCAATGTTCCGGAGCACCTCTTCGGGCAGACTGGAAACATCAACATTTTCCACTTCTTCTTCTTCAGCTGCAATGTGGAGAGAAGACAGGGGAATGACCAGAGTGTACGCAAGTTTATGTATAGTCATTTACAAGAGAAACAAATCAAACTGATCACACACAAATGTCAATATACAACTCAGCTGGAAGGAAGTTAGGTGTACTTCGTTAACTACTTAATCACCAGGGTTTTTTACTACTTTATGGACTAGACTCATTTCTAGGTTCTGGAGGTGCAACAGTTACACACAAGTATCATATAGTTTTATTATGGACAAGTCTGGTTTTTATTAAGTAACTTGGAGTAAACTGTAAGATTATTTTGTGCAAAGGTATTTAAATACAGAAAAATTGTCAGAATATTTTTTTAAAAAAATTCACATTTGTCCTACACAATTCTGCTTCAAACTATTTCTACATAATTAGCGATACCTCTGAGTGAACACTAAATGATAGAATATAACTGTTTCTCATTACAAATGGAATACTAAATAGGTGCATGTTGGGTGACTTAACTATAAGCCACAGGAAAAACTGAATACATTTATGTTAGAAGACTGTTTCTAGTCTATTGTTGTTGTTTTTTTAAAGGCTGTATTGTAACTCCACACAAACCAAAATTATAGAAGCTGGATTAAGTTGGGGAAAGTGTCCGGTTTTGATGGACAGGGAAATGGGATAATAATTTCTGTTACTTGTTATTTGTGCGACAAACATGCAAAAATACGACAGTAAGAAAGAATGGATGACAGTATGTTGATGGGGTGGCATTTTTTTATAAAGCATTAGGGTTTATCGTTACCACCTTTTTATTTTCAGATTTCTAGAAATGAGGGTGTAGTCAGGGATGTGACTTCAATCCCAGTAGAGTTAGAAACATTTTAACTTCAGATTTTTACCACTCTAATAAGAAAAGATGTGTGCAGACAAACATCACAATTGTACATCATTGAGAATTGAATCCCCCCTTAAAAGTTCGGTAA
Organism: Taudactylus pleione; assembly: GCA_031769625.1. NCBI lineage: Eukaryota > Metazoa > Chordata > Amphibia > Anura > Myobatrachidae > Taudactylus > Taudactylus pleione. The sequence goes on along the minus strand of JAUIMM010000040.1, from coordinate 1,334,008 downwards.
AAAAAAAACTGCCTTAGCTATTAAGTCAAATCCTTGTTCCATAACATGACTAACACATTTGAAACGGTTTGTGAGAGGGCGATATTGTAATGCTATTTTATTTTCAGACTGCTATGGCAACTTAATATTATATTGAAAACTTTTATGTCCATTCAACCATTTATTGGAAAAATACATTGTGTTACTTTGGTGATAATCCCTAAGAAACAGTAAAGTGATGACATGTGAGTTTGACAAGGCAAAAAAAAAATCATGATTAAACCTCTAATGACCTGATTATAATGGCTGACTACGATTGTCAGAGGAATAATAATAAATATATATATATACAGTATATATTCCAAAAATAGTGGCTAATGCAAGACTCAGCTACTGTTAAAATATCAAAATATCTCTCAAAAGCTCTAACAGTTCATTTCATTAAGAGGGAACGTTTTTCCTTGTTCACTGCTGTACAAGCTTATATTTTACTGTTCATTTTACTATATGTTTTAAGCAGTTTGTAAATATATGCTTCTTATTTGTGATTTATGATTAAGATTGCAGATTAACTCTTATCACACTTGCATATTTGGCTACTAGTGTTAGATATTTTAGGAACCAGTTTTGGTCTCAAATAGAAAATAAAATCATTTAAAAAATGAATACAATGACCATGCATAATTGTGAATTTTCTATAGCTATAAATCTGCAACCATCAGCAGCTGTAAGGAAATTCTGCAATCTGCTAGTTTGTCCTGAATCAGTGATTGGAATCGGTATGAAATACCAATGGAGGGGATGCAGTCTGTTAGTGCACTGACAATGGCATCCCGATGGTTCAAATCCTGACAGGGGAAATGTGAGTAATGTTCCCCGTTCCAATTTACCTCCTAGCCCTAACCCTCCTTTCCCGCATCCTCATACCAGCCTTCCCTACACCGCACCCTAACCCTCCCGGTAAGTGCCTAAAACTAACACTCCCCCTTAGTGCCTGACCCTAACCTCCCCCCGGTGGTGCCTGATCCTAACCACCCCCTCCTGTCTACAGCCTTAACCTTCCCGCTCCCGCAGCCTAACCCTAACTCCCCCTGGGGTGCCTAAACCTAACTGTCCCCCCCCCTGTGGCTGATACTTACCTTTCCCTGGTCTCCTTACGATCAGTATGCCGTATGCGGGATCCCAGTGATGCTGGGATTCTGTCACTGGTGTTCTCTCTGTGATCAGGGTTCAGGCAGATGGCATCCCGGTTGTCGAGATATTAACTGCATCCCTCCATGATCACAGTGGTGATCAGTCCAGTATCCTCGCTGGCAAACACAGTGAGTGAGACAACCTCTTTCAGGATTGGTCCGTACTCGGGTCTTGAGGGAGCCACATTAATTGGCGTCGGCATAGCATCACTGCCGGCCACTCTGTTTGATGGGGCATATACAGATTCCCAGACATGTGCTATGCAGGGTTACCACCAGCCATCACGGATGTGTGGTAACCCCCTAGGCCAGGCTTGGAAAACCTGTGGCTCTCTAGCTGTTGTGAAACTACAAGTCCCAGCATGCCCTGCCACAGCTTTAGCATTCCCTGATAGCAAAACTGTAGCTGGGCATACTGGGACTTGTAGTTTTGCAACAGCTGGAGAGCCACAGGTTGACCAGACCTGCCCTAGGCCTAGACTTGGGTTTATTCTTAAAACGAACATCTAGATTTAGCCACTGGGGTATCCTGCACATATCATATTAGTGTTGAAACCACATACTGTATTTCAGTCTCCTTTCCCCCCTGTACCCATATTGTAGTTTCCAAGCCTCACCCTGCTTCATACTCCCTCCTCCACAAACATCACTAACAGTCTTCAATATATTTAAAAATAGACTAATAATGAAATATGTACACAATATGAAATAGATTGATACAAATCCTTAAACACCACACTTCGCAAAATAGCTAACTGAACATAACTTATCAAATATCTACCAATGTAACTTGACTATCAGTTAAATACAGAGTTATAATAATGCAACAGTCAATAAAGACAATATAACAATCAACATTGTCAAAAAATGGAGATAATGTAACAATTAACACTGTGGAGTCTATTCATCATCACTTAATTTATACAATAGCAGGTGAAAAATACATTTTAATTTATTTTGTATAATTTAAGTGTCAGCAACATTCATCATTCCTGTAATGCAGGAGATATCACAGATATCTCCTGGTTACAATTGTGCCTCGACAATTTCCGCAATCCTTGTACTTTAGTATGGGGCTGTAGAAATTATGAAATTCAAATTCTGAAAAAGCTTTTTTTTTGGGGGGGGGGGAACTTGACTGAGAAACTGTACGCCACCCTGAGATGGTGTACAGCCCCCAATAATCTTCACAGGCAGCTGTTTACATGGAAGATTTACATGCCATTCCAGACAGCCACACACGGAAAGTGTGGGCGCTACCGAAAAGGGTGTGTGATTTTGTGACACAGTAATGCCCCTTACACAGTATGCCACGTGGTAGTGCTCCTTATAACATTATGGCACACAGTAATGCTCCTTACACATTATGCCACAGTAATGCCCCTTATAAAGATTTGAGCAGGTATGGTCAGGATGCCAATTGTCAGCATACAAAAAGTGGCAGAATTCTGACACATTTCTGTAAGTTTTAAAACCCTAACCCACACCTCCTTCAGCCTAACCCTAGCCCACACCTCCTGCAGTGTAACCCTAACCCACACCTCCTGCAGCCTAACCCTAACCCACACCTCCTGCAGCCTAACCCTAACCCAAACCTCCTGCAGCCTAACCCTAAACCTCCCATCATGCAGCCTAACCCTAAACCTCCCCTCCTGCAGCCTAATCTTAACCATCCCATCCTGTAGCCTAACCCTAATTCTCCCCCTATGTCATGATTTGTGCTTGTGAGTTACCTATCTCAGGTGATGAACTGGATTCTCTGGAGGCCGGCTGGACCGGAACCATGGGTGATGTAGATAGCTCTATTTACAAGACTTGTGTAGCAGTGAAAACTGCCTTTGATGATAAATGACAGGAACTGGAGGAACCGGACTGGGACCGGCAGGAAGACTTGTTGAATTGAACTGATGAACTAAGAACTTGACTCTGGACTGGAGCAACGTGGACTGAACTGATGAGCTTGGAACTTGACTCTGGACTGGAATGTGACAATGGCTGAAGGGAAGTCAGGTAATGCTGAGACGAGGGCTAAACAGAATAATCTGGAATTTCTATGACAAAGGCTGGAACTCGGGTGCAGGCTGGATTGGATAATAGGGAATAACAGGTTTCAGGAAGGAATGGGTAGGTTTGGGAATTTTAGGTTCAGGGAGGGAGTAGGTAGGTAAAAGGGGCAGGAGTTGATCCACAGCAGGAAGCAAGGCAGGGTGACACGATGCAGGTTTACAGAGTGCCAGGTTTACAGAGTGCCAGGGACCAACCAGGAGTAGGACTAGCAGCAGAGCACAGGCCAGGTATTGCTGTCACAGGACTTCTGGATGCCAGTTATTACTGTAGCAGGTTTTCGGGATGCACCAGGGGTTGCTGTCAGCAGATTTACTGGATTGCCAGGTTTAGCTGTAGCAGGTTTTCTGGAAGCACCGGGGGTTGCTGCCAGCAGATTTACTGGATTGCCAGGTTTAGCTGTAACAGGTTTTCTGGATTGCACCAGGGGTTGCTGTAGCAGGTTTCAGGGATATACTTGAATGCAGAAACAGCATGAACCATACACCACGGGAAGACGAGATGTTCAGGCCCAGAATGCTATCAGGGGAGGATATATATACCATGGGTCTGGCAGCAATTGGTGGATACGGACAGGTGGTCTGGTAGTAGCATTCTGAGTGGCGGAAGGCACAACATACAGAGGGAGTATTCATCTCTGCAGCTCTGAGAATCAGAACCACACCTGCGATTCCAATTAGGGCTAGCAGTGCTCACAGACAGAGGAGAGGCCAGGAGCAATAATCACTGTGACAGGAATGCATAGAGAAGTCAGAGCAGATCCCCCAGGAGAACTACAAACACAGATCCATGGGACAGCTGACAGGGGTAAGTCTCAAGGCAAAAACATGACAACTAGACAGGGTCGTGACACCCTAACCCTAAATCTCCCCCTAGTCCTAATACTTACGGTGCATCTGGAAAGTATTCACAGTGCTTCACTTTTTCCACATTTTGTTATGTTACAGCCTTATTCCAAAATGGAATAAATTAATTTTTGTCCTCAAAATTCTACACACAATACCTCATAATGACAACGTGTAAAAAGTTTTTTTTGCCATTTTTGCAAATTTAATTAAAAAAAAAAAAACCTAAGAAATCACATGTACATAAGTATTCACAGCATTTGCTCAATACTTTGTTGATGCACCTTTGGCAGCAATTACAGCCTCAAGTCTTTTTGAATATGATGCCACAAGCTTGGCACACCTATCTTTGGGCAGTTTAGCCCATTCCTCTTTGCAGCACCTCTCAAGCTCTATCAGGATGGATGGGAAGCGTCGGTGCACAGCCATTTTCAGATCTCTCCAGAGATGTACAATTGGATTCAAGTCTGGGCTCTGGCTGGGCCACTCAAGGACATTCACAGAGTTGTCCTGAAGCCACTCCTTTGATATCTTGGCTGTGTGCGTAGGGTCATTGTCCTTCTGAAAGATGAACCATCACCCCAGTCTGAAGTCAAGAGCGCTCTGGAGCAGGTTTTCATTCAGGATGTCTCTGTACATTATGGAATTCATCTTTTCCTCTATCCTGACTAGTCTCCTAGTTCCTGCCGCTGAAAAACATCCCCACAGCATGATGCTTCCACCACCATGCTTCACTGTAGGAATAGTATTGGCATGGTGATGAGCGGTGCCTAGTTTCCTCCAAACATAACGCCTGCCATTCAAGCCTAAGAGTTCAATCTTTGTCTCATCAGACCAGATAGTCCTTCAGGTGCATTTTGGCAAACTCCAGGTGGGCTGCCATGTGCTTTTTTACTAAGGAGTGGCTTCCATTTGGCCACTCTACCATACAGGTCTGATTGGTGGATTGCTGCAGAGATGGCTGTCCTTCTGGAAGGTTCTCCTCTCTCCACAGAGGAATGCTTTAGCTCTGATAGTGACCATCGGGTTCTTGGTCACCTCCCTGACTAGGGCCCTTCTCCCCTGATCGCTCAGTTTAGATGGTCGGCCAACTCTAGGAAGAGTCCTGGTGGTTCCGAACTTCTTCCATTTACGGATGATGGAGGCCACTGTGCTCATTGGGACCTTCAAAGCAGCAGATATTTTTCTGTACCCTTCTCCAGATTTGTGTCTCGAGACAATCCTGTCTCGGAGGTCTACAGACAATTCCTTGGACTTCATGCTTGGTTTGTGCCCTGACATGCACTGTCAAGTGTGGGACCATATATAGACAGGTGTATGCCTTTCAAAATCATTTTCAATCAACTGAAATTACCACAGGTGGACTCCAATTAAACTGTAGGAACATCTCAAGGATGATCAGTGGAAACAGGATGCACCTGAGCTCAATTTTGAGCTTTATGGCAAAGGCCGTGAATACTTATGTACATGTGATTTCTTAGTGGGTTTTTTTTTTTTTTTATTACATTTGAAAAAATCTCAAATAACTTTTTACACATTATGGGGTATTGTGTGTCGAATTTTAAGAATAAAAATGAATTTATTCCATTTTGGAATAAGGCTGTAACATAACAAAATGTGGAAAAAGTGAATGCTTGTGAATACTTTACGGATGCACTGAACATCCGCAGTCTGTTAGGATTCTGACAGTAGGGATGTTGTTGCCAAAATTGTGCACCCTCTGGCCCCCGCGACCAATCCCAGAATGTCATGCGCAGGTGTATATATGTTCCATGTTTAATTGCATTTCTCATAAATAAGTATGCAATTATTAAGACAGTGTGACATGTGATATTCAAAAAATATTTGTGAGAGCAGATTTTCTAAATTTCAGGCAAATGTAATATGTAATGGACACATCCATTTATAAATAATATATTACAGCTTCAATCTAGTTTCCTGGTGTCACATAAAATGATTTAGCTTTAATATTTTCAAAAAAGCCTTTCTGAGCTTATGGAATCAACAATACAGCTATTTGTTCAACTACACACACATGAATGTAAGTGCTATTTGCAAAAATACAAAACACTGTGAATGTGCACTATGTTGTATATTTAGAGAAAGGTAAATAAATCCAAGAGCCATCTATATTTACATGTAGGTGTAGGTGGGCCCACTGACACAATGACATACAATTGTTGTGGGGAATGAAGAAGGGCTTCTGAGCTCTCAATGTTTGATGGTCAGATGTCTGGATGAAATGATCTGTTACAGACAAGAGCAACTCCATATTTTGCAGCTCTCTGATGAATCAGATATATTTCTCTTTTCAGATGAATGCTTTTAAAACACTGCAAACTAGGTCAGCATCAAAGACAGGATGCTTTCTTTAAGTGTTTTTTCCTTTTATGTTTTCTTTTATCTGTTAGAACCTTCAAAGCAACTGGGCAATGCACAATCAGCTAAAAGAAAATGGGCTACAGTAAATGGCTCTATTATACAAACCATGAGTAAATATTCCCTGCTTCCTGCGACAAATAGTAGGTTTACCAATATGCTTCTGATATGAACACGCAAAAAAATATATATATACATATAATATTATATATATATATATATATATATATATATATATATATATATATATATATATACACACACATACACACAAACACATATTTAAGTGGAAACGTGTGTAAAAAAAATAAATAATAAAACAAAAATAAACAAGGGTTTGTAAAAAAATAATTATACATAAATATATATATTTAAGTGGCAACATGTATAAAAAAACAAAAACAAAATAAATAAGGGATGCAAGGATGGTATAAGTTTTGCACATCTGCCAAAGGGGGGGGGGGGGGGGGGAGGTGGTATGTTCATCTACATACAGTAGTCACAAAGTAGCAGATGGATTTCAAAATCTTGCTATTAATTTTGCTTGGATTTAAAAGAAAGCAATATAAGTAAACATATCTTATATGTATTAATTTGTACGCGACTGCAAATAAAATGTAAACACGAATATCGTAAAATCAAAGAGTTGTATGAAACATGCAATAATTTAGGTTGTATAACCATTTTAATAAGGTTCACTTTTCCAGTTAAGTCAGCAACTGCCGACGTCAGACATGTAGACTGGACTTAAGGTATTCCAGTTGTGGGGGATACTCCACCCCCAAGTAGTATAATATGTGATTTACTCCAGTTAACAGAAAGGCCCAAGAAAGGTACTAATCAATTCTCTGTAGAACAGAGAACAGCTCGGAATGAAAGTGAGCGAGGAAAAGAAGAAGAGCAGAAAATCACTGTCGGTGGGGTTTGGTTGGGGGGATGCTGGCGGCGGTGACTGGCTGCTGCAGCGCACACACACACCAGGTGCAGCAGCCAATCACCAGTGGTGGCTCCTTGTCCAATTACTGCCAGCAGCATTCACCGCCGGTAGCATCTCAAGATCCAATCTCTGCCGGATATGCGTTCCACCTGACGTCCGCACTGCTCCCGATGTATGAATGCTGGATCATCATGGTTCCTCCTAACTTACCCCAGGTGTATGGACAGATCCCCTTCAATAGAAGGACCCTGATGTCATCCTTCATCCATGTGACTACTGTGTAGGCAGTATCACTTTTTCTGGCAGCAGCTAAATGGTATTTAAATGTATTACAGCACAGGAGGAAATAAAGTTGCAGCACCCACTTAGTGCCCTGTTTGATTATATGAGGAGTCTGACTTGTGTCCTATAATAGTATAATATAATAGTGGAGCAAACTATTATATTCCTTGTGCTCTCCTGTGTAGTCTCCTCTCCCACCCCTGTGCCCCTCTCCCCATTTCTGTACTCCAGCTCCATTGTGCTCCCTGTTCCCCTCTCCACATATATGTACCCCTTCGCTCTCCTGTGCCGTCTCTTACCCTCTCCCCATGTCTGTACCCCTTCTGCTCTCCTTTGTACTCCCCCCTCCCACCCCTGTTCCCTTCTCCCCATGTCATTCTCAGTGCAAAATATGCGCTATATCGTGTTTTTACATGCTACATGCAGTGAGGCATAAATTGTGATAAGACCCAGAAACTATGTCCCCAATTTTTTAAAGTGAGGGGTCCCTGGAAGCTAATTTTTTTTTTAATTCAGCGCTATCACTGATTGTTAAAGTCCCTTATACATAACACTGGGGAATCGAGATGATGCAATACATTTCAGCTACCTATACGGCAGAGGTACATAAAATCCTAAAGTATAATCTGAGAGGCATGAATTGTACCCTGGATAAAGACGTAACGGCCAAGAGTTTCCATGTGCACCCATTCACAAACAAAACAGACTTGCGGATAAGAACATAGACACACTGAGAGGCTGACATATGAGTCGCGTGAAAAGCCCAACCTACCCAAGGTCTTTTAAGGGATAAAACTTTACTCCCCTGCCAGAAGCAACTCAAATAAACAGATACCATCAGATACTGTATGTAGTTTGTTAATCTCTTTAAACACAACAGAGTGCTTTACAATTAAACCCATAACATTCCAGTTAAGACAATTAATCAGTGTAGCAGACATAATGAAAAGTAATAAAATGCATACAACGATAAAAAAAAAGCAAATAAAATTGCATAGAAAGTGAACAAGGCATTCCACCAACGGACCCAAAGGAAGGTGCTTTCACAGACTTATATGACTCAAGGAATCTACTGTAAGCAGTATAACAAAAAAAGAACATAATCTCGCAACGATGCAAAATAAAAACAAAATCCAAATAAATACCCCATCCCTGTATACCCCCCAATTGAGGCATATCTACAATAGAAGGCAAACTTAAATTACTATTAAACTAGAATGTTTAACAAACTACTAAACAAAAAGCTAGAAAAACCCTGTAGGCTGAAATAACCTAGAAAGATATGGTCTTAGGGCAGGAAGTTCCACAACCAATTAGGAACTAAACCACGCTACAAGAGACCCAGTGGAGCTTATCATGAAATAAGTGATGAGGCCCAAGGGAGGACAGGGAGAGGCCCCCAACCCACACACCAAACCGAAAAATAGCAGACCAACCTGGGGAACCTTTCAAAGCCCCAAGACCACAGACCAGGTTAGTCCGCTAGATGGATCACAGCTGCACCCTAATTAGAAAGCACAGTGGGGGAGCGGTAACAATAGCTGGAACAATAATGAAGTAAAACTGAATAAATAACCATGCTAGATTGCTAGCATGCATAATAGAAAACAATTACAATTATCTGGTAACACACAAGTAAATGATTAGTGAAATCTCACAGTCATGAGTCCATCTGTTTATGGCCCAGCTCTCAGCGGTCCAGCCAAGCAAATGCCTGTCTCAAGAGTATCAAAGCAGGTAGCCCCCCATCAACAGCAACTTACTGTAAAAAGAAACAACATAGCTAATGGCAATTTGAGATTTCTGAATCATCACTTGATTGGGACAAATCAGGAAGCACTAAAGTATGTTGATGGTTACACCCTAGGGGTCCTTTTGTACATACGAATGATAGCATCTCTAACTTGGCAATGTATCAATTTGGCAATAAAAGTATGTGGTGAAAAACCAGGAGGCAAGGCCCTGTTGGGAACATGGTGAGGCATTTCCACTGTGAAGTTATCAGAAAATGAGTTCAACCATACTAAACAGCCATGTCTCAAGAAATTGTTCAGGACGTGTGCCCTCTGCCTTATCAGTATATTGTTGCTTTAGAGCTGTCCCTCAAGATCTGATAGTTTCTGTTGGACTGCAGACGTCTGAACCACTAAGTGTAGCAGCTGAATTTTCATAGGGGTCGGCATATCCTCCAGGGTAGAAATGCAATCTGCAGCTTCTCCCACATGCTCCATGATTTTATAAATGGCATGTAGTAGGAGAGATAGGTCAGCTTGCACCTTTCCAATTTTATCCATGACCTGATGAGGTACTGCATCCATGGTTTTTTGTAATATAACATCTGGAACTGGAGGAGGAGTAGAGGGACTTGAAGAGGAAGAATGGAAAGCTCCATCAGGGGTGTCTGGGGCCCTGGAAGGAGGTGGTCGACCAGACAAAGCAGTCAAAATTAGTAGCCGCAGAGTTATGGTTGGTGTTGTCCATTATGGCGGTAAAAGGAAAAAATATACATAATAGCAGAAAAGGAAGGCACGGGTATCACTGTATAAATATTATTTATTATACAAAGCAGGAGAATAACCACAATGCAGGCCAGGGGTCCTGAAAGGATAAATAGAAACTTAGGATTAAATTACTAAGAAACATGTTTAGCCTCAATAGCAAACCGCTGGACATCACTGGCGCATTGCTTGTCAAAAATATAGGATTTTACTTCTATTGCTATGTGCCAGTGATACCCATACTTTTTTCTGTCTAAAAACCAGTTGCATTGCCCCCTTTACGATAGACTCCATTGTCAAATAGATGTATGAATCCACAGATTCAAAGCACTGAACAGATCAGTATGGGGTTCCCCATATTTCCCAATAACTGGGCTGAACCAGAAAGTGGCTGACAATATAGCAGGGAAACACAAAGCATGGGGTCCCCCAGCCATAATTGCAACCAGGCCCACACTGGTCAGTCCAGGGCTGGAATCTTTCAGAAAGTTGGGACCCTAGCAAAAAAGGTGCCCTCGCTTCCAATGGACAACCAGCTCTGAGCTTAAAGTCAAGGGCTATTCCTGCATCACTGGTAGCGGTGGATGTGGGTTCAATGGTATATCATTTGTGTATGATTATTATACACTCATATAAATAGGCAACTTCATATTAGGTTATCTAGCATGTAAAAAAGAAAACAAATGGAGGGGGGCATGGCTTGGAGCAGCATGGCATAGGTGGTAAACTGTCTGTGCTCTCATGCTGACTATCCTGGCTAAATCCTGAAGGAGCAATGCCCCAGGCTTCCTACTTACCTGCCCACTGGGTGAATGTCTTCTGCCCCTCCAGCATCTGCAATAAGGTCCTTTCCTGAGTTACTTGATGTGCCCCACGTGTGCGGCTGCGGTCCCTGACATCTGGGTCCAGAGGCGGCTGTGCACTTGGCAATCTGGAGCTGGGCTCTTCCTGGAAGTGACATCTCTCTCCTACTCTGCTGCTGTGGACTGGCCTCTGCACTCCACTCAACAAGACTCCAAAGATTGTTCCTGCTGGTGACAGCTGACAACCATCTTGGATCCAGCTGTACAAGTGCTGCTGTTGACTTAAGGGTGAGAGACTCTAATCTCCCTCCCTCCTGGTTATCCCACCTCATTGCTGCCTGGCCTCCCTGAAGGCTTGCCAATTGTGCTAGTGCAGCTTTATTATATTCTGTAGCTGTTTCCTGTTGGCTGACACTAGGTCATCGGAGCATATGTCCCACCAGAGGACCTGCTTTACTGTCTGTATTCCTTGCATTGTCGCTGTGTTCCAGGGTATCCTTCTGCAACTCCTGAAGCTCTTGCCTGTATTAATATATTGTCCTCTGATGCCTTATTGTGAGTGCTTATACTATGGGGAAATCCGGCCATGCGCCTGGGGCCATTCTTTCCACGCAACTCTACTCCCTCTCCACCAGTGGGCCTCCTATTAATCCACCACCTCCTCCTCCTACTACTGCTTCATCTGACCATGTAAATGACTCATCTTTCACATATCCTGAAAGCGATCGCAGAGTTGGAAAAAAGAGTTACTGATAAAATAGGTGAAGTGCCGATTTATATTCCCTTGCTTCGTCATGATAATCAGAAAATCAAGGAGCGAGTGGGGGAAGTGGAACATATTTCTACTATGATAGACGAGGCCTATACCTGGGCAGATTATGGCCCTCTGCACTAAAGTGGCTGCTTGCCTTTCAAAACATTCTGATTTGGAGGGATGCCTTCAGAGAAATAAATTGCGATTTGCGTATCTTCCGTAACAGGCTGAGGGATCTACTCCAGAAGTGTTTCTTGAGGAATGGCTGGTGAAACTACTTGACAGGGACGACATTTCCCTGCAATAATCTGTGGAAAGAGCCCAACCCCATTCCTGCTAGGCCCCCTCCTCCTGGTGCCCTGCCAAGGACATTTTGTGTCCGCATGCTTCATTATAGGAGCCGTGATGCTGTCCTACGATTGGTTCGTCTGCATGGTCCACTCAAGTTGGACAATCACTCTGTGTTGATCTATCCAGATTTCACTGTGCAAGTATAAAAGCTCCATTTTAAATATCTTCTAGTTAAATGCAAGCTGGGTGGACCTGCAGCTACAGTATTCCATGCTTTTCCCTTCACGTCTTCGTGTGCTGGCAGATGGCACTACGTATTTTTTCAATATCCCGAGTGAAGCTGAGGCCAAGGTGGCTGGAATTTCATGGCCTTAACAATGATATCATGGACTGGTCTTATTTAATTTTTCCTGGTCCCTGTCTGGGGATCTATGAATTCTTTGCTAATTTCTCCCATCTCAATTGTTTGTTTCCCACCTTCTTAATCATTTAATTGTGTGATATGTCATATTTATGTGCATTATTTATGCTATGTTATGGTTTATCTTTTTTCCTATTTCAATAAAAATGTACACTATTTAAAAAAAGAACAGAAAAAATTAAACAAAACTATTTAGGCTTTGCAGCAAGAAAATCACTATATTTTTATTTTATTATTTCTCTACATTCTGTCCTCTTTCCCTAAAATCTTGCTGCCTGGAACAGCTGCCTTAATAAACCTCATTATATGCATACGTCTGCCCAAACTGCAAATGATGCACATTAAGTTTAAACACATTAAAGGCTGTACCAGTGTCCTGTTCTCACTGGTGAGAAAGTCTGTTGGAGAAAATAGTTATCTATAATTCTGTATGAATAATACCTAAATTCAAGTTAAAAAGTTTCAAAATCTAGGTAAAATAATAATAATAAAAATAAATAAATAAAAACGGCTTTACAACACATCATGTAATCACTAACAACTGACAATAACAATTAGAGATGCGTGGTTCGGTTCTCCAGAAATCTGAGGCCCTCATTCAGAGCCGTATGCTCTGAGCAGAGTGCACGCTCTGAATGAGGGCCGCCCTCCATAATTATGGAGCGTCCTCCTGGACGCTCGTATAGCTGTGGGTCACCACCCACAGCCTATACGAGCGTGCAGTTTGATGGCCGCGATGGTCTTGACCATCGCGACCATCGCCACTGTGAGCCGGAGCCTGCGGTTGAGGTTTTCAACCGCAAGGCTCGGAGTGATTTTGGCTCTATCAGAGCCAAAATCACTCCCACTGACATCACTAGTGATGTCAGTGGGCCGGCTTCTGACGGTAGGCGTTCCCTTGGGAACGCCCCCGTAAGGGAGGCACGCCCCCGGCACGCCCACCAAAGGGGGCGTGCTGTCAATCAACATCGACAGCACGCCCCCTTTGATCAGACACAACGAGCGAAGGAAAGTCCTTCGCTCGTCGCATCTGGCGCATGAGCACGACGGAGCTCCCTCCGTCGTGCGCATGCTCAGTGCAGACCATCGACCCACTTGCGAGCGGACAGCCACTCGCGAGTGGGTCTGAATCAGGCCCTGAATCCACCCAAATTTCATGAACCCGGACAAATCTTCCTGCAGTTCGGAATTTGGATTTTAATCCGAATTTCGGGATTTGGATTGCAAAAATTACATGATTTTAGCTATTTTTAAAAACTTTTTTCAATAAAAAAAAAAAAACCAACCCAGATCCAAAACCAAAACATTTGAAGGTATTTTGCAAAACCAAAACACGAGGGTTTATACTTGCCTACCCTCCCGGAACCTGTGAGAGGCTCCCGATTTTTCGAGTAACCACTCCACACACCCCTGGAAGTGTAGGCACTTCTCCCGCATTCTGCCCACTTCCTAGTGAAGTGGACAGAATGGGGAGAATATTTCCGGGGATCGGCGTGTCCGTGCGTAGGGGACTCATGACGCAAATCTATGAAAATCGCATAATTTGCCCCTGCCCGCAATTAAATATGTGGTGTTCGAGCAAATTCCCACACGCGGGGGCTTAATGATGCGACCCGTCCGGACCCGGCCCACCTGCTTCTCCTCCCCGGGAAAGGAATCTCAGAAGTCGGCAAGTATGGGTTTAGTGCACATCTCTAATAACAATTGTTTAGAGAAGTTTGATATCAAAAGAGAGGAGTGTCTATAAGATTGTTATTGTACAAAAAGAGGACATTGAAGAAAAAAGCAAAATGGGCTATTAAGGGGTATTTTTAATACAGTGAGAGTGTTTAGAAATGGAGATGTTGCGCACAGCAGCCAAACAGATTCTACTTAACATTTAACTAGCACCTTCTGGAAGACAATAGCTAGAATCTGATTGGGCAAAATCTCCACTTCTAAAAACGCTCAATTTTGTAAATATACCCATAAGCATGGTGTGAGATATATTCTTCTACTGAAAACTTTATTGCAGTGGTTCCCAAACTTTTTTGAATCATGGCACCCTAGTGCATCAGCATTGTTTTCACGGCACCCCTAAGCCAAAAGTTTGTTATTGAGAAATTCAGAAAAAAATGTAGTGAAGTAGTACAGTGAAGTAAATTGTGCTTACCTGTCATCCTTAGGTTTGGTTATATAGTGGTGGACAGGTTTGTACTTCTGTTTCTCCACACATTTACATTACATTGACCATAAAGTATTTGATTTGGTGCTGGACTACCAACCTGAGGCACCCCTGCAAGTGTCCCGAGGCACCCCTGGGGGCCACGGGCGGCACACAGTTTGGGAACCACTGCTCTATTGATAAAAATTGATAAAGCATTCGCAGAAGGCTAAACAAGGGAATATATACTATATATATATATATATATATATATATATATATATATATATATATATATATATATATATATATATATATATATATATATATATATATATACACATACATACACACACACACCTGTTCAAAAGTTTGGGGTCACCCAGACAATTTCGTGTTTTACATGAAAACTGACTTTTATTTATCAAATGAGTTGCAAAATGAATCGAACATATTGTCAAGACACTGGCAAGGTTAGATATAATAATTTTTATTTGAAATACTAATTTTGACATTCAAACTTTGCTTTTGTCAAAGAATGCTCCTTTTGCAGCAATTACAGCATTGCAGACCTTTGGCATTCTAGCTGTTAATTTGTTGAGGTAATCTGAAGACATTTCACCCCACGCTTCCTGAAGCACCTCCCACAAGTTGGATTGGCTTGATGGGCACTTCTTGCGTACCATACGGTCAAGCTGCTCCCACAACAGCTCAATGGGGTTGAGATCTGGCGACTGCACTGGCCACTCCATTACAGACAGAATACCAGCTGCCTGCTTCTTCCCTAAATAGTTCTTGGATAATTTGGAGGTGTGCTTTGGGTCATTGTCCTGTTGGAGGAGGAAATTGGCTCCAATCAAGCGCTGTCCACAGGGTATGGCATGGCGTTGCAAAATGGAGTGATAGCCTTCCTTATTCAAAATCCCTTTTACCTTGTACAAATCTCCCACTTTACCAGTACCAAAGCAGCCCCAGACCATCACATTATCTACACCATGCTTGACAAATGGCGTCAGGCACTCTTCCAGCACCTTTTCACTTGTTCTGCATCTCACAAATGTTCTACTGTGTGATCCAAACACCTCAAACTTTGATTTGCCTGTCCATAACACTTTTTTCCAATCTTCCTTTGTCCAATGTTTGTGTTCTTTGGCCCATATTATTATTTTCCTTTTAATGTCCAGTCTCAGATATGTCTTTATCTTTGCCACTCTGCCTAGAAGACCAGCATCCTGGAGTCACCTCTTCCCTGTAGACGTTGACACTGGCGTTTTGCAGGTACCATTTAATGAAGCTGCCAGTTGAGGACTTGTGAGGCATCTATTTCTCAAACTAGAGACTCTAATGTACTTGTCTTCTTAGACAGTTGTGCACCGGGGCCTCCCACTTCTCTTTCTACTCTGGTTAGAGCCTGTTTGTGCTGTTCTCTGAAGGGAGTAGTACACACCGTTGTAGTAAATGTTCAGTTTCTTGGCAATTTCTCGCATGGAACAGCCTTCATTTCTAAGAACAAGAATAGACTGTCAAGTTTCACATGAAAGTTCCCTTTTTCTGGCCATTTGGAGAGTATAATCGAACCCCCAAATGTGATGCTCCAGATACTAAACTAGCTCAAAGGAAGGCAACTTTTATAGCTCCTCTAACAAGCAAACCCGTTTTCAGTTGTGCTAACATAATTGCACAAGGGTTGTCTAATCATCCATTAGTCTACTAACGCACTTAGCATACACAATGTACCATTAGAATACTGGAGAGACGGTTGCTGGAAAAGGGCCTCTATACACCTATGTAGATAATTCCTTTAAAAACCAGAAGTTTTCAGCTAGTATAGTCCTTTACCATATTAACAATGTATAGAGTGTATTTCTGATTAATTTAATGTTATCCTCATTGAGGAAAACAGTGCTTTTCTTTCACAATAAGGAAATTTCTAAGTGACCCCAAACTTTTGAACTGTAGAAATATATATATATATATATATATATATATATTTATATAGAATACAGCAAAATAGCGGCACTCCGGAGACTTGAAAAAAAGGTACAAACAGGTGGCTTATTTATTCTACATTTGGGGGTCTCCCCCTTCCTCAGGAACACATGCAGTGGTGGTCTGCAAAGTGCCAGGCCTTTGGAAAATTGTATATTATATATATATATATATATATATATATATATATACATACACACACACATATATACACACACACACATATATATATATATATATATATATATATATATATATGTATACACATACACACACACCTGCAGCCTTCATTTTTTTTTTTTACATTGTCCTCGCCAATAACATGGATAACTATACAAATTAGGAGTGAATGACAGTGCAGGCAGGTGTGTTCTCATACCATTTGAAATGAGATATCAGGAGAAGACTGACTTACAGAACAGAAATTAGTATAGCTTCCAAAATCACTTGAGTCTCAGAAATCACTGCATAACAGAGGGGGTAATTCAGGTGCGGATGTTAGCAGCTGTGATAGCAGTAATATGTTAATGGAGCAGGAGGCATTAAACATCCTGCATGCATTACTGATCCGAGCTGCGATCCCTTTGGCCGGATGAGTGACCATGGGGTCACGCAATCCGGCTGCTGCAGATGATAAAAGAGGCCAGGAAGGGCTGACTGAGATCCTGGACTCTCCACTCCCCAATGGCAGCAACATGCCTCCTTTTTGGGAAACTGAAGCCATCATTGCATGTTTCCCACCCAGAAATGGCAGCAGATTGTCAGTCACTGATAGTATGCTGCCACACTGCGTGAAGGATCGCAGAACGGTACTGCACATGTGCAGTATGGGTCAGACGCATGCACAGATTACCATTAATCTGGTTTCTCTGAGTGATCCCTGTCACTGCTTCTGCAGCTCAATAACCCTATGAAATCACTCTGCAGACTAAAATTGAAGACCATGTTTAGCAGGGCTGCCATCAGGGGTGGAATGCCGGGACTGAAGTCATTTTTCCAAGCAGAAGGGTGGCTGTCCGAATTGGCACTGTGTGGCTGCGATCATCTCCCCTGCTGTTTATAATCTCCATATGCTAACCTTTGCCCGAATCAAAAATTGTAGAATGATTATGCCGTCTGCCATAGTCTGAATGTATCAGGTAGAATGTAGCCCCATGAGCCTGCCAGAGTCTGACAGTGTGTGTATGAAGCCAGCCCCTCAGTCACCAGAACCTGTATAATTTTAAGAGTGTCTCGGTTTTATGGGATTGTGTGACAGACAAAGGTCAAACCTAGACAAAAACCTAATCCTGGTCAAGCTACACCACCATGCTTAATTTGATAGCGCTACGTACAAAACTTTGACCGTACATAAAGGACAAACAGACAGACACAGGGCTGCTAAAATAGTAACATCCTATAACGCATTTTTGTATTGTTTTTCATATACACACACACACTTTCTCGCAGAGAGAGAGAGAGAGAGAGATACAGGGTGGTCCATAGGTGTGGAAACACACTTAGAAAAAGGAAATGAGTAGGGAAAAATTATTCCAGTGTCTACACATAAGATATGGGAGAGGGAAAAAACTTTTTAGGATATGTCAGCAGTATGGCAGTCATCTTAGATGCAACTCTATTTTTCTAATTGGCAAGGTAGTCAAACAGATGCAGAATTTCATAAGAAAAACAATGGTGTTCTTTGTTTTAATGTATCCCTCCTGAATCTCAAAAACATGTTCTATATTACCACAGTCCCCTGCATCTCAATACTGTCCCCTGCATTTCATCACAGCATCCTATATTTCACCACAGCCCCCTGCTTCTCACTCCTGCCCCCTAAATTTCACCATAGCATCCTATATATTTCACCACAGTCCTTTGCATCTCAGCAAAAGCTTCTGCTTCTCATTCCTGCTTCTTACCACAGCCCCCTACAACACACCACAGGCCTCTGCATCTCACCACAACCACCTGCTACTCACTCCTGCCCCCTGAATTTCACAACAGTATCCAATATTTCACCAGAGGTCCCTGCTTTTCATTCCTGCTTCTTACCACAAGCCCCCTGCAACACACCAAAAGCCAGTGTATCTCACCACATCCTCCTGCTACTCACTCCTGCCCCCTGTATCTCACCAGCTGGCTGGGACCCAGTCAATGGGATGTGCTGGGAAGGGCAGGAGGATCATGGATAAAAGATTTGTATTGAAGCTACCGTAAGCATTATCAGCATATGTCCCCGGTACTGGGACACCTGTGCATATTTCTGCAGCATCCATGTGCACCCCTCCCAAGCTGCTGAACATCACGATGAGCAATATCCTTTTTGCATAATGTACCCTGTATTTCCAGGGCTTTCTGTTGAGCTTCCCCGACGTGGTGTCCCTGTCTGAGAACGCTGATTTCCATGGGAGGTGCCTCCTGTTCTCCAAGAGTGTGTGGCTGAGTGGGATCATGCTGGAGAGGGAGCACTTCACGGTGGAGGAGTGGTGACCGAGTCCGCCTGTAGGTTAAGCATAGGGATGGACATTGGAATCCAATGGTTACTAACCATCAATGATTTTGTTCCGGTGGTAGTGTTTTTACAATTTGATGGTGGTGATCCAATGTTTGCCACCATAGAATGGTAATCATTCAATGGTGTTCTGATGGTTGTTTGTTTTTTATTTCCCAATAGCTATGCCTCCCCTGGCTCCTTCCAGGCTACTGTGTCAGCATCAGGGAATCTTATTGGGTTCACTGGAAGCCGTCTCTCACTCTCTGTCTGCCTTAGACGCTAGTCTCTCACTCTCACCCCTCTCTAGGCTGGGCACATTGCTATCTCTGATTGGCTCCCACTGTCTCAGAGAGTCAATCAGAGTGCAACCCTTGGCCCTGCGGCAGAAGTAAGTAGCTCACACAGCATAACAGTTTTTTCTGTGACTTGCTTCATTCCAAGCCTCAGTTTTAGATGCTCTCTTGCAGTTCGAGCAACTTCACCAGCTCTAATACAGCCGCTTGGTGCAATATTTTTTTTCTGTGACTTGCTTCAGTAAAATTGTCACTACTCGGCTCCCTTTTGTCACAGATGAATTGTCCATATACCTAAACCTTCCTTGACCAATGCTGTATAGAATAGTGAAGCCTCCATCAAAATCTATCCAGTGGTTCAAGAGATTAACCCGAACGAACAAAACCCTAAACTGATTATATATATATGTATATACACACACACACACAGACTGTACATTAAAGTAAAAATACCATTTTATTATTAAAAATCAAACATGCTAATTGCCATCACTGTGTATTTTCAGGTCTAGATACTATAAAAAATAAAATACATAAATCATAGGGGAAATATTATCTATTTGCTTAATAGTTCTTTGAGGATTCATACATTCTTGCTTTTACTGGACAATTCATAACAAATAATAGACTAGAGAAAAAATGTATTGATAAAATGACATCAAACTGTCACAGTACATGATCTATCACAAACATTACATGTCTCCTTGATTGAATGAACACAGAATACATGATGACTCACTAAGAAGTACTCTAAATACACAAACAGCACAAAAGGGAAAAAAGGGTGAATTATTACAACCTATGTAACAAAAGGTACTAGCGTTTATTGCTTTTGTCAGGATAAGAGACCCCTTTAAACCTTCTTAATTTGTATAAACACACCTTGTTAGATTTTGTTTTAAATACATGAATTATGTTTAGTTATATTCTTTATAGTAGATATCACTTCCAATTTAGTGATATAATTTTAATACAGAGATATTGGTTTACATTTTTGTTTGTATGGAAAATATAAACATATGTTAAAATTATGTGTTTTTGAAAAAATGGTGTTTCTTTTGAGAAAACTTAATCTGACCACAACCCACATATTTATTATTCTACAGGCGTGCCTAATGTGTAACACTCCATGTAAATACAAACAGGGACTTGTGGATGTTATACCCATAATGCAGCCATAAAGAATTCTCCAGAAATAGAATTCTGGGAACATTGAATTTGTTTTTTTAAGCAAGAGTCTAGCAATCCTCTCTTTCCCTCTTTGAGTCTGATTCAGAGATTCACACAAATCCAATATGTACGCAAATTTCTGTAGTTTAATGATCTGCACATACCCAGGAGCACCACTGTGCATGTACAGATATGGTCCTGTGACATCAGTCACAGTGCACCAAAAGACATATTACTCGTGTTTTGATCTGGTGACTGGGTGCACTCCATAAATCAGGGGCAGAGCCGGCCCTAGGCATAGACAAACTAGCCTACCTAGGGCCAGTGGAGGATTGGTTCCGGCATGGCTGGGGTACCTACTGACGGCTGGGCAGATACTTTGGCAACTGCTACTGCCGCTGCGCAGTGTCCACGAATGAAGCTCACCTGACAGTTCCGATCAGACCTGGCAGCAGCAAACAGTGAGCCGGCTGCAGCGGCAATTTGCGGGGATGGAGCACCTGGACAGCGGCTAGTGGTTAGCACCGGGCTGGCTCTGGGGAGTCTCACAATCAGAATGAGCTTCTGCGCATGAGTAGTGTGTCACACCTCACAGCTTTTGGCTCCGCCTCCAGCAACCATCACACATAGCTGCGGCCTGCCAGCCTGACACAGGAAAACCGGTTCTGCAACCCGAGACTTGCTGTACCTTGAGTCGGACGGCTCTGCAGGCTGCGCTCAAGCAAAGCAAGTTTGGAACTAGGAGAGGGCTGGGTGCTGTGGTGCTCACTGCTGGGAGAGGGGTGCGCTGCTGGGATAGGGGTGGTGGGTGAGGGTGGGTGCTGACGCTGTGCTGAAATTGGGGGGTGCTGTGCTGGATGAGGACCCCTTCCGTGAGGCCACACCCCTTTTCATGATCCCATGGGGAGGGGGGCACCGCCCAAAATCTTGCCTAGGGCACAAATTTAGCTAGGGCCGGCTCTGATCAGGGGCTTGCCAAAGCCTTCAGCTGGGTCATTTGATGCAGCTTCACTGGTGCCAGCAGCGTGATTTGTGCCAGACATCCTGAGTAACCTGGGGATTACATCGATGTCCAATGTTCACTCAGAAGATCTGGAGCAGTGTCTTTGGATGCAGTCATCGGATCACAGAAGCCTAAATTGGCTTTTCTAGTAATGCCATGCCATGGCGTGACTCGATAGCGACAACCATTTTATGTGCAACTTTTCCCCTTAAAATGTGGCTTACTCATAAAGTGATGTAAATATGATGCACAATGTCAGGAAGCGGCCTGGGATCGGCCGCTACCCACCTCCGCGCTGGGCTTAGGTGTTCAGTTGCTGGGAGTGGAGGTGAATGGTGTCTGAGTATTTTCCCCGGGGTCTGCTAGGGCTTTTGAGCGTGCATCCTGGTTTCCGGGGGGTGCCGGGCATGGGCGCAGCCATGTTTGTCCATATCACCTGACAAGTCTCTCCCAATGGTAGCCCTGTGGTCACTCAGCTGATCCTCTGATCCAACGACCAGCTACTCAGGGGTATTCAAGTCTGACTCCTGTACATGCCGCCTGTCCACTTCTCTCTGTGTGTCTCTGTGCAAATCAGCACCTGAATCTGCAGCAGTTCCCAGTACATTTCCTGTGTTCTCAAGCAAGTCTGCGACTAGGATCTCTACATTCTCAAGTTCATTTCCAGCTTTCAAGTATTTAGTTCATTTCCAGTGTTCAAGTATTTAGTTAATCTCCAGTGTTCAAGTATTCAGTTCATCTCTTGTGTACTAGTTACAGTGTCATTCTTGTTTCCTCGTCTCTAACAGGTACCTAGTCAAAGGGCCGCTACCTGCTCACTCTGTGCAGCGAAACCCACATCCCAAATCCATGGGTCACTGGTTTAGACCACCGAGTGGGTTAGACTCCGCGCCTCTGGCTAGCTCTCGCCAACACCTGGGTTTGACCATTATTGGGTAAACTAGGACTGTCACTTCCCTAGCCATTAAAAACCCCCCGGGATCACCGTCCTCCACAAAGGAACTCTTGCACCAGATCGTGGCAGTTTGAACAGCCAACAAATATGCAAGCCGCCGGGTTTCAGGGTGAAGCGAGATATCAAGATCTACTCCTTCGTGTGACTGCACAAGAGACAGCCCAGCAACTCATGGGTCTTCAGTTACAGGAAATTTGTTCTCAAATGAGTTTCATTCATTCCGTTGTTGCCAATTTATCTCCAGCCTCAGTTCAAGTTTTGTCTGCAAATTCTTCTGGGCTCTTTCCTCCTGAGCCAAGTTCCCAAGCAATTTCAACTCCGACTGCAGAATTCCTTTCTGATTGCACAACCCAACCTTCCAGTAATCCTCTGGCCTCTGAATCCTTCAGTACCCTGGTGCAGTTTACTAGCTTCTACCAGCTTCTAGTGCAATGTCAAGATCTTCTCCCAAAATTTTTCCAAATATTTCCCAAGATGTCTATAGCGGTTCATGCTTCTATTGAGCTACCTGTGCCTCCTTTCATGCGAGATAAAGTAAGACATCGTAGCTTCCCACGCCTGAAGCTTACTGAGACATAACAGCAACGCCGGGAATTTTTACTTTGTTTATATTGTGGTAAGGCGTCAACCCAGTAAGGATAATTATGGCAAGACTTCCTATGATAACACTCTATCTTCCGCTCTGGGCAAGAAGACAATGTCATCTCCACAGGATAAGGATCAAGTTTAGGATTGGTGTCCTGTTACAAGATGCTTCCACTCTTGTCTTGGGAAGTTGGGCAGAATATTTCAACTGCCTAAAGTTGGTATTTCTTCTCCAATCAGTTCCGGTCTCAGTCCGGGTAAAGCATCTTCTAGTTCCAACTCTAGATTGTGCTTTTCTCAGTCTCTGTAAGGTATCAGTTTCCTCAAAGTTGGGAAAATAATCTGATTTAAAGGCTTTGGAGGAAACATGTGAGCTGACAACTTTTGTGGTCAAATCCATTCAGGTAACTCCAGGTAGCATTCCTGTGTCCTCACCATCAGAGGGGATTTCAAGTGTAGTACCCCAAGGAGTGGGTTTCAAGTCTCATACCCCAAGAGAGTGTTTCAAGTTCCATTCCCCAGGAGGGGATTTTAAGTCTCATGCCCCAGGAGGGGGTTCTTAGTCTCCTACCTCAAGAGGGGGTCTCAAGTTTCATGTCCAAAGAGGGGGTTTCAAGTCTCATACCCCAAGAGGGGGTTTCAAGTCTCATACCCCAAGAGGGGGTTTCAAGTCTCATACCCCAAGAGGGGGTTTCAAGTCTCATACCCCAAGAGGGGGTTTCAAGTCTCATACCCCAAGAGGGAGTTTCAAGTCTCATACCCCAAGGGGGAGTTTCAAGTCTCATACCCTAAGAGGGGGTTTCAAGTCTTATGCCCCAGAAAGGGGTTCCTAGTCTCGTACCCCAGGAGGAGGTCTCATGGTTCTCATGTCCACAGGGGAATGCAAATCTCGTTTCTAGTTTCGCACCCCAGGATGGGGTCATAAGTCTCTCACCCCAAGAGGGGGTTTCAAGTCTCACACCCCAGGAGGGGGTTTCTAGTTTCTCATCCCAGGATGGGGTCTCAAGTCTCTCACCCCAGGAGGGAGTTTTCATTTCGAGTTTCACACCCCAAGAAGGGGGGTCTACAATTCAAGTTTCATACTCCAAATGGAAGTTTCAAGTCTCACATCCCAGACGAAGCTTTCGAGTGACATACCCCAGGAGGAGGTCTCATCTTTTTCTCCCCAAGAGGTGGTTTCAAGTCTCGTACCCCAGGAGGGAGTCTCCATTTCTAATTTCATACCCCAGGAGGGGTTTACAAGTTTCACACCTCAGGAGGGGGTTTTCATTTTGAGTTTCATGCTCCAGGAGGGGGCCTTCATTTCGAGTTTCATACCCCAGGAGGGGGTCTCTGATTCGAGTTTCCTACCTCAGGATGAGGTTTCTAGTCTTGTGCCCCAGGAGGGGGTTCCTAGTGTTATACTTCAGGTAAAGTCTTCAAGAGCCATCCCCAAGAGGGGGTTCAAAGTGCCATTCCCCAAGAATGGATTTCAAGTGTTATGCCCCAGAAGGAGGTTTCAAGTGACTTGTCTTTTCCAGTCTGTATGTCCACTTTCGTTTGTCAGAAAGGAAAGGGTTCTAAGTTAAGGACCAAGAAAATGTCATGTTCTTCAACAGATCTTTCTCCAGAAGTCAAAACTAGTTCAACTGCTAAAGCTTTCATCGCCAAGCAAATTCCCCTAGGTCCAAATAAATGCTTGGAAGGTTTAACATTCATGTTTATAGGAGTTTTGGAGTCCATAACTAAAAATGAAGCGAAGACAATAATAGAAGGCTATGGAGCCAAAGTCTTTGAGAATATTAGTAATAAATACAATTACCTAATCATGGGACGTGATGGTAGAGAGTCCAAAAGGAAGAAAGCAAAGGCTTAGGGACTAAAATTATAGATGAAGACTGCTTACTTGAATTAATAAATACCAAATCCAATTCTCCTGAATCTCACTTTGGGTCTTCTTTAGAGTTGAGTCAATCAAGTTTAGTTGAGTCACCCAATCTTTGGTCTAAAGAATCTCTAAGTGGTATTGTCTCTAAAGAAAATTCTGTAACTCAGTACTCATCTGACGCATCGGTGCCTATAGTCTTTGATGGAGAAGTGACCCAATACACTGCATTACTTTATTATTATGACACACTAATGAGAACAAATCCATCTTGTGGTATCACTTCCACCAACTTGTCAAGTTTCTCATCCTGAACTTCAGAGGAGGAGCTTTGGACTGGGCTAACCCACTTATTGAGTCCAAGGATCCAATCCAACAAGATGTGATGGCCTTCAGTAGAGCTCTTGTTAAGGAATTCGCTCCTTTGCGTCAGTCTTCGGTTACCTTTTCTTACAAAGGATCTAGTTTGACTTCACCACCTTTAGACATCAAACTCCGATATACCACTTTAATCCCCTTACAAGACAATACGGTACAAGATCTGTCAGTCGAGAAGAAAAAAAACAAACATCCTTTCGTACCAGATATCAACTCAAACTTAGTAAATCTATAAGTTCCACATATCGAGGTTGAATTTTTTTTTTTGGTGTCTCAAAGTTTTCAGTTTTTGAAGATATCTGACAGACTCATCAAGATTTAAGAAGTTTTTTCAAGTTTTCTAGTGTCTCAAGTTTTTTGGAAGCTTTCTTGTATTTGTGGAATTTTTTCTGGAAGGAAATTTTTTGTGCACATTTTTGGTGTTTGGAGTCCACCCTGAAAGGGCGGGGTACTGTGAGGATGCAGCCTGGGATTGGTGGTTACTCACCTCTGCGCCAGCGTCTTTGGGTTTAGGTGTTCAGTTGCTGGGAGTGCAGGTGAGTGATCCATATCACCTGACTATTCTCTCCCAATGGTAGTCCTGTGGTCACTCAGCTGATCCTCTGATCCAATGACCCGCTACCCAGGGGTATTTAAGTCTGACTCCAGGAACAGGAAACTGCTGTTCAACTTCGCTGTTCCAGTGACTGTGAGACTCACCAGTGTTGCTCTGTTTTATTTCCTGCCGAGTGTTGCTACAGCCTATTCACAGTTTTCTAGGGTTACCTGTATTAACTCTCTCTCAGAAGTCACATTTTATCTTATTTTTCTTGTGCCTTGTAGTGTGCTGCTAGCTCTACTGCAGCTTCCCTGTGTTACTGAGGTGTCAGGTTTCCTGCAAATTTCTAGTTAGCTCACAGCTGGATCCATAGCAATCCCCAGTACGTCTGTGTCCACTTCTCTCTGTCTCGCTGTGCAAATCAGCTCCTGAATCTGTAGCAGTTCCCAGTACATTTCATGTGTTCTCAAGCAAGTCTGCGACTATGATCTCTACATTCTCAAGTTAATTTCCAGTGTTCAAGTATTCCGTTCATCACCAGTGTTCAAGTAGTTAATCTCTTGTGTACTAGTTACAGTGTCATTCTTGTTTCCTCGTCTCTCTCAGGTACCTAGTCAGAGGGCCGCGACCTGCTCACTTGGGGCGGCGAAACCCACATCCCAATTGGAGGGGTCACTGGTGAAGACCACCGAGTGAGTTAGACCTGGCGCCTCTGGCTAGGTCTCGCCAACACCTGGGTTTGACCTATATTGGGGAAACTAGGACTGTCACTTCCCTAGCCATCCAAACCCCCCGGCTCACCATCCTCCATAGAGGAACTCTTGCACCGGATCGTGACACACACGCTGCATGCCTATTTTCTGTGTGTGACTGCAGTTATATCTGCATGCAAAATGCTACATTACAGTGTCAGCGGCTGCAACACCGGAACATAGCTTTTCGCATGCAGATACAACCGCAGTTGCACACAGAATATAGGCATACCACATATTTGAATCAGCAGAAGCTGCTTGTGTATCCTATTTGCATTACTTTGCGAATAAGCCACATTTTAAGGGAAAAAGTCACATGAAAAGTCATTCAACAGGGCTGCTTAATGTGCAAGGAGGCTAAATGTATTGCATCACTTTGCAAATAAGACTTATTTTAATGAGAAAAGATGACCAGCACTACTGAGTCGCCCAGTGCTCACATGTTCTGTGTAATTATTATTATTATCCTTTATTTATTTGGCACCACAAGGGTTCTGCAGCGCCTTACAATGTACATAAACAAATGAGCACACAAGAAAGCAGTTATTAACAGTACAAACAATGCAGGACAGATACGTGATTAATACATTGCTGCATAACACTTAGATAAGCAGCATGATTTCGGCAACCAAGGGTGAGGTACTGTTGTATATTAAAGTATAATTAAGTGAAGGAGAAGCACATGAGGGAAGAGAGCCCTACTCGTGAGAGCTTACATTCTAAGGGGAGGGGGCAGACAGACAGGAGTGACACAGATGGCCTGGATACAAGGGTGACAGTAATATAACTTTTATGGAAAGGTTAGTTTAAACTTAAGAGACAATGAGTTGATCAAAATTGCACCAAGCCTCAAGATTTGGGGGCCACAACCAAGGTCCATTAGAGGGGTCAATGTGACTTCTAGCACATGGAGGATAGATGTGGACACATCGGTATACTCAAATTTGACAAAATAAAATGCTACACTTTAGTGCCACCAGTAGTTCACATTATGCCATACTGTAGTGTCCCAATAGATCAGAAATTGCCACATTGTAGTGCCTACAATATGTCACATTATGCTACACTGTAGTGCTCCCAGTCAAAATTTGAAGTACTTATCAGCTCTGGAATACAGTCAGTGTCCCAGCGGCAGCGATGCCGGCACTATAACTGGTGACACAATCCCGGCGCCATCATCCCGACTGCCGGATAGTGAAAATAAGTAGCGGGGTGAGGGGGAGGGTTAGACACTAGGGGGAGGGTTAGTGTTAAGTACTAAGGGGGAGGGTTAAGTTTAGGGTGCGGGAGTGGGGGCATTAGGTTCAGGCACTAGGGAGGACGTTATGGCTAGGCACCAAAGACGGAGGTAATGACTATGGTAGGGAGAGGGGGAGGGTTAGCATACCTAACAATAAGTGTCGGTATGCTAGCCCTGTCGGGATGCCGGTGTCGAGATTCTGATAGCCGGTATCCCGACAGCATCCCATACCGATTCCTTCAGCTCTTGTACAATTATCTTCCATCTGAGTGAGGAGCTCTGTCTCACAAGACAAGACTTGCATTATCTTGCAAAGTTAAGACTAAAACAGTCCACTCTGCAATGAAAGTCTGGCTGCCTGTCTGTCACACAAGTGAGTCTCACAACCTCATACCCCGACATCCTAGCCGCCCACCCCACTAATATTTAAAAAATAAATCACCTGGCTGAAAGGCAGTCCTAAAAGGCCATCAAATCCAGCAGGAAACTTGTATGCTAAATCTATTTCCATAAATGAATATCCAGAATGATACCACATATCACTGCAGAATTAGAAGACGGTTAAAGGAGAAATATCTGACATTTCTCTTGACAATGCCTGGAGAATGGAACTTTTAGCATCAAATGTATCAAAGAAACAGAAAAGCCCATACTGAGACTTGAAATCTTGTTTTATCACAACTTCAACAAGAGAGCAAATTCATCCAGGAAAGATACACAAATAAGCCCTTCTACAAAAGAGAAGGGGCTACTGGAAAATTCCATATAAAATAAGTGTTTCCCATACTTGGTCCTCAAGGCTCCATAACAGTCCAGGATTTAAAGACATCCATGCTTGAGCACAGCTGTTTAAATAAAAATGACTGAGGTACTATCCAAATTGCCTGTGCTCAAGCATAGACATAAAAAAAAACCTGGACTTTGGGGGCTTTGAGGTCAGAGATAGAGTAACATGGATTTATAGCAAATGTTTATCACTGTACTATAAATTTAGTGTGCTCCAGTTTAGAATTAGTTTATTTAAGTAATGCCAGAACAGACAGAAATCAGTATGTAATACCGACAGTCGGGATCCAGACGGTCAGAATCCCGCTGCCTGGATCCCTACAGGGTTAACATACCGACACTTGGTGGTCGGTATATTAACCCTCCCCCCTCTCCGTCGGCATCCAGACCGCCGGGATGCTGAACGTATACCAAACAAACAGCTGACATAATTCATAACCTGCATCTCAACAGAAGGGGTTTCTGCATTCAGCACTTTTTAGTAACAATATGTAAAGATATATAACTGAACCATTACTGAACTTGGATGAATAATGAAAACTTGTAGCAGAAGCAGACAACAGAGTACTTTATTATGTAGTTTTCCATGTTCACTAGAGCATAACATACAAACAAATATGAATGAGGTACTAAATAATTACTTACATAGGTACACGGCCATATTTAATACGCACATTTCACATTTGTAAATAATTTTTTAATGTCATAATGAAGTGGATCATTTAAAATTGACGGAAAAAAATTACATTATACAGATCCATTTAGACAGCACGGTACAATATACAATATAGTTATGATGCATACACGGTCAGATTTTTCCTTCAGATCTGAACGATAACGATTTAAAAATCGTTCAGTCCTTCATATCTTAAGGAAAATCTGACATATCTGACATGCCTGGACGATGGACGATGAACGATGCGCGTTCCCGTTTGTCAGATAACGATATCTGACATCTGATGTGTTTGCAGTCAGACTTGGACGATTCCATTCATTTTAATGCAGTCAAAAATCATTCAATCGTTCAAAACTTTGGTAAAATCGTTCAATCGTTCATCTGACAAATCTGACCGTGTGTATGCTCCATTAGATCCCATTGCTCAGCAACAAAGTGTCACGGGAAAATAGTTTAAAATGTAACTATTGTGATTGGAAAATATTTTTTAATTGTTTCTGTGTATCTGTATTCGCTAAAACACACAAACATTTGAGTGGCATGGCTTGAGTAATTCTGGATATGAATCCTTCTCTGATTGTGGTCCTGGTAATGTCAGATTTATGCTGGGTACACACTCAACGATGTGTACCCAGCCAATGTGTTGTGCGGCGGGTCCCGGCATCGGCAAGTGTGTAAACATTTGCCGATGCTGGGTGCAACAGCGGGAATGCAGCATGGCCCACACTGACTATATCGCCCGTCGACTTGTATACAGGTCCGACAACAGATGTCACTGACGCTGGGCGGAAGCATGCATGGTCAGCGACATAGTGGGAACCACTGCCCGATGTGGACGATAGGTCATCCGACATTGTCTAGTGTGTACCCGGCTTTAGAAATGGCAATAGATGGGCCTGGAACCATTGATGACTCCAATTCATAATTATGCACCCATCAATGGACATCCCTGCTGTAGGAAACCCAGGTCAATTAAGGAAGGGGTGGGGCTTAGTGTACCACTGTGTGAACCAGGGAAGTGGCAGGCCTTAGTGGTGTAGCTGGGGGCGGGGCTAAACTCCATTCCACTGCAGCAACAGGAAAAACATTACTGCCTCTAGGGATGGTGCTAAGGTGCTCAGCACCCCCCTGCAAACTATAAATTCATGCCCACCTACAAATATGTCCTTTTGGCATGTCTCTTTTTCATGTTACACCACACAGTATAGCCCCTTATACACATTACACCACACAGTAGAACCCTTTATTCACCTTATGCCACACAGTATTGCCCCTTACACACATTATACCACACAGTAGAACCCTTTATACACATTATGCCACACAGTAGTCCCCCTTATACACATTATGCCACATAGTAGGGGCTCCCCTTACCTATCTTTTAGTACAGGGTGGACTAGGCCTAATGACCAGTCACTCTCACCAGGGACTCAGGCTATTGCCTACCTACCTTAGGCCAGCAGCACCATCTTCTGGCCTCTTCTGAAGCCACCCGAGCTCTTCTAATGCCATCCTCTTCTATTAACCACTACCATCGTACTGAAGGCTACACTCGGTGGCATTTGAAAATGCTGCAAGCGGGCGGAGCTAAAACATGGCTAGTAGTGATTGAAACCGGATGTCAGGGCAGCAAAATAGAAATCCATCTATAACTGCTGCCTGTGCCATGATGATCACTGTGCTTGGTGTAGGCAGCAGTTATTGATGGATCTATCCTATCCATTACCAGACGGCTGCCTAGTACAATAATGTCTTTTGGGGTTTTTTGAGACAAAGCAAGCCACACCACTGCCAGAGCAAAGAGGACCATCCATATGACACAGGAGAAGGTAAGTGTCTATGGGCTGCAGGGGGCGGGATGCGGGGGCTGCCTGGAGACTATATCCAACCAGACATATTTATGCCATTCAATCTATAATATGCCACACAGTCGTGTCATTGTATGCCACATAGCTGTGACTCCAATTCATAATTATGCCACACAATGCCCCCAATACATATGGAACACGTGCCCCAAATTCTGTGACATACAGCTGTATCCCCAATACATTTTGCCACACATCAGTGCTAAAATACATATTTATGCCACACATCTGTGCCCCAATACAAGTCAGGACCACTTAAACCGCCACACACTCATCCTGCCAGCACTCACTAACCCACACACACATATTTACAACACTCATTAAACCCCTCACACTCATCCTGCCAGCACTCATTAACCCCCCACAAACTCATCCCGTCAATACTCAAACCCCACATACTCACCCTAACAGTACTAATTAACCCCCACACTCATTTCCAGCATTTAACCCACACAAGCCCCTCACCCGCAACACATAACAGATATGCCTTACCAGGCCCTATTCAGAAGGTGGCCGGCACACTTAGGTAGCTGCATAAAAATGCCTAATAGAAGAGCCAGTCCTGTCAACATGCAACCCAACCTGCTCTGCTAAATAATTAGATGTAATATCAAGGCTGTCAATCGCTATTCATTAATGTCTTTTATAAAAGGGCCATTTAATAGTTGCATACTCTGTACAGGTGAAGAATGGGTAAAACTCAATTGTAGCTGGAAACTGAAGCAATTAGTGATTAAAAAAATTTAACATGAATTTAAATGTCCTAGGGGACACCGGTGAAAATGTAACTGATGTCCACACAGATAATTTGAAAGCCTTTAGTAGCACAAATCTGTCCCTATTGAGATATTTAAGGCAGTTAATCAAATTATTACTCTCCAATAACTTCCTTGAATAAATGAATCTAATAGGTTTTTAAAAGTTAAATGGCTAGCACTTACTGAACAATGCAGTGTCTGTGCACAAGTCAGTAAGCTTGGTCACAAAGTACACATAGTACAGAAATCCATCAGATGATCCCCAGTCTCATATGGAGAAGGGCTGAGATTTCAAATAGGCAATATCAGACCTACTGTATAATTAGCTAACCAGTGATGAAGGAAATTGTGTTGTTTTGACTTGTATTGAAACATGACTTCTTATATCAAATATTGAGCACTGAAATACATATTATTGCATGGTTCATTGAAGTGAGCAACATAAGAACAGACACAAGTGCAGCATGTTTTCCAAATAAATTGCAATCAGAAGACATAAATAAAGGTAAATATAATCAGGCCCTTAAATTACCTATAGAAATCACTAGTAAAAAAAAAGCATATATTACAGGATTAATTATGCCTATTTAACACATTTAAATGCATGTAATTAGTACAGACTGCATTCTTTTAATATTCCCTAAACCATATAGAGATGTATAGCCATACACTATTGACGCAGTCACGCCAAACAGTCCTTCTCGGTGTAACAGGTCCCGTGCCACTTGGCTTGTGGATAGCGTCCTTTACACTCAAATGTGCACCTTAGTTATGAAGCATATTAAAACAGTTTTGTCACAACAATTGTATATCTGTCTGCAACTGAGCCTAAGGAGTAAATTTACTAAAGTGAGAGTTTTTAGAAGTGAGTTTTAGAAGAGATGTTGCCCATAGCAACCAGATTCTAGCTATTATCTTCTAGAAGGTATAAGTTAAATGTTAAGTAGAATCTGATTGGTTGCTATAGGCAAGTGTGCACACAGCTTAAGGTTTACATAGTATCTGAGGTCTTAGGGAATAAAACCGACTATGTGGTTCTTATACATCATCAAATGTTATGTTTTTATGTTTGTAAGTAAAAATTAACCCTGTTTGTAAGCAGGGATAACAGATCCTTGGGTTTGAAAACACTATCAATTGTAAAATTAAGCATAGTTGATAGAAGCAGTTAGTGCAGCTATACTATAGCAAAGACCAATCAAGTTTGTAAAGACCTGCAACAGGGTAATTAGCCTAAATAATGCATCTCTATTGAAATCTTCTTAACAAGCTTCAGCAGTGAACATTTGCAAATGTAATGTTAAATAAATCACAAAGTCATACATAAAAGTGACTTGTTAGACCTCTAAGCCCAAGAGAAGAGTAATTTAGTGCTTACAAGACCATCAGGAACAGAATGAACACATTCAGATGCTTTGATTTTAAGTTTATTTCATTATTAGTCACTCATTTTAGCATGGAAGTGCTCATTGTAACCTTAGAGCGCCTATAAATATATCACGGTGTTCAAAACGAACAGTATATGAGAAAATAAAGTGCAGATGGGGATAGACCATAGAGAGACCGACATATCCTGTACATACAGACTTCGGTGCTGTGGGCCTGATTCTACAAGGAACGCACGGATGCAGATGTACGCAATTGGTCGATGGTTTTACGCGAACTGGTCAGTGCGATGGAGTGGCATACACAGGGAGTCTGCAGCCCCAAGGACAAGTGATTGACAGGAAGTGCCGTTCGTGGGTGGTGACGGGGGAGTGGTCCGGCAAATGCAGGAGTGCCTGTGCGTTTGGACGGTGTTTCAGGGGCGTGCAAAATTAAGCCCTTGCAGCGGCAGACGCAGCCTGAGGTCTAATTGCACACAGGAAGTCTCGCTATGTCTGCGGGAGGGTCAGGTCAACCACTATTACGCTTATGGGTCCGATGGTTTTCGATGTTACCACTGTCTTGCCAGGTATAGAGGATACAAGTAAATGGAAGTGGGTGGTATTATGTAGTGCTGAGCATCTGCTTATTCTGCTGCGATTGCCGTGCGTATGCATTCATTAGCATATTCTCACAGTGGCCGTGTGCGTGCGTCCGCATCCGCGCGTTCCTTGCTGACTCAGGCCCTGTATCAGGATCCCTAATCTTCAACGCTGAATTTGAAAAATACTGATCCTGGGATAGAGAATACCCTTTATTATTTATTTATTTCTCCATTGCATCAGACTGTTCCATTTTAATATATCACTGTTAAGTTCTTGCAAGACTGTATGCAGTATAGTGTTGCACAATAATAGATATTACATGCAGTCTTATCAGATTTTTATTGTAGATAAAAGATGAAGCTTATGGCATTAATTGTTTTAAAAATATAATTGTCCTTGCTTTAAAAGAGCATTATTAGAGCACTGCTAAACCAGTATGCACTATGGACATGATTCATCACGGATCGCAACAGTGTACGCAGATCAGTTGATGGTGCGTACTGTGTATGCAGCTCAGTGCACGTGCGTGAGTCAGCATTGTGATCGCTCTGCGATCATGGATGCAGAAAGCCATTGCAGAGTTAGTGATGGGAGATCAGTGATTGGGGGTCGTGATGGGGACGTGGTCAGAGAAACGCAGGCGTGCCTGTCCGTTGCATGGGCGTGCATAGATTAGCCACTGCGACTGAATACGCAGCTTGAGAACGCACTGCATGCAATGAGGTTAGCAATTTCTGAGTAAGGTCAGACCTGCTGTAATTCTGATTGAGGGGCCGATGTTACCGATGTATATGCAAGACTGAAAGGTATAATGCATGTGAGATAGCGGTAGTGGGAGTCACTATGTTGGCTGTGCGACCACTTTGCGATTGCATTCATTAGCATATTTTAGCAGCAGACCTCCGTTTTTTTTACTTGCCCTGGGCTCCAAATACCACAGGTTCCCAAATTATGTCCTCAAGGCACGCCCATAGTTCAACAGATATGCATGGTTGAGCACAGGTGGTTATATCAAATTGACTGAGGTACTAATTAAGTCACCTGTGGTCAAGCATGGATATCCTTAAACCTGGACTATTAGGGTGCCTTGTAGACAAAAAACAGTACAGTTCACAAGTCCCATTAAGGCTTCTTACACATGATCAGAAATTTCAGAACCCTGTTGTAACTCTTTCACTCAAACTGCAAAAAACAATGAAATTCCGATCGTTAAGGCATATGCCTTAATGGACGTGATCCTTGCGCAATACGGATATGGTAGGCCATCACACGCTGTGGTTACCTGCAGATTCAGCACTCTCATGGAGTGAGATTGTGGTCACTCACAAAATGGTGAAACTACTAATTTACAGATGTGTGCTCACTGGAATACACACACAGTCTATGCAACTGAAGGTCTTAACAGCTATAAACCACAAATTATAGGCCCACCACGGCCATCTTGATTTTTAAAAATACACTTATGACACTAAACAGCATTTCTCTGGTCAGCTTTTTTTTTCTTCCCACTCCAGTGTATGCTCCTTTATTTCTTCCTTTCTG
Organism: Taudactylus pleione; assembly: GCA_031769625.1. NCBI lineage: Eukaryota > Metazoa > Chordata > Amphibia > Anura > Myobatrachidae > Taudactylus > Taudactylus pleione. The sequence continues at coordinate 1,298,576 of JAUIMM010000040.1, read as the reverse complement.
TAAGTTACTATTTTCTCCAAGATGTATTTCTTTAGAGCCTCTAATGGGTCAATTTAGCAGCTTGCAGCAATAAGGCTGACTTGCAATTGCTCTTATTTTGGTGATAGAAAGTCAGTTATCACCACAATTTAACAAGAAAACGTAAGGGAGGCTTTTTAGGAAATGAGGGGGCCCTTTATTAATCGAGTCCCTCACTGTGCAAGGCACACTCCTCCCAAAAATCTGCGCTGGTGGAGAACAGCTTAGTTGGGTCCATCCAGCTACCTGCCCCCCTCATCCCCATCCCATTCTTGATCCTGGCTATGAGGCCAGCTTTCCGGCGTATATCAAAAAGAGGGAACATGCACAGTAGAGAGTAAAGTAAACTCTGGCACAGTGATGGAGTCTTTACTAAGTGCTGTGGAAACATCATCTTACCAAATACTTTTCAGGAATGATGGTGCTGCCAGTTGCAAGAAGGTGGGTGCAGCAAATTAATTTCCATGTGTTGCTTATCTCAGAGGTTTACATTTTTGGATATTTAAAAATACTGATAACTTGAAAGGGTTAGCAAAGTTTATATATGAACTACACACAGATTGTAATGTTGTAACACACTGAAAAGCTTACAACTTTATTTACATCCCAAAAAGGCTACACCACACATTAATATTAATTAGTAAAATGATGTGTTGTGGATGAGCGCACCAACAGCCTCTCTGAAAAAATATTATGCTTATTTTATAAATATGCTAATTGATATAATAATGTCCCTGAACCCGTGAGTTGATGACGAGTTGCTTTTACCTTAGTCAGGTTGTATCAGCTGTGGCTTTAAAGAGAAGGTTAATTTAGATCTGCTAAACTCTAGGTAGCTACCAGGTTGTCATGTGTCTCAATGGAGACAGTACAGAGAGCCAGATAATGCCCTGTAAAGCTGCAGTGCCACTTACCAAATTAAAGTGCATATGCACCAAGACAGGATTTAAGCACTTTTGCTCTGGTAGGATTACATAGAAGGAGATAGGGCATGGGCTGCTCAGTCCCTGCCCCCAGCTAACTGGGGTAGGAAAAATAATAAAAAGAAATTGGAAAATAAACACATGTATAAGTCGGTGCCATGGGCCGATGGCCAATACACTCCTGGTGGATATATTTAGTTAGGTAGAAGGACCCCAGTTATTTTATTTATATGATTTTAGTAATATACAGCTCTTTAAAATAGATATACATGTCAAATATTGGTTTTGTTGCTCCTTTAAAAGAAGCCACATGAAAAAGTAATCCCTAAAACAAACAATAAAATGTTGATTCATAAGAACACACTCACAGTAAGGATTCCGCCAAGGTTGCATAGTAAAGATTCCTTATAATTAGATGTTATAGGGATGGGGGAGAAATACTCACCTGAATGCTGCAGGATAGAAGGTCTGACTCTGAAGTCATAGTAACATGACCGTCAGGACCCGGAAAATGCCGCAAAAGCTACTGCAGCCACCGGGACCAAGTAAGTCACTGCTGAGCCACAAGGAATTATATGTCAACATTTTATCACTATCTACATAATGAATGTCGACATGGTCAATGTCGACATTATGACTATATTGACATAATGAATGTAGAAAATCTAACTGTTGACATTTCATACTCAACCTCAATTTTTTATCTCATTATACATTTCCCAGAAAATTAAATGAATTGGCTCAAGCACACTTGTGGTATTCTTTCGCCAAAAGAAATTAAATGTGGGCCTGATTCAGAGCTGCACGCAGTTTGAACACAATGCTGTTCACGTAGTTGAGCAATTTGCTACAATGCATGCCCGAAAAGCCCTGTAAACACCCACAGTATGGTGCATGCGTTACACAGAGTGTATGCACAACAATTTTAGTGTGCTAGGGTGGGACGATAATGGAAATGGGATGGTAGAGTGATGGGCGTTCCTTGGTGGTGTCAGGGAAGTGGCCTCAAGTAAATGCAAAAAAATAATAATATTAAGTTCCATGGGCGTTATTGGAGTGTCACAGGCGTGTCATTGAAAGTGGCTGCGTTCTCAGATGCACAATCGTTTCCACAGAGGCCATGTTCATATGGAGACAATGCACCTGCCAAAGGGCTGGTGCAAGTGTCAATACTGCACACAACAGTGTGTCAATGGTGGTGTGTCAAGAATCAGTAGCGGTGTTACAGCATGCAGAGATGCTGAAAGTGAGTGTATCAATGCTTGCACAGACAGGTGCACGCTACTGCACAAGGGGAAGGCTGAAAATAATTTGCATACCATCGCTGCCGCATCTCTGCAAAAAAAGACATCAGTGAAAGCAGCAGACTCCACCTCTGAATCAGACCCATTGTTCAGGAAATTCTTTGTTTTTCCCAACAGTTTTGCAGAAGTTCCCGCCAGTGTTGCACTTCTACATTGCTTTGCTTCCATCCTTCTGTCCAGTTCACCCCTAACAAGCTTGGTGGGGTTTAAGTATGGAGACTGTGTTGGTCATTCCATGATTTGAGGACTACACTCTTTTTCTATTCCATGAAGGTAGTTCTGGCATTGCTTTGAGGTATGTTTTGGGTCTAAATCAAGCTGCTGGATGTACCCTTTGGCAAACTTGCTGTAGACCAAGGAAGAATTTTAATGGTACAGCCAAATGTTCAAGAAGCCCTTTTGGTTCACAGTGCAAGTCATTCTGTGTAATTTGCCCATTCAGGATCCAGCATAAGAGCCCCAGACCATCCTACTTCCTTCTTCATGTGAAACAGCTGGTGCCACTTCAGTTTATTTACTAAGCGACAGCTTGTAAAGCAGTTGCTAATCATGTGATCAAGTCCAAATTTACATTTTTAATAGCAAATCATGGGGTATTTTGCTTATAAATTCATTGCCCTTTTAAATTTTTAGTTTGAAATCACTGCTTAGTAAATAAGTCCCGAAGACTGAGGAATCATTATTTTGTCTACTGTACAGAAAAAAAAAAACCTGTGTGATGAAACAAATACAGTGTCTTGCAAAAGTATTCACCCCCATCGGCTTTTTACCTTTTTTGTTACATTACAACCTGTCATTTATTTATTTTTTAATCTGAATTTTATGTGATGGATCTACACAAAATAGTCTAATTTGGTGAAGTGAAATGAGAAAAATATATATAAAAATGAATCTTTATAAATAAAATTCAGAAAATTGGCATGTACATATGTAATCACCCCCTTTGCTATGAAGCCCCTCAAAAGTTCTGGTGCAACCAGTTACCTTCAGAATTCACATAATTAGTGAAATGAAGTTTACCTGTGTGAAATCTAAGTGTGACATGATCTGTCAGTATAAACATCCCTTTTCTGAAAGGCCCCAGAGGCTGCAACACCACTAAGCAAGAGGCATCGCACCATGAAGACCAAGGAGCTCTCCAAACAAGTCAGGGACAAAGTTGTTGAGAAGTACAATTCTGGGTTGGGTTATAAAAAAATATCCAAATATTTGATTATCCCCCGAGCACCATCAAATCCATCATCATCAAATGGAAAGAACATGGAAAGAACCACAACAAACCTGCCAAGGTAGGGCCGCCCACCAAAACTCATAGACCGGGCAAGGAGGGCATTAATCAGAGAGGCAGCACAGAGAACAAAGGTAACCCTGAAGGGGCTGCAGAGTTCCACAGCAGAGACTGGTGTATATGTGCATGTGACCACAATAAGCCGTAGTCTCCATAGAGATGGGCTTTATGGAAGAGTGGCCAGAAAAGAGCCATTACTTAGTGATAAAAATAAGAAGACATGATTTGAGTTTGCCAAAAGGCATGTGGGCGGCTCCCCAAATGTATGGAGGAAGGTGCTCGTCAGATGAGGCTAAAATTTAACTATTTGGCCACCAAGGAAAATGCTATGTCTGGCACAAACCCAACACATCCCATCACCCCAAGAACACCATCCCCACAGTGAAACATGGTGCTGGCAGCATCATGCTGTGGGGATGTTTTTCAGCAGCAGGGACTGGGAAACTGATTTGAGTCAAGGGAAAGATGGATGGTGCTAAATACAGGGTTATTCTTGAGCAAAACCTGTTTCAGTCTGCCTGTGATTTGAAACTGGGATGGAGGTTCACCTTCCAGCAGGACAATCACCCGAAGCATACTGCTAAAGCAACACTCGAGTGGTTTAAGGGGAAAAATTTAAATGTGTTGGAATGGCCTAGTCAAAGCCCAGATCTTAATCCAATTGAGAATCTGTGGTCAGACTTGAAGATTGCTGTTCACAAGCAGAAATCATCCAACATGAAGGAGCTGGAGCAGTTTTGCCTTGAGGACTGGGCAAAAATCCCAGGGGCAAGATGTGGCAAGCTCACTTTGGAGACTTATACAAAGCGACTTGCAGCTGTAATTGCCGCAAAAGTGTCTCAACAAAGTACTGACTTTAGGGGGTTGAATAGTTATGCATTGGTGGTGCTTCATTGCTCAGGTAAGCCTCTTTATCATTGCTGAAGAAAGTGCATATTTTTAGCCACTAAATCACGGGAAACCATCATCTCCATTACTCAGTTTGGGAGTGAGGTGCATAGGGAAAGAATCATAGTCGAGTAGCATAATTAAGAGACCTTACAGTAAACTTCCTTATAATTAACATACACACTGTTTGGTAAAAATGTGCGATATTCACTCACAATGTAGGTGGTGTGATGTGATCTTGAAAATAATAGGATTGAAGTGTGTGTGTATGTATATATATATATATATATATATATATATATATATATATATACACAGTCAGGTCCATAAATATTGGGACATTGACAGAATTTTCATATTTTGGCCTCTATTCACCACCACAATGGCTTTGAAATGAAACAAACAAGATGTGATTTAACTGCAGACTTTCAGATTTAATTTGAGGGTAATTACATCCAAATCAGGTGAACGGTGTAGGAATTACAATGGTTTCTATATGTGCCTCCCACTTTTTAAGGGGCCAAAAGTAATGGGACAAACTAAACAATCCTAAATCTAACTTTCACATTTTAATACTTTGTTGCAAATCCTTTGCAGGCAATTACAGCCTGAAGTCTGGAACGCATAGACATCACCAGACGCTGGGTTTCATTCCTGGTGATGCTCTGCCAGGCCTCTACTGCAAATGTCTTCAGTTCCTGCTTGTTCTTGGGGCTTTTTCCCTTCAGTTTTGTCTTCATCAAGTGAAATGCATGCTCAATCGGATTCAGGTCAGGGGATTGACTTGGCCATTGCATAACATTCCACTTTTTAGCCTTAAAAGACTCTTTGGTTGCTTTTGCAGTATGCTTCGGGTCATTGTCCATCTGCACTGTGAAGCGCTGTCCAATGAGTTCTGAAGCATTTGACTGAATATGAGCATATAATATTGCCCGAAACACTTCAGAATTCATTCTGCTGCTTTTGTCAGCAGTCATATCATCAATAAATACAAGGGAACCAGTTCCATTGGCAGCCATACATGCCCACGCCATGACACTACCACCACCATGCTTCACTGATGAGGTGGTATGTTTTGGATCATGAGCAGTTCCTTTCCTTCTCTTCTCTTCCCATCACTCTGGTACAAGTAGATCTTTGTCTCATCTGTCAATAGGATGTTGTTCCAAAACTGTAATGGCTTTTTTAGATGTTGTTTGGCAAACTCTAATTTGGTCTTCCTGTTTTTGTGGCTCACCAATGGTTGCATCTTGTGGTGAACCCTCTATATTCACTCTTGTGAAGTCTTCTCTTGATTGTTGACTTTGACACATAAACATCTACCTCCTGGAGAGTGTTCTTGATTTGGCCAACTGTTGTGAAGGGGTTTTTCTTCACCAGGGAAATAATTCTTTTGTCATCCACCACAGTTGTTTTCCGTGGTCTTCCGGGTCTTTTGGTGTTGCTGAGCTCTCCGGTGCGTTCTTTCTTTTTAAGAATGTTCCAAACAGTTGATTTGGCCACACGTAATGTTTTTGCTATCTCTCTGATGGGTTTGTTTTGATTTTTCAGCCTAATGATGGCTTGCTTCACTGATAGCGACAGCTCTTTGGATCTCATATTGAGAGTTGACAGCAACTGATTCCAAATGCAAATGTCACACCTAGAATCAACTCCAGATCTTTTACCTGCTTAATTGATAATGAAATAATGAGGGAATAGCCCACACCTGTCCATGAAATAGCTTTCGAGTTGATAGTCCCATTACTTTTGGCCCCTTAAAAAGTGGGAGGCACATATTGAAACTGTTGTAATTCCTACACCGTTCACCCGATTTGGATGTAATTACCCTGAAATTAAATCTGAAAGTCTGCAGTTAAAGCACATCTTGTTTGTTTCATTTCAAAGCCATTGTGATGGTGAATAGAGGCCAAAATCTGAAAATTCTGTCAATGTCCCAATATTTATGGACCTGACTGTATATATTTATATATATATATAGTGCATCCGGAAAGTATTCACGGTGCTTCACTTTTTCCACAATTTGTTATGTTACAGCCTTATTCCAAAATGAAATAAAAACATTTTTGTCCTCAAAATTCTACACACAATACCCCATAATGACAACGTGTAAAAAGTTTGAGATTTTTGCAACTTAAAAAAAAAAGAACTAAAAAATCACATGTACATAAGTATTCCCAGCATTTGCTCAATACTTTGTTGATACACCTTTGGCAGCAATTACAGCCTCAAGTCTTTTTGAATATGATGCCACCAGCTTGGCACACCTATCTTTGGGCAGTTTCACCCATTCCTCTTTGCAGCCCCTCTCAAACTCCATCAGGTTGGGTAGTGTCTGTGCACAGCCATATTCAGATCTCTCCAGAGATGTTCAATCGGATTCAAGTCTGGGCTCTGGCTGGGCCACTCAAGGACATTCACAGAGTTGTCCTGAAGCCACTCCTTTGATATCTTGGCTGTGTGCTTAGGGTAGTTGTCCTGCTGAAAGATGAACCGTCGCCCCAGTCTGAGGTCAAGAGCGCTCAGGAGCAGGTTTTCATTCAGGATGTCTCTGTACATTGCTGCATTCATCTTTCCTTTTATCCTAACTAGTCTCCCAGTTCCTGCTGCTGAACAACATCCCCACAGCATGATCCTGCCACCACCATGCTTCACTGTAGGGACGGCATTGGCTTGGTGATGAGCGGAGCCTGGTTTCCTCCAAACATAACGCCTGGCATTCACACCAAAGAGTTCAATCTTTGTCTCATCAGATCAGAGAATTTTGTTTATCATGGTCTGAGAGTCATACAGGTTCATTTTGGCAAACTCCAGGTGGGTTGCCAGGTGCTTTTTCCTAAGGAGTGGCTTCCGTCTGGACACTCTACCATACAGGCCTGATTGGTGGATTGCTGCAGAGATGGTTGTCCTTCTGGAAGGTTCTCCTCTCTCCACAGAGGAATGCTGTAGCTCTGACAGAGTGACCATCGGGTTCTTGGTCACCTCCCTGACTAGGGCCCTTCTCCACTGATCGCTCAGTTTAGATGGCCGGCCAAGTCTAAGAAGAGTCCTGGTGGTTCCGAACTTCTTCCATTTATGGATGATGGAGGCAACTGTGCTCATTGGGACCTTCAAAGCAACAGATATTTGTCTGTACCCTTCCCCAGATTTGTGTCTCGAGACAATCCTGTCTTGGAGGTCTACAGACAATTCCTTGGACTTCATTCTTGGTTTGTGCTCTGACATGCACTGTCAAGTGTGGGACCTTATACAGACAGGTGTATGCCTTTAAAAATCATGTCCAATCAACTGAATTTATTACGCTGTAGTATCATCACAATGATGATCAGTGGAAACAGGATGCACCTGAACTCAATTTTGAGCTTCATGGCAAAGGCCGTGAATACTTATGTACATGTGATTTTTTTGTTTTTTTGTGTTTTGTTTTTTAATTAAATTTGCAAAAATCTCAACAAAAAAACTTTTTACACGTTGTCATTATGGGGTATTGTGTGTAGAAATTTGAGGACAAAAATGAATTTATTCCATTTTGGAATAAGGTTGTAACATAACAAAATGTGGAAAAAGTGAAGCGCTTTAAATACTTTCCGGATGCACTGCATATTATATATATATATATTATCATTTGGTACATTTTCATTAACATTTGATTTGTTTTTCAAGTGTTTTTTAACGTTCATTTAATTTTTGTTTACAATTTTGAGAGACAGTATGGTGAAGGAAGGATAAAACTTTATTAGAGAATGTTTGATATGATTTAAAAGTAACTTATACGCATGTTGCATTAAATCCACTTTAGTCTGGATCCAATAGTATTGGTGACAGTGGAGTCCTAGTTACCACCTAGACTACACTTTCATAGGTTATTCACACATCTAATTAAAATGTATCATGACATCACTGGTTATCCAATTCATATCTACTGCTAAATGCAAATGTTTTGTATTCAGCCCATAACATGTACTTTGACATATATGCTACAGTCTGATGTAAATCCACTGTGGTCAGTCTGGAGTCAATTAAAAAAACATATTTCTGCACTGTAGCAACCATGCTGTATTGCAGAGCAAAGCTGACTTCTGTATAAGCTTGTGATTTATTTACATATTTAGCAATGCAGATATAAACAGTTTATTTTGAGTATTACTACATAAAATCAGTAATATGACTTTCAATTTAAAGTCTTATTTCCTTGATTGAAAGTGAGAAGTTTTATGGTGTATAAATGCCAAAGGCAATTTAACTCCTCTGCTAGGGGAACATCTTTGAGAATAACTTGAAAGAGCAAACTACATTTTTACAGGGTTCAACATCAGTAGATAGAAAAAATTAGTAATAACCAAGTCGATACCACAGGGAAGTAAAATGCACAAATGCTAGAACTAAAGTATCCTGTTCCCTTGGAGTACATTCCTCTTTTCACAATTGTATTAATTGCAATTAGCTTTCAACTTTAACACTTCTTTAACTTTGACACCTGCAGACATCTTTTGGCTCCAACGGAACTCCATTTTATCCCTGCCATCGTCATTCAACATTTTATTTTCCTTGTGTTCCCCTGACATACCATTTTTCCAACTTGCTGCTCCACTCAACAAACTCCCACTTCACTCTATCTAGTACTGATCTTTAGAAAAAAAGAAGTCAGCTACTTTTAAAATCTGAGATAAAGCTACCAAGAATAAAAAGTCCCATTAATTAAGAGCTGAACATTGTGATTCAAAATGTATCTTTAGAAGTATGCAATCAGAGATGTAAAACACTTTTGAAATAAAAACTTAAGTAACAAATGTTGTAAGGCAGTGGCGTAACTACTGCCCCCGCAGTGGCTTGGAGGCGCTGAGTAGCTTGGGGGCGACAGGGGTAGTAGTAGTAACTACGGAGGGTGCAGGGGGTGCGGTCGCACCCCCTGCACCCTCCATCTGCCGGGCACCCGCTGAGTGTGTTACCAGCGGGTGCCAGGCTCCCATTCAAACCCCCGGCGGCAGCCGGAGGACAGAGCTCCCTTCGTCTTCCGGGTCCCGCAGGGCACTATGGGAGTGACGTAATGACGTCACTCCCATAGTGCTGAGGAGTGGATGCCGGGGACGGAGCTCAGGAGTGAGCTCCGTCTTCCGGGTCCCGCAGAGCACTATGGGAGTGACGAAATGACGTCACTCCCATAGTGCCGAGGAGCGGACGCCGGGGTATGGACGGCAGCAGCACTGGAACGGGGATAAAGGTAAGTGTTTGTGTTTTTTTCTTTTGTGTGTGTGTGTTTGTTTGTGTGCGCGCGGAGGGGGGGAGCAACTAAAGGGGGCTACCTACAGGGGGCTAACTACTAGAAGTGGTACTACAGGGGGCTAACTACTAGAAGGGGCACTACAGGGGGCCCTGCATAATGGGCACTACTACAGGGGCACTACTTTAATGGGCACTACTACAGGGGGCCCTGCATAATGGGCACTACTACAGGGGGCCCTGCATAATGGGCACTACTACAGGGGGCATTGCAAAAGGGGCACTACTACAGGGGGCATTGCAAAAGGGGCACTACTACAGGGGGCATTGCATAAGGGGCACTAGTATAGGGGGAATTGCATTTTGGGGCACAACTACAGGGGGCTCTGTATAAGGGGCACTGCATAAGGGGCACTAATTTGATACACAGTTTACAGGTTATAAACTATGTTCCCAATAATCTGGTTCTACACGGACATAAAAACTGTGCAACCTGTCTTGAGCTGAGGTGACGGACTGGCAGGAGCAGAAAGGAGGGTTGGTGAAGTAGATCTGTCAGGGTGGGATGTAATGGGCATTACTGTTTGGCATAATGTGTATTTGGCATTACTGTGTGCACAATGTGCTATTAGGGGCATTACTGTGTGGCAAAATGTGTAAGGGGCACTACAGTGTGGCATAATGTGAAATAGGGGCATTACAGCATGGCATAAATTTGTTATAAGCGCTTTACTGTATGTCATTATGTGTTATATGTGGCATTATTGTGTGGGATGTCTAAGGGGCATTGCTGTGTGGCATAATGTGTTGTAAGGGGCACTCCGGTGTGGCATAATGTGTTGTAAGGGGCATTCCGGTGTGGCAAACTGTGTTACAAGTGGCATTACTTAGTGTGTCATAATGTGTAAGGCACGTTGCTGTATCATGTAACCACACACCTAAAACGTAGTCTTTGGGTATGTTTGATCTTTTTTTGGGGGGGGGGGGCGCCTGAAACTGTTTTGCCATGGGGAAGCAAAATTTATAGTTACGCCACTGTTGTAAGGATTAAAAGTGAAAATAAATATTCTTGCAAAAAATATATAATGAAATAGAAGTAAACCAGCAATTTGGACTTGTGTACTCCATATCCCCTCAGACTGCTGTTACATCAACTTATACTTGGGCAAGAACTTTAAGGTTACCTTCTCTCACTTGCTCACCCCAGGATGCAAACAGGTCCCCTGCATCTGTTGTGTCAGTGGGAGTTGTTGGATGGGAGACAGTGTTTACTGTATGACTGGACAGGCCATACAGGATTAGTATATAGATATAAATGTTTTGTAGTAAAGTATGCTTTATTTTTTTTTGTGTGTTTGGATGTTTTACATTTCTGTTAAGTCTGGAAGTTGTTATTTATAATGCTTATGTTAGTAACTTCATCATGATGGTAGTAAAGCACAAAGGACTTGGCAGAATCTACAGAACTGAACAGTTATACTAAATAATATTATTATAAGCAAATTAAATGGTTTTCTGGTTAATAAAATTGCTGTTACTGCTGTCTTATTGGGATTCTGAATAAAATGATCTTTTGCACACACACTGCGAGTTGCATCTATTCGTATACTCCATTGACAATACATCCTTCAATGCTATCTGACTTGCAATCTATTCTATTCTACAGAAAAAATATACAACCTAGCACCCTAAAGCTGGCCACACACTAGAACAACTTGCAACCAACCAGCCAACTAGTTGATTGGTTGGAATGAAAATCTGGTAACGTATGGGAGTAAATGACGATCAGCAATTTGCTCCTAAATGCCAGAAAACAGATGAAAATGGACGTCAGACAAGTTTGTTGAATGTTTGATCTAAACAATTTGTGCAAACAACAGTTTTTGTCCATTTTCCAGCGTTTGGGAGCAAATTGCTGATTGTCATTTGCTTTCATACCTTACCATATTTTCATTCCAACCAATCAACTAGTTGGCTGGTTGGACAGATAATCTTTAGATGTGTGGCCAGCTTAAGTCCAACCCAGGAGAGTATGTTCATACCAGGCGACCGGAGGCGAAGTACATGGTACCCAGTACTCTTTACTGCAGCTGAACTCTGTATGCACAGGCAGCCGGCCCTTCCAGGGGACCAAGAGATCTCTATGCACAATTCATAAGCGATTTCCTATAGTTACTTCTGTTGTTGCCCAGCAGCACCTTGGTGGTCTGCAACTGCTCCTTCCTTCCCCCCTCTTGGTGCTCCCCGGAAAGCTGGTGTCTGGAGGCCAATGCTTACATTGCCTCCAGGAGTTACACCACAGGTGGTGAGCATTTAAAATTCATACGAACAACCAATATGCCTTGTGTCAGGATCTGTGCTCCAACTGGCAATGATCCAACATGTTTTCCTTATCCTTGTATTCTGCTATGAAGGATTGGTTAACCAATTAGCAAACTGAGAAGATGGAAGATTTACCAGACGCAAGTATCCTGAGTTGTGGAAACCAGACTACACATATGCATATTGCCAACAATCATTTAGCCTTGGACCTCCACTAGCAATACACAGCAGAGTCAGAGATAGCATTTTGTTGCTTTGTATCACAACACCAGGCACCTGTATTAATCTTCTGTGTAGTGACTTTGTGACTGTTGACCTCTCTTGCATCTGCTTCCTTGCCTGCTGAATACTGTGTTCACCAGACTTGCAACAAAACCTGACCTTTCTATTGACTGACCCATGCTATCTACTTAGTGTACAGTGTACCAGACCTGTCATTATTTTTTCTACTATTTCTTACATACTACCTCAAGATACCAGAAAATTTAATTGTTGTTGATAATGAATTTGACAAAGTTCTTGTCTGCCATAACCTTACCAACACAGTGTACCAATTGCAGCACTGTTCCGACTATGAGCTGGCATCCTTTCTTAGTACTTGCTATACAGGTGAATGCCCAACTCCGTATGTACAAGTACTGTACATTATACTATATGTATCTCTTGCGCACGTATACACACCCGCATACATACATATATATGTTTGGAATTTGATCCTGGAGTGTAGTTTTCCTCTTGTGAATTCTCTCTCTCTCTCTCTCTCTCTCTATATATATATATATATATATATATATATATATATATATATATATATATATATACACATATATATATACATACATACACACACACACACACGGTACCTTGCAAAAATATACAACCTGGAATTAAAATGGATTGTTTGAAGGTGTGCATCATGTAATTCACAGAACTTGCCTACAACTGTGAAGTTGTGTGTTTTTTTTTATATTGTGAATCAAACAATATTTAGGACAACATAACATAAAACTTTAGCGCGCATAACTATTTACCCCCCCAAAGTCAGTACTTTGTCGGGCCACCTTTTGCGGCAATTACAGCTGCAAGTCGCTTTGGATAAGTCTCCAAAGTGAGCTTGCCACATCTTGCCCCTGGGATTTTTGCCCAGTCCTCAAGGCAAAACTGCTCTAGATCCTTCATGTTGGGTGGTTTCCACTTGTGAACAGCAATCTTCAAGACTGACCACAGATTCTCAATTGAATTGAGATATGGGCGTTGACTAGGCCATTCCAACAGATTTAAATGTTTCTCGAGTGTTGCTTTAGCAGTATGCTTCGGGTCATAGTCTGCCTGTGATTTGAGACTGGAACTGAGGTTCACCTTCCAGCAGGACAGAGACAGGTTTTGCTAAAAGAATATCCCTGTATTTAGCACCATCCATCTTTCCCTCGACTCGAATTAGTTTCCCAGTCCCTGCTGCTGAAAAACATCCCCACAGCATGATGCTGCCACCACCATGGTTCACTGTGGGGATGGTGTTCTTGGGGTGATGGGATGTGTTGGGTTTGCGCCAGACATAGCATTTTCCTTGGTGGCCGAAAAGTTACATTTTAGTCTCATCTGACCAGAGCACCTTCCTCCATACATTTGGGGATTCGCCCACATGCCTTTTGGCAAACTAAAATTGTGTCTGCCTATTTTTATCACTAAGTAATGGCTTTTTTCTGGCCACTCTTCCATAAAGTCCAGCTCTATGGAGTGTATGGCTTATTGTGGTCACATGCACAGATACACCAGTCTCTGCTCTGGAACTTTGCAGTTCCTTCAGGGTAACCTTTAGTCTCTGTGCTGCCTCTCTGATTAATGCCCTCCTTGCCCGGTCTGTGAGTTTTTGGTGAGCGGCCCACTCTTGGCAGGTTTGTTGTGGTACCATGTTCTTTCCATTTGATGATAATGGATTTGATGGTGCTCCGGGGGATCATCAAAGATTTGGATATTTTTTTAGAACCCAACCTAGAATTGTACTTCTCAATAACTTTGTCCCTGACTTGTTTGGAGAGCTCACTGGTCTTCATGGTGTGATGCCTCTTGCTTAGTGGTGTTGCGGCCTCTGGGGCCTTTCAGAAAAGGTGTGTTTATACTGACAGATCATGTCACACTTAGATTTCACACAGGTGGACTTCATTTCACTAATTGATTGACTTCTGAAGGTAATTGGTTGCACCAGAACTTTTGAGAGACTTCATAGCAAAGGGGGTGATTACATATGCACATGCCAATTTTCAGCATTTTATTTATAAAGATTCATTTTTATATATATTTTTCTCATTTCACTTCACCAAATTAGACTATTTTGTGCAGATCCATCACAGAAAATTCAGATAAAAAAAAAATAAATAAATTACAGGTTGTAATGTAACAAAAAAGGTAAAAAGCCAAGGGGGTGAATAATTTTGCAAGGCACTGTATGTGTGTGTGTGTGTGTATATATATATATATATATTTTTTTTTTTTTTTTATACACACACCACTCATAGTGCAGTATGTATAGCCTCTTAACCCTTAAATAAGGTGACAAATAACTGTGCACATTTAAAAAAAGGAAATATGTTTGTCTGATAACACTTTCCAAACTTCCAAATCCGGGTATCAAAAAGCAATGCAGCATAAATACTGGCTGCTTTTTGTGTAGTCCACAAATGCTGGACAGCTTTATTTTTACACAGCAATTTAGATTTTAGTTTGGACACAACTCTTTCTCAAATCTAAATCGCAACATGTGAAATCTTCCCCACCAGCAGTGCAACATGGTTTTACCAAGGTGCACACTTACTTTTTTTTCGCACAATTAGCCCCTTGTAACTGAATTAGACTGACTCATTCCATGCAGTATATTAAACTTCGCATGTGTATCATGCCAAATGGAAAAAAAAAAAAAACAGTGTGAACCTCATTAAATCGTAATTTAAGTAAAAAAAATCCCATATATAAAATAAAAAATACCACAAATTATAGAAAAAAAACTAGGACTAGTACAAAATTCTAACTACATATTCAGGCATATAAAAAATATTCAATTGAACAAATTGTTACATTGCTTTATTCAATTCCCTAACTTTAAATGTTACCCTCATTTTTTTTATAATTCTTTATTTTGAGTGGTCAATCAAAAAAACACAAAAGAAAGATAAGCAGTAGTGCCATGTTACTTACAGAAAAAGTTAAATAGATCAAATGTTAAATATCACAGCGTGATCCAGCCCAAAATGGGACTAGAGAGCAAAGAAAAACAAAAAAATATGGGTAAATATTATTAGGCACAAGTAGGTGACCAATTTTTGAAGTGAGAAAGACTATAATAAATAATCAAATTACAAACATTTATAAGGGGAATGAATGTAAGGAGTGGGAGAGAGAGGGGAAGGTGATGTTATCCTAATTTAAAAAAAACTCAATTACTATGGAAAGACTCATTTTTAGGTATTGTAATGGTGCCTATTTGTGTATTATCAATACAAATCTAGCAAAACAATGACATTCATCATTGTTAACTAAAGTCAAACAATTTACATTTGACAACATCATTTTAAAATCAATCATGATGTTATTACATTTTATACTCATTTCCATTCCCAAATAAAAAAAAACCCTATGGGCTCGTTGCATTTACTTGGGCAATGTGTTTCATGCAAATAAATTCCAATCCACAGATTCAGTGTTGTGAAATCTACGCTGAATGATACATTTACAACACATATGCAGGTAACATTGCCAAACAAATACTAGTGTTAAAACACTACAACTTAACATGGTATAATAATTTGAAATACAAAAAATACACAGATTAAAAGCTAAACTGAAGTTTGTGTACTACACCAAATAATAAAAAATGACAGTCTGTATTTTAATTATTGGTGTGAATTTTAATAATGAAATACATGCTTCATTGCTAACAGAGACACATTAATACAATTTTTTAAGTTTTTTTTTTTTTCCCATTTAGCTGTACAGCAAATACTATTTAGGACTGAATTTCTATGACCGGTTATTCTCTGGACAACCCAATTAAAAAAAAATAAAAAAATAACTGTTTATTTTATACTTTATACAGAAAACACAATATTAAAAACATTTTGAGATAGCATTTCATTCTAAATGAATGAGGAACAAAAAAGCAATCAACTTCAAATTAAATGCAAACAAGGGAAGTAACTACTATTGCTTTATAGAACTCTAATTTATCAACATGATAACTGTGATAGTTTTCCTTTCATTTACTGTCATTCAAACTTTAATTTACACTCTGATAATTGGAACGTGTTAAAGAAGAACTGCATCACTGAGATTCATCTGTAGTAAATTGTATGCATTATTGCTCCTCTAGCTCCCTAAAGACCCTGAGCATTTGCTTCCCTTGCCAATGTTACACTAATGATGACTCTTGGAGCACTTCAATCTTTCGCCACTGCATGCTAAAACATTATGGAATTCCCAT
This sequence comes from Taudactylus pleione, assembly GCA_031769625.1. Lineage (NCBI taxonomy): Eukaryota > Metazoa > Chordata > Amphibia > Anura > Myobatrachidae > Taudactylus > Taudactylus pleione. Next base: position 1,282,139 of record JAUIMM010000040.1, on the reverse strand, counting down.
TAACATTATGCAAAATTCTGCTACTTATTCCTGATTTATTTTTTAAACAAAACAAATTTAAAGTCACTGAGGGTCTTGTTTGTTTAAAATTGCTGCAAGTTTTTGTTTAAGATCTTCACCATTCCAATTACTCATCGCTATTTCATTCCCCCATGCCATTAATATTTTGCTAATACATTAACATCCCCCTAATTAGGTTGAACAGCAAGCACGCAAAATATTATGAAGGAAATTTTAAATCCGATAATACTGCTGGGAAGACATGTATATGACCCCAGGACCAGACACTGGTGTTAAGCGGTTTACCTCCACCACAGACACCTTATATAAGTAACACTGTGATCAATGTCAATCTTTTCCCCAGTCATCCTTCTAACTATCTGCAACTTTTGAGCGGATTGCACCCACAAGTTAGAAAGTGTTTTTATTCATTGGCTGAAGCATATTGACAAGAGTGACAGTTGATTCCCAAGCCAGTCACATAACTCTCATTGCTGTTTCAAATATTAAACATTTCAACACTAGTGTTAGGATATATACCAATCCACAGTTGTTAATCTACTGTCACATGTATCATGCAATAAATGTTTTCAGAACACACACACAATAAAATATTGCATTCAAAATGTAATCTTAAATAAAAACATGAATTACTACATTTAAAAACAACAGAAATGTTACCTATAATGGGGTAATTCAATTAGGATATTGGAATAAGGTGGTAGGAGCTCACAGGGATATATTTCAGGGAGAAACTACTCTACGTACCATTAGCTGCTAACTCTTGGAGGTGTCCCAACCTCCCACATACATTTGGATAAAGTCACACAATGGGGGGAGTAAGCGCTCTACGGTATAGGGGTGTGTTCTAATATTCCCTATTCTATGTGTGATTAATGTTTAATAAACTGTCTGACAGTAATTATTTTTATGTAGCGTGACGTTCAGTGCATTCCCTATTGCTATGGTGGGTGCAGTTTGGCCCAACTTTCAGAGAGTCTATGAAAACTGGTGGGCAATATATGTGGGCAGGATGTTCAATCAGGAAAATGTGTAACAATAAAGTTCCAAAGTTCAATGTTATAATGAGTCACAGTCCTTTAGAATGTCCCTTCTTGGTGTACTCTATACATTCGTTCTCCCCTGTACACTATGTTGCAGATTATCAGTTCACATACATACATACACACATATATATATATATATATATATATATATATATACACACACATGCACACATATATATATATATATATATATATATATATATATAGTGTTCCCTCTAGCTCCGGTGGCAGGCAGGGCGCTGGAGCTAGAGAGGGCAATCTTGTGCGCGCCCGAAAAGGGGCGTGGTTATGAAAAGGGGGCATGTCTATAAGATGCGTCCCCTTTTCGTCATACTTGGGGGCTGCCCGGCATGTCCGTAAGCGCCGGGCACGCCCCCAAGCGCTGCAGAAAGGGAGAATAGATGCAGGCCGGTGAACGGATCACCGCATGTTTGTCCACCCGCGGGACACTGCGTCCCGCGGGTGAGAACGGCTCCCGCAGGCTGTTAGGGCAGGGCGCATTTTGCCCTCATCCTGGAGGGCAGGGTGCTTTTTGCCCTCACATAGGGATAAATAGAAGCATGAAGGTGCAGCACTCCCCTCTCAATAAATCAAGCAGAGACCAAAGGATCAATAGAACGTTTCAGTACTTTTAGTACTATCTTCAACCATATACAGATACAAACAAATGGCTCACCTTAAATACACCCCTCTGCCCAATGTGCTAAACACAAGCCAGTCAGATCACATGACAAGACTGACAGCGTCTCCTGATGACGTCAGCAACTAAGCTGTCATCACTACAGGACCACATCACCATAGAAACATATAAACACAAACAGAGCCAGGACATATAATGCAATAGCACTGTGCCTGGTTGTCTAGCAACCACAATTACCCCAATAATGTACATGAAATGATTGTCAAATGAGCGGAATGGATATACAGCATTACAGATACCAACAATGTTACATATGTGGATATCCAAACACATTCACAATGATCACAATAATAGTCATTATATATAAAAAAGTAATTATATATGAAAATGTCTATCACATGCCCATGCTATACCCAGTTACATAATCATCACAGGAGGTCACAAGTAATGCAAGTGACTCTGAGCCGACTAGCAGCAGGGGTGTCCCTTTAGGTAAAATCACACGCTCAAAGACCCGAGACCAAGGAGAAGATATACCCGTAGAGGGAGACAAAATAAAAGGCAGAAGTCGTGGCAGACCACCAATTCAGAAGAAGAAGTAGTATTAAACGTCTCCTCATTTGAATTAACTAAGGCAGAGCGGTTACTATTGACCAAAGGACTATCATTTGTGCCTAATACACCTTTTGATGACTTTTCCTGGCAGATAGAAAAACAACGTTTAAATCGCCAGCTGAAATTGACGGAATTCTTTAATAAACCTGAATCTACAAAAATGACTAAAGATACCTTACCACCTGCTTTGCGCAAATTACAACCACGCTGTAACTTTGAACCGGGTTCTTCTAATGCTAGTATAAAAACATATATTAGAATGCTTAAGGATGAAGTGTCCATGTTATCTAAGCAGCCTTGTGTGGTGCACCCTAATCTTACGCAACCAGAGAGGGCGGCCATTAAGTCACTCTCAGAAAATCCTAATTTAATAATGCGTCCAGCGGACAAGGGAGGGGCAGTGGTGCTCCAGGACATTTGTGACTATAGATCTGAGATTTATCGCCAGTTGAATGACAGTGCCACTTATTGCAAATTGAATGGTGACCCTACAGTGGCTTTCAAATCAGAATTATCTACTATTCTGAAACATGCTTTGGAAGAAGGAATCATTGAAGAGGCATTATCTGAAGCATTGTTGCCGGAGTTTCTCACCACCCCTTTACTATATACACTCCCTAAGGTTCATAAGGGGATTATTCCACCTCCAGGACGACCCATCATCAGTGCTAGGGGTTCTCTAGCACAACCATGTGCAGTTTTTTTAGATTCTATCCTGCAGCCTTTAATTCAATCGCATAGAAATTTTCTGTTGGACACAACATCGTTCTTGAATAAATTACTTGAATTAGGAGACATTCCACGAGATACGTGGCTAGTATGTGCAGATGTAATGAGTTTATATACAATTATCCCACATGGGGATGGTTTAAGGGCGTTCAGGGATACTTTGTCTCATAATTCTCTGTATGATCATGATTACATCAACTTGTGTGTTGACATGTTGAAATTTGTTCTGACGAAAAACTATTTTTTGTTTGATGGCGGGTATTACCTGCAGCTCATGGGTTGTGCCATGGGCTCAGCAGTGGCACCAGCGTATGCAAACAATTATATGTTTGGTGTCGAGCAGGAGATATTTTTTTCAGATGATATCGTGGCTGGTAAAATTCTGTTCTATACTAGGTTCATAGACTATGTGTTTATGATCTGGCAGGGCAGTGATAAAGCACTAAGAGAATTATTTGATGCTCATAATAGCTCGCCAAGCCCTGTGAAATTTACCGTTAGAATGGATCAACACTCCATTGATTTCCTGGATGTTCTTATCACCAAAAAAGGTTCAGCATTGACCACCTCGGTCTTTATTAAAAAGACTGATCGAAACACTACATAGGAATAGTTGTCATCCTAGAAGTCTTAAATTGGGACTTCCGTACTCCCAGATGTTAAGGGTATGGCGTATTAATGATGACACTTATACTGCTGTCCGGCAGATCGATGTACTTATACAGAAATTCATTGCACGTGGCTATGACATCAAATGCTTACTTGATACTAAGAATAGGATTATGCAGGTTGAAAGAAAAACTTTGCTAACTAAATCTGAATCTAGTGACAGAAGAGAACTACTCCCGTGGGTTAATAAATTTAATGACTTATCCCCTAATATTAATTGGGCATCTAAAAAGCATTGGCCCATTGTAAAATATGATAAGTCCTTGGGTTTGGCCAATACTGACATTATGTCTTTTTATTCCAGAGGGAGAAATTTACGGGATATATTGATGAAGGCCGATATTTCTAATCGCATGAATACTCCTCTTGAAAAACATTTTTTGGCAGTAAGAAAGAACGGATGTCACAGATGTTCATGTGTGACATGTAGATACTTAATCCCTGGGGATAGCTTTGTTCATCCGCATTCGGGTAAACAGTTTTCCATTCTTCACCATTTAACATGCAATAGCACATTTGTTGTGTACCAGATTATCTGTCCATGCGGACTTTCGTACGTGGGTAAAACCCAGCGTAAGTTTAAAGAACGCATGGCAATGCATCGTTCAAGTATTCGGACAGCATTGTCATTTGCTCTAGTGATCAGCCGGTGGCCCGGCATTTTCTGGCATTCAATCATAATTTGGCATGCCTCCGCTACAGGATGATAGATCATGTCCCACAGCCAAAAAGAGGGGGTGATAGAAACCGTTTGCTATTACAGTGTGAGGCGAGATGGATTCATCGATTGGATGTAGTTGAACCGCGTGGTTTAAATGAGGCTCTCACATTATCGTGTTTCTAATAACTAATTACTGGAATTTAATAACATCAGTATCTCTATGTATGTGAATGTTAGTCATTGCTGCAATGTGTGTTGACATGCATAGGTCTTTTTGTACAGCATTGCATGCCTGTAATATTCCCTTATTATATCCGTGTATTATTGAGGCTATTATGTAACTGGGTATAGCATGGGCATGTGATAGACATTTTTATATATAATTACTTTTTTATATATAATGACTATTATTGTGATCATTGTGAATGTGTTTTGATATCCACATATGTAACATTGTTGGTATCTGTAATGCTGTATATCCATTCCGCTCGTTTGACAATCATTTCATGTACATTATTGTGGTAATTGTGGTTGCAACCAGGCACAGTGCTATTGCATTATATGTCCTGGCTCTGTTTGTGTTTATATGTTTCTATGGTGATGTGGTCCTGTAGTGATGACAGCTTAGTTGCTGACGTCATCAGGAGGCGCTGTCAGTCTTGTCATGTGATCTGACTGGCTTGTGTTTAGCACATTGGGCAGAGGGGTGTATTTAAGGTGAGCCATTTGTTTGTATCTGTATATGGTTGAAGATAGTACTAAAAGTACTGAAACGTTCTATTGATCCTTTGGTCTCTGCTTGATTTATTGAGAGGGGAGTGCTGCACCTTCATGCACATACATACACACTGTATACAGGTTGAGTCTCCCATATCCAAAATGCTTGGGACCAGGGGTATTTTGGATAACGGAATATTCCGTATTTGGGAATATTTGCATAAAATAATGAAATATCTTGAGAATGGGACCCCAATATACACACAGAATGCATTTATGTGTTATATACATCTTATACACATAGCCTGAAGGTCATTTTATACTATATTTTTTATAATTTTGTGCATCAAAAAAAGCTTGTGTAAATGCATGAAATTCATTTATGTTTCATATACACCTTATATACACAGCCTGAAGATTATTTTATACACTATTTTTAATAATTTGTGCTTTAAACAAAGTTTGTGTACATTAAACCATCAGAAAGCAAAGGTTTCACTTTCTCAGTTATGCTAAAAATATTCCGTATTTCGGAATATTCCGTATTTCGGAATATTTGGATATGGGAGACTCAACCTGTATATAATTCAATTAGCCACGATAATTTATCAGGGGTAAAAAAAGGTGGTAGCTGAGGCTTTAACGGCCCGGGGCTAATTAATTACAGACATTTTTCTTTCTCGCCAGATAAATTATCTGGTATCGGGCATTGACACACAAAATCTGGGAAATGTTCCCAGACCACTGTTTGCATCCGATAACAGACTAAGGGGTCTATGTACTAAGCAGTGATAAGAGACAGAGTGAAAAGTGATAAGTAGGTGATAAGGTGCCAGCCAATCAATTCCCAACTGCCATCTCACAGGCTGTGTTTGAAAAATGACAGTTGGGAGCTGACTGGCTGGCACCTTATCACAGACTTATCACTTTTCACTCTGTCTCTTATCACTGCTTAGTACATAGACCTCTAATTATCGGGTCTGCTCAGAAATATGCGAGTGCAGTGCTGCAGGTTGACTTCAGGGCTAAATGGATACCCCTGGGTGATGAATTAGCCCGCAGTAAATTATTTCTCAATTAACAACAATATTCACACCAACACTCTTTTGACATTCAGCCTGGTATGCAGTGACACAAAGTGTGTCCGGAATATCTATTTGAAAATGACTGCTGCAAAGTGTAAGCTTGGTTACAGCTGGTGGTGAGGTACTGTAGCATGCCCAGCTGAGAATGGGCAGGAAGACATATCTGTTTACTATAGAAATCTAGCCAGCATCACTCATGACTGATAAAATCATGCAGTCATTTCTCCCTGAGTTAACTTACAAATCTCAATATAATAATAACAATATTAAAATTTATTTATATAGTACTATTCTGCAACAGGACTCAAGGCAATTACATTTGTGGGTAACAGGAGATAATACAATGGAGGTGAGGCAGTCAACTTGGATGCATAATAAGACAAACACAGAGCAATTAAGAAAAACACAGAGTCATCATCATATCCTGCTACAACCGAGTCTATTAGTAGAGATGCCAGTCTATCTGTCCACTTTAATTGTTTCCAGTCTCGGCGTCAGGGGGCTAAAGGGAGACACTTGTACCCAGCTCAGAAATGTGCAGAGACCCAGCCCCTCAAGAATTTTGGGTATCCAGTTTATCTGACCCTCTTCCGTGTACCGCTGCAGAATTAAGCATTGCCCAGACAAAAAGAGGGAACTTGGCGGCCAATCCAATAAATATATATATTTTTTGTTTTTGCCAGCGCAGTACACGCATCATGCCATTGTGCTACTGGATGGCAGAGGAGCAGAAGGAGGTAAGTGTGGACTGAAAATGGAGCAGTAAGGGGGAAGGCATGGGTTGGAGGAACTTGAGATGAAGAGACACAGGGGGACATAGAAATGGTGCTGGGGAGACACAAGAGGATGAGGCCAAGAAATGCAAGAGGGTGAGGCAGAGAGAGAGAAGCAGGGGGGTGAGGCTGAGAGACACGGAAGGGGATAAGGCTGAGAGACACGGAAGGGGATAAGGCTGAGAGACACTGAAGGGGATAAGGCTGAGAGCAGCAGGGGAGTTGAGCCAGTGGCTGGAGGTGGAGAGACATAAGAGAATGAGGCTGAAAATGCAGGGAGATGATTCTGGAGAGACATAGGGGAAATAAAGCTAAGAGACACAGCTGGGGATGAACCTAAAGAGATGGTGAAGGTAAGCGATGGTCTACCAGCCTTTACCTACTGGAAAGGGATAAGGGGCCGCTAAAACATGAATGTGTCGGGCGCCAATATTTCTGTTGCCGGTCCGTCGCTAAATATACCATGGCTCTACATGTAGCTATCATATGTTTCACAAATGGTGTGTCCTACCTGTCCTGAACATGGTCTCCTATTTATTTCAATTGTCTTTAGATTTCCTTATGTTTTTTTTTCACTTCTCATCTATATGTATGTACATACAAATAGTCTATAATTGAGGATAAAGTCAAACCTTTTAGAGTTCATTTTATTAGTTAGTGTAGACTTGTGTCTACCCCTTAAAGTTGCACTGCCACCCACTTGAAACTTTTTAATATCCATCTCCTAATAGCTGGGTATGAAGACAGACCAATCACAATCTGACCATTGCTCACATCCCACCACAGTGTCCTGATATCGTCAAAGGCTGTGGAGTAAAACTGGAATAGCCCCAGGAGTACCACATAGACTTGCAAAGAATAGTATCTGGCTAGGGCGAGGAAAAGGGTTGAAAAATATATTTGGTAGATGGTAGTGCAACTTTACTATTAATTGTATTTTCACAAAAACACACTTGGAGGAATTCAATTAGTTGCAGGATTTACCCCACAGCTAACTGATAGTCCTGCCAGAGGGTGGATTTTTTGTTTGCAGCATCAGGAGCTGCAGACTCTGCATTTATCGCGTGGGTAAACTCAGATTCCATCACTTTGCGTGGAATCTATAGGTTAGCTAGCGTTAACCCACTGTTTGTTCTATGGCTAATTGAATCCCCGCCGATACATCATTAGCCACAATTGTGTGTGCCATCCAGACAAATTGTAATTTTGCGCCTGGAAAAAAGGGTCCTAATCAGTTTGGGGCTGCTTATTTCCAATTATGAATATGAATGCAGTATAGGGTTTGCTTGCCATTACATAGTGTGGAATATATAGTTGGCAGGGGTGGTGCTACCATTAGGCAACTACCTAAGGCCAGTGGCCACTGGAGGGCACCGCTTAATCCACTAAAAAAAAATGATGTCTCTTTCAGTCCCGGCCAGGACGACTGATGACCGATCCTTATGCAGAAATTACCCCACTCCCTGGCATTGCACTTTCACTTGTTAGTGCTGGAGAGTCAGCAGAAGTGTTGACCACCTCTTCCCTCTCCTCCAGGTGCTAGCCTGTCACTCACATAAGAAGGAACACCCCTTATATAACATGATAGGAACCTGGTAAGGACTTTTTGGTGAGGAGAAAGGATTGATTGGTGGGTGGGTGGGTGAGTGTGTGTGTGTAGAGGGTGGGTGCTTGTTTGTGGAGGGGGTGGGGGGCTTATGTGTAGTTTAATGAGCGCAGCCAGGTTTAGATTGTTTCTGAAGAGGTGGTGGTATTTATATTGAGTGGTGACAGGGTTAGTGTGTGTGTGTGTGTTGGGGGGGGTTAATGAGTGCTGACAGGGCGTGTGCATGAGGGGGTTATGGGGTGCTGACATATACTGGGGCATAGATGTGTGGCACAAATATGTATTAGGACACGGATGTGTGGTATAATGTATTGGGGGCACAGTTGTGTAACAAAGAACTTGGGGCACATGTGTGGCATATGTATTGGGGCATTGTATGGCATAATTCATGGCTATGTGGTATACAATAAATTTGGTGCACAGCTGTGTGGGATATGTATTGGGTCACAAATGTGTGGCATATTACAAATTTGTGGCAAAGATGTGAGGCATATTATGAGGGCAGTTTTATTAGGTACAGTATGATTTGGGGGCTTTACTGTGTGACATATTAGTTGGGGCATTTCTGTGTAGTATATTGTGATTTTGGGAAAATGATGTGTGGTATATTATAAATTGGGGACACTAGTACAGGGCATAGTATGAATTGGAGAGAGCAGGGGTGGTGGGTGAAATGTTGCCTAGGGTGCCCAGAAACATTGCACTAGCCCTGATAGTTGACCAATAAAACAAAAATGATAGGATAAAATGTTAATAAATGTAATTCATAGCAGCTATATACTGAATACCAGGTAGTAATGATGCAGTACGGTGGGATTGTGTACCATTAACACTATAACGTATATAGCTTATTATAAGTTTAGAAGACCTTTTTACCTGCACACAGCAACTTGTTAAAGATAATGGTGCATTGCATGTACAATCTTTCAACAAATCATATGGATTAAACAACTATAAATGCTGAAAGACTAAGCAAGGGAAATAATGTGCCAGTTTCACCACAAATAAGAATGTTACTTACAGCTTAATTTAAAAGTTAATGGGAAAAGAGAATGCACTGACTGAAGTCAGTAAATTTGCTGCTTATAATTCAGAGCATTCATAAGATCATGTGTCAAAATGAAACAATAATTAAGTGAATGCTGAAATCTATTCATTTCATAAGCTAAAACTCATGCCCAGCTTCAAAGCAAATATATTAGACAGGCGACCATATGTCTGAGTTTAAACAAACAATATCACAAATTGAAATGATCTGACATCGTAAAGAAAGAGAGAGAGCCTGAAGCATTTATCCAGCAAGCCTGTAAACACTTAAAGCCAAGGTTGTTTCTAGGTGCTATTGTCCTTGCACATTACAACTGTTACACGTTGAATTATAATACCTCAACACTTGGAGTAATTAATATTACGCAAATTAACTATCAATCTTACAAATTAGTTTTTAATTGTATATCATTCCAGAAGTAAAGAACAGTTGTGGTCTTCATGTACAAATAACATGGCGGAAACATCTGAAAATTCCAGATCTCCATTAGGGCAATTGAGGGTTCTATATAGTGAGGGGTGTGGTATAAATTGTCATCGTTCACAATGTCGACATGGTTGTGATGTCGACAATGTGCTTTCACTCTATCCATAACCCTAATGGAAATGGCAACATTATGGTGACATTCTGCAGGTATCCACATTAACAATGTCAGCATTTTAACCATGTCGACATAATGCTATCGATATTGTGAATGTCAATGTTTTAAAGTGTGACTTTCTGACAACATACCATAGTAAGGACTGTGCTTGCACATTATGGACTTATTTCTTTGATTACATTATGGTTAAGCATTTTCTGGAGATTATTTAATACCTGTATGAACAAAGGATAAAGAAAATGTTCAGCTTACTGTTTTCCTCTGACAGGGTGAATTCTAAAAGGGTTTATGAAACATTACCTGATACACAAGTGTTAAATAGATTTACTGTACTAGCTTGCATTATTTTTGTTGAGCTTTTATATGTTTATATGTGATTTAAGTAAGTGACTACTTTCTCTTCTACAATCTCCAATACAAATACATTCTGACCAGCTGTCATTCTGCAATCCATCTAGGAAACAGACAATGTGGCTAACCTAATGAACAACCATACATGTGTGTATCTTTAACAGCTGCAGGGTGTGCAGCGCACATTGCACACCCTGCACCCATACATTATACGATGGGTGTGCAATAAGCTTCTGGATGTGTTCCTTCACAAACTCGTTATGTAGCTTAACAGAGGCCACTGGAGAGCCATGATCGCCTACGACTACAAGAGTGGTCTGCGACAGCAGGAGAGTTTAACCGACTGCAAGCTGCTTGTGGGGAGTAACCACCATCCCGAACCACTGTGTTCGAGTGGTTTGCAGAATTTTGGAACACGAGACGGTCCCTGGAAGACGAGGAGTGCTGCGGACGACCTGTGTCCGCCATCACCAAGGATAACGTTGCAGCAGTACGGGCCATAGTTGAGGTGTATGCCAGGATGACTGTGGTCCAGTCAAACATGGAGATAGGCATCTCATCGGGATCCATCCACTTGATACTCCACGAAAAGCTTGGCCTGGACAGGGTTTCGGCACACTGGGTGCCTCATCAGCTGACTCGCGAGCAGAAGGAGGCTCGGTGACTGGGTGCTGTGATATTTGCTCAAACTATGTCTAGAAGATCATCAATGGCAATGAGTCCTGAATCTACAGTTTCAACCTCGAGACCAAACAACAGTAGGCCCAGTGGACCCCAGTTGAAGGTGCGCCACCACATAAGTTCTGGCATGAACAGACGGTGGCTGTTTTTGAAATCAAGACTGGTCATGTAACTACATGTGCAGTAGAGAAGTCACTGGGAACAAGGCACGAGTCAGTCTAATCCATAACTGTGCTGGAAAGAGAGGGGGCACTCCTCTCAAACTCCCCTTGTAAAAACCACATATGTCTTATATTCCTTTTGATGTGTTATACAAGGGTGGTTCAATAACTAAGTTAACAAGACCTCTTATTGCGTAAATTTTTTCAACTCATACATATACTGTATGTATAATCAAAATTATGGCCTTGGTATAGATTATATTTCCACAAAGTCCCCATACTTATCTAAGCATTTGTCCCAACGATACACAAAGGCATCTATCTCGCCATAGAAGAAATCAGTGTCAAGCATCTGAAAATAGGACATGACGGCTTGTTGAATTTCACCATTGGTTTCGAATCGCCTTTCACCTAGGTGCTTCTTCAATGGTCCATAGAGATGGAAATCACTTGGTACCAGGTCAGGGCTGTAGGAAGGATGATCCAGTACCTCCCAATGGTAATGCCGTAACAACTCACATGTGCGGTTGGCTGAGTGTTACCTGGCATTATCTAACAGCAATACGAAGTCTGTTCACAGCAACCCAGGTCATTTTCGACGAATTGCCCTCAGCAATCGGTCCAGTATGTCACAATAGCGGACAGCATTCACAGCATCTCACTTTATGAGGAAATAAACAAGTAGCACACCCTTGTGGTCCCAAAACATGGTCACTATGACATTCTTTGCTGAAGTTGTTTTGAATTTATTTGACTATACGGATGATGCGTGTTTCCATGTCATGGATGTTCAGTTCGTCAGAAATATCACTGACTTGAAAGTGTCTGTCCTCCTGAATCAGACTTTCAATGCGGCACAAATTGTCATTTGTGGTGGACGTGCTTGGCCGGCCGGATAGCTGCTCATCTTAAATGTCTGTCCTGACGTTATCAAAATCAGTGCACCAAACCCAAACCTGTTTCCGAGACATGACGTTCTCACCGTACACATTGACAACTTGGTGATGAATTTCAGCTGCTGATATGCCCTTTAGACGCTGAGATCTGAACCTCGCACGTCAATGTTTGACCATGTTTCCACCAGACCCACCATCTTGAACCACCCTTGTATACTCTATGGTGTCTAGGTTAATGAAGTTTTGCAGTGTATACTCCTAGTAAAGTTCACTATTCATGGGGTTAATGTTCAGTTAATAGCAGTTCATATGCTGTAAACTCAAAAGGGGTGAAATTAGTGGTTTGTACATACAAGACATCCATACTCTGCTAACGTCCTTTGCAACACTGTGTTCTGCTTTAATTGCTGCGATCATTAGAAGTGAAAGTGAATTTGCAATCTAAGTTTTCATTTCATGCTACAATTGTGATGCCGATTACACCATTTTAGAGAAAACTAGCCATATGTCAGAGCTTGTATGGGCCAAAAAAAGATAAATCCAAAAACAAAATCTATTAGACGCCAGTACAGATATAATGTATATCCAGTCAAACAATCTATATGCAGTTATCACATGAAAGTTGTCAACACCAAACACCAACTATACACTTTCTGACCTGTCTATTCGCTGCGAGTATACAGTATATGTATGTGCTTGGCACATGCATATATTATGGCTACCCAATTCAGCTTGCACAATTTATTAATTCTTCTGGTTTTAAATATTAACATTATACTGAGCATAAAGAATTTTATATGGCCACACCTGCCTACTACTTAATGTTTTACTACACAGACGATTAAGGGCAACTCAAAATTGACTTGTCTAAAACCACATTATAAATTTGACACAAGCAATCCATAAACTTCACTATCACAATCAAAATTTGGAGAGGTGAGACAGACAGAGGAATGTGTGTACTGTTTAAAGTACCGATCAATAATGGAAAATACCCTAGGTGAAAAAAGGAGACTTATGTTGCTTACCTGTTAAGTCTCTTTCTTCAACTGCACAGGGAGCACAAGGAGAACGCTGGGGTATAGCCTGGAGAGGAGAGTCTGAGCACCAAATAGTTAATTGAAAATACCCACAAGCCTAGGCTCCTCTCCTCTATACCCCACCCCCAGCCACCAGCAGGAGCCCATGGCAAAATGAAGCAGAGGAGAAGAAAAAGGTCAGGCACATACACAGAACCATACATACAGGTAAGGGAACTGCCGGGAAGGTTACCCAGGAAACACACCCGGCAGTCAGGTGAGTCAGGGTGGGTGCCCTGTGCCCCCTATGGAGTCAAAGAAAGAGACTTAACAGGTAAGCAACATAACAATGATCACTGCACTGGTATTAAAATATTTTATTATTGTCTAGCAAACATTTATTATTTGTCTGATGCAAGTTTTGCTCTTTATTATATAAACAGGAGGCTCATTTAAGTATATCCACCATAGATTTATTAAAGAACAAAATATATGTCAATAAAGAGAACATTTATACAAATAGCAGCAATAATGTCTAATTACATAAAAGAATATATATAGAATATAGAAGCTTAAAACACTGTTAAAAATGACTTCTTAAACTATCCAGAATGCATCAAGACACTGTAAAGCTGCATACACACCCAAGGATTTTGTTGCAAACGATTTTATGAACGATTTTCTGTCAGATTTTTTAAAGTGTAATGAACGATTTTTTTGAACTACAAACTATTTTTGCATATTCCCTTAATGAAAATTGTTCAGTTGACAAGTCTGACTGAACTACAAACGTAAACGCGCATGAACGATAATCGTTCATCGTTTGACTCAGAAAGTGAACGATTTTTTCAAACGATTATCGATAAACAATATTGTTTAACGATAATAGTTAAAAAAATCGTTGTGTGTGTATGCAGCTTTATTATTAACAAATCTGCAACATAGTTGTTCATTTGTCTGGTTAGAGAACATGTAGCAGATATTTAGCTTTTTTGGAAAAGAATTTCATCAAGCTTATCAGAAAAAAAAAAAAAAAACAAATTAAGAATAAAGCTCGTAATGTTACCTCCTCTGTAATGGGGAATCCTTTCGGATTAGACAATTTAGATACTGTGAATCTACGTATTGCATTTATGTTTTACAACGTCCGTGCTCCCTACAATATGTAGGGAGGACAACGAGATTGGTTAAATGTAATTTCAGAGAACACAGACGTAACATTATCAATAAAGTGCTTACGCATAGTGTGTCACAGCATTTTTTCCATCACCACGGAGGTGACCCCAAGGGTCTATCCATTGTGAAGGTGGAACAGATATTAAGTACAAAAAGAGTAGGAAAAAGATTTTGCCAATTATGTTTGGGGGAAATGCGTAGATCTTCAAATTGGATACTCCGAAAGGGTTGAATGAAGTGCTGGATTATGTAACACTGGAGGAGTATTTTGTTGGTAACCTATAGATCGTGCATAGATGTCTTTTTAAAAGATTAGGTTGTATTACATTCCTTGGGGGACAATTATATCCTTGGTGTATGGAATCCCCTTAGCACAGCTGCACCTGGAGTGACACGATGGACGTCTATCGCCGTGTCTCCTAGTGGGGTAACTGTGCAGTAAGGGTCAATCTAGATAGTAATTGAGTGAAGATCGAAGATCCTGACTTATATTGGATAGTATCATAGGTTATATACATGGTTGTAGGAAAAATGTGAGGTTATAAATTGTTATAGATGTGTTAGATAAGTTAGTGGCGTAAACCCTGTGTCTATTATTATCCCTATGGTACAAATTGCCTGGAGGAATACGAGGGACATTTGTTGCCACATCCATATATGGGCCAAATGTGCTAATCGTGGTCAACGTAATATAACAATCTATATGTAAAATAAAGATATCAACTACATATTCATCAATTGGAATGGTCATAGGCAGGGTTGCACGATTTAAATCAAATGATTAAATCATGATTTAAACCATCAGGGTTGCACGATTTAAATCAAATGATGTAGCTATAGCTCTGGATTGTGCACAAAGACGCAACTGCACAATCAGTGATTTCGTACAAGTGTGGAAGAAGCTGTTAGATGATCTTGAAGAGATTGGACACCTCAGCAATGTAGTAAAGATGGCAAAGGCAATAGCTAAAATTGCACTCACAGATGCCCACTTGCTGGCTAATCTACTTGATCCTAGGTACAGGGGAAAAAAATCTTTAGTCCTGCTGAAATTGAGACTGCTATAGAGTTTGCTCAGGCCAATAATCATCAAATTATGCCAGTCATCATCATCAATTGTTCATTAATTACTAAAACAAGGTTTAAACATCTAAAATGAAACAGTTTACTTAAAAAAAAGAAAAACAAATAAAAAATCATATTTAAATCCAAAAAAATCTGATTTAAATCAAATAAATCCGATTTTTTTTATTTTTAGAAAAAATTCAATTTTTATGCAAACCTGGCCATAGGATGTACATGAAGAGGTAGCTTATGAACGGGTAATAGTGTTTATGGGTCTGTAATACCAATAGTTTAAATAAATAGAAGGTATACTATATATGAATGGATTGTAATTTATATCTTATGTGGAATAGAATTTTATGTGGTCTAGATGAGTGTACCTTGACTGTATGTAACTCTCACCATTGTATTCTGATTGAACTAGGCCATATACACTCCCTTTAATTTTGGTTTTGAACGACATATAGAAGGAGGGTTTACGTTTAATCCTATTACCATTGTAGAAGCTTTTTGACCATAAAAAAATAAAATAAATGACAATATTAACAAATATAAATTATTATAACCTAAACTGGAGGCTTGAAATATAATTAAAACTACATAATTATCCAATTCTAGAATATATACTGTACCTTATGAATGAGATGATTTATCATCATAATATTATGATGATGATTATATATATATATATATATATATATATATACATACACACACACACTGTGTGTATATATATATATATATATATATATATATATTGTTTTTTTATGTTTTTTGAAACATTATTATTATGTTTATTTTCATTATTAAGTTTTTATTATTTTTAGTGTTTGGGGCCGTATTCTAATAGCGGTGAAATTGGAATTTTTTTCCGCCATTGGCCGCGGAAACGGCAAACAGGCGAAAATGGAGAAAAAAAAACTGGAGAATAGTTTTTTCCATCCAACACCAAGAGAAAAAAAAAAGCAAAATCCCCTATTTTTGGATAAAAATGTGGGGATTTCTTTCAGAACCCTTTGGACACTCCCCCCTAATGATAAATTACCCCCAAAATGTATCTTAAATTGCGCACATTGGCAAAAAAACGCACGTGCAAATTTTGGGTGAAAAAAATTGTTGAAAATGGTTTTAACGTATTGGGTCTGATTTTTAAGAGCATATATGTATATGGAGAGAAGAATGATCTTTGAAGAGGATAATGTTACTATCATTGTTACAAATTGTTTTAGATTATATATATAGAAACTAAATGATGTAACATAGCACAATCCAGATGCTCCTAATTAAACAATTGGACTCTGGGGGAATAAATGGAGATACCAGATGCTCTTATCTCCAGTCTTGAGAAAATTCCAGTATTCAACGGGACAAAAAGCGTTGACTTCAAATTTATCCAGCTACACATCGGCTTCGGTTACTTGCTGTAATACTTACCATGGTGACATCACGCCCTAGTGCCCAGTGTAAAGGCACAAAGGACCGGCGTGCGGCTATGGCCGTAAATTCACCATCAGCCTGGTTATTGCCCCCAGTCATCCCTTCCTGCGGCAACAGGAATATTTGGCATAAAGTAGCCACGCAACTACTGCGGACTTAATATCATATAGGGCACATGAGTGCATTTGGCTTACAAAAGAGTGGTAATTAACTGTGTGCAAAGAGATCTACTGGACAATTAAGATTATATTATATGTACTGGGACGCCAGTAATTAATAGACTCTGCATCTAACAGCTATTTACTATTCACCGTTTTTTGCCTGACTTGCTTGATGAAATCCTTCTCCAAAAAAAGCAACATATCTGCTACATGTACTCTAACAAGACAATTTAACAACTATGTTGCAGATTTGTTAATAACAGTGACTTTATGCATTCTGGATAGCTTTAAGTGTTTTAATCTTTTATATTCTATGTATATTTGTCACAGTTGAAGGGATTTGAGGCTGTGTTCCCGGGCTGGGTCTTGGACCTGTCTAGTTAGACTCGGATGCTTTCTGGAGGAGACTAAGTTTAATGAAGTTCCTGCGCATGTAGGATTTATTGGCAGAAGGAGCCTAGGAGTGGCTACTGAGGCTCAGCAGATTACCGGTAGGACTGGGAGGTGACTGGACTCCAGATAATTGGAGGACGGCTGGTTCAAATAGGAACAGCTACAGACGAGTAGAAAATACACACTTGAGAGTACAGTAAGGAAGCTCACTGACAAGCTATGAGTCCAGTTGCACTGGCAACTTGTTACTGTAGCAGGTATCCCTTTATAGGGGCTGCAGGAAGCTAATTGGTGTAGAACTGCAAAAGAGCTATTCCATAGGTGGAGGCGGAGTCACGTGGTCAAGTCCAACATGGCTGCGCCCATGAACCAGAGAGCGGCAGCCTAATCCTGTGGAATGCTGGCCCTGCTATAGCTGAGAGACTGCAGGCACCAGCGTGGAGAGGTGAGCCGGAGAGGAGAGAACAACCGTAGCACAGCATGGGAGACAGCACCCATAAAAGTAAGTGGCAGGGTCTGGTTCTGAGGTCTCTCAGGCGGCCTGTGACAGTACCCCCTTTTCCATGAGTGGCCACTGGACACTTCCTTGGTTTTTGAGGAAACTTCATGTTAAATGCCTTGACTAGGCGAGGAGCATGAACCTCGGAAGAGTTTATCCAAATTCTTTCCTCCGGGCCATATCCTTTCCAATCTATGAGGTATTGAAGACGATTATAACGACAACGGGAGTCTAGTATTCTTTCAACTTTGAATTCTTCTCCTCGCTGGGCTTGTACACTAGAAGCTCTGGGAAAAACCTGCTGGAATCTGTTTAGGATCAGTGGTTTCAGAAGAGAAATATGAAAGGAATTAGGGATATGAAGAACCAGTGGCAAATTCAACTTGTAGGCAACTGGATTTAGATGATCACTCTGATGATCGGAAACAGACCAATGTAAAGTGGAGCCAGCTTCATTGATGGAACTCAAAGTCTGAGATTACGAGTGGAGAGCCAGACCATATCTCCAGAATGAAAACTTGGAACAGCTCATCTTTTGCGATCAGCGAATTTCTTGTATCGGACCGAGACTTTGGACATAGCGAAGTGAACCTTTTTCCAAATGTCAGAGAAAAGTCGGAGAGATATCTTGGCAGCGGGCACATCCAAGACTGGGAGTAGAGGGAACTCTGGTACTCGGGGATGATGACCAAACACTGTGAGAAAAGGAGTTGACTCAGTAGAGGTATGGTAGTGATTGTTATGAGCGAATTCAGCCCATGGGAGAAGCTCAATCCAGTCATCCTGAGAGGAAGAAATTAAGGTGCGAAGGAACTGCTCCAGGTCCTGGTTGACCCTTTCAGTTTGCCCATTGGTATGAGAATGGTATGCGGTGGAGTACTTTAGCTTCACCTGCAGGGCTGAGCAGAGCGAGCTCCAAAATTTTGCCAGGAACTGCACTACTCTATCAGAAATAATTTCTTGAGGTAGACCATGTAATCTGAAGATTTCCTTTATTAATATTTGAGAAAGTAATGATGCTGACCACAACCCAGTGAGGGTTACAAAATGGGCCATTTTAGAGAATCTGTCCATGACAACCCAAATTGTATTATGGCCCCGAGATGGAGGGAGATCAGAGATGGTCCATTGACAAGTGTGTCCATGGATGCAATGGAATCCCTATTGGTTGGAGTTGCCTGGGTGGTGCCCGTCGGGGCACACTTGACACATAACGAGACATAGGATTTTACATCCACTTTCACTAAAGGCCACCAGTAGAATCGTCGGATGAACTCAAGAGTGTCACGGCTGGTGTCTGTGAGTTACCGGTCTCAGGTGATGAGCTGGATTAAATGGAGACCGGCATGACTGGAACCACAGATGACGTAAACAGCTCTATTGCAAAGACTTATGTGACAGTGAGAACTGCCTTTGATGATAAATGACAGGAACTTGGAACCAGTAGAAAACTTGGAGGAACCGGACTGGGACCGGCAGGAAGACTTGCTGAGTTGAACTGGTGAACTTGGAACTTGACTCTGGACTGGAATATCATGGATTGAACTGAAGAACTTGGGCTTTGACTCTGGACTGGAGTAGAATGGAATGGGTAACTTGGATCTGACTCCTGACTGGAGTAGCGTGGAATGACTTGTAACTTGGAACTGACTCCGGACTGGAGTAGCGTGGAATGACTCGTAATTTGGAACTGACTCCGGACTGGAGTAGCGTGGAATGGGTAACTTGGATCTGACTCCGGACTGGAGTAGAGCGAATGACCTTGTAACTTGGAACTGACTCTGCACTGGAGTAGCGTTCACTGTGCTGGGAAGCACTGGTAACACACAGGGAACTCAGGACCATAAGTCATGCAACAGCAAAGCTGTTCAGGCACTGAGTGCTATCAGGGGAGGGTGTTTATACCCTGGGTCTCGCAGGAATTGGTGGATATAGACAGGTGGTCTGGTAGTAGCACTCTGAGTGGTGGAGGCACAACATGCAGAGGGAGCAATCATTTCTGCAATACTAAGAGTCAGAACTACACCTGTGATTTCAATCAAGGCTAGCAGTGTTCACAGACAGAGGAGGGTCCAGGTTAATAATCAGTGTGGAAAGGAATGCACACAGAGATGTGCTCCAGCCAGCATAATCAGAGCAGATTTCCCAGGTAGATTACACACACAGATCCATGAGACAGTTGGCTGGGGTAAGTCTACAGGCAAAAAGGTGAAAACTAGACAGGCTCGTGACAAAGAGTTTTGTCCATTCCAAGTGACCAGAGAAAAGAGAAGCATGTGCCCACTGTAGTAACCTCTTGCGAAGTTCAGGGGCAACAAACGTTTTCCCAGTGGGAGGAATCGGGGACACATTGGTATAAGCAAAAGTAGCTGGGTCCAAGATCGGATGACACTGCTCCGTGGGTTACTCGGTACCACTCTCCATGGACTGAGAGAGAGTGCGTCAGCTTTGCAATTCTGAGACCCAGGGTGATAGGACAGTTTAAAAATGAATCTAGAAAAGTACATTGCCCATCTGGCTTGTCGAGGATTTAAGCAATTTGCAGATTTAAGAAATAGCAGGTTCTTGTGGTTGGTATAAACGGTGATAGGTTATTGAGCCCCCTCTAAAAGGTAATGTCATTCTTCGAGTGCCAATTTTATAACAAGCAGCTCTTGGTCTCCGATCGAATAGTTTCTCTCTGCTGGCAAGAATTTTCGGGAGAAGTAACCGCATGGATGAAGTTTTTCATCTTCAAATCGTTGGGAGAGGACTGCTCCAACACCTTCAGAGGATGCATCCACCTCCAGGATGAATGGTCAAGTTAAATCCGGTTGTTTTAATGAATGCTTGTTTGAGTATCTGAAATGCAGAAGTACCTTCGACAGACCATTTGGCTGGATCTACACTTTTGCAGGTGAGGGCTGTGATAGGTGCCACCAGCATTGAAAAACCCCTCACGAACTTGCAGTAATAGTTAGTGAAGCCTAAGAACCGCTGTATGGCTTTCAGAGACGTCGGAAGAGACCAAACAAGAATGGCTTGCAGTTTTGAGGGATCCATTTGAAGACCTGTTCCTGAGATGATGTACCCCAGAAAAGGTACACAGAATACTTCAAATAGGCATTTCTCCAGTTTGCAGAAGAGTTGGTTGAAGCGTAATCTCAAAAGAACCTCTTTCACTTGATTCCGATAACTCTTTAGAGCCAGCGAAAAAATGAGGATGTCGTCCAAGTAGACGACCACATACTTGTATAGGAAGATCTTGGAAAATTCAGTTGACAAAGAATTGGAAAACAGCTGGGGCATTGCAGAGTCCGAAGGGCATAAAGAGATACTTGTAATGGCCATCTCTGGTGTTGAAGGCTGTTTTCCATTCGTCTCCAGGGCGTATGCGGATTAAACTGTGGCTCCTTTGACCCTGTCAAACAATTCGGTGATGAGGGGAAGAGGATAGTGATTCTTGATAGTTATATCGTTAAAGCCTCGGTAGTCAATACATGGGCATAAGCCACCATCTTTTTTTTCTTTTTATGAAGAAAAATCCAGCCCCAGCTGGAAACGTGGAAGGTCGAATGAAGCCTTTTACTTAAGTTTTCCTGGATATACTCTGTCATGGCTTGAGTTTCAGGAAGAGATAGAGAAGATGTTCGTCCACTGGGAGGATTCTTCCCAGAGACCAGGTCTATAGGACAATCCCGGTCGAGATGGGGAGATAGTAAATCTGCGTTCTGTTTACTGAAGACATTCTGGAAATCCAAGTTGGACTTGGGCAGGCCCACAAGACCCTGTAGGGTAGAGGATCGAGAATATATTACCCGTTGAAGGCAGTTCTTGAAACAAGCAGCACACTGGGAGGTTATCTGCATAGAAGACCAATCGATTTGTGGCGAATGTTCTTGTAGCCAGGGTAGGCCGAGAACTAAGGAATGAAAGGCTTTGGGAGTCACTAGGATTGACATTTTTCATAATGGAGCACCCCAATGGTGAGTTTAAGTGGCATGGTACGATAAATGATGGTACCACTTGTAATTCGACTACCATCAATGGCAGTTAACATGATAACTCGAGAAAATATTTCGATGGGAATTTGATGTTCAAGAACAAAGTCTGAAGTCACAAAATTCCCTGGAGCTCCAGAATCCAATAAGGCTAGTACGGCTTTGGATTCCTTGGAGAATGCCAACTGGGCTTGGATGGTTGAATCAGACTTCCTGAGTGAGTCGATTGCAACTCCTAACTTAACCTCTCTGTCGTAAGTTAGGAGGAGTCGTTTCCCGATGGGACAGGATTTGACTAGATGTCGGGCTAAACCACAGTACATGCAAAGATTCTCTTTCTGTATTTTTTGCCGCTCTTCGGCCGACAAATGAAAACGATTGACCTGCATGGGCTCTTCACTCACGGGAACAGAATATAAACGAGGAACTGGATGGGGTCTTCCATGGTCGAATCTGCCCTTTTCCAGGACACACTCTCTATGTCATAGATCCACCTTATTGCAGAGAGAAATCAAGACATCCAATTTTGGTGGAAGGTCACGGGAAGCCAAATAGTCTTTGAGTCTCTCAGAAAGCCTGCTCCAGAAGGCAGCAACGAGGGCGTCCTCATACCAGTTGAGTTCTGAAGCCAAGGTACAGAGTTGAACGACATACTGTCCGACAGTTTTGCTGCCTTGCTGGAGACGTAGAATATCTGTCGAGGCAGAGTTGGTTCTTCCAGGTTAATCGAAGATCCTTCAAAACATGGAGACGAATTTGGGGTAATTGGAAAGTAGCGGATCTGACTTTTCCCAGAGAGGCAAGGCCCAATCAAGTGCTTGCCCAGAGAGCAGAGAGATTATGTAGGCAACTCGGGTTCTGTCGGGAAGTTGGCCGGCTGCAGCTCAAAGTGGATCAAGCACTGGTTTAAAAAACCCCTGCATAGCTTGGGATTGCCATCGTAATTGCTTGGAGGAGAGCGTTGAAGTCGAGCAGAAGGTGGAGATGATGGAGCAGACTCAGA
The DNA here is from genome assembly GCA_031769625.1 of Taudactylus pleione. Classification (NCBI taxonomy): domain Eukaryota; kingdom Metazoa; phylum Chordata; class Amphibia; order Anura; family Myobatrachidae; genus Taudactylus; species Taudactylus pleione. Next base: position 1,259,106 of record JAUIMM010000040.1, on the reverse strand, counting down.
GGAGGGAATTGCAGCTTGAGCGTAAACTGGAGCAGGGTTTGACAAAAGAGTCTGAATGCTGTCCAAATGAGACAACATATCCTGAATAATCTGGAAAAGTTGCATTTGGAAAGCTTCTTGACTTTCCAGACTAGACAGAACATCCTGAGAGGAATCTACACCAGATCCCTGACCACTTGCCGAGTCCATCAGGCCACAAACTGTCACAGTCAAAGGGATTTGAGGCTGTGTTCCCAGGCTGCGTCTTGGACCTGTCTTGTTACACTCGGATGCTCTCTGGAGGAGACTAGGTTTAATGAAGTTCCTGCGCATGTAGGATTTATTGGCAGAAGGAGCATAGGAGTGGTTGCTGAGGCTCAGCGGATTACCAGTAGGACCGGAAGGTAACTGTACTCCAGGTGAATGGAGGACGGGCGGTTAACCGATTAGGACCGGGAGGTGACTGGACTCCAGATGACTGGAGGACGGCTGGTTCACCGGTTAGGACTGTCGAAGCCGGATGATTGGCTGAGACCAGATCTCAAGTTAATATCGGGCGCCGCCATTTTATGCTGCCCCTGGCGACGCCATCTTGCATCGTCAGCATGAAATCATTGTGTGCGATGCTAATATGCTATTATTAGCATCGTGCGACTGCATTGCTACCGCATATTGTTAAAAGTCCTACCATACCCCATATGCACATTATTTTCTACATATAATATACAAGACGCACAGTGCACAATTGCGCTGTTTATCAAAGCACTCCACACATAGAACACACCACACATATTAGCGACAATACGCAATATCCCCACACTGACACATTGCATACTTATAGAAAGATTCCCTAAGCATTAAGGTTAATATTAGAGGTTTTATACGTTATCAAGTCTATAGTGAAATACATATATTTAGTATCTAAGGTTTAGTACATGATAAGCAGACCATGTTTAGTGCCATTCTAAACCTCTGTTTAATTGCAGACTTCCGGTTCAATCGGCAAGGAAATCGCAACATGAGTTTGCAAGTTATGGATCATAGAGAGATAGGCATTGAAATGTACTCTGTAATGTAATGGTTATTAGCAAGTTTTTCGGCGGGAAAACGCACACAAAGAGCTGTTGGAGGGCTGAACTATTACAATACAAACTGACCTATGAACTGTATCGTAACAGAAGAACCGGGAGGAAGAACCAATGGGATTATGCCAACTTGTTCTATTGTATTGCCTATTTCTGCAAGGGTACATATGCAAGCACTCTAGATCTGGTGGTTAGTCATCTTTCTTTCTGTTGGTGGAGGTTTCATAGTTGATGCCGGGAAATCTGGATTCATAGCGCATGTGTATGTATCGACTGTACCTCGTATTTTGTATAACCTTTGCGCTAATTGTGTTATAAATCAAGGCATGTAACTATATGCTTTTATGTGAATATCATCTTTTTGTACTTTGGAACCACAATCAAAATCTGGAAAGCAATTATTTCTTGTGCGTATGCAACGCTAAATAATGACATTAGGGTATAAAGATTAATAGGAATTGATATTACGAGGTGGTGACTGGACTCCAGATAATTGGAGGACGTCCGGTTCACCGGTTTGGACCGGGAGGTGACTGGACTCCAGATAATTGGAGGACGGCTAGTTCAAATAGGTACAGCTACAGACGAGTAGAAAATACACACTTGAGAGTACAGTAAAGAAGCTCACTGACAAGCTATGAGTCCAGTTGCACTGGCAACTTGTTACTGTAGCAGGTATCCCTTTATAGGGGCTGCAGGAAGCTAATTGGTGGAGAACTGCAAAAGAGCTATTCCACAGGTGGAGGCGGAGTCACGTGGTCAAGTCCAACATGGCTGCACCCATGAACCAGAGAGCGGCAGCCTAATCCTGTGGAATGCTGGCCCTGCTACAGCTGAGAGACTGCAGGCACCAGCATGGAGAGGAGAGACCAGCGGGACCCGCCGGAGAGGAGAGAACCGCCGCAGCACAGCATGGGAGCCAGAGAGTGCAGCGAGACAGCGCCCATAAAGGTAAGTGGCAGGGTCTGGTTCTGGGGTCTCTCAGGCGGCCTGTGACAATATTCTTATATGTATAAATGTTCTCTTTCTTAAGATATATCATTTTGTTCTTTAAAAAATCTATGTTGGGTATACTTAAATGAGCCTCCTGTTTATATAATATAGAGCAAATCTTCCATCAAATTATAAATGTTTATTAGACAATAATAACATTTTAATACCAGCGCAATGATCATTGTTTTTCTTATTGCTCTTGAAGATTTCCGTATTACATGGGTCCTAACTAGACCAAAGTAATTACTTGCAGCAGGTACTAAGTTTTATATATATATATATATATATATATATATATACACATACACACATATACATACATACATACATACATACATACATCAAGCAGATTCCGGCACTCATTGCAAAAAACTTTGTGAACTTTGTGAAGGGCGTGGGTGCCATCCAGCAAATAATGGCGGCACTCCACGACTGATTTTCAAACAGGAACACAAGCTTTAATACATCAATCCAACGTTTCGGGCGTCAGCCCTTCGTCTGGGATACACACATATAATAATACAGTACATATAAATAGACAAACAACGTAAAAATTACCTCATTCAGGTGAGCCGGAACCTCAGCGTCCACCTCCATCAGCCCCGACCAACACGCACCCGGAGAGCAGAGTCGCGGTCAGCGCGACGTAACCGGATCACCTGCGCCACCCATGTAGGCATGGCAACCAACCTGTTGCCGGAAGTATAAAAACATTACCAAGGGATGGTCAAATAACATTGTAGGAATATTAGATCAACCAGCAATCAAAGGTCATCCAATTAATATTCATTAAACACACTGTACTGGCTTCATGATCACGAAATTTCAATCACATCATATGCACATAGGTACATCGACCTACAATAAATGTACCAGCAATATATAAAACACAATATTACGAAATATATATATCAGAAATATCCTCATAAATAGTCTGAATGACAGAATCATAAAAAAATTATATCAAAAGTATAATATCAAAAGCAGGCAGAAGAGAAATCTAAACCATGTACAAAGCACAGGCAAACATACCTACAAGAAACATTGCAAGCCAAGGGTTTCATTAAGCCCCCAGGGTGCCATGGTATCAAGTTTAAAAATCCATCGACACTCTGCTTGCAATAATTTCTGAGATCTGTTACCACCCCTAATATTGAATGGGATATGCTCAATGATTTTAAACCTTAAATCGGCCACTCCATATTTCAAAGCTATCCAATGTCTAGCGACCGGCTGTTCGCTAGATCCTGCGTTAATCCCTATACGGATAGCCGACCGGTGTAACACCATACGCTCTTTAATTTGGCGTCCTGTTTTGCCCACGTAGTTGAGTCCACATGGGCAAAACAGCATATATACCACAAATGTAGTGCATTCAGATGATTAAAAGTAACTCCCAAAATTACCGCCCTACAGGTAATGCATCCCAGACAACGGTGATAACCGTTTTTTAAAGATGAAAAATGCTGGGGTTTTTTCTTTATTTTGGCCACATCAAGCTTCACCAAACGATCTTTGAGGTTCCTAGCTCTAGTGTAGCATGGCATTACTCTGGAATCTTTCAGGGTAGGTAAGTCACTATCGGTATTAACCAAAGGCCAAAGGTTTTTTACAATCCTGGCTGTATCTGTGCTTCTGGTATTAAACCGATTTACCAAGGGCATGACCTGAACACATGTGTTGTTCACTTGATTAGAACTAAAGGTCATTTCTCTGGGTAAATCTAACACTCTCTGCTTAATCTTATACAATTCATTTAACTTATAACCACGAGCTACAAATTTATTAACCATCAAATTCAGTTGATATTCTAATTGGGCCGGATCACTGGTGATACGCCTAACCCTCAACATTTGAGAGTAGGGTAAACCCCGGCGCAAAGATAGTGGATGAAAACTAATCGTTCGGGCCATGAGGTGCAATTGACCTTTATCATTGACAGTGCGAGTATACATTTTCTGGATGTTAGTATTTCATTGAGTGAGGGGGTGCTTAATACTGACTTGTACATTAAAGATACAGATAGAAATACCATCTTAAGACACGATAGTTTTCATACACTATCTTTGCGCCGGGGTTTACCCTACTCTCAAATGTTGAGAGTTAGGCGTATCACCAGTGACCCTGCCCAATTAGAATATCAACTGAATTTGATGGTTAATAAATTTGTAGCTCGTGGTTATAAGTTAAATGAATTGTATAAGATTAAGCAGAGAGTGTTAGATTTACCCAGAGAAATGACCTTTAGTTCTAATTAAGTGAACAACACATCTGTTCAGGTCATGCCCTGGGTAAATCGGTTTAATACCAGAAGCACAGATACAGCCAGGATTGTAAAAAACCTTTGACCTTTGGTTAATACCGATAGTGACTTACCTACCCTGAAAGATTCCAGAGTAATGCCATGCTACACTAGAGCTAGGAACCTCAAAGATCGTTTGGTGAAACTTTTTGAGGTCAAAATAAAGAAAAAACCCCAGCATTTTTCATCTTTAAAAAATGGTTATCACCGTTGTCTGGGATGCATTACCTGTAGGGCTGTAATTTTGGGAGATACTTTTAATCATCCGCATACGGGTAAGAGATTATTTATTAGGTCCCCGGTGACGTGTAGCACTACATTTGTGGTATATATGCTGTTTTGCCCATGTGGACTCAACTACGTGGGCAAAACAAAATGCCAAATTAAAGAGCGCATGGCATTACATGCGGTCGGCTATCCGTAAAGGGATTAACGCAGGATCTAGCCAGTCGCTAGACACTGGATAGCTTTGAAACATGGAGTGGCCGATTTAAGGTTTAAAATCATTGAGCATATCCCATTCAATATTAGGGGTGGTAACAGATCTCAGAAATTATTGCAAGCAGAGTGTCGATGGATTTTTAAACTTGATACCATGGCACCCAGGGGGCTTAATGAAACCCTTGGCTTGCAATGTTTCTTGTAGGTATGTTTGCCTGTGCTTTGTACATGGTTTAGATTTCTCTTTTGCCTGCTTTTGATATTATACTTTTGATATCATTTTTTTATGATTTTGTCATTCAGACTATTTATGAGGATATTTCTGATATATATATTTCGTAATATTGTGTTTTATATATTGCTGGTACATTTATTGTAGGTCGATGTACCTATGTGCATATGATGTGATTGAAATTTCGTGATCATGAAGCCAGTACAGTGTGTTTAATGAATATTAATTGGATGACCTTTGATTGCTGGTTGATCTAATATTCCTACAATGTTATTTGACGATCCCTTGGTAATGTTGTTATACTTCTGGCAACAGGTTGGTTGCCATGCCTACATGGGTAGCGCAGGTGATCCGGTTACGTCGCGGACACTTCCTGATGACGTCACGCTGACCGCGACTCTGCTCTCCGGGCGCGTGTTGGTCGGGGCTGACAGAGGTGGACGCTGAGGTTCCGGCTCACCTGAATTAGGTAATTTTTAAATGTTTGTCTATTTATATGTACTGTATTATTATATGTGTGAATACCAGACGAAGGGCTGACGCCCGAAACGTTGGATTGATGTATTAAAGCTTGTCTCCCTGTTTGAAAATCAGTCGTGGAGTGCCGCCATTATTTGCTGACTATATATATATATATATATATATATATATATATATATATATGTATATATATATATATATATATATAGAGAGAGAGAGAGAGAGAGAGAGAGAGAGAGAGAGAGAGAAGTCATTGTTGATGAAACATGTTGGATGACTTGTTTCTGTGACCAAAAAGTGGGCTCAAAGAGCTGTCAATGAGCTTGCCCCATTAAGGGGTGACAGCGAGTTAGTGACAACATCTAACCCACTATGGCCATGATATATGTGTGATGTAAGGTTTTTATTCATTTTTACATTTATTTGTTTTAAATAAAACCAAATGTTAACAAAACAGACAGAAACTGATCGATTGTCATTGGGTGTACTCTGGTTGAGGGTATCATTGTAGAAACTGAAAGGGGATCCCATCTTCATCCCTTTAAAAGACATTAAAACAGAAAATATCAAGGGAAAATTTGAACCTGCAGAATTGGAGTTTGCCGCTCCCCAGGTGATCACCATTCCATAAATATTATATATATATATATATATATATATATATATATAACACATAACACAACAGCTCCAGGTATTGTAGTGTATCACAAATTGTGTGATTTCTTTTAGATAAGCAACTGAAGTCGTCTCCTTTTCTTCTTCATCTAGTTGGGGGCACAGGGACAATACTGGGACATCCCAAAGCTGTCCCCTTTATGTGAGGGGACGCTGTTGAGCTGCAGTAAGCACAGAATGCCCAAAAGTGGCGTTCGAAGATGAAAAAGTGTCAAATGCATAAAACCGAATTAAGGTATGAGCAGATGACCACAAGTAAGCCTTACAGAGCTGTTCTGCAGAGGCCTCACAAAGCACTACCCAAGAGGTCCCCACTAACAGGGTGGAAAAGGCCATCAGCACGGCAGGGCAGGAAGGTTCACCAAGGTGTAAGGCTGGCGAATGGTGAAATGGAGCCAGCAAGCCAAGGTTTGTTTAGTAGCCGGCCAGCCCCTCATATAGGACGAACAGAGAGTCAGACTTGCAAATATCCCTGGTCCATTTCACATAAAGTAAGAAGGTCCTCACGACATCTAAGGAGGCTTTGAATTGAAAACCTGAAAAGCAGGTACCACAATCTCTTGAATAATTTGACACCACCTTTGGAAGATAACCCAGGTAAGTCCGAACCACAGCCCTATCGGAATGGAAAATCAGGAAAGGGGAGCAAAAGGAGAGGGCGCTCAAATTCGACACCCTCTGGGCTGACGCAATGGCTAGAAAAAAAAACTGTTTTCCGCGTAACCCAGCGCAATTCAACCGTACTTAACGGTTCAAAGATAGCAGACTGGAGAGCCCGGAGAACCAAGGACAGGTTCCGGGGAGCCACAGGTGACACAAACGGTGGTTGAACATGAAGAACTTGCTGGAAGAAGGTCTGCACATTCGGTAACAGAGCTATCTGTCTTTGGAAGAGGACGGACAAAGCAGAAACCTGGACCTTCAAGGAACTCATCCTGAGGCCCAAGCACAGATTTGTCTGAAGGGAGGAAAGGACATGGGTAAGGTGAAAGGACCTGGGGTTAAAATGCCTGGTCGCACACAAAGAAAAATAAGTGCACCAAACCCTGTGATAGATTCTTGCTGAATAAGGCTTTCTAGCATTTAGCATGGTCCAAATGACCCATCTGGAGAAGCCCTTCACTCTCAAGACAGATGTCTCAGGTGCAACCCTGTCAAAGTGAGACGGGCCAGATCCGGATGGAAGCAAGGACCCTGTGACAGAAGATCTGGTCGCAGAGGGAGACACAGTGGTGCGTCTATGGAGGTCCAACAGATCTGCGTACCACACTCGTGAAGGCAATCAATTCATATAACTTTGGTCAGCTACTGTGATGCCCATGTGCCTTTTTGTAAGGACATGCTCAGAAAAATTCACCTAACAAGCTATTGAAGGGTGTAGTCGTGGAAACTGTAAGGAAACAGCGGATACTAACACTGGAATCCACCCACTGCTACAGTAGTTGGCAAATAAGTAACAAATTAACATTACAAATAATTACAAATTAACATCATATGTGTGGTATAGAGCACTCATTTAGTTATCTAACCTCTGATCTTTCCAGCCCTGGAAGGTGCCATTAACTATTGTTTGCTTAATGAGTGTTAATTCTACTTACACAAATGAAATGTGCTTTATCAGGTTTGTGGAGCTCATTACTTAACACCCGGTTGAGTTTGAGAACATAATGTTATTAAACACAGAAAATATTCAGAGTATATTGAGATCTAAGTGCTCAAATCAATGTTAGTGTTGAAGTCAGGTGTTCCACGAGAACTCTCAAAGACTGCTAAATAACCTTTAATGATGACAGTTAAAAAATGTATAGCTGCTAATGGAATTGAATGTACACACTTGCTGATAAGTGTTGGCTTGTTTCTAACTAAATGCAATGTTACTGTGTTTACAAGTACTATATTAAATACAGATACTTAATGCACTATACTGGAGACAGACTTTGAGAACTCTATTTGCTGTATTAAAAGCATGGGCAAAGGCTTTACTTTTAAAATGCATTGTTTTTGGACATGTGTATAAAGCCTAAAAGTTGTAATAAAATATATTTATGGGAAATTGGGGGGAAATGACGGACAAACAAAAAAATAAAAATGCTGACTACAAAAATAAAATAAATCTATACAGATTTTTTTAAGTAGTTAGTGAAAATGTGCTAGAATGAAAACAAAAGAAAACAGGTTTTAAAAATAGAAAAAAGGATTACAAAATAAGAGAAAATAAATGGTGTAGTAAGTGGATAAACTCAAACAATAATGGTAAAAAAAAACTCAGTGTTGGAATGTAATAAATAAAACTGGAAATATCTATCAATTAATGTACTAAGGGAATCTAGTAAAGATAAGAAAGACAGTGAACATAACAAATGTATCAATTTTGTGCATGAGATAAAAACAGAACCGTTTAAGATTTTAAAATATCTTTTTGGGTTTGTTTTAACATCCCATTGCCAAATCATGTATTTCTTTTTACACAAAGATGGGAAACAAATAAAATATTCCATGACCTAAAAAGTTTTCATTGCATTTATTAAATAACACCAATATAAAAATTATTACCAACTGAAAGAAAAGGAAAAATAAATAAAAAAAATAGCTAGTTAAGGCATAAAAGCATAATATAGTTTACTTCCATGCATAAATTGATACAAAAAGTTAAATTTCAAATATGGAAAATGCACATACTGTATAAACAAGTATGATAGGAGTAAGTGGGAAAAGAAGAACTCACTGAGAAATATTTAAGTGTAAACCCCTCTTGTATTTGTTGAGAAGATAAATACGTATTTGTGTTCACCTATGATCTTGACACAGATGCTACTGCATTAACAGTCACTTGGGTCCTACAATGCAAGTTGCTGGCAAAGTAGTTAAGACAAACTTATTTACCACATTAATTAAATGGTCTATTTAACATGGAATATCAATTCTCTAATCACATCTCAGCTGAACTTCTTATTTCAATTAACAACTCTAAAGTCTTCCAACAGAGATCCAACTGCTCTAGGATCATTAAGAACATTTTCATTATCTGTCAAATGAGGGAGTAAAAGGCAAAAACGGCAAGCACTCTCAGGAGTAGGCCTCTACCCTACTTAAGAGATGATTAGGGAGTAAGCAGCAGTAGTTCTCATTAGTTGCTAGGCAATGAATAGACCGCCAATGAAACAAGAATTGAAAACAAAGAAAAAAAGGTGTTTCCATGCAAATCCAAACTCAAGGGCAGCGTGCCCTTTTACATTAACACAAAATGTGACATTCCGACACAAAGTGTAATCATCATAAGCCAAAGAAAGCTGAACACTGAAAACAAACAGGAAAGGCATTTCTATAAAGACAAGTAACATCTCACTACATACATTTTGGAGCATTTTGCCCTTGAGAAATAACATGTATGACGATGCATCGTAAACTTTTTGCTAAAAGCAACTGCTGCGGCTTAAATAGTCCATACAAACATGAAGCTGCTGCAATTCTATCAAGTTACAATTGTTAGGGTGCATTTAAATAGACCTGCAGCATTTTTTTTATAAAAATGGTAGCCTCCTGCAGTGTAGTGAAATAGGCAGAACATAACAAAATGTAGCCAAATATATCATGAGGATGCTCAAAGGATATCAGAAGACACATGTGCCAATACTGTGAGAGGCAGTGACTCGTGCAGCCATGAGCCAGTGTCATGAGAAGAATAAAGGAATAAGGATAATGGAATAATGGAAAGTGCAATGTGCCCAGCAGCACATAATTGCAATTTCAGGCTCCAGAGAATATTGTGATATCGAACCCTCCTCTATATGAAACCATGTTCACAGATAATACACAAAGGTTAGTGTGACTCCACCCATCACAAAATTACTTAGTTAAAAGGTCTTGTTCCCATGTATACCTGCATAAATGCTGCATTTTCAGTCCAGCCAAACTAGCCGAAGGGCAGAAAAAAATGCCTCCAAAATGTCATAACCAGGGGCGTGGCATCTCAGACATGAGGCCATTACCCCTGGCGCACGCAAGATAAATCTTCACTAAGTCCTCACTAGGTGACACCAACAATAGTGACACCACTGATCGAAGGGACAAATAATCATAGTAAACGCTTGAATTTTCAGGGTGTATAACAAGTAATAATAAGCTGTGAGAAATGGAGGTCAAGTAAACAAGTCCAAAACAAATGTATGACCAAGAACTGCTAAAATAAGACCAAATAACCCAATAGGAGGAGAGATAAGCACTGACAAAGTGTATTATTTAAAATTTGGATATTTTACCATTGCTAGAAATTTATTCTTATATCAGGAGAAAGAAAAAACATGAGAAATGCACTAACCACTGCTTTGAAATCTTCATCATAAAATATATATTGAAAAAGTATATTCAGAAAGTATAATACAGTGTTTTGTGTCGCGTGTCAACAGGGGCATTTTAAGAGAAAATGGGGCCCATGTGCAGCCTCCGTTTGGGCCCCCTCCCCTCTGACAGCACACAGAGTGCAGTAGATTCTGGTTTAATGCCAGAATCTATTGCACATGTGTGGATCTCTGGGAAAATGGCGCCTGCGCCTTATTCCTGGAGACCTCTTTTCAGTACATGTGCGAGTCACATGGAAAATGGCCACCGCCGCCATTTTCACTGTGATTTTTGCTGCTCTGCAGTTCCGGTCTGAAGATGGCAGAAAGGAAAGTATAAACAAATATGGGTGCAGGGTGTGCGGTGTGGGCCCCCAGGACCCAGGGGCCCATGTGCGCCGCACGCCCTGCGCCCATTAAAACTATGCCCCTGTGTGTCAACAATCTGCGCACACAACCTTAATAACATGCAGATACATTATCATTAGTAGTAGTAGTATTTACAGGTAACATGGAAAACAGCACAAAGTTTAGTTATAGGATTTACATTTTTATTTTAAATAATATAGCTGTAATTCACTTCGGTTAACTAATGATTCAGATGTTATTACAATATTTGACAATAATAATATGACATTTGTGACAACACAATAAATCTGGGCATGTCTGGTATTAAAGTGATTGTAAAAATAACTTCAAACTGAGAAATGTATTTAAAACTCTTTTGCTTGAAACTATTACTTGAAAATATAAAAATATAATTGCTCTCTCTATGAAACTTACCCACACAGTCACCAATAAATACAACAAAGAAAGGTGTAACGAGGTCATTTATGCCTTGAACATATCCACTGGCCGGATGTCGAATAGCCCATATAAACAAAATTCTTTCAAATATCTGAAAGTTTAAACAAATGGATAAAAAAAGGTATTAAATACTGTACAGATTTAGTAGTCAAAACAATATGCAAGCATCTCACTGGATATTACATTCAAAATCGACAATGTGCTATAATTGTTGCACAATTATTCTGCTCCATATGAACAGTCACTTTAAGTCATGAGTGCACCATCCATCCCATCTACATCGTATAAGGGAGGAAAGTCTGTATTAGAGAAGTAGAAGGTATCAGCTTTTCTTAAGGACATAAACATTTCACATAGCATAATTAATTTTTGCTTGGTACAAAATTAAAGTTTGAGAAGAAAAAATAAAAGACAGACATAGATATTAACCTCTTTTACTGCTAAGGACTGCTCTCCATATATACAGGGTGGTCCTAAAGTCTCCATACATAAAAAAAAAAAATGATCAAATTTTAACATTCAACATATGATGTAAGTAGATGACCATTTTTCAGATGGGATATAACACTTCCAGTCTTTTTGACATTCTGAACAAGTTTGGCAACAGTGTTGTGTGTGATGTTCCTGCCATGTTTCCTATTGATGTCCACTGTAACCTAGCAATTCTGAAATGGGCAAAATAAAATTGTATACCTTATTCTATTGACAAATAATTCTTAAATGGAATTTGTGTTGTCTGAACAGAGTTACATTTTGTTAAAATGTGTTAATTCCCCCTATGTATGGAATTATCCCTATGTATGAAGACTTATGGACTACCCTGTTTATTAAAACTGCTAAAGATGAATCTCAACTTGCTCTAGGCAATGCAGGAGTTCAAATGCAGGGGAAAAAAAAGTGACTAGCAATGCCTCCATTGCTTCTTTTTGTTGCTGGAACCAGGAAGGGGGTGAGGCATCATTCATCACATAGAGGGATGATGTAATTAAGCATGTCGCCTTACAGCCAATACACTGAAATCAAATGTAAAGCTCCAGGGAACAGATTACCTCCCCAATACTGACTCTAGCAGATTAAGGAATACCTCTCGACTGAAATAGGACAGTCACCTCTTTCAAATGAAGTGTCCTTTAAAAAGATATTTTCTGGCGATTCAGTAATTTCTAGAAATAACCTCTACACTAAAAAAAATCATTTCAAGTCTAATGATGGGTGACTGTGTACCCCATCCTGGCTTAAACGACTCAGGAGTTTCCTCAATGAAAGAAGAGATTCCACCCCTTTGAAATGATGAGTCCCTTTAGTGGTGATAATGTGATCACCACACAACATCACACTCTACTACAGAAACAATAGTAGATCAGTAGATCCGGGAAATGGAGAGAGGTGCTAAATGCCCAAACTCCCTACCCTAGCATAAATAACTCTTGGGTACACTTGTTTAAAAGAGGGGATTACACTCTTTGAAATTGTGTGGCCACTTAGTGGGTATTGTCTGATTATAAAGAAAAGAACAGTGGATTCCACACAGGATATTCCCCGAGGATATAATTAGGAACGTCAGCCACTCATTAGTATTAGATGTAATGAGGATTCATCATATATTTAACACAAGAATTATAATACAGAATTGTAATACAAGTACAGTATGTAATCAATTCCCTGAGCATTTAGGTCCAAAAGAGATTATATAGTATCACTTACATATCAAAATATATTTTGCCACTTTTTATACATATATTTAGCAAACTAAATTAGATTTGGCCTTTTTTCTAGAAGTCAAATTGATCGCCTTTTTTTAATACACATATAACAGAGGGTTAATATATATCAATATCCCTCATCTATGGAACATGACATGAGTAAAACATTTTATATATCTATAATAAGCGAGAAAGCTGGTCTGTTTCTCTGTCTGTCTTTTATACACAGAGTTTTGGACCTAGCTCCAACCAAATTGGTCATAGTGGTGTAGTTTTACCAGGATTAGGTTTTTGCCTAGGTTTGAACTTAGTCAGGGCCACACACTGTCACACAAACTTTAAAAATGGGGACACTTAAACTGCACAGGTTCTGGGGCTGGCTCCAGTGGAAATTGGCAATCTGACAAAACCTGTGTGACAGCTACAAAAGTTATTTTAACATCACAGACTGAGCAAACGTTATGACTCATGCACGTTCATATTAAATCCAGTTAGTCCTTTTTAAAGTGACCACACATATTAGTCAGCCCTCTGTGTTTGCATGCAAGTGTTACTAGAACTTTGTGGGCCACATAGCAAGATCTTAAAAGGGGCCCTCAGAGGTAAAAATACACATACATCTGCTCCCACACAGAGCTAATTCATGTTATGCCATACAGAGCCCATTCAGGTTACGCCACACAGTAGTACCCCTTATACACATGTTGCAATGCAGTAGTAGTGCCCCTTAAATATTATGCCACACAGTAATACCCCGTACACATATCACATAGTAATAACCTTAACAGATGCCACACAGTAGTAGTGCCCCATAGAACACATTATTTCACACAATAGTAGTGCCCCTTACACATTATGCCACTTATAACATTATGCCACACAGTCATTATGCTCCCTCCAGCAACTCACCTCCTTGTGTCCCTCCAGCAGCCTCTCGCCTAGCCCAGTGTGCCATCAGCAGGTTTGAATTTGGTGCCGGGCCACCAGTTAATTACAGCTGGCGAACCGGCAGCTGTGGACAAACAGTGCCAGCACAATTTGAATCTGGCGAGCCAATCGGAGCTCGCGTACTGGACCACAGAGGCAGCTCGGGCACCATAGCAGCATCACCACTTGCACCCACGGACGGTAGCTACTGCATCTTAGCAAACAGTGGGGTCCTTTTCAGGATCAATGGATTGGGGTGATAGGGGAGGACAATGTAAACAAATAAGGGCTGCACGTGTACTTCAGGGTCCAGTCTTCAACCTGGGTAATGCCTGGTATCCCAGCTAGTGGATTAATAATAAAAGTTATGTTTTAAAGTATGTCATATATAATTTTATAAACAAGAGTGCAGGCGTATTTGCATAAGAAACGCTACGTTATAGTGCTACAGCCGCTGACACTGTGACGTAGCAATTCGCATGCAGATAGCCTTGCAGTCGCACACAGTACATAGGCATATAATTTTAATCAGCAGAAGCTGCAGGCGCATTTTATTCGCATCACTGTGCGAATAAGACTCATTGGAAGGTAAAAAAATAAAATAAATCGCACCAAAAAACACTTGGCACTAACAAGTCACATGGCGCTCATTCATTAGGTGTAACACAAATGTATCTGGACACATCTGTAAATCTTTGACAAATTAAATAACTGGTGACAATCATTTGATTATATTTTAGTATCATATAAAAAAAAAATTACAAAATGTATAAGTACTATGGGCTATTGGGGAGAAACTAGCATTATATGTAAACATCATATTAATATGGATCGATTAGCATACTAAGTAAGCTAAAATGAATACTGGAAAAAGTGAAATAGCTGAACGAATATTTTAGACAACAGTGCAGACACTGACTATGTTCTACATTAACTGACACTGCAGTTCAGCCACAGCTTACATAACACTGAAGCTTTATCTTTTAACTTATTTTATTACACTTGAAGAGTTAGAATAGGCATCTGAAATGATTTCTCACCTTCAAATGCTATATTGAGCTAAATATGCTAAGTCACAATGATTTCAAAATAAACTGCATATTCTTATGCATTATTCATAAAAGTATATTTATGTTTTTAGGTCTAGTTTTCCATGGTGTGTAAAATGGAGATAACACTTTCATTCTGTATTACATTTCTGAAAGTGTCCCTTGACTTGCTGGGGTATTTCATATTTGAAAGATACTGTAATGAACCACTCAGTCTGATTTGCATTGGCTTTATGTTTGAAATGTCAGGTCAGTCCGACACTGATCCACTAAAATGTGAACAGCAAATGACTAGCTACACACACTGCAATATCATTCAGTTAACTTTTAAAGTTTTTTGTTTGTTTGTTTGTTTTTTGCAGTAGAGGAAGGCTTAAAGTCAGTCAATTATTTGAAATATACAGTATATATTTTATTATGCAAAGATGTAATGCCCATGTAAAAACACAAAAAGGATAATACAATTTGAGATCTATCAGACTACATATTGCAGAATGAAATTATGAAACTAAATACATACATATATATACATACATATATATATATATATATATATATACATACATACATATATATATATATATATATATATATATATATATATATATATATACATACATACATACATATATATACACACACACACACAGACGAGGGCTGATTGGAAAGTAATGGAGACTGATTTTTTTTTTTTATTCAGTACCAGATGAGTTCACAGGATCTGAACATTTTTCTTTTTTAAAGTATCGTCATTCACATTCATTTCATTGTTCGCAGCGTTTCAACAACGATTCAAAGACGTGTAGTAGGATGTTTTGTGACATCACTTTTAGTGTTGCAGCTGTGGCATTTTTCACTTCATCATCTGTAACTTTCCACACAGTTGTTTTTTCAGGGTTGGGAATGCCCAGAAATCACAGGGCGCTAAGTCTGGGCTATATGGAGGGTGTTCCAGAGCTGTACTATTAATTTCAGTCAGTGCTGCCAATGCAACAACAGCAAGTAGTTGGGCATTATCTTGGAGCAAAAATCACTGTTTCTTCAGCAAATGTGGTCTTTTCTTCCTCATGGCTCCACGCAAATTGGTTTTCAGGATCTTTATATAGTAGTCACCATTGTCTGTCCATGGGGAACCCAGTGCTGTAGGTTCATACCATGTACATCAAAGAACAGCAGAAGCATGACTTTACACACCGAAGGAACAAACACAGATTTTTTGGGGGGGAGACGGCGAACTTGCATATTTACATACACTGGACTCTTTGGAGTCCGGATCATAATAACGAATCCACGATTCCTCACACGTCACAATCGATGTCAGGAAATCGGGTATCTTATCCCACATTCAAACGATGTTCTTGCACGATTCAACTAGTCGTCTCATCTGCTCTTCTGTGAGACTTCTGGGTACCCACCTTGCACACACGCGATGCATTTTCAGTTCCTTTGTCACAATATGCTGAACCCGTTCGAATGAGATGCCAAGTGTAGTCGAAAGTTAGCGTAAAGTTAATCTTCTGTCATTTTTCAACATCTCCGCAGCTTTGGCAATGTTGACATCTGTAACCGCGGTGGATGGTCTCACAGAACACGCTTCGTCAGTCACTCGCGTATTACCCTCTTTGAAGTGCTTCCACCAGCGAATTACTGCAGCATTGCTAATTGGTTCTCCTCCATATTTAATATTACATGAGTTTCAATTCCACTTTTTCCAAGTTAAACACAAATTCAATCACACATCTCTGACGTAACCTCACAGACACATCTTCCTCATCTGCCATGACGAAACGTACAGAGATCTTCCACACGCTGTGACCAAAGACGACTACGGCAGTCTAACCGCAGGTTCAGTCACATCGATGTAAGAGCTTCGCAATAACCAGCAAAGCGTTGCTACTTCTACCTATGGAACAGAAAAACACATTAATTATCATTACTTTTCAATCAGCCCTCGTATATACCGTATGTATATACATATACACACACACGTACACAAACGGAACAGTTGTGAAGGAGAGATATATATGGCCCAGGTTTTTACTTTCCGTAGAGTAGTCAGAGGCAGATTAGCGCCCTTGATTGCCAGACCACCTGTGAGAGGCTGATGAAGGGTATATCAGTCTCTGTAGTCAGTCTCTTATTGCCTAAAGACTTCTGTTTTGTGAGAGGAACGTCAGGTCCCTCCACTCACAGACGGAATCATTTTGTTTAGATAGAAATGGATAGGCCAGCATTTAGTTTACAGATGTGTCCTCATCAGTGGCGTAACTTGGGGGGGGGGGGGGGGGGGGGGGGAGTCGAGCAGGGCTCGTGCCATGGGCAGTCCAAGAGACTGGTAACAAACACCGCCGCCGGCTAGTACACTCGTACTACCCGGCGGCAATGTGTTTGTTTTGACAGCCTATGAGAGTAAGACAGATTGTTATTGACTGCGGTGCCCACTGCCGATGCCGGGCTGGAGCTCACTCATGAGCTCCAACTTCCCCCTCCTGCAGTGGGTGAAGGGAGAGACATCATGATGTCTCTCCCATAGTGCAGAGAGGGCCAGCCCGGGAAGACAGAGGAGAAGACGGTGGCGGGTGCAGGAGCGGGGATTCAGGTAAGTGTTGGGGTTTTTTTTGTGCGTGTGCCTTTGTCATATATATATATATATATATATATGGCAGTGCATAGGGGGGGCACTACTGGGGACACTATATAAAGGGCACTACTGCTGGGGGCGCTATGGAAGGGCCACTGCATAGGGGGGACCATTACTGGGGGCACTGCATATGGGGGACTACTACTGGGGGCACTGTATATGGGGCACTGCATAGAGGGGACCACTACTTGGGGCACTGCATAGGGGGGATTACTACTGGGGGCACTATGTAAGGGGCACTACTTAGGGGGCCACTGTATAGGGGGGACTACTAATGGGAGCACTATATAAGGGGCACTTCATAGGAGGAGGGGGACTACTACTGGGACACTATATAAGGGCACTGCATAGGGAGGACTACTACTGCGGCATTGTATAAAAGGCACTGCTTAGAGCACTACATAAGGGAGACCACTACTGGGGGCACTGCATAGGGGGGGCCACTATTTGGGGCACTGTATAAGGAGCACTGCATAGTGGGGACCAGTACTGGGGGCACTGCATAGGGGGGACTACTACTGGGGGCACTATATATTGGGCACTGCATAGGGGGGACCACTACTGGGGGCACTGCATAGGGGGGACTACTACTGGGGGTACTATATAATGGGCACTGCATAGGGGGACAACTACTGGGGGCAGTGTATAAAGGGTGTATAAGTGGTACTACTTAGGCCATGTATTAGGGGCACTGCATAAGGGTGCATTACTGGGGGCACTGTATATGGGTGCACTGCTACTGGGGTCATTGCATAAGGGGAACTACTACAGTGGGCATTGCAAAAGCGGCACTACTACTTGGGGCATTAGTGTGCACATGGAATGGAAAGGAATTTTCCCATAGTGACGAGAAACAGTGGTGTGTCATGTTAACACGCCCCTTGTGACATGTGACCATGCCCACTTTTCCAGATGCGTGCACCAACTTGGGGAGTGCTTCGTTTTTCAACTCACCCTGGGGTCCAAATACCTTAGTTACGCCACTGGTCCTCACACATCTAGCCTCAATACACCACGTAGCGCGACTTGCATGGCCTGGGTGAGTGACCCGCCAGGTCCCATGATACTTTGTTAGCGCTGGTCGTCTTTTTTTTGCAAAAATGTAATGCGACTAGGACCTGCGTCTGTATATGAACCATGATGGAACTTGGTATAAAAAAAGGTGTGGACGCAACCATTGTAGCACTTCGTATAGATTCAGAGACTCAGTCACACATATATACAACTGTCAGATATACATATCAAATTTATCAGCACAGTCTGCTAGTGCATCCTACTTAGACACATTTTTGGCAAAAAAGACATCCAGAGCTAGCAGAGTCTCACAGGACCTGGTTCGCCGAGAGAGGCTTTTTAGCGTGACTGCAGCAAAGATGTATGAGGATACATTTGCATACAGTACATACACACACCTGGGTGCACTAGGTCCCCATCATTTTCTTTGAACTGCTCATTGGTAGTGGTAGTGTGCAACACATCTCCCATATCAAGAGTGGTTAGAGAAATGTCCTGATGGTTAGGAGTGACCGAAACACCCACATGGTGTCATGAACAGTTGAAAGTTCTGAGGAAATGGCAGATTCTGGGTTCACACACTGACAGAGATTAGTCACAGCAAAGGCAATAGATAGCCTATGAAGAACTCTATACTTCTTGAATTACATTGTAATATAAGTGTTACATGTTTAGTTTACTCTTATGCTACTAATAAAACTAGTTGAGGTAACTTGTACCAAGGCCCTGGACTGGTGTACTACTACTTGGCTGATGCATGAGAAGTGCAACCGCTTAATCCCAAACCACCTGCCTAATATTGTGTAGATACCCCTCATGCCACCAAAACAGCTCTTCCCCATCAAGACAAGGACTCCACAAGACCGAAGAAGGTCTCCTGTGGTATCTGGCACCAGGACATTAGCAGCAGATCTTTTAAGTTCTGTAAGTTGTGAAGTGGGTCCTCCATGGCTCGGACTTGTTTTTCCAGCATATCTCACAGATGCTTGATCGGAATGCCATGGAGGGGTGTACTTGTTCTTGCACAATGTTTAGGTAGATTGTATGTGTCAAAAGTAACATCCACATGAATGCCAGATACTATGGTTTCCCTGCAGAACATTGCCAAAAGCAGCACACTACCTTCGCCGGCTTGCCTTCTTCCCATAGTGCATCCTGGTACCGTGTCCTCCCCCAGGTAACCAGCACGTGCGCACCCAGCCGTCCACATGATGTAAAAGAAAACATGCTTCATCAGACAAGGCCACCATCTTCCACTGCTCCATGGTCCAGTTCTGATGCTCATGTGCCCATTGTAGTCACTTTTGGCAGGGGACAAAGCTCAGCATGGATACACTGACCGGTCTGTGGCTACGCAGCAAGCTGTGATGCACTGTGTTTTCTGACACCTTTCTATTACATAAAAATAATAACTTTTGTGAATATAACCTTATTATAAACATGTTTCTGACTGCACTTTTCTCTTGTGATATGTATGATGCTTTGGATATAATGATAAAGAAACCAAGGCTTTAGTTACCGTCATTTGTACAAATTTTTGTGATTATACATACGAAGTAATAGGTTTATAAAATTTGCCATGCAAATTACACAAACTTATATGTATATGCACACGGTTTGTCTACTTATACTAATTTGTCAATGTGTCACAAAGGTACAGATATTCATCCGAGACCTAACGACAACTATCCTGCATTTATAGGCATCTCATTTTGAGTGATTTTTTACAATTGTAATTGGTATAAAGTGTAGAAATACCCTTTTCTTGAAATTTTTAAATGCATTTTGTATATATATATATATGGTAAAAAGGGGCATGGCCTTCTGTCCACTAGGCCATGTCTCCTGGTGTATAATGCTTTGGTAGCGTGTCTTAAAAAAGTCAAACACTGTGGCCTGTTGTAGAATAGTGCCTAAAAAGCAGGTCTGTCACACCAAAGTCGGGACAATTAAGGGGTATGCAGTGTTCTAATACTATGCTCTGTGTAGTCACACTGACTTTTACTGAATTCTCTGGGACAATTACGATGTCTCAGGGCACGATAGCCAGATGAGATGTCCACTTTTAGCATTCATGCATGCTGCCACCATCGGTCGCACCATAAAATCTTGCACCAGGTGTCTGTGAATGCAGCCACTTTCACTGACATGCCCCCGACACTCAGGGCCGGATTAACGATGGGGCGGATGGAGCAGCAGCTCCAGGACCACAAGGTCCTCTGCAGTTCACCAGTCATACAGCGCAGCAGGACTAGAATCAAGGATCATCTCACCGAGGGGGTGGCACTGACAGTATAGACACTACCTATCAGGCAGCGAACCCGCCTCCCGTCCACCCTGCTGCACGCCTCCGCCAGTGTACAGAGTCTGACGTGCTGTGGATCGTCCCTCCTCCAGGACCAGCCTCCTATGCTCCCAGTGCTCAGCAGTACTGTAGTGAGTAGGTAGGCTTATGTCCACATCGTGGTCCCTCTCAACCTCAGGACTAGGCAGCCCCCTTACTGCTCCTATACTCTGCTGCCTCCCTCCTGAGACTGCCCCTCTACTTCTCCTCTCCCTGTCCCACCTCTGCAGCTGCTTGAGTCGTCACCAGAGCGAAGAGACAGATAAAGGTCAGTGCCTGTGGATTGTATGTCACTATGTTGTAATGGAGGAGAGTTAGTGTAGTAATAAAGTTATGTAGTGTGAAAGGCAGTGTAGTATTGCTGTGTGGGGAGATAGTGAGTGTAGGGAAGTAGTATAGTGATGTTGTATGGGGAGTGGTAGTGTGAGGATGTAGTGTGGGGAGGCAGTAGTATTGTAGTGTCTAGTAATGTAGTGTGGAAGGTAGTAAGTGTGGGGAGGTAGTAAGTGTAGGATGTAGTGTGGGGAGATAGTATAGTGATGTAGTGTGGGGAGGTAGTAAGTGTATGATGTAATGTGATGCATTGTGGGGAGGTAGTATAGTGATGTAGTATGGGGAGCAGTAATGCAGTTATGTATTGTGATGATGTGGTGGGAGGCATTGTATTGATGTAGTGTGGGAAGGTAAATTATTAAGTGATATGGTGTAGTGATATAGTACAGTGGTGTAGTGTAAGTAAGTGGACGTGTAGTTATGTACCATGGAGAGGTAGTGTAGTTGTGTAGTGTAAGGGAGTGGTAGTTTAGTTATGTAGCATGAGGAGGTAGTGTAGTCCTGTAGTACAGCGATGTAGTGTAGTGGTGTAGTGTAAGGGAGTGGTGGTGCAGTTATGTAGCATGGGGAGGTAGTGAAGTCCTGTAGTACAATGATGTAGTGTAGCGGTGTAGTGTAAGGGAGTGGTAGTGCAGTTATGTAGCATGGGAAGGTAGTGTAGTCCTGCAGTACAGCGATGTAGTGTAGTGGTAGTGCAGTTATGTAACATGGGGAGGTAGTGTAGTCCTGTAGTACAGTGATGTAGTGTAGCGGTGTAGTGTAGTGTAAGGGAGGGGTAGTGCAGTTATGTAGCATGGGGAGGTAGTGTAGTTCTGTAGAACAGTGATGTAGTGTAGTGGTGTAGTGTAGGGGAGTGCTGGTGCAGTTATGTAGCATGGGGAGGTAGTGTAGTCCTGTAGTACAGTGATGTAGTGTAGTGTAAGGGAGTGGTAGTGGTGTAGTGTAAGGGAGTGGTGGTGCAGTTATGTACCATGGGGAGGTGGTGTAGTCCTGTAGTACAGTGATGTAGTGTAGCGGTGTAGTGTAAGGGAGTGGTAGTGCAGTTATGTAGCATGGGGAGGTAGTGAAGGCCTGTAGTACAGTGATGTAGTGTAGCGGTGTAGTGTAAGGGAGTTGTAGTGCAGTTGTGTAGCATGGGGAGGTAGAGAAGTCCTGTAGTACAGTGATGTAGTGTAGTGGTGTAGTGTAAGGGAGTGGTAGTGCAGTTATGTAGCATGGGGAGGTAGTGTAGTCCTGTAGTACAGCGATGTAGTGTAGTGTAAGGGAGTGGTGGTGCAGTTATGTAGCATGGGGAGGTAGTGAAGTCCTGTAGTACAATGATGTAGTGTAGCGGTGTAGTGTAAGGGAGTGGTAGTGCAGTTATGTAGCATGGGGAGGTAGTGTAGTCCTGTAGTACAGTGATGTAGTGTAGTGGTGTAGTGTAAGGGAGTGCTGGTGCAGTTATGTAGCATGGGGAGGTAGTGTAGTCCTGTAGTACAGTGATGTAGTGTAGCGGTGTAGTGTAAGGGAGTGGTAGTGCAGTTATGTAGCATGGGGAGGTAGTGTAGTCCTGTAGTACAGTGATGTAGTGTAGTGGTGTAGTGTAAGGGAGTGCTGGTGCAGTTATGTAGCATGGGGAGGGAGTGTAGTCCTGTAGTACAGTGATGTAGTGTAGTGGTGTAGTGTAGTGGTGTAGTGTAAGGGAGTGGTAGTGCAGTTATGTAGCATGGGGAGGTAGTGTAGTCCTGTAGTCCTGTGATAGTAGTGAAATGCAGAGGTAGAGCAGTTTGTAGTGTAGTGATGTAATGTGTGGAGGTAAAAACCCCTGGCATATAACCTGGTGCAGCTGCTACACACAGAGCATTACTATATATTCTGTAATAATATCTGGGGACACTTTGTTGTTACAGCATGTGCAATTCCCCATGGCGTGGGGATAGATGGTCGGTGACAGACAGATCACTACCATAGTGAATGCCATCTGTATAAGCGGTTAGGCTTACAGAGGTTTCAGATTCCTCCCCTTTTTCTATACAGCCCCACCTGCCTCCCTTGCAGAGGAGACAGGATTGCCGGCCTCTAATTTTGGGGTAGCTCGCACGGCGTGTAGAATTCATTAAATTAAAAAATCAATAACTAAAACATTAAATGAAAACAATAAATACTTACCTTTTACAGAGGATCACCAACATCCAGAGAACTGGTCAAGAAGCTCAAGATTGCCTGTTACTTCATGAGAGCATGTGCAGTGTGAGAAGAACAAGGGGGAAGACTTTTGCATTTTCCCCAGACAAGCTGAAAAGCAGTTCACAGCACAGGTACAAGTTCACAAGGACAGCCACTGTGCCACCACTGACACAATAATGCATAGCCATGGTTTTTCAGTACATCACATTGCAAATTGTAGTGGAATTTTCACTTCAAGACCACAATAAAATCACAATCGTTAATAAATATGCCCTACAGTGTGGGGAGGTAGTGCAGTAATGTAGCGTGGAGAGGTAGTGTGGAAAGGGAGTGCAGTGATGTAGTGGATAGGTAGTTCAGTGATGTTCTGTGTGAAGGCATTGTAGTTATATTATAGTATGGCAATGTAATACAGTGATATAGGCCCTCATTCAGAGCCGTACGCTCTGAGCAGAGCGCACGCTCTGAATGAGGGCCGGTCTCCATTTTCATGGAGCGTCCTCCTGAACGCTCGTATAGCTGTGGGTCACCACCCACAGGCTATACGAGCGTGCTTTGTGATGGCCGCGATGGTCGAGACCATCGCGACCATCGAAATTGCGAGCCGGAGCCTGCGGTTGAGGTTTTCAACCGCAAGCTCCGGAGTGATTTTGGCTCTATCAGAGCCAAAATCACTCCCACTGACATCACTAGTGATGTCAGTGGGCCGGCTTCTGACGGGAGGCGTTCCCGTGGGAACGCCCCCGTCAGGGAGGCACGCCCCCGTCACGCCCACCAAAGGGGGCGTGCTGTCAATCAACATTGACAGCACGCCCCCTTTGATCGGACACAACGAGCGAAGGACTTTCCTTCGCTCGTCGCGTCTGACGCATGCGCACGACGGAGCTCCCTCCGTCGTGCGCATGCTCAGTGCATAAAATCGACCCACTTGCGAGCGGACAGCCGCTCGCGAGTGGGTCTGAATCAGGCCCATAGTGTGCTAGTGTAGTGATGTAGTGCAGTGATATAATGCAGGATTGTAGTGTAGGGAGGTAGCGTAGTGATGTAGTTCAGTGATATAGTGCAGGGTGTAGTGTGGCTAAGTAGCATAGTGGTAGTGTGGGAGGTACAGTAGATCTAATGTGGGCATGTAGTGTTGTAAGTAGTATCGTGATGTAGTGTGGGGAGGTAGTGCAGTGATATATTGTGGGTATGTAGTGTGGGGAAGTAGCATAGTGATATACAGTAGTGTAGGGCGATAGCATAGTGACATAGTTGAGTGATTTAATGTAGGGATGTAGTGTGGACAGCTTAGTGATCTAGTGTGGCGAGGTGTTTTTCAGTGATATAGTGCGGAGATGTAGTGTGGGTAGGTAGCATAATGATGTAGTGTTGGAAAGTAGTTTGCGGAAGTGTAGTGTGGGAAGGTTGCATAGTGATATAGCGCTGGGATGTAGTGCAGTGATATAATTTGGGGAGGTTGCGTAGTGATATAGCGCTGGGATGTAGTGCAGTGATATAATGTGGGGAGGTTGCGTAGTGATATAGCGCGGGGATGTAGTGCAGTGATATAATGTGGGGAGGTTGTGTAATGATGTAGTATATGGAAGGTAGTGCAGTGATATAGTGTGGAGATGTAGTACAGTGATGAGAGAATGTAGTGTGGGGAGGTTGCGTAGTGATATAGCGCGGGGATGTAGTGCAGTGATATAATGTGGGGAGGTTGTGTAGTGATATAGCGCTGGGATGTAGTGCAGTGATATAATGTGGGGAGGTTGTGTAATGATGTAGTATATGGAAGGTAGTGCAGTGATATAGTGTGGAGATGTAGAACAGTGATGAGGGAATGTAGTGTGGGGAGGTTGCGCAGTGATATAGCGCAGGGATGTAGATCAGTGATATAGTTTGGGGAGGTAGTGTAGTAATGTAGTATATGAAAGGTAGTGCAGAGATGTAGTGTGGAGAGGTAGTACAGTGATAAAGTGTGGAGATGTAGTGCAGGGATGTAGTGTGGGGAGATAGTTAAGTGATATAATACGGGGATGTAATGTTTAGAGTTAGTTAGCGCTGCGGCTATAGACAATAGGCCCTTTATCAATTTCAGCTCGAGGCCCATGTGGACCTTAATCTGGCACTGTCGACACTACCATAATACGTCCACTGAACGGACCATTTTTGCATGTACTACTAGTCACCACCCAGGAATGCCCATCACTTTTCTGCCATATTTCTGATACTGTCTACCCTGATTGCGACACTACTCCTGAAACCATATGGATAATCGCATTAGAACATGGTGACAAATCTGGATATGACAGCCGCGAAATCATTGCGTCCGACATAGAGTCAGGCCATGAATACCTATTGTGCCTGCATACACCTATCTGCAAATTGTAGCAATTAGCCTTTAGTGCACCACAGGCTTTGTGACTAAGCCACGCCATGCAACTCTTTCTTATGCACCTTTAAGTGCTACTGTACATTTACTAATTCCTATGCAGCAAAAAAAAAATTACTAAATTCTAATTATTTACTAAAAACTATTAGCAACTAAGGCCCTCATTCAGAGCCGTACGCTCTGAGCAGAGCGCACGCTCTGAATGAGGGCCGGGCTCCATTTTCATGGAGCGTCCTCCTGGACGCTCGTATAGCTGTGGGTCACCACCCACAGGCTATACGAGCGTGCTTTGTGATGGCCGCGATGGTCGAGACCATCGCGACCATCGAAATTGTGAGCCGGAGCCTGCGGTTGAGGTTTTCAACCGCAAGCTCCGGAGTGATTTTGGCTCTATCAGAGCCAAAATCACTCCCACTGACATCACTAGTGATGTCAGTGGGCCAGCTTCTGACGGGAGGCGTTCCCGTGGGAACGCCCCCGTCAGGGAGGCACGCCCACCAAAGGGGGCGTGCTGTCAATCAACATTGACAGCACGCCCCCTTTGATCGGACACAACGAGCGAAGGACTTTCCTTCGCTCGTCGCGTCTGGCGCATGCGCACGACGGAGCTCCCTCCGTCGTGCGCATGCTCAGTGCATAACATCGACCCACTTGCGAGCGGACAGCCGCTCGCGAGTGGGTCTGAATCAGGCCCTAAGTGCACTATTAGTGAACCAAGGCCTAAACATTAAGAAAAAGTACACAATCATGGGAATCACAACCTGTGGCATAGAATCTAAGTTGTGCCAGGCATTTGCGCCATGTGTGAAAAAAGGATAGATGCACATTAGTGTTACCAGAAATAGTTAAAAAATAGATGCAGATGTTGACCTCGAAAGTGATTATTGTCTCCAATAAATCTACAAATATTGATGTTGTTTTACAAATTAGAGTTGTTTTATCTGCAACACTGTCCATTTCGTATGTGTTTCATAGTCCTGAACAGATAATGAAAACAGAGCAGAAGAGAAAGGCAGACTGCAGGATGGGAAAGTGGAACTAGAGAGAGGAGGAACAAGTTTGGAGTTCAGAGGACAGCAAACATAAGAGAAATGTAATGTTTCAAATGTATTCATTACTCATGTGTTTGACATAAAAAGATACAGATACCATGTAACAAAGGAGCTTTAACATAAAATATCTCTTTTCCACTCAGGGCAACTAAAAGGTCATCTCAATAGTCAGCCAGCTCTGCTGAGTTGGACAAAGCAGGGAAGTGGAACAAAGAACAGAGGGAAAAAATCATTTCATTTCGAAAGCTTGTGTTACATAAAAAGTACCGCACTACTAACAGATGAAAAAAAGAAAATGGATAGATGGAGGCAAAGACAAATTGGCATGTCTAGGAAAAGGTTAGGTAAATTTAATAAGAATGTGATATCCCATTAAGTCAGTCTGTGGTACATGAATTCAGCAGGATTTACAGAACATGAGACAACGCAGAGGTAATTACAGTTGTATGGTCACAAGGTTTCCACTTATAGAAGGGTGAATAGAACACATCAGTCACTCTGCAAAATATTGGGTTGATCCCTAAAAACAGCATATTAACTGCATTCTAAAAGATATAATTGGTAAAATTGTTAAAAAAGATCAGAGAATATTGTCAATGACAGCAGAAAAATGAATTCACTTGTTAGACAAGTTGTGGATGTCAGAGCAGGATACATTTATCTGAAAACTTTTAGTGGTAGGATCAATGTTCCTTTTCTAATTGACTTAAATGTCCATCAAAATCTCTCATACTTAGTTAATGGATATCTGTGTTTATTGTCAAGTTGATGAAAAAGGACCACCTTTCTCAAATCAGGATTTAACAGTATTAAACAAATATGTTTGGTCCAATACAAGCTCATATTCCCTATGCTTAGGTTTTGCATATAATTAAATTAATCTCCAGTCCACAGTAAACTAATTAAATCCTTCTGTCTCTCTTGTGAATGAAAGATATGGTAACGTACATGGCAGCTGAATAGTGTATCCTTGTGGGCCAGGCTAAAGTGTCTCCTTATACCCATGGGTAGACAAAAAAGATATTTAAGGGGCTTAATTGTATAAAAGATTTTGTAGCCCAGCAAAAATATAAACATTTAGTCAGAAAACAGCATATTTTTCATTGAATAAAATCTAACAATTAGTTCTGCAAAACTAGCATTATAACAGCAACAAACTGCATTAAAAGAAAGTCCACACCAAAATTACAGTAGAATTCCAGGGTGAAAATGTGCATTTTTATAGATCCTGACATGTACCAATCAATGTTAAACAGAGACATCAAGTACTGCAGCCTATAGCACTCATGTAAATAATGATCCATATAGAACTACAAACAATAATCACCATTTCTATTGCTCTTACAATCTCATCACTGCAGTCTACAACAGCCTATTCACAAACCAAAAATTGCCAATATAAAAGATATATTTGTTGTTCATAGCAACCAATCAGCTTCTACCCATAATAAATCCAACAATCCAACACAGTCTATAAAATGACAGTTAGGAGCCATGGACAACTTCTCTAATTATCTCTCTCAAAGGTTTTAAACATCTTCCCCTTCGGGAGCTGCAAATTGTATTGGCTGCATTAAATGCATAGGGGTAAATTTACTAAAGTGAAATTTTTTAGAAATGGAGATGTTGCCCACAGCAACCAATCAAATACTAAACATTTAACAAGCACCTTCTAAAAGATAAAAGCTACAATCTGATTGATTATAATATAATAAATAAAAAAAAGTGTGTGTGTGTGTGTGTGTGTGTGTGTGTGTGTGTGTGTGTGTGTGTGTGTGTGTGTGTGTCTGTGTGTGTGTGTGTGTGTGTGTGTGTGTGTGTGTGTGGAGTGATGAGGTCAAGGGCCCAGTGCTCCACGAGACAACGCTGGTCATGGAAAGCAGTTGGTGATAGATGTTTCTTTGATACACATGGGTATATATGTAAGCTCATTTTCGCTTTATCTGTTTAATGTATATCCTGATGAAAAGACCATGTAGGTCTTGAAATGTCGATTTATGGAATAAACTCTATTTGGAAGCCCGCTGAGTGCCACCTGATCCCTGGGGTACAGGGGTCTCCTTGAGTATATTTACTACAGATGGATGACACCCCGGCATATGATGTTGCATTGCGAGTGCCCCTCTACATGCATTGAATGAATATATATATATACATACATACAGTCAGGTCCATAAATATTGGGACATTGACAGAATTTTCAGATTTTGGCCTCTATTCACCACCACAATGGCTTTGAAATGAAACAAACAAGATGTGATTTAACTGCAGACTTTCAGATTTAATTTGAGGGCAATTACATCCAAATCAGGTGAACGGTGTAGGAATTACAACGGTTTCTATATGTGCCTCCCACTTTTTAAGGGGCCAAAAGTAATGGGACAAACTAAACAATCCTAAATCTAACTTTCACTTTTTAATACTTTGTTGCAAATCCTTTGCAGGCAATTACAGCCTGAAGTCTGGAACGCATAGACATCACCAGACGCTGGGTTTCATCCCTGGTGATGCTCTGCCAGGCCTCTACTGCAAATGTCTTCAGTTCCTGCTTGTTCTTGGGGCATTTTCCCTTCAGTTTTGTCTTCATCAAGTGAAATGCATGCTCTTTCGGATTCAGGTCAGGGGATTGACTTGGCCATTGCATAACATTCCACTTTTTAGCCTTAAAAAAGTCTTTGGTTGATTTTGTAGTATGCTTCGGGTCATAGTCCATCTGCACTGTGAAGCGCTGTCCAATGAGTTCTGAAGCATTTGACTGAATATGAGCATATAATATTGCCCGAAACACTTCAGAATTCATTCTGCTGCTTTTGTCAGCAGTCACATCATCAATAAATACAAGGGAACCAGTTCCATTGGCAGCCATACATGCCCATGCCATGACACTACCACCACCATGCTTCACTGATGAGGTGGTATATTTTGGATCATGAGCAGTTCCTTTCCTTCTCTTCCCATCACTCTGGTACAAGTTGATCTGCGTCTCATCTGTCAATAGGATGTTGTTCCAGAACTGTCATGGCTTTTTTAGATATTGTTTGGCAAACTCTAATCTGGTCTTCCTGTTTTTGTGGCTCACCAATGGTTTGCATCTTGTGGTGAACCCTCTATATTCACTCTTGTGAAGTCTTCTCTTGATTGTTGACTTTGACACATATACATCCACCTCCTGTAGAGTGTTCTTGATTTGGCCAACTGTTGTGAAGGGGTTTTTCTTCACCAGGGAAATAATTCTTTTGTCATCCACCACAGTTGTTTTCCGTGGTCTTCCGGGTCTTTTGGTGTTGCTGAGCTCTCCGGTGCGTTCTTTCTTTTTAAGAATGTTCCAAACAGTTGATTTGGCCACACCTAATGTTTTTGCTATCTCTCTGATGGGTTTGTTTTGATTTTTCAGCCTAATGATGGCTTGCTTCACTGATAGTGACAGTTCTTTGGATCTCATATAGAGAGTTGACAGCAACTGATTCCAAATGCAAATGTCACACCTAGAATCAACTCCAGACCTTTTACCTGCTTAATTGATAATGAAATAATGAGGGAATAGCCCACACCTGTCCATGAAATAGCTTTTGAGTTGATAGTCTCATTACTTTTGGCCCCTTAAAAAGTGGGAGGCACATATTGAAACTGTTGTAATTCCTACACCGTTCACCCGATTTGGATGTAATTAACCTCAAATTAAATCTGAAAGTCTGCAGTTAAAGCACATCTTGTTTGTTTCATTTCAAAACCATTGTGGTGGTGAATAGAGGCAAAAATCTGAAAATTCTGTCAATGTCCCAATATTTATGGACCTGACTGTATATATATATATATATATATATATATATATATAAATACAGTAAATTCAGTGCGCAAATCAATCAATCAATCAATGCATAAACACATATAATACTGTGAAAAGTTTTTTAGAATCCAATAAATAGATGGATTTTTGGAACAAAGTAAATCTGTGTCACAGACGCCAGATATAGCACAGGCCACAGGTACCACACAGGCCGGCGTCTTCCCCACGTTAAAACCCGGATCCAAGCGGGTATTGGTTTATCTAGAATTGAGAGCAAGAAAGAAGGGGCGCCACATAGTGCATGAAACTATAAAACAGATTTTATTGCAGACAGCGGACATAAAACTCGTTCAATGAATATGCGTACCACAATCAGCGGTCAGATACCATCGCAAGTAATAAAAATGAAGAAGCCTGAATATCACCCGAACGTCTCCGGGGACTCCGTCGGCTATTCGACCAGTAATGGAAAGCATATATACAAACATACACACACAGGTCCGGAACTCACCATACCAGCAAGACAACGGGCCCATGTGCGCAGCCAGAGTGAAAATGTACATATATCCAGACAAGGGTGGCACTCCAGGACTTGTACAACAGAAATCAAACAGATGCTGCTGCAACGTTTCAATTTATTGTCAAAAAGCCATCAGGCATAACAGAACATGACAACAATCTTACCTTAACTAACACCCACCATTAGACTAACAACGGCATCCCCTGGCTGCACGCTGCTGGCGCGGCTCATGGTGACGTCAAACGTGCGGCGGCGCACACCAATGATGCCCATGGAGACCTGGTCAGCTGAAAGCAGCCAGCATGATCCAACAGTGAAGCATTGCCCGGCAGCGTGAGCCCCGCTTACGCGGGGTTTCACTGTTTATGTACAAGTCCTGGAGTGCCACCCTCGTCTGGATATATATATATATATATTATATCGTTATCGTTCAGTCGTCCACTTTATTGTCCATTTTTAACACAAAAACTATGAACGATAACGCTCGTTCACACGGGTCGTTCGTCATTATCGTTCATCGGGTTAACATGCAGGCCAACCTGACGATGTCGTCAGGTTGCTGCATGTTATGGAATGGGGGAGAGAGCCCAGTGCTGAACGATATCGTTAATGATATAGTTCAGCGGGTGTGCTCAATGTCATGAACAACATTGAGCACAGCCTGCCGGGGACACACTAGACGATATCGCTCAGGGAGCATATCGTCTAGTGTGTACGCTCCTTAAGTCGCAATGTGATGTGACTAGGACGCACCAACAGACTATTGATTGCTTTCATATGCAACAACTATATATCTGTGTGGGAAGCGGTATGAAATACCGCCGGCCTCATGGCCGTGAGTTCGAATCCCGGCAGTGTGAGGTAGACAGCTGGAGAGATCCCGGCAGCGGCAGCCCGATAGCGCTGAAAATCCCAATCGTCCCTAGGTAAGTACTTACTAACCTAAACCCCCTAACCCTCCTTAGGGGTGCCAAACCCTAACCTCCCCCCCTGTGCCTAACCCTAAAACCCCCTCTAAGTGCCTAACCCTAACCTCCCCCCCTGTGCCTAACCCTAAAACCCCCTCTAAGTGCCTAACCCTAACCTCCCCCCCTGTGCCTAACCCTAAAACCCCCTCTAAGTGCCTAACCCTAACCTCCCCCCCGGGGGTGCCTAACCCTAACCCACCCTCCCCCTAGCCTAACCCTATCCCTCCCGGGGGGCTGCCTAACCCTAAGTCCCGCTGGGAGCCCTAAACCTAACCCTCCCCCCCCCCCGCGGCTGTCCACTCGCGGCACCCGGCATTGGAAAAATGACAGGCGTCTAGATTTAGACGCCTGTCATTTAACCCTCGCCGGGATAAAGCAGTCGGGAAGCCGGCTGTCGGGCTTACGTCAGCCGGCTTCCAGATTGCATGCCATCTGTGTGTGACTATAAGCACTGGGTCCCCATCATTTTCTTTGAACCGCTCATTGGTAGTGGCAGTGTGCAACACCTCTCCCATATCCAGAGTGGTTAGAGAAATGCCCTTATGGTTAGGAATAACCAAAACATTCACATGGTGTCAGGACCAGTTGCAAGTTCAGAGGAAATGGCAGATTCTGGGACAGATATTAGTCACAGCAAAGTCAATAGATAACCTATGAAGAACTCTATACTGTACCTCTTATACCCCTTTCAGACTTAAGACCCGAGAAATACACAGGTACTTCCCGGGTCTATGAACCCGGGAAATTCCCAGATCTCAATCTGAGACCCCCATTCACACTACACCAAAAACCCAGGAAATTCCAGGGTTGGATATGTTCACACTGAACCTGGGTCTATACAAAGACAAAATTTTCACATAAAAAAAGTTACCAAAGTAATACACACTTAAATTTGTTTGCTCCCCAGTCATGTGGTCCGGGTGACTGCAGTTGATATCATCAGCAGGTGCACAGAAGAGCCAATGAGAAAGTTTTCTTTAAACCCGGGTCTAAAAACCTGGGTTACGGATGCATTCACACTAGAGCCTACCCGGGTTGCACCCGGGGAAAAGCCTGGTACAGAGCAGGGTCATGAAACCAGGACTTCGACCAAGGATGTTTCTGTTCACACACAGCAAAAACCCAGGTTGATTCACGTTGAAGGGCAAAAACCTGGGTTTTTGGTGTATGTCTGGAAGGGGTTTTAATGACATTGAAAATAAACTCACAAAGTTAGAACGCTTATGTTACAATTAACTGTGGAAACGTGAAGAATTGAATGTCTTAATTTTATCTTTGCAGTCATAAACCACAAAGATAAATTAAAAACATTAAAAAAAAACTTATAAAAAGTTCATGTGTAGTCCCCACACTATTAGTTAAGAGAGAAGACCAATGTGTGTGCACCACAAGAATCACTGGATAATAAAATACATGCACATTTCAATAGAGAGATTGCTTAGGATTTTGATCAACCATGACAAAAGCTGATGTATCCGTCAATCATGAGCCAAAAAGATAATATTGATATTCCTTTGCAATGATAAATATTTTGAATAAGTGCTTTCTTGTGTGAAGTGCAACTGCTGATAATTACTTGCTTCGTGCGTCTATTAACATTTTAGAATGACTAAAATATTTCATTTTTTGTGAAATTTCGGGTCAATCAAACTAGACAACCCAGGGCCATAAAATATTAAATATCATTGGCCAATTTCAGCTGCAACACAATAAAAAAAATTGTTAACTGTAAAAGTAATGATTGAAATAGGTTGTCTTCCTGAATATTAGTTGAAATGTTTGGCTTATATAAAGCTCTACAACAGCTTGAACACTTTTTTTTTTTTTTTATAAAGCGATCCTCCTTAGAGTACCCATGCACTGTTCAATCTGGCCTCTTGGCCCCAACACTGAGCACCTGGATCACTGTTAGACTTGTTTACAGATTAACAAAATTCTCAAAACTGATGTGCGGAATATGTAATTGACAGGGTAATTGTGCAAATCTTATCACCAGAATTAGGTGTCAAGTGTGCAGCAAGGAAATAAAAGGCTAGTTAGGGCACATTTTATCATTTTATGATGCTTTCCTTGCACAGCCATTGAGCCTCAGAGGAAAATTTTGAATTCTGCCCCAACTATGGCTGAGCTGACTGAGATCTGAACTCATCCTATACATTTAATAAGAAAGAATTGCATTCACCATTTGTCCGAATTGATAGACCCCAATTAGACAAATTGAGAAACAGCTGTTCTATTTTGTATAGTTCTGTTTTTGTTTTTTTGGGGGGGTGGGGTGGGGGGGGGAGTCTATATACTCATTTGTGGTCAATCTATGAAACAGTGTAAAATAAAGTCCCTGGTAGGCGTCTGTCTGTTTGTTATGGCTAATCTCGAGAACCACTAGGAGGATTTTGATGTTCACTATTCTACAGAGCATTTGTCGAGGATGGTTTAGGTGTATGACGCATTAATGCATGACAAAAGAGCCGAGCAGTGAAACTTTTAGTGAAGCAAGACAATGACAAAATTGGACATCCGAGCGCCTTCTTGGCTTACACTGCCTAAACTGTTAAGGATATATCACAATGATGGACTTTATTTGATACCATGTACATGATACATATCAGATTTCCCCAGAAAAATTGATGTAAGCTCTGCTTACCGATACAAAATTTCAGTTTTTACTTTTTTTTACCGGTCCTATTTCATTTATGTGAAAATTGATTCTTTAATTTCAAACTAGTCCAATTCCCGGTAAGAGCCTGCTTTGGCATGCCAATAAATAAAGCACACGGACAGACACTTAACAAGGCTGGAGCTGACCTAAGTGGAGACTGATTTTCTCATGGACAACTTTGCGTGGCACTTTTGCGTGTCATATCAAAACCAAATCTTTTTGTGTTGATGCCAGTAGGAAAAATTACTTATGTCATCTACAAGGCAATCTTATAAAAAAATCCGTAAATCAAAAATTGCTGCTGTGCGAAGCCGGGGCGAGTCGCTAGTAAAATATAAATAGCTTCACTGTATGACGACAAAAAAATACATGCATGGTATGGGCACCTAAAATCAGTAATCATTTACAGTCTTTCCAAAATATTATGTTTATTTAATGTATTTCAACCTCAAAAAAAAATTCTATAAAAACTTTTTTCATTAAGCTTAATTCTGTATCTTCTGTTGCTTGCAGTAAAAGATTTCACTAAGGTGACCATCCGCCAAGCCAGATCTTAACTGGCTCCAACAATTTTCCCTGGAGTCTTCCACAACTTTTATAACCGTGGACAAAAATGGAGTAGGAAAGGGGTCTGTTCTGTCAATACAGAACCAACAGAGTCCTGAGAACAAAAGGCCGACATGCAACAGCCGCAAATCCAAACAAATATTTTAGCTTTTAACGCTGCAACCACGCAGATTTTTATTGCTACGACTACCATTGCAAATAAATATCTCAAAGTATTTTTTTTTTTTTACATGGTCAGGAGGACGGTGTAACCTGATCTCCATCTAAGTAAGTCAGTTACAGTGCTCCACATTGGTCATATGGTGGTAGTGGATTATGCTATATAGTAAATGTGCATGCTGAAAAGAGAGGCTTTTCCAAAGTCTCTATGCTCACTACATTATGTTATGTGAATGCCATGAAAGTGGAATGAAGTTTGTGTGACCAGAGTGGTATTTTATAAACAGAAAAAAATACACATTTTCATGAGATTCTAACTGTAATACAATTCTTACTTCTCTTGCATCATCACAAGACCGCACAACAGAAGAAAACTTTAAGTCATGTAATGTTTTCATACAGTCACTTACCTCTGTAACTACTGGTTGAAGAATTAATGTCTCTGGACTCATTCTAGGAATATCAATCTGAATCTGGAAAATACAAAATAACTTGTAAGAGACTTTCCATATTGAAATACACAATTTTCGACTTTTATACCTTTCTTTCCTAATCTTTAGCTTTTTTTATTCTTTGTCCTTTAATGCATATTATATTACTAGTTAATTTAGACAGTAAGAAACACCCATGTTTCTCTTAATATCACTAATATACAGTGAGGTGCATAAATATTGGGACATAGACAGAATTTTCATATTTTGGCCTCTATTCACCACCACAATGGCTTTGAAATAAACCAAACAAGATGTGCTTTAACTGCAGACTTTCAGATTTAATTTGAGGGTAATTACATCCAAATCAGTTGAACGGTGTAGGAATTACAATGGTTTCTATATGTGCCTCCCACTTTTTAAGGGGCCAAAAGTAATGGGACTATCAACTCAAAAGCTATTTCATGGACAGGTGTGGGCTATTCCCTCATTATTTCATTATCAATTAAGCAGGTAAAAGGTCTGGAGTTGATTCTAGGTGTGACATTTGCATTTGGAATCAGTTGCTGTCAACTCTCAATAGGAGATCCAAAGAGCTGTCACTATCAGTGAAGAAATCCATCATTAGGTTGAAAAATCCAAACAAACCCATCAGAGAGATAGCAAAAACATTAGGTGTGGCCAAATCAACTGTTTGGAACATTCTTAAAAAGAAAGAACGCACCGGAGAGCTCAGCAACACCAAAAGACCCGGAAGACCACGGAAAACAACTGTGGTGGATAATAGAAGAATTATTTCCTTGGTGAAGAAAAACCCCTTCACAACAGTTGGCCAGATCAAGAACACTCTACAGGATGTAGGTGTATATGTGTCAAAGTCAACAATCAAGAGAAGACTTCACAAGAGTGAATATAGAGGGTTCACCACAAGTTGTAAACCATTGGTGAGCCACAAAAATAGGAAGACCAGATTAGAGTTTGCCAAACAACATCTAAAAAAGCCATTACAGTTCAGGAACAACATCCTATGGACAGATGAGACAAAGAACAACTTGTACCAGAGTGACGGGAAGAGAAGAATATGGAGAAGGAAAGGAACTTCTCATGATCCAAAACATACCACCTCATCAGTTAAGCATGGTGGTGGTAGTGTCATGGCGTGGGCATGTATGGCTGCCAATGGAACTGGTTCCCTTGTATTTATTGATGATGTGACTGCTGACAAAAGCAGCAGAATTAATTCTGAAGTGTTTCGGGCAATATTATATGCTCATATTCAGTCAAATGCTTCAGAACTCATTGGACAGCGCTTCACAGTGCAGATGGACAATGACCAGAAGCATACTGCAAAAGCAACCAAAGAGTTTTTTAAGGCCAAAAAGTGGAATGTTATGCAATGGCCAAGTCAATCCCCTGACCTGAATCCGAAAGAGCATGCATTTCACTTAATGAAGACAAAACTGAAGGGAAAATGCCCCAAGAACAAGCAGGGACTGAAGACTTTTGCAGCAGAGGCCTGGCAGAGCATCACCATGGATTAAACCCAGCATCTGGTGATGTCTATACGTTCCAGACTTCAGGCTGTAATTGCCTGCAAAGGATTTGCAACAAAGTATTAAAAAGTGAACGTTAGATTAAGGATTGTTTAGTTTGTCCCATTACTTTTGGCCCCTTAAAAAGTGGTAGGCACATATAGAAACCGTTGTAATTCCTACACCGTTCACCTGATTTGTTTCATTTCAAAGCCATTGTGGTGGTGAATAGAGGCCAAAATATGAAAATTCTGTCAATATCCCAATATTTATGCACCTGACTGTATATCCAGATACATAATTTTATATATGTCTGTATAGAAAGACAAATAATGAACAATAAACATATGTACCTGTCTGTATGTGCTTTGATTTGCTTCATCATTTCTAGAGTTGTAATATTGTTCTATAAAAGCAAAATACTCCTTTTGCTTCCTCTCCAGAGTCCCATCTCTTCTTTCTACATTTGCCGGAAGATAACCCTAAACATATAATAAGAAAGCACAACTCATTAGTAAATATTGCTGTGTAAATATTTATGCAAGCAAAAGCTTAAATATTAATGACAATTGTATTAATCTAATGCTGGTTACACACTTGAGCGACACATATCGGATGTACACACTCACCGATGACCAAGTGACATATTGTTCGTCGTCCTAATTAACAATATATCGACAAGTGTGTACCCAGCTTAAAAAATAACTAACAATGGATACATTTGAAGAATCAAAGTAATATAAGCAATGGTATGGCACCTCTAACACAGTCACATGATACTTTCACTGGTGCATTAGCAAAACAATTTATTCAATCTGTACCCATAGCAGGAGGTACTCTGGGACTAGCGGCTCATGCAGTAAATTTCATAAAACTTAGATGTTCCAACATTTCAGTTTTATTCACAAAGCTTTCATCAGGGTTTCACAAGGAGCACACTGGTGGCATTGGAAATGCTAGACTACCATTATACTTGGGGTCTTATGTAATAGTTTGCAACTTGCAGCCGGTGCGGGAAATCCTGCAAGTCTTCCCGTATTTTTAAAGCGGCAATCATTTTAAAAGCAAAACTTTGGAATTATATCATGCTTCCAAAATTTCTGGTCTACATTCCTAGCCATTTCCCTGTTTAATGCATTGTGAATTATACAAATCCTTATGTTTATAGACCACGATATGGGTTTGTGTGGCAATTGTAATCAACTTTACTTTGTATATCTATGCTTTGTTTTTGTTTTTTTTTTAGAAATTATGCAAAGATTATATCCTTTCACATTACTTCAAAAATGGACTTTCGCTAACCTACAACTACACAAAAAAAGGTTTAGAACTTGTAGAAAGTTGCAATTTTTTTACCAAGCTGGCTCAGTATGATCAGATCAAATTACACCTACAACAAACAGATAGTTTATACTGTTCAAGAAATTATAGCAAAAAGGTAAAATAAATAATGAAGTGCCCCATTTTAGGGGGTATTTAATTAGTGGTGATGGCTGTGAGGTGTCCGTGGTACGATCACCAATATTGCAGCTTCTTGGTAGCAGCATACAAAGGAGCGCAGGTAAATTGGCAATGTTGGTTTACCATAATTAGCAGTGATGTGTGCAGCTGCACAATGAGGGCCTGACTCAGAGGTGATTGCAGTGTCGACACCAAACGCAAGGAGCCAATGTTTTCAGTCTGCGCATGCATCCGAGTCGCATTGCGCATGCGTCTCAATGGTAACCGCTAGGAGCTGCAGAATTAATTT
Organism: Taudactylus pleione; assembly: GCA_031769625.1. NCBI lineage: Eukaryota > Metazoa > Chordata > Amphibia > Anura > Myobatrachidae > Taudactylus > Taudactylus pleione. The sequence goes on along the minus strand of JAUIMM010000040.1, from coordinate 1,219,796 downwards.
AAAATCAGAGGCAACTGAAGTGTACGTTTTATGGGTGGTAACAGGGGGATTGTCTAGCCAGACGTGGGTGTGTCATGGTCAGTGACTGAGTCTTAGGACTTAGCTGCACTGACACAAATGACCAAATTCTGCGCCTCCATAGGACTGGTGCAATATCCGATGGCGTGACCAATGTGCGACTGAAGGTGCATCTTAATAGTGTAAGAAGTGGCCATCGGCCGCAGCATTAGCATAAGGACGCAGTACTGAAATAGCGCGCACCTCTGAATTAGGCCCTGAGATAGCAAATCACCACTAATTTAATTGCAATTATGTTTTTAGTCTAACTTTTCACTGTTAATGTTAGAATATTTAATACTTCATGACGTACACTTTAAAACTTCAACAATTTAAACTTCATGTGCTTGTCACTATTCTGTAGGCTACTGCAGATCTTTTTTTCATTGAACTATACAAGAAACTTACAACATAAGGTCTGTCATGTGCTCGTTTATTGAAAAAAAATCACAATGAGAAATGTGTAAAGGTCAAGAGAGAACATAATGAATGCACTCAAGTATTAAGTGTTTCTTTCTGTCTTGTGTTATTTATTATAGAACTGTTTTTATACAGCCAACATCTGTTCAACAATCTAATTAGGCTGAACATAAAAACAATATGCCTTAAATATGCTCAGTTACAGTAAACCTAAAAATGCATTTTTGAAGTTGATGCATCCACTTTTTGCTAAAACAACGTCTCTTGTTGGAGCTCTGGTGCTCTGTATATGAGCCGTGGAAAATGTTCATTTTAAACGAGGCAAACTCATAATAAATGAATGCTCCTTAATGCCTAGATAGGAATGTGTTGATATGTACTCTCTGCAGTGTTGCTATTGCAGAACAATTATTCTCCTAAGAAAATATTGTCTTATAAATATATGTGATCAGAAAATCCATCATTCTAGCTGCAGAAGTCGTATCAGCATGCTATTTGAGCAAACATTTCCTCCTATCTAACTTTTAAACCTTTTAGACAATCAATTATGAAGAGATACAAAGCTTGAGTGGTTAAGGCATTTAGCCTACTGCTTTCATTTTCAAGCCAAAGATTTTAACATGTTCCATAAAGTACAAGATCTGCAACTGTGTATTGCCTACAAAGTGCTTTTGCTCACTGAAACAGAAATACATTTGCAGTTATTGTAATAAAACATGCTGAGCACCTCTAAATTTTATATTTTTAAATGGTTAATAATGTAAAGTGCATGAATATAAAATGAGACCTTTATACGTTCTGTATACCAAATCAAAACACATCAGTTATTGTTGCTTCTTTTGTTATCTTGGTTAGAATTAGGAACTGCTATACAATTTGCGCCATTCTACGCAGTCATCTTAATTCTATTATTAAACTTGAAAACTCCAATACAGTATTACATTTTATGTTGGAAACTAAAGATGAGCAATGCTAATGATTACCAGCCAGTGTGACACACTTGTGTGTGACATTATTAAGTTGGATGGGTCACAAGAATTTCTGAGTGACTGGGGAAAACATAAAAAATATGTACCAATATGCAATCGGAATTACATGTGTATAATGTATTAATAATATATATATTTTTAAATTAGCACTAATACACTTTAGCTATCAATTTTTATTCATAAATCGGTCTTATTTATTATGTTTTAATATTGATGCTCCACCAAACAAATATCATGTGGTGTCACCAGGTGTGCCTTTTTATTACAGTCGCCAAATTTTCCCATCTTATTTATATCATGTTTTCTGCTTTGCCATCCCTAGAGACCAATTAAAGCTTGTTTGAGCTGTCAACAGAACAGCGCATAGACTTTTATATTTATTGTAACCATTGCAATAAAGTTATAACTTAATTCACACCTGTTTATATTGGGACAAGATACTTACATTCTTGTAGACAATTGCATAATAAGTATTTCTTCCACTACATCCAGACACAGTGCCAACTACAGTGGCCTGTTTTGGAATCATCAATATAAGTTTAGATTTTCCAAAAATATTTTTAAAGACAAAGGGGCATATGTATCAAGCTGATTTTGACATAAAATGATGCAGAAACTGCAGTTTCTACAAAATTGTATGCATTGCGCAGAGTCAGCTTCCCCAAGAGAAATCTTTCACTTCTGTGAAAGACTTCTACAATTTGCCGGGGATATAATTGGCAGGGACAGTGGTTACCACAACCGCTACCCCTGCAAGTTCCCCTTGGTACATAGCAGTGATATTTTCATTAAAAATTAAGATATTCCTGGCGATATGGATACATAATAATCGCGGCAGACCCTTGGAGAATACGGACATGTAGGGGGAGAGGGGGGAGGTAGAGTGAAAGGTTAGAACGTAGCCCACATTATGTGAGCTCCTAAGAAGGTTTCTTCATTCTACTGAGAAGATTAAAGTTATGCCAGAAGATTAGTTACATGTACAGTAAATTAAGTACCATTTCACAGTGTCTTTATTATTGACAGAAATATTACAGTTAGCCGTCATTTTTCTTAAGAACAAAATACACTGAGACTTATGTAAATAACTGTACAGGGAGAGAGAGAGAAAAACCATACATACATACATATACATACATACACACACGTGTGTGTGTGTATTCAATCATAGGGCCAGTGCTATCACTTATAAAGATCGACAACTGCTGGGGTGCATAATCCTCACTGCCATTTCCTTGCTTATGATGGGGGCACATAAATAAAATACAAGTGTAAATGCCGTGCACTCAACAGGGCTGTTTAAAAGAAGATGAAGATTTATTCAAAGATCATGTCGAATTCATATGTCGGATTGATGTTTCAGGCCACTCTGAGACCTTTTTCAAGATAGGTCAAATGAAACTGTGCATAATCACAACTGTGCCTAGAACTATATACCCCTGCCACTTACCTGGGTGTAAACCACGAGGACCCTACCATAAATTACATCATGGTGACATAACACCCCACCCTCCTATAAACTAAGTCATCACTGGATACCAATACTCATACCTTCGCTACCAATATGATGATCCTTACTGAGGGTATATGCACCTCCATGCTAGTAAAGTTCAAGTAGCAGTTAGCTACACGCTACCGGTCACCCAGCGGATCGCCATCGGGGATACATGTCCGTGAACGGAAGTACACAGCATACTATTTACTGTGTGCACTCCACCCTGGAAGCCAAACACAGGAAGAGGCTCGTCCAACCATCCTCTGTCATAGGATGATTCCTGTGAATAATAGTAATGGCCACGAGTCACTGGACCTCTATGTCCATACATAGTAGATTACTACTGGCAATTTGCTCAGTATGAACCGTCCTGACAGAAACTGATACAACTGTAAGGGTCTCATTGTAAGTGGTCAATAAGGGCAAGTAATTAGTATTGAGACCACAGATGCTGCTATATAAAATGAAGTGAACCCAACATATATATATATATATATATATATATATATCATGAGAGATGGCACTCAAAAAACACTATTTGGCAGGAGGGTGCTAGGTCCAAAACAAGATGTAGAAATAAACTGCCTGTCACTAAGCAAGCTGATCGTCTGCAGAGTAAACAAAAAAGCAGCACTCACGATGTGGATTCATCTAAACGTGAGTGCGGGTCTTTTGTTTACTCTGCAGGCGATCAGCTTGCTTAGTGACAGGGTGTTATATATATATTTATTTATTTATTTATTTCTCACGTGGTCCGGCACTCACTCACAACAGCCACAGCTTGCCAAGGTGCTCCTACTCTGGGATACAATACGGAAGCCAAATTTGAATGGCACTCCCAAACTCTTGTACGTGGAAAAAAAAACACAGACTCAGCTGGTAAAGTAGGTCAACGTTTCAGCGTGGGAGCGCATTTATCAAGACAAATACAATATTAAAAACATGTCATACAGTATATACCTGCAACCAACACCCTGTGTCCATCACCTCCTCTCTGCTGCCTCAAGTACTAATGACGTCATCACTGCAGGAGATGTCTGCAGCACTAGCACAGCCGGAGAGCTAAATAGGTTATGTTATATACTTGAGGTTACTAGCATCTTGATAACATTCACCTTTCTGATCCATGAGATGCCCCTACCGCAGGGCTTAACAAAACCCGGGGGCCAGGTCGTCATGGTGACCAGATTTGGCTGCCTGGCGACCAGGTTTTCAGCAACCCCCGGGCCCTGTAGTGCAGACCGCGAGCGCGGTCCACACTACAGAGTAACAAACATACAGCCGTCAGCGGCGGCTGTATGTTTGTTATAGCAGCCGATGAGAGTCTGTCAGACTCTCATTGGCTGCTGCATCGTTCACGGAGTGAGCCAGCTAGAGCTCACTCATGAGCTCCACATTCCGGCTCACCCCGCAGCAGGTTGTGAGAGATGTCATGACAGAGTGTAGTACAAAGCAGCCAGGAGGGGCAGACCGTGGCGGACGTTGGCAGGAGCTGGGATCAGGTAAGTTGCGTTTTTTTTAAGGGGCACTGCATAGGGGGGATGGCCGCTACTGTAGGGACACTGCATAGGTGGGGGTGGCCGCTACTGTAGGGACACTGCATAGGTGGGGGCGGCCGCTACTGTGGGGGGCACTGCATAGGTGGGGGTGGTCGCTACTGTGGGGGGCACTGCATAGGTGGGGGTGGCCGCTACTGGGGAAACTATGGGGGGCCACTACTAGTGGAAATTCATAGTGGGGTCTACTTCTGGGGTCACTGCATTGTGGGGTCTACTACTGCGGTCACTGCATAGGGGGGACTACTACTAGGGCAATGCATAGGGGGGGGGGCCACTTCTGGGGGTACTGATTAAAGGGGCACTACATAAGGGAACCACTACTGGGGGCACTGCAGAGGGGGGATTACTACTGGGGGCACTGCAGAGGGGGGATTATTACTGGGGGCACTGCAGAGGGGGGATTACTACTGGGGGCACTGCAGAGGGGGGATTACTACTGGGGGCACTGCAGAAGGAAGATTATTACGGATTTAATAATCCACTGATTTTGAATAATTAATTTTAAAGAAAGAGAAATCACCAAAGATTCAAAATATCCTGCATCAGGTTAGGGAGGGAAACCGTAGGGTTGGTAATAATCGCCAAAAGGTCATCTGCGAAGAGAGTTTGTATTCTGAATTAACAACCCGCAAAACGGTAATATTGAGGTTAGCCTGTTTGGCTCTTGCTAGAGCCTCCATGCATTATATGAATACCAGTGGAGACAGAGGACAACCCTGGCGCGTGCCATTAGATATTTGAACAAGATTTGAGAAATCTCCATTGACTTTAACCCTGGCAGAAGGATTCTTATATAACACCAGTATCCTGTGTAAAGAGGTGGGTTTCAAACCCATGTGTTACAACAAGCCTTGCATAAATCCCCAGTTGACATGGTCAAAAACCTTTTCAGCATCAGTTGACAAAAGCATAGTAGGCACAGTAGGACTGAGACACTGTATGAATCCCATTAAGCAGTTTGGTGGTGTTATCCCAGGCCTCTCAACCCATAACAAAACCCACTTTGTCAGTATGAATTAAGGCAGGTAAGATAAGCTTAAGCCAATTTGCAATAAGTTTTGCATATAGTTTTAAATCCACATTTAAAAGGGATATGGGCCTATAGCTAGGACAGTGGGATGGATCTTTCCCCTTATTAAGTATAAAAGTGATATGAGCTTCCAAGGACTGAACAGAGAAGTATTCCCTATCATTAACTGCATTGAAAGCTTGGAGAATCATGGGCATCAGGACATAATTAAAAGTTTTATAATAAGAGATAGGTAAGCCATCCGGTCCAGGACTCTTTCCAGATGGAGAAGTCCTGATTGCCTCACCCAACACCTCCTGTGTAAAAGGCCTGTCTAGATCAAGTGCTTCTGCTTCACTTATCCTAGGGAAGTCAATATACTTGAGATACTCTGCAATTGCTGTTGCTCCTGTCCTATAAACAGGGTTTAAGGAGTTTTCTACCAAATTATAAAGCCTAGAATAATAGGAGTGGAAACCTTTCGCAATCTCAGAAGTCAAATTACAAAGTTGTTCAGAATCGTCCACTATGGTCCGAATATGCATGGAGGCTTATTGTGCGCGCAGTGCCCGTGCCAACATCTTACTGGGCGTGTTGCCCCAATGAAAAAAAAGTCTCCTACATTTACAATACTCTAATTTAATTTTATCCAACATGAGCTTATTCAAAGATCACCTAGCTTGAGTGAGCTCGGCAAGAGCATCTCCAGACAATGAAGACTTATGAAGTAATTCAAGTTTTTGAATCTCCTGTAACAGCAACAGTTTTTGTCCTTCCTTTTGTTTTTTCATATAAGAGCCCAACTGAATCAGCTTATCTCTCAGGACACATTTATGTGCCTCCCACAGCATAATATCAGATATATCTGGGTTTTCATTCAAAGAGACATACTCAACAATACATTGCTTCAGTTGGTCTCTACAATACGAGTCCTGAAGGAGAAGCTCACGAACGTAAAACAGGTGGGGGGTGAGATATCCTAACTGTAAGAGATAGGGGCGCATGATCTGACCACGTGAGATTCCCGATCTCTGCATCCTCAATCATATGAAGATGTCTATGTTCTATAAATAAATAACCAATCCTGAAATAGGTATTGTGGGGTGAGGGGTGGGGGTGAGAAAAAAAGGTGTAATCTAGATCCGAGTCTCCAAGTATCGACTAATTGATGCTCATGGAGCAAGCGACAAACTCTACGATGCCATCTGTCAGGGCGACTTGAGGATGCAGAGGACGAGTCTAGGAAAGGATGCAGAACCCAGTTGATATCACCTTCCACAATTAACATACCTGATTTTAAAGCATACATTTGTTCAAATATACACTCTAAGAACATAGGTTGATTTAAGATCGGGGCATAAATGTTGACAAAAGTGAACACCTGACTGTGGATGATGCACTTAATCATCAACCCTCTACCCTGTAAGAACATGAGTTTCAACATTAGATAAGGGAAGGTGACAATTGAAAAGAATCGCTACTCCTAAAGTCTTGCCCAAAGAATTATTACAAAAAAATGTCAGAGGGTAGTCACGATTACGGAGAGGGGGAGCTCTGCCCTCCTGAAAATTAGTCTCCTGGATAAAGGCCACATCTGCTCTGTCTGCTTGGAGTTCCCGAAGAAGGCGAGATCATTTTTCTGGGATATTTAAACCATTGGAGTTTATTGAAAGTATCTTAAGACTTAAGGTCATGGGAGCAGGCAGAGAGATAAACTTACTATGTAACCCATAACAATGAAAAGGAATATGAAATATATGTTAGTGGAATGTTCACCTCTCAAACCTAGCACCCAGAGGAGAAGAAAAAGGGGAAAAAGTAGAAAGAAAAGAGAAAACGAAAAACAGTAAACATTCTAGAGAAACATCATACAAATTACAAACAACAAAAAGAATACCGCTCCTGACAATCATGGACAGAGAAAAAAGCACCCTCTCCATGAGCAGGAAAGACGACAGCGGTATAGGGGCACTGGGGGGGCAGTGCCAGAGACAGCACTAAATAACAAATCGTATATATATCTTATCAATTCAAAGTAAGTAACATTAAATATAAGACATATTGCATCTAAAAATACAATAAACACAAACAGACGGACTTATAGTCGACAACAAATATGAAAGGAGAAAAGGTCACAATTAGCATCTAAATCTATAAGCAGCTTATAGGTATTCAGTAACATAATATATGTATGGATATGTATATGAACCCACACACATATAAACATACAATAAAAATAAATTTCCCCCCCCAAAAAAAAAATGCACCTTAGTACCAATACCTTACTGAAAGTGTCCATTCAAAGAACAGCTGAAAGACTGGGTAGACCTTCACTCAACACCACTGAGGTGTGAAATGAGAAATAGAAAACCACTAACACCCAATCATGTCCCTTCGAACAAGGCTACAGGCTGTCTCCGCCTAGGGGCCGACTGGCGTTCCTCACTGGTTGGAAGGCCTCATCCTGGGAAGCGATCTCCTGGAACTGGAAAACTATGTAGGAATCCTTCCAATCTGGTAAAACAGGCGTAGACAAGTCCAGGATAGAGCAAAAAGAATCAAGGTCAGGTATATCCTGAAACACAGCAGACCTGCCATTATGTGTCTAATGGAGACCAAAAGGAAAAAGCCACTTATATTTCCGATCATTAGAACATAGGACTTCAGTAAGGGGCCGTAGTAAACGGCGCTGTTGGAGTGTGTGCCATGAGAGGTCTTGAAAAACCTGGATACTATTGTCATTAAAGTCCTGTTCCCTCCACATTGCACAATATCTGCAGGATTTCTTCCTTTTGGTTGTAATAATGCAATCTGCAGATGACATCCCTTGGTTTATCAGAAGAAACTTCTCAAGGCTTCATGGCTCTATGCGCCCTATCAAAAGTGATAAGTGCACTGGAATCATTACCCAAACTTTCGTTAAAAACCTTGGTCAGCACATCTATCAGTCCTTGTGTGGGCACATCTTCAGGAATACCTCGAACCCGTAGGTTGTTGCGGCGGCCCCTGTTACCCAAGTCATCCATCTTTTGTTGAAAAAGGAGCAAACCCTTAGCATGGGCATGGACAGTATCACGTAGGCTTTGTATATCCTTGGTCATAGACTAATAAGCCTGCTCTAGGGATAGCATTCTGGTCGTCAGCTGGGAGAGATCTGCCTGAAGAACCGCCACTTAATTATGAACTGTCTCTTGGAGTCTAACTTCGAGTAGCTCAAAGTCTCTTTTAGGTAATAGCTCCTGCTTAGTTGGTAAAGACTTAAGGAGCTGCATAATGGTAGAAAGATCAGAGGGCTCCGGAGGGCCTGTGCCTGCAGAATCATCTGCCCGTGACAAGTCCAATGATGATGGCGAGCCCGGTAACAGAGGTTGGGGTGTTGCATCCATAACCCCAGAAGACGAGCCTGACGTTTGCAGGCACCAGCATAGATCAGGAGGAGAAAGAAACCCGAAGGTTTGGGAGTGTGCACTTGGAGGATCCCTTCTTATTCTTGCCTCTAGAGCTTAGAGGCATTGGCATGTCCACATTCAAGAAATTTTTTATAAGTGATCGGATTGAAACGTAGACTGTTTGGGTAAATAAGGATATTCACACTGTCACAAGACACATTCCTCAGAAAAGGTGGCTAGGCAGCCATAGGTCTTAACAACGGTGGAGCCCAGAGGCTGACCCCATCTTGGTATAGTTTAAAGGGAATGTCCGGCTGCTCAGGACATTACTGCATCAGTAGGCAATAGATATAACAGAAACTAGAATAAATATAGAGCCTGTAATGTGTATATTATAGCCACAGGGGGGCGCTATAGTCGAATAGATATGTATTCCAAATTTTAACCAGGACCTGGAGAATGATTGATATTACAGGGAAAAGACCTTCTCCAGGGCAGAGGGCTCCTCAAACAGTATAAGAGTGAGTAATGCCTGCAACATAGGGGACTCTGTACTGTAAGGGGTCGGGGAGAAGCACCACAGGGAACTTGTAGCCTGTCCCAGAGGAGTGTAGCAGGGGGAGGACCAGCAACAGTAGCGCAGCTCCCTCAGGGCTGGAGTCTGCACAGCCTCCACAGGATCACGATCGGGGGAGATCTGTGATCTCTTGCTCGGTGTCCAGAGCACGGTCCCCGTTGGTTACAGCATGCACCAGAAACTTGGAGGGATAGAGGGCGCAACCTCCAGGTTCCGGAACAGAGCACCGCTGAAGCCGCGTGTGACAGCGTGCACGCTGCCGCCCGGAGAGGTAGTAGCACACCTGATCAAGAAGCGATCAGGGTGAGCGGGCGGTGCAGAGGAGATGCCCGGGGATCAGTCACAAATGAGAGGAGGTACTTCACTTACCGGCAGATGTCGTGCCAAGCTCCACACAAGTGCCGCACCTGGTGGGCTGATTCCACTAGCGTGGAAGGCCCAATTCCAAGACATGGCCAGGTAGGAGTTAGAGGGGCCCAAAATTAGTTGCTGCAGAGGCAGGTAACAGAGTAACAGCTGGGGTGTCGATGCTACCCCAAAACTTGAGCCCTGGTAGCTTTAAAATAGGACAAACAAGGGGAGCTTAAGCTTTTACTGTTTGGTGTCTGGATCTCTGCAACCATAATATCCCCATGGAATCCCTGTGGATCCATATGGAAAAATAAATTTATGCACTATGGAGCGCCCCCTCCTTATCTTTGTTTGACAGATTTTGCTTGTCCCGTGAGATTCCAGGAACTGTGTGAAGAGAAGGGGAGCAGAGGTTCTTCTAAAGAAAATGGACTCAACTGCTGTTCATAATCCACAATTAGTCGCTTACACACCACGTGACCGGGTGATAACTCACTGATTCTGACTGGGCATTCTCTGCTCTGTGGAGCCGGTCATGTGACTGCAGTATGATGTGCTGTGGGGAGTGGTTATTAACTTTCAGGCTGATACTAGCTGTTATGTCCCATCTATGATGGATGTCAGGTGACTTGGTAGGATTGTACCTTATTTACCAATTCAGATTGAGGCTTGGATTGTCACTCCAAAAGTGGGCGTGGCTTCACTGGCGTGTGTTCCAGCATGCCTCATGGAGTGGACATGTTGTATTTAAGTGTTTGGTGTGCATTTGACTTTCTGATGGCTGTGGCTTCTTGCAACATTTATCTACCTTGACTAAGGATAACAGAAACGTTGGCACATGTGTTAGAACACTGGTGGTATGTAACAAGTAAATGATTTTTGTATAGCTGCAATGGTGAGTGCCCTCCAACCTGTAATTTTTGTATTTGTGATCCTCAATTTGTGGTCCACCCCAGTCTGCTGGGCATGCTGCTGTGAGTGTGGGCTTTATATGGAGATTTTATATATATATATATATATATATATATATATATATATATATATATATATATACATATATACATATATATATACATACATACACACACACAAAAAAAGTTCTGCAGTCTGAACAAAAAATCCCCTTTGGTGATGTATGGCTACACCACGTATATATGAGGCGAAAAGAGACGGCACTCCCAATAGGTATGGTGAAAAAAGGTTCAACTGTATTAAAACATCAGTACAGATAAGTCAACGTTTCAAAGCCTTACACAGCCTTTTCATCAGGACTGTACATGCATTTAGTCTAAATTAGCATTTGATTCTAGTACTCTAGGAACATAAAATCTATACAATTTGTGCCCTCCATTTATTCATATACCAATCGGTGGCGGCACTTGATTAAACAAAACTCACAGGACCACTCAAGTGATTTTGTTAGTTTTTTTTAATTGACTGCCGTCGCTGATTGGTAAGTATATATAGGTTGAGACCTACTACATGCTTTAGAACAGAGGTTTTCAACCGCTGTGCCGTGGCACAGTAGTGTGTCATGGGCGGTTGTGAAGTGTGGCGTCGCGCTAGAGCCGCCGGTCACATTAAAGAACTGCGGACCAGGCAGCGCTGCCGCTGAGCTCCTCTGTGAGGCTCAGGCACGCTTGGGCTGTGACCTGCCTAAACGCGGCAGAGTGACATCACAGGTCACGCACGCCACGTTGCCTGCCTGGGCTGCCTGCCCGCCCCAACAGAGTCTCAGCCAGCCCTTTCCTTCCACTCACGGCCAGCCAGTACTACCCTCCCACCCACCCGCAGCCACCCAGGCAGCCCTTCTCTCCCTTCCGCCTGCGGCCAGCCAGTACTACCACCTTTGCCCACGGCCAGCCACCCAGCCAGCCCCTCTCTTCCTCCCGCCTGCAGCCAGTGAGTACTAACCTCCCGCCCGCGGTCAGCCAACCCAGCCAGCCAATCTCTCCCTCACGCCTGTGGCCATCCAGTACTACCCTCCCTCCCGCCTGCGGCCAGCTACCCAGCCAGCCATTCTCTCCCACCCACCTGTGGCCAGCCAGTGCATCTCTCCCTCCTGCGGCCACAGCCAGCCCTTTCCTCCTAGCCGCCGCGACCAGTCAGCCACTGCTGGCAGCTCTGCACCGTGAGAACCTGCAGCCGATAACAGACAGGTAAGTCTAGAAAAATGTAAGTTCATTTTTCATGTGGTAGCCAGTATGATTTGATTTTGTGGGAAGCAATGTGTTTTGTTTTTTTTGTTTGTTTCTGTGGGGGTCTATGTTATTTTTATTCTGTGGGTGCCAATGTTATGTTTTTTATGTGGGGGCCAATGTATGTGTGTGTTATTTCTTTGGGGCCATTGTATGTGTTTTATTCCTGTGGAGGTCAATGGGTGTGTTTTTTTATGTGAGAGCCAATTTGTATGTTTTTGCATAGGTCGCGCACGGTGCATCGTCAGCTGCTGTGCCTTTGCAATTTTAAAATCTTGCGTAGTGTGCCTCGAGTTGAAAAAGGTTGAAAATCACTGCTTTAGAAGTTTTACATTTCCTCATTGTTACCAAAGTGCAAGCTGGAATTGCAAGTCCAAAATAGCACCTGGGCTAATCCACTTTATATAAAGAAGGTAGAAGCTCAGGAAGAAAACAAAAACATGGGATTAACACCTATCAATCAGGCTAGAGCTGTGGCAGTAATTTGAAAGGTTTGTATTTCCTATGGGGGGGACGATTGATGCTAGATCAGATGGCAAATCTGATAGAGTGCTGGAAGTTTTGAGATCAGTGTTATGCTGGGCATATACGGCCAGATAAAATGCCCGTCAGCCCGCAGATGTCGGCGGCATACACTGAGATATCTGCGCTCCGCCCCCGGGGAAGAAGGCATTTCCCTGTTCTTTCCATAGGAAGGAACACAGGAAATGTCTGTCTGTCGGCCGTGGCTGGGCACACACTACGTGATGCGGCCGACATTTTAACTCACAAATATCGCACTTGACGGGCCTGTTGGTCGATCCGGCATGCCCGACCGAGCAATATTTACCCCTTGGTCGCCCGCACACACGCTACAATAGTTGGGACAAACAGCGGCTATCGGGCGGGTCGCCCCAATAATTGTAGCGTGTATGCCCACCTTAAGGAATCCTCAAGTAGACGTTAACTTATTTGCATGAAAATGGTCTGCCATCTTGACACATAAAACACACAGTTAACCCATAAATCATAAGTGTGTCATATTGAAGGTGTGTGTGCCACACAATGTATAAAGGAAATGTTTTGCTACTGCTGATGCATTTTATCATCCAAATATTAAAACAATTTACAATCTCATATTTATATACAGAAACTTTCTGGTAGACTGGTGACTCCATGGTACCCCCAGATTACTAGTTTTGTTTCATTCAGTATTAACTTTTTTTTTTTCCTTTCACACAGTGGTGGGTTGCTTGGTATCCTGTACTAGTTGAGGGAAAAAGTTGCATGTAAATATTTGAAGGATGAGAAAAAAAACTCTGCTGTAAAGTACATTGCTGTCAAGAGAGAATTATACCTATTGTTTGAAGAGAGCAACGTTGTATACAGTTTTATCATCCAATTGTTACTAATCAGAGCTGTTCTGCCATTCAGAGAAAGGTAAATTAGCACAGTAAACCATTGTCCACAACAATGCTGGTTTAATTTGTCTTATTATTAATTATTATGAAAACTGTACAGTGCTACCAGCTACAACTTGCACTAAAACTAAATTCTACATTAATATAATAATTGCATTTACTTTTTAAGTCAATGCTCCTAAAAAAATAAAAAAGAAATAGCTGCAAGTAGATGAAACTTTAGGTTTCTGAAAAAGAAGTTGTTTAAAAAAGTAATAAAACGTTTTTTTGTTCTGCTAAAATTGTCTTTCTATTGACATTTTGCAACATTTTAAAAGATCAAAAATGTTATATTTATTGATCCATGACTTACCCTATAATGATACCTTACTAAACCTTAGCTAGCTCCTCATTTAATTTAAATAAGTGCTTGTCATTTTATATGTGCTATCATTTAAATTACAACTCCTTTCATGCTTTCTGGACAAGCAAAGATCACTGTAAGTGTAGGAAAACCTTGTAGCTCATAAACTTAAGGACAGACTAAAACCTGCATAAGCATTTCATCATAAAATTTTAAATATCTCTGCATTGACACATGACTTCATTTAATAATGATCAGTAACCCATTACTTTGATTATATTCACTATAAAAGCATTCCTTCACTCTTACTGAACCTTAACAAAAAGTATATATCCTATTGTTTGCAAAGTTTCACTTTAAACTTTAAATTACACCTTATGTGAAAGAGTTGGGGGCCTATGTATCAAAGCTGGGAGAGAGCTAAAATTGTGAGAGATAAAAGTACTAACCAATCAGCTTACAATTTACATTTTGCAGGTTTGAAAAATGATAGCTAAGAGCTGATTGGTTGGAAATTTGTTACAATTTTCTCTCCCCCCCCCCAGCTTTGATACATAGGCCCCTGAAACTTAAGTATTGGAAACTTCTCTCACTTTTGAAATGTGCTAATTCGGCAATCTATAATTTGGTTAGATAAAACTTGTACACTGACTCAGTTATTGCAGAAACTCTGTAGTCTCACAAACTTTTATTTTCAACAGGTGTTAAAGTTGCGCATTAATAAACCCAGAAAATTTAATTTGTCTCACTCTCTGACATTTAGCAAAATTCTAAGCTTATAAACTCTTTAAAATTTTTGTAAATCTGGGGTAACAAAAAAGTTGTGGTCCTTGAAGATGCATATAACAGGACATACAGTGATGGTCAACCTGCACTGTGTTGACCTTATTGAACTGAGGTAAAAAGAGTGATACAAACATCACGGATCACTACTACAATCCTTACAACACAACTATCAAACACATGATGAAGCAAATAGAACAAATGGTAAAACCATATTCACCTTACCTCTCTCTCTCTATATCTATCTATCTTTCTATATCGATAAATCGATAGATATATCCTTGGATTGACATTCTTAAAATGCAGCATTCACACTGCCAGTGTAATGCAAGAACAAGTTATCCACTAGAGTTAATATGAACGTGTGACACATATGATGTGCAATGCCAGTCAGTGCTTCCATTTGCTGGGGACTGAAAGGGAGGAGAAAGAGGCTGGGGGAGGGGTCGGCAGATGGCACTCAATTAATTTTATATACACAATTATTAGTAATGTTCGGAATGTTAGAGACCTTACACATGGAACTCCTGTGAATTCTGACAACAATTAAAATGTGTTGGGTTTGAGTCCAGGGTATGACAGTTTTGAGAAATGTCTGGGTTAAATAAAGGAGTTTGTAACTGTGAAGGTGCACATATTCTCATGTGGTTCAAGTCGTGGGTATATAAAATGAAATTATATACTGCGCTCAGTTCTATTTGTTCTAGTATTAAGATCTATTCCAAACTTAAACGTTCTAGTAGGTGTATAATAATGTGGGGAGATGTTCAGTATATTTATTTATTAACAGTTTCTTATATAGCGCAGCAAATTCCATTGCGCTTTACAATTTGAATCAACATTAACATTATACTGGGTTGTAAAAGACATACATACAGTCAGGTCCATAAATATTGGGAATTTTCATATTTTGGCCTCTATTCACCACCACAATGGCTTTGAAATGAAACAAACAAGATGTGCTTTAACTGCAGACTTTCAGATTTAATTTGAGGGTAATTACATCCAAATCAGGTGAACGGTGTAGGAATTACAACAGTTTCTATATGTGCCTACCACTTTTTAAGGGGCTAAAAGTAATGGGACAAACTAAACAATCCTAAATCTAGCTTTCACTTTTTAATACTTTGTTGCAAGGCAATTACAGCCTGAAGTCTGGAAAGCATAGACATCACCAGATGCTGGGTTTCATCCCTGCTGATGCTCTGCCAGGCCTCTACTGCAAATGTCTTCAGTTCCAGCTTGTTCTTGGGGCATTTTCCCTTCAGTTTTGTCTTCATCAAGTGAGATGCATGCTCAAACAGATTCAGGTCAGGGGATTGACTTGGCCATTGCATAACATTCCACTTTTTAGCTTTAAAAAACTCTTTGGTTGCTTTTGCAGTATGCTTCGGGTCATTGTCCATCTGCACTGTGAAGCACCGTCCAATAAGTTCTGAAGCATTTGACTGAATATGAGCATATAATATTGCCGGAAACACTTCAGAATTCATTCTGCTGCTTTTGTCAGTAGTCACATCATCAATAAATACAAGGGAACCAGTTCCATTGGCAGCCATACATGCCCACGCCATGACACTACCACCACCATGCTTCGCTGATGAGGTGGTATGTTTTGGATCATGAGCAGTTCCTTTTCTTCTCCATACTCTTCTCTTCCCATCACTCTGGTACAAGTTGATCTTTGTCTCATCTGTCCATAGGATGATGTTCTAGAACTGTAATGGCTTTTTTAGATGTTGTTTGGCAAACTCTAATCTGGTCTTCCTGGTTTTGTGGCTCACCTATGGTTTACATCTTGTGGTGAACCCTCTATATTCACTCTTGTGAAGTCTTCTCTTGATTGTTGACTTTGACACATATACACCTACCTCCTGGAGAGTGTTCTTGATTTGGCCAACTGTTGTGAACGGGTTTTTCTTCACCAGGGAAATAATTCTTTTGTCATCCACCACAGTTGTTTTCCGTGGTCTTCTGGGTCTTTTGGTGTTGCTGAGCTCTCCGGTGTGTTTTTTCTTTTTAAGAATGTTCCAAACAGTTGATTTGGCCACACCTAATGTTTCTGCTATCTCTCTAATGGGTTTGTTTTAATTTTTCAGCCTAATGATGGCTTGCTTCACTGATAGTGACAGCTCTTTGGATCTCATATTGAGAGTCGACAGCAACTGATTCTAAATGCAAATGTCACACCTAGAATCAACTCCAGACCTTTTACCTGCTTAATTGATAATGAAATAATGAGGGAATAACCCACACCTGTCCATGAAATAGCTTTTGAGTTGATAGTCCCATTACTTTTGGCCCCTTAAAAAGTGGGAGGCACATATAGAAACCATTGTAATTCATACACCGTTCACCTGATTTGGATGTAATTACCCTCAAATTAAATCTGAAAGTCTGCAGTTAAAGCACATATTCTTTGTTTCCTTTCAAAACCATTATGGTGGTGAATAGAGGCCAAAATATGAAAATTCTGTCAATGTCCCAATATTTATGGACCTGACTGTACATACATACATTCATAAGGGTAAGAGGGCCCTGCTCGCAAGCTTACAATCTATAGGGAAATAGGTGTTGATACACAAGGAGAGGTGCTACTGTACATATTGCAAAATGTCCAGCCCGAT
The DNA here is from genome assembly GCA_031769625.1 of Taudactylus pleione. Classification (NCBI taxonomy): domain Eukaryota; kingdom Metazoa; phylum Chordata; class Amphibia; order Anura; family Myobatrachidae; genus Taudactylus; species Taudactylus pleione. Next base: position 1,202,599 of record JAUIMM010000040.1, on the reverse strand, counting down.
TGCAGATGTTCTTGGTGGGCTGTATAATCCAATCACACTGGAAAGTTGGCCTAGGGTTAGGAGGATGTTAAATTGAAGAAAGAGAAGACGTGATAGGTGTTTACTATAAGAAGAGAGTTAGATAGGGAGCTATAAAAGGTTAGGTGGGCGGTCCTGGAATCTGATAAGTTTGTTTGAAGAGGTGAGTTTTCAGAGAACGCTTGAATTACATATTTTTGAGCATTCATTTTTTGCTACTTTGCCATTTATTTGTGTACCAGTAAATAGTTTTTCTTTTTATCCACTACTACAGTTTATTTATCGATTATTGATATCAGTTAGATTAGTACCTGTGTTATTAATATTATCTTAAATATTACCACAATTTCCACCTAATTTCTTTTCCCACTACCTCACCATGATCCACCAGGGATAGCATATTACACATCCTATTACAACAATATCGTATTATAGCATCAAGTTGTCATATACTGAACATCTCCCCACAATATTATACACCAACTAGAACGTTTAAGTTTGGAATAGATCTTACTATTAGAACAAACAGAGCTGAGCGCAGTATAGAATTGAATTTTATTTATCCGTGCTATAATAGAGTCAGCTGTTATTCTCTATACCGCAGCTCGCAATAACCCAACCCACTCTCAGTGCGCAGGTATCTCCAAGACGTGGGTATGACTGCTAAGAAATGTGTGATTTAAAATAAAGGATGAAGTAGCTGAATGTCAAGGAGCTCTCAAGTTAAGTGCATGAATGTGAAATATGAGAGAGAGAGAGAGAGAGAGAGAGAGAGAGAGAGAATGAATAAATATGTATAAAAAATAAATAAAAAGAGTGCCTTGCCTTTATATGTATACTGGGTCCCACAATTAGCATTGGCAGCCCTGAGCACAGCCACTGGTTTCCGAACCAGGTGCTGCCAGCACGACTCGAGTACGTTTGCCAGTGAGTTCAGCTGCCTGCGCTCGGTACATACACTGACCTCCCAACCACTAATATTGGCGGCATGTACACTCCAAGTAGCACTTTTTCTATACCTTCAGTTGGTGATCTACACTGCCGGCTCCAGGCTTGTGCATGACAGTTCTGATGGACAAATCCTGCTGCAAGTGCAGCTTCACCAGCGCTCTCCTACATCTAGAGCTGGTGAGTTATACTGGATAGTATAAGCACTGCACCCATTTTATTCACACTGTATCTAGCAGTGACACCTGGATAATAGTGGTACAAAGGGATTACAGTGGTACCCAGTCATCATCGTATGGGACGAATCAGATTTGTCATGCCTCTTCCCCATGAGGCCATGCATCTTAGGTCCCTATTTTAAAAATTGGAGAGGGGGGGGGGATGCACCAATGCTCTTTGTGGCCCAGGACACCAAAAACTGTAGTTACAGCTCTGCTTGTTAGTCACTGACCATTTTATCTTTGCTTGTTTTATATCCATGTATTGCTTATCACAGGTTGTAACCAATGTAGAGCACCCAACATGTCTGCCTCATGTGCTACTCTATTTTGTAGAATAAACAATGTATGGTTCTCATGATTTTGCAAGGATCTTGCCTAGTATTTTTATCTCCTCCATTATGTGTCAATTCCATGTGTTGTCTATTCAGCCCAGTGTAATCCTAAAGCCTAAAATGGCTGCCTCACCTCAATATTTGTGGGTACTGTAGGATGAGTAATCCTTACAATTTATGATCCAAAAGGCTGCAGCATCTTTGTATTATCTTCATGCTTTTTGTATGCCATGCATCTAAACCTCTGAATTACAGTATGTCCATGGTTTCTGTATTTTTTTTTAAATATAAACATCTGCATTATGCAGTGGCAGATCCAGGGGGGGGAAGGGGGGGTGATAAGGGCGTTCGCCCCCTGTACACAAAGCCCGAAGCCCCGTCGACTTATTGACAATGTCAGTGTCTGACAATGCAGCCACACAGGCGTGCAGCGCTAGCGAATTACTCACACATCGCTACTGCCTGCGAAGCTGCTGCTGGGCTGCCGGCACAGCTTAGTGTCCTGCGCCCTCCCCTGTCTCCTCCCCAAACTTACCTCATTGAGTTGCCGGTTGTCTCCGTAGCCCCCCCTCCTTTGCCTGCTATTCGCAAGGTCAGAGATTTCAGACATGCGCAGTAGGACTCTGAGGATGCTGAAGGGTCAGTCTACTGGCAATATCTTCAACAACGTAGTATGCTGGGGTGCGGTGGTTGCTGGCCGAATGCAGACTAGAGCACGTGGATCCTGTTCCTTTTTTGTAGAGTGTCACTGACTGTGTGAGTGAAACATATTATTATGGAGGGGTTGGTCTGGTGCAGTGCAAATGTGGGTGAGAGACAACAACAACTGGTCATTGGTGTGTGGAGCATATTATTACAAGGGGGTCTGGTTGAGCATATTATTATGTCATGTGAGGATGAATGGGGTCTGGGGCATTTTAATATATAGTTTTGTGGGGAGGGGGTCTGGAGCATATTATTGGGAGGGCTGGAGCATATTATTACTGTGGGGGCTGGGCAGGGGGGCTGGAGTGTGTGGAGTATATTACAATGGGGGTCTGGAGCATATTATATTATGGGGAGGGGGTGTGGAGCATATTATTGGGGGGGCTGGAGTATGTTATTACTGGAGGCTGTATCTGGTGCATAATATTATTAAAAATAATATTTTTCTTGTTAACGAATATTCGGTTTTATTTTTTTCAGAATTTGTTGAAAATGGGATGGGCAGATCTGTAAGTGGGAGGAGTAATGAATAGAGAGGGGAGAAGTCAGTATTAATTCTTAAACTGCTCCCCCTAAAAGTAAAGTCTAGATCCGCCACTGGCATTATGTTAATACTATCTGTTAAGCACCTTTATTGTGCATTGGCATATTTATAATGGTATTAGTACACACAGGCCCCTGCAGTGATCGCGGTGAGTGACAAAATATGTGGGTCCCAGGGACCCTCCACTTTAAAAGAAAAAAAATGGGGTCCTACCTGACCATTTCTGGGTCCCATCATAATGTATGCTTTAGAGCTCCCCATATGCCTCTCAGACCTCCCCTAACCCCTTACAAATTATGCCACACAGCCAAGCCCGGCCTTTACACATTATGCCACACATTAATGCCCTTTACACATTATGCCACACAGCAGTGCCCTGTCTTTACACATTTTGCCACAGCCTTGCCCGGTTTTTAAACATTATGCCGCACATTAATGCCTAGTCTTTACACATTATGCCATGCAGTAATAGCCCTTACAAATGATGCCACACAGCCATGCCCGGCCTTTACAAATTATACTGCACATTAATGCTCTATGCATTGCCCCCAGTAGTAATCCCCCTATGCAATACCCCTAGTAGTAATCCCCCTACGCATTACCCCTATTAGTCCCCCTATGCATTGCCCCCAGTAGTAATCCTCCCTATATTACCCCTAGTAGTCCCCCTATGCATTGCCCCCAGTAGTAATCCCCCTATGCATTGCTCCCAGTAGTAATCCCCCCTATGCATTGCCCCAAGTAGATTACCCCCTATGCATTGCCCCCCGTAGTTTACCCCCTATGCATTGCCCCCAGTATTGGCCCACCTATTAGTGACCTGGGCCTAATGCCCAGGTCACTCACACCTTCAATTGGGCCTTACCCCCTAAGTAGCCCAGGCCTTTTGCCCACCTATACACCCACAGGCCTATTGCCTGCATTTATCCCACGGGTCTAGTGCCCGACAACCCTGGTGGTCTAGGGAGGGGTAAATAATGGTGGCCCAAGGCCGCCGACCCGTACGGTAGAAGCGGGTGCGGGGGGAGCTTCGATAGCTCTTTTCCTTTCCACCCCCGCAGTTCTCTTCGGTCCCCAGCTTCATTCTTCTGCCGCAGGCCCGTCCTAGCCAGCGGCGCCGCCTCTTCCTTCTTCGCTGGAACTGTTGCCGCGTTGCTCTTCTCATCACTTGTCTTCGGGAGGTCTTCACTCCTCCCCTCCACCGCCAGACTGAACGTTCCTGCTCAGCGGCGTCTATTTAAGACGTCGCGAGTGGGCGGGGCTATGACATGGTGAGCCGCGATTGGCTCATCGCGTCTACCTCATATTGGCTGCTGGACCGCGAGCCGCTGCCAAACAATCGCCGCCGCTACTTGGCTTCCGGGCAGCGAGCTCCGCTCAGCTTGTGCCCGAAGCCAAGCGTCGCCTGCCGCCACTTTACCGCCGACACTGGTGGAAAGGACCAGGCGGTCCCTTCGCCAGGTACCCGCCACAGTGGCTTACCCGGCGCTGCGAACAAACACACTGTCCCAGCGCCAGGCACAGATGCTGTGCCGATGCTGGGATCAGACACTTGATCCCAGCACGGCTTTCCACAGCAGCAGCCAATGAGAGTCTATCTGACTCTTATTGGCTGCTCTAACAGACAGCGTTGTGTCCTTCTCAGGGGGACACACTGTGCTGCAGCCAGCTGTCAGGGATTGGCCACAGCACAGCGCACCTCCGGGGACCCGGGAACTTTCTAAAAGTGAGTCCCCAGTGCCCGACACTGGGTAAAATACGCGCTGTAGCATGTATTTGCGAACACTGCCCCTGGGTCCAGGGGGGCTGACCTGCACACTCTGCACTCAGGTTATACTTGCCTTCCAGCGGAGGAGGGACCAGAGTTCCAGAGCACAAAATAAGATGTGCGGCTGAGGGGTGGGAGTGGGTGATGGCGCTGCTCAGAGAAGGGGGCCCACTGCATATGGGCCCCTTTGGGCATTAAAATACCCCTGGAGAAGGGGCCCCTGATAAAGTTAGTATAATAAAACTTTGGAATATCAAGTACACATTAAATTGTGTAGCTAATCTTCCTCGTCTTGTTTAAGAGCAAAATACAGAAAAAGAAAACAATAGAGTAATAAAACCACCAAATAATAGTCGTAATACTACACAAAATGTCTGACAGAACAATATGTTGCAATAGCTAGTCTATGTCCACTGCTTATGGTTTAAGCCAGTGTATAGTTTTTAAAACGTGTGACTGCATGAAAGAAAGGACACATTAGACACTAAAAAAAACTTATTATTGACAGCCCATATATTATTATTATTACCAGTTATTTATATAGCGCACACATATTCCGCAGCGCTGTACAGAGTATATTTGGTCATTCACATCAGTCCCTGCCCCAGTGGAGCTTACAATCTATATTCCCTACCACATGCTCACACACACACACTAGGGTTAATTTTGCTGGGAGGCAATGAACCTTCCGGTATATTTTTGAAGTGTGGGAGGAAACCGGAGTACCTGGAGGAAACCCCTGCAAGCACAGGGAGAACATACAAACTCAACACAGTTAGGGCCGTAGTGGGAATCAAACCCACAACCTCAGTTCTGTGAGGCAGTAATGATAACCATTACACCATCTGTGTTGTCCATTACTTACTATAATACTACATATGTTTCACATATTAATAGTGCTAAAAATAATACATTGACCTTAACTTGATGCACAAGAAATTGACAAATAAACAAATGGGAACAATAATTATGGAACAAGATGTTTACGCTAGGTTTTAAAAATTAGGTTTCTATTCATTAGCATGGGTAAAAAGTGTTTTCACATTGGAAATTAGTCTCAATCTGATGTCAACACTTTGTTTTGCACTTGATTTTATGCCAAAAAAAGAAAGCTGTCTAAAGCATTTTTCTCTGGCAAAGAGGAAAAAATAGCAGCACTAACCACTCATATGCACAGCTAAGAATGTTAAACAGAGGTTAAATGCATGGAGATCCAGTGATAAGTTTCAAACATTCTCCAGAGTGAACGGTCTAAGTGAATCAATCAAAAATTGTACAGCTGTTTAAAACTGGCAGATAAAAAGACACTAGTTAAAAACATTGATAATAAAAAAAATCAAAACTGACAATGAATACATTTTTCTAAACAATTCTGACACTTCCTCTTGCATATCTTTTAATAAAATAACTCATCTTAAAACAATTTTAAATCCACCCTGGGAATACAAAATCATGAAAAGCATAATTTTGTACATCTTTGGTCTCACTCTGATACACAAAATATAGTGATCGTAAATTAGGATTGACTTACCGAAAGTAGTTTCCATGTTATAGATCTGACAGGTTTGGGAATGCCCGACCAACTCAACTTTCTCAACTCATCTGGAAGAAAAAAAGTATACAGTTGTAACTAAAGGTGTTTCCAAATCAAATGCAACAATCTTAGATCTCTGTTCAAATAAAACATAAAGATACATGATCTTCATTTCAAAAAGCATTGGGTTTACAATATATATTTTGTAAATTATTCAAACACAAACATTTTTGTATGCCTTACACAATTGTCTAAATTAAATCACCAAGAGAAAATTGTAACAAAAATATCATAAGGCCCCTACACACTAGACGATATCTTGAGCGATTTGGCAGATTCCGACGGGCGATCCAGCGGGTTGTCCGTCGCATTCTCAGATCTTTTGTACATGCAGAAAGATCTGAGGATATAGCTAGCGATGCCTTCCTCTCGAATGCAGCATGAATCACGCTACCCCCTGCTGTCGCTCCAATCATCGGCAAGTGTGTATAAGTGTGTTAAGACAACACAGGTTGAGCAGGTAAAAAAAAATAATATTTACAATAGAAACTTACAATCCTTTGCAATAAACCCAAGAAGCATCTATTTATGCAATACAATACATTTTACCTAAGATGTTGTCTCTTTGTCTCCCCTGGGACTGGCAATATGACAAGCTACAGTACTCCCAAATGCCTTTTAGCACCATGACTTGGTCAGAGGGGTTAACCCCTCTGACAAAGTAATAGTGATGAAATGTGTTAAGCTAGGGACACACCTATACAATCGTTGGGCCGTTCTTTCGATATCGAGAGAATGGCCTTTGGATTGTATAGGTGTTTACGCTGTCCCGATGCAGGAGCATTAGCTGATAAACAGCGCATAACGCTCCTGCAAAGGCCAGTATTGGTTGGTCGAATTTCAGGTGCTATTTAATATTTATCGGGCCGACTGCCCAACCCCGTAGAAGCCTGTACACACTGTGCTATGTCTGCACAGTGTGTATGCAGCTCACAGGCAGCTGACCGGGTGTACCCAAATTTAGCCATGGCTTGGTGCACTGTTGTAGCCAGATCTGGTATGTGTATACTGGGGATGATACAAAATTAAACATACACCTTTTCGCAGAGTTATTTGCGTGAATTTGTACTGTGCATGCTCCAGCAAAGTGCACATGTAAGTACGAGCAAGTTCTACAGTAATTTCATTTGATTCTAACCTTGCAACCAAAGAGGTGGAGCTGGACTGCAAAAGTTCTCATATAGGTTCAATGAGGGTTATGCAGAGCTGGACCGCAACAAAAAAATGACTTTTTTGTAAGGGTATCTTTGAAACCTAGTATAGTGAAGGTGCAAGTACTAACGATTGGCGATGACTAGTAGCAAATTAGTCACATCTAGAGACGCGTTCAACTCTGCAAACAGGTGAATACAGACATTTTTTCTGTGTTCGCGTCTTCTCCACAAAACGATCATGGAAACTGTCAAACTGATTGGAGGGTGTAAATAAAATGCTCATCTGTTGGTAATTGCAGTCAATCTTTAGTAGCCCATTTAGTTGCCATCACGTATACACACATCTTCATAATGTATTCCATTTCCACAATTTAATATTAATTTATACATTATAAACTAAGTACACGAAAACAGCTTAACTGGATATAATTTATCCCCAGGATGATGCAAGTCTGCACTCCAGTAACACAGCATCCTTAAATTCCTTATAGGACTAGAGTGTCTCTTGATGGCCAAATTCAAATATCCCAGGAAACAAGAATGTGTTATGACCACATCCACATTCTAGCTGTCGTCAAAACATACTAAACCCCAACCATGCATATCTGTAATTATGAGACCGGCGACTTCGAAACTGACAGGGGAAGCCCGACAAGGGACGTAAGATAGGCGTTTAAATACCGACGCCTATCTTAGTCCTGACGCTGGAATCTAGGAGGATGCCACCTTGAACGAGGTAAGTCTGGGGCACCCTCAGCTCTTAGCCGAGGGGGGTGGGTGGGAAGAGGGTTAGGTTTAGGTAGCATAGCGTGTTAGCATTTGGTTTTGGGGGGAGGTGAGGGTTAGGCACCACTGGGGGTGGTTAGGGTTAGGCACTAAGGGGAAGGATTAGGTTTAGGCACAAAGAGTGGAGACTTAGGTTTAGGCATGAATGGGGAGGTTAGGGTTCAAGCTGGGGAGGGTTAGTGTTAGGCTACAACAAGGGTTAGGGGAAGAAGGGGGGAGGGTAAGTATACTTACCCGACCCATCGGGATACCAACCATCGGAATGCCGCTGACGGTATTTTGACAACAGGAAGCATCCCAACAGCCGGCATTACATACAGATTCCCTGTTTCACACCACTAGTGGCTGATCCTGAAAATTCATAGATGAAAAACAAACTATGACACTAAACAAATTTACCAAGCATCATAAATTGTGCTGCCAACTTTTTAAGTCCAATATTAAAATACTGGTAAATTATACAGTTTATCCCAAAATTTCTACTTATTTCACATTTCCAACTATTAGTGCAACCTATTCTAGTCTTTGTGTTATGAACAGACTGGCAAAACACAATGAAAAACTTTAAGCTACATTTTAATTCTATTAAAGTACACTCGGCCAAAATTGATAACATGTACAGTAGTATCTACTTAATCAAGTAAGATCATCCCTAGTCATTCCTCCTTCTAAGGGTCCCTCTCACACTTTTGTTTCCTTGAAGTTTGGCGGTGTTACTGTTACTTCATTTTTCAGCTGCTCTCTTGTATTTGTAAATTAGAAATAAGAATATTAAACCCCACTGATTAATTATGTTGATAACTATGGTCATTATACCTGAATTGGCAATACATAATATTGCCTCAAAAAAGTTTATAGTACGGATACATGTTACTTTAATATGGTTTCAATAACACCAAAAATTAAGATACAATATTCAAAGCAGATCCCCAAGTTCATCTAAATAATGACCAGAAAGGTCACTGCATTATCTACTGGCAGAGGTGCAAGGACATAATAACATTAACCATACATAATTCATGAAGTTTTTGGCAAGAAGTATGTTTCCCCTTAAATCACTACTTTGCCTGCTGTTTAAGTCAATATTCTAAAGTGTTTATGACAAAGCACTGCTTATTTTGCTTCTATAACTGCTTTTCATTTCCAGCAACATATTTAGACACTACAAAGATTCTAATACATCGGCCGAAAGATACATAAAATTGCTTCAATTACAAGAAGAGAATATTTCCAATCTTATCTGTGAGAGTTTCTAAACGCATTAAATATCATGAAAGTTCTGTAAGATGGATTAAGACGTGAAACGACTGAGCTCAATATGGCAGAAGTGCTGTTTATACTAAAAAGGAAAAAACTATCATATTGCCTGTTATATACTAAATGGCATTACAGGCAATATTTTTTTTTTTTCACAGCTGCTATATGGCAACATATTTTACAGTGCATTGTATGAATTACTCTTATTTATGATTATGGTTCTATGCTTGTTTACTAGCAACAACACTTATTTTCTTTACCTACATGCTTGTATAAATAAACTTTTTCATTTGAAATTTCTTACATTGTGTGCCATAGTCATTGGTCATCAACTAAAAACAGAACTTAAAGTCCTTAACAAAAATGAACATTATCCTGTAAAATTAGCAATTACAGTACATAGTCATTTTGTGTTGTGTCAAATATTACATTGGTTCAATAATGCCCATCCTAAAGGCGGGTATATGCTAGCCGTTTAAAATGAGCGATTGATCGATAACGATACAGTTATCTTTCATTAACCGTTCAAAAATCGGGCATTAAAATATCAAAACCGACCAGCGATGCGCGCTCCCGCTGGTCGTTTTTGACATCTATCATCATCTGAACATGCTGGTCAATCTGCCGTTAACAACATATTGACCATGTTCAGGGATGAGGGAGGGTGCCTACACTGAACGACATATCGTTCAGTGTAGGGACTGCACGGGAAGAGGAACGACTGTACAATTACAATGTTGTAATCGTACGGTCCTTCCACTATTTGCTAGTGGGTATGCACCTTTAGAGTGCCATAAAGAAAGCTCAATCCTGATCACTGCCTCAAGGGCTTTGAACCAAAGAACACAGGTTCAAGATCACTAATGTTACAATAAACAAGTCAGTCAGGCCCTGTTCCCAGGCTGCAGATACTAAATGACAATTTCTCTAGCTCAAGTATAAATTGTGCCAGAGCTGTTCATACAGCATTAACCACACTGAAAGTGCTGCATATAAATAACATTCAACCTCCAAAAAATCATATTCAATAAATAACAGCCTACTAACATGCTCTTTTTTTCCAAATACATAATAATATATAATAATACTATTCTTTATGTATGTATAATAAATAATATGTGTTATTTGGCTTTAAAAGCATGTAAATATATACCACTCACTAATGACAGCACCATGTACAGTACAGTTAATCTAGCACTGGTCAGCAATTCCCATGGAAAATGGGATGGGTATGGTGACCATAAAGCCTACCAAATAAGATATTCAGAAGTTTAAAGGTCACCCAATAGTACCATATGTCACATGCTCAGTTTACTGCCCAAACAGTTGTCAACATAAAGCTCATTCCATTTGACCGTTTATGATGGCATACAATTGTATATTTCTTCTAACAAGACATTATAGAGCATATAAATATTATTTGTAGGTCCCGCAGATTTATAATATGTCTGTCACATGTGAATGTAGATTGCATATCTTTATAGCAATGCGCTGTAAAAGCCTATAAATAGGTTTTATTCCATCCAATCTCTACCACAGGGAGAGGCGTCACAAAGGAGACTAAAGATCTAAGCAGAATATGTGTGAAGGAAGACCAATTTAGACATTTGTGAGTCCTAACACTTGTCCAAACTCTGGCAGTGAATAGACCCGTGTACAAATGCAACTTTTGTTAAGTGAATTGGTCAATCCTAGAACAGAAATAATTGTTACACTAAGACCAGCAATGTCTCTGCACTAGGTCTAAAACCATAGAAATCGCATTTTAAAAAAGATGGAAAGTAATGAATACAGGGGGTACCAAAGCATATGGTTACCTTCCCAAAATTAAGGCGCTGATAAGCAGATAATAATTTAAAAGTATATGATTTAGCCTAAGAGAACAAAATATTCAGAGCAACCAAGACTGTTGCCTTATGACAGATGTTCCCAAACACAGTCCTCAAGGCACACTAATGGTCCAGGTATTAAGAATAACCATGCTTGGGCACAGGTAACCAGTCTTTTGATTTAACAATCTGTGCTCAACCATGGATAGCCTTACAACCTGAATCGTTCGGGTGCCTTAAGGACCAGGTATGGGAACCTCTGCCATATGATAAATTAGGAAGGCTAGCCGCACCTGAAAGCTTATGTTTCCCAATAGTATTGAAATTGAGCCTTGAATAATTAAAGCTTCATAAAGTTGACCAGCACATACTTCAAATGCATAAATGCATATTTCAGAGGAGATTATAGCTATCCACTCCCAATATTTACCTTCTCCTGACCTGAACAAGCAGTTACTCGTAAGAGGAGATAATCCTCCTCCTTTTTTTTTTACTTACCGTACCTTACGCATGAAAATGTTTGATTCTTCAGGGATGAATGTATCGGAACAATTTACTGTTTTTATGTTACTCTGGAATTTTAGGGCAATGGTTAATAATTGTTGCTTTGAATTATCTATGGTAAATTCCTGCTAAGATACGTTGTATAAATTTCATCCATACAAAGTTATTCCCCAGCATACCCCTTCTGTCTCTACAATACAGTCTCCTCTGTCTGGCCACTGCACGTGTGGTCAGTAGACCGCACATGTGCAGAAGTCCCAAAAGAGGAGTGGAGTGATCGCACTGAGCAAAAAAAAAATGTGGGTCCCAGGAACCCCTCACTAAAAAAAAAATGGGGTCCTACTTCACCATTTCTGGGTCCCATCACAATTTATGCTTTTTAGCACCCATATGCTTCCCCACATCACATCAGACCACTACACACTGCTTGCACATACACTGCTTATAAAAACAGCTTGAGGCAGGCAGCGGTTGGGGTAGTGCTGGCGGCTGAGGCAGGTATCAGTTGGGGTAAAGGAGGGTGCAGGCAGTGCTAGGGAGGGGGTAAGGGTAGGCATTACTGTGCTGGCAGTAGGGAGGGGGAGGGTAAAGGCAGCTAGCAGTTTGGCAAAACATATATAGTATAACTGAGTGGAATTTGTGCTGGCGCCCCCAGCTATACGGCCTATACATTTGCACGTTGGTTCCCTGCCACCAGAAATACACAATGATAAAAATAAAAGGGAGAAAACGTTCTTTGGCCCTTCTGGTAGTCCCACACAGAATATAAAAAATAAATCCACTTTTTCTTACTTAGTTTGTTATATTATCTGTAGTGACCACACCAGTGTTCTCTTTTTTTTTTTACTATAATCCAACAAATGAATCGCCCGCAAGATTTTTACCCAAAAGAAAAAATAGATATGCTGCAGAGCGTTCCAAACACGTAAAAGGTATTTATTCATAAAAAAAATCTCATATATGTAAAAGTGATGACATACATAAAACAAATAATGCAGTAACACTTGTAGTATCCAGAGTACAGATAATTGTGACAGCTTCTGTAAAAGGAGCAAAGAAGTGCGCTCAAATGTGGGAATACTGGAATCTCCTTCCCCACCACATTATATTGCACTTCTTCACTCCTTTTACAGAAGCTATCACAGCACGGTTCTGCACAAATATCTGTACACTAAATGCTACAACTGTTACTGCATTATTTTTATGTATGTCATTATTTTTACATATGAGATTTTTTTTATAAATAAATACTTCTTGCATGTTTATAAGGTTCTGCAATATATATATTTATTCTTCTCTTTTGGGTAAAACTCTTGTGGAGATTCATTTGTTGGATCATGTATGAAAAACAAGAGGTGTGGTCACTGCAGATAAATTCATCAAACTTGGAGTAAGTAAAAGTGGACTTCTCCATGTGAATTTGACTTTTCAGCAGTTTGGACAATGCTTTGGGCAGGCAGCAGTTTGGGGTTGAGGCAGGGAGCAGGTGGGGTAGAGGGGGGTAAGGGCAGGCTTTACTATGGGACAGTACTAGCTGTAGAAATGGATAAGGGCAGGCAGCAGTTGGGACAGGGAGGGGGTAGATAGCATTTGGGACAGTACTGGGGGAAAGAGGGGGGGTAGGGGCAGGCAGTACTGGAGATAAGGAGGGGAAAGGGAGATTAGCAAATTTCTTATTTAGCAGCTTCCTCCACCTCCGTTGGCCTGTTTTGCAGCACTGCTAGCTCACACCACACATTTTCTCCTTTGAACAGTTTCCCCCGTTTGCATGATGATTGTTAGCAGCAGTTATTTCCCCCGTTAGCGGACGCCAGCCCCACATAACGAATACTCCGCCAGCTCAGCAACACAAATTACTCAGCTCCTCGTAGCTGTATACGCCACTCTCTCCAAGCCGCTGGAGCCGCTTCTTCTTCACTCTACTGGGTACCGCAGCCTCTGCTTCCAGAAGAAGTGAAGGCACCGATGGGTGGCTGGCTCCTCCCCAAATTCTTATAGTCATCTTAGCAAAACCAGGGATACTTTAAAGGTGCCCCAGGATTGTCCGCAAGTCTCGGCATAGATACAGAAGCCACGGGATTGGCTGCAGCAGAGCACATCATCAGGGGCGACCCACCCACTTTCTAAAAGGGAGTCCCCAGTCCTCAATTTAGAATAAAATACGTGCTATAGCGAGTATTTGCGTTCACCGCGCTGATAAGATCACTTCATTCCTATCAAATTACACAGGGACAGAAAGGCTCCTTGTGGAGGGGGCAGCAAGGTTGGTGCTGTGGGGGGGCGTGGCGGTGGTAATGGTATGCAATGCAGGGCCGTGGCAAGGTGTGATTGCGTCATCGTGTGGGTGGGGTTACGAAGATGCAATTCAGCATGAATGAAGTAATTATACCACTCCGGACCACCCACTTTAGACAGTTAACTGCAGGGGGTTGCAAGGAGGAAGAGGGACTGGTGGCCAAACCGGGAGATTTGCAGTCTTCTGCATGATGCCGGGAATGCCACCGATATTCTGGAGCCTCCCAGAATTGTGGGAGAGTTGGCAATTATGCCTTGCAATTGTATATTAATTCATTTTGGAGGTAAATTATTATTGCCACAAATTGTGGTGATAAGAAATTACAACTATTGGGTCCAAAACTCGATAATAGATAAATATGCCCCTTAGTGCAAAAGTTCTGGATGTACTGTGAGCAGCAGACTGTTCTAATTATTTAATAAAGCATACCCAAAGTTGTACTATTGAACTGTACACTGAGCGTGTGTGGGTATTCTCTGTTAATATCTGCTGCAGTGTTTAAGCAGAAAACCAAACAGAGCAGATGCTACACATAATATGCAATATAAACAAGTCTCCTCTGGCCCAAAGTATGGGCTATAATTGAAATGATTCCTAACTTAGTGCCTTATATATTGGAAAAATTATTTGAAGATTTTTTTCAGTTATCTAATACTAATCACTTGTGTGATTGCTGCTCCCAAACCTTCTCTGGAAACAACTGACAAGGACTGCAGAGATATAGCTCAACATAAGTCTTGTAACACTGTTCTAGACCAATCAAGATGCATTCACAGAGTTGAAACACATTAGGTTTTAAATATGTCAGCATTTGTGGATGGACAGCCCATCTGATTATCATTTTGCAAAACTATATTCACATTAATATTCATGGCTTTCGACACACTACATTAAACAAAGAAAGGTGTGTAATAGACCGTGAAAAAGGCTAAACACCATTTATCTCTATATAAAAAATTTTACCCTGTTCCACTACATTGTAATCCTTTTTAATACCAAAGGTTTGTCTACACAGTCTAAAATATGCACAGCTTCTGAATAGATTTCTAGGTTTATAAACATATTATTTTATATCCTAAATGGCACAGCTATAAAAATGAGAAGGGCATTTTATATAACCTTATAGTTTTCTATAATTTCAAAGCAAGGTCAAAATAAAATTATAACTTCAGCTACATCAAGGACATACCTTCTAAATCAATCACTGAATGAATTTGAAGCAAACCGCTGTGTATATGTAATGTTAAGTTGCTGAATATGTTGAGCAGGCTTTATGAAGATAAATCACTGATGCCCCTTTTCAAGACTTACAATTGCTTTCCTTCTCCGACACAACCAGAAAAAAGCTCAGTATTTTTGCAGCACACTTCCCTTACTAAAAATAGATCTCAAAAATATGATAATGGATTACAAGATGTTATATGAGAAAGACAAGGTTAGTGAGGGAAAGTAGTAAGATAGAAATAAATAAAAAACTTTATCAAAAGGATAAGGATCGTGTTAACATATGTTCTAATGTTTTTCTGTCTGATGCTGGCCACACACATAGCGATATTTTACCCGATCTGGCCGTTTCCGACACATTGGAACGACAAATCGTGTAAAATATGGCCAAATCCTGAGTAAATCGCGAGTCCCCACTCACGATCACGATGCGATACGCGTCCCTGCTGGTCGCACATCGCATAGTCAGATCTGCCGTGCTGTAGGGCAGATCTGACAATCTAGGAGGCGATGCACTGTGAAAGTCTGGATGCAGGAGAGATCGTATGAAGATTGGATCTGTGGAGATCGTGTGCTGAGCTGCCGGGGAGAGTTTCAAGGGAAATCGTACACATCGGCTGATCGTGTGCAGATCGCTATGTGTGTGGCCAGCTTTACAAACTGTGTAATAACCTGATAAAGCCACCAATTAAACAATGTTGCATAATCAGCTGATTCCAAAAAAAAACAGTCATTTAGATACTATTAGGTGGCCGTAAAGCTGTACTAACACATGGTAAAAATGTTATTATGGCACACCTCTCTCTAGCCAGAACAGCTAATGATTTCTCCATGCAGCCATGTTTTACACAGCTCCTCCATTCATTTAAATGCCCCAGCCAAAAAACAGGTGTAGGTGAGGTAAGCAAGAGGACAAACTACGATCGATAGAACTTGGTGCATAAAAGTAATTTGCCAGATCTCTATTACGGAAACACTGCAAATCAATTTAGGTCCATTATTTGATACTAAGTTTTTAGAATTCAGACTTTTGAGGGTTCATGGTATACAACACTTCACTTCAGGTCTTGCACAATATTTCAAAAATGACTGTTGCATAATTTGTACTTGAAAAAATAAATAACACAACCTTTTCCAGAATCATGAGGTCTAAATAATCAACAAAACAGAAAAGCCACACATAAGTCACATATAGTAGTACAGCATTTACTTGTGGTGAAAATACGCATATGTTCATCAGATAGAAGGCTTCACGTTTCTACCAAAATATACAGTTATGTGCCCTTTCTAAATAAACTTAGTACTCAGAAAGAAAAAAATAAACAAACTAGTGTTGTTCTGAAGATTAAATGTAATGAAAATACTACATGTCTCTTCTTACACTTTAGAATGTTTTGGTTGGCATTTCAAAATGAGGGAACTACTTCAGAAAATCCAAATACTCTAAATAATAAATCCCATACTTATCAATATTTATGTTCAGGTTCCACACTAGTTTATCGCCAGTGATGTCCAGACTTGGATGTACATATTTCAACAATTTATATTATATGCCATCTCACCTCTTCCTAGCCATAGTCCTTGATGACCTGTGCTCTTCAGGGCTCTATGAGGCCTTTCTATAATTCCATAAATTATTGTATTCATTACTACACCCATTGTTATCCATTCTAATGTTGCAGTTGTCTTCATAAATGATTTATTAACACACTACAGCAAATGTATATTCACCTCATAGCTCCTAATGACACTTAGAACATCACTCACCATTTATGTTATTTATAGAGATGAGCGGTTCAGATTTGAAGAAATCTGAAGAACAGATATTTGGGGTACCGTGTTGGACCAAGGCATGGCTTGGCTCCTCCTGCCAAATTTGGTTCTCATAACAAGACCATATGTAATTTTCCCGGAAATGTCAGATCTTGTGCGTTTGGATTGCATATAAGTCCCAACCTTGTGATTTCAGGTGTCAGTTTCTGGAAATGGCAGTAGCCGTGCTGCAATAGTGGCCACTGGAGAGCGTTGTATTTGGTTGGATAAGGTAGAAAAAAAAAAAAAAAAAAGAAGGACTCTAATCTGTGTGGGTCAGACACTATAGCAAGCATTCTGCAATAAAGGCTCCTTCTGTTTATGTTTGAAACTGAGCTGTACTTACAATTGTTTTCACAAGGGTATATATCTACAGTATATATGTATTGTGTATGAGGGCAGACACAGTAGCTGACCAAAGATCTGGTTTGCTCAGTGTTGTGTCTTGGTGGACAAAAAAGTACAGTCTTTTAAACTGTACATGTCAAGGGGAAATAAGGGGACAAACACTATAGCTATCAATCTGCACAGGCTCCTCCTGCTTGTGTTTGAGACTTAGCTGCACGTTCTATGTATACATTTGAAGGGTATATATCTTGTGCACTAGGGGCAGAAACAGTACTGTGATTGCAGTCTTAGCTGACCAAGAAATACTGTGCTGTGTCTGAGTGATCTGCACCCCAAAGACAACATCTTTTTCTGGTATAAAAAAACTTTGGTCTTTTAATTCAATTTAAATAATTCAAGGAAAGATTGTGGGTGTTTGAGAGGCAGTGTAAATATGCCAAGAAAGATCCAAATACTGTACTGTACTGGGTATTGTGGCACTGTTATACACACCCCAAAATGATAAGAGTGTAAATAAGTCATCTGTTTCGGTTTCTGTTTTAAAATCGATCTTAAGTCTTTTAATTCAAGTCATATATTTTAAGAGAAGATTGTCCAAGTTTGAAGGGCAGTGTATATTACTGTCCTTACTGGGTATTTGGCACCATCAGATGCACCTCAAAATAATGTGCTTAAAAGTATTGAAGTCTCCTAAATAAACTTTATAATATATATTTACAGGGAAGATTGTGTCTGTTTGAGAAGCAGTGGATTTCTGCCAGCAAGCAGTCAAATCCTGT
The DNA here is from genome assembly GCA_031769625.1 of Taudactylus pleione. NCBI lineage: Eukaryota > Metazoa > Chordata > Amphibia > Anura > Myobatrachidae > Taudactylus > Taudactylus pleione. Next base: position 1,184,480 of record JAUIMM010000040.1, on the reverse strand, counting down.
ACTTACTGGGTGTTGTGGCTCCGTCTGCTATACCACAATATTATAAAAACTGAAAGAAGTATATTTTTCTAGTTAAAAAAAAAAAAAAACTCACATCTTTTAATAAAACTGCATGGTATAGGTAACAGTCCCTCATTTCCCTGCTTCACTGTACATTCACTTGGGGGTAGTTACAAGTTCAAGTACAATAGCTTTACTCCTGTCCTGGTATAAATGAATCATGAATCAGTCTATAGAAGAACAGGAGCATCCCAGTACTAGAGCTGACAGTCATAGTACTTCTTCAACATCTAATTTCAAAAAAGGTCAAGGGGTAAGAAAAAGGTATAAGAAAGGGCACTCCAAATCTAAACAATGAATGACAGTCTTTAAAAAAACATCACCTCTTACTATGAAGGGAAGAGTAACTTTAGAAAAACAAACTTGTCAAACATGCCATACACCACACATAGTGGCAAAGGAAAGCTTCAGACCATGGCCTTTATTTGCGAGCTGTGGTCCTGCTACTTCTTTCACGAATTAGAATGCCTATTGTAAAGGTCAGGGCCAAAAACAGTCCAGCATCTTCTATAATCCTCGCATTCGCAACCTTCTCTTCTCATGTCACCTCTAAAACAGGCCATTGAGTGCACAAAAAGAACATGAATGTGCATATTTACCAATATTATTTTTACAAAAATATTGTAAAAACTGGTGTTTCACACCCTTTCACATTATTTAAGTCTCACGTAAATGTATTAAAGGGCAATTGTAGGAGAATTCACAAAATTTTCCTCCAAGCCAATTATCATATTTTTTTTAGTAAGCAGATGGAATTTCCCATTACAATTATGGGAAATGTGATCTGCTTACTAAATATGCTCAGATTTACAAAACTTGATTTGTAAAAAAATAACGGGGCCTTGTGATAATAATGTCCGCTGGAGATTGCGTTACTCGGGCATTCCCCGGTTTCACCAACTCTTGCACTGCTTTGACAAGCAGAGCAGAGAGTCAGCGCCAGTGATCAGCCTTGTGTCTCTGAACAGACCACAAGCTAATCACAGTAAAAAAATATATATATATATTTAAAAGGAAGAGAATAAAACCAACACACTTACCTGCACCCAAGGACCGATGATCAGCGATTAGTGAGCTCCTCTGTGACTCCGGTCAGCTGATCACTGGGCTCCTGCTCTGTGACCCGGGCATCTGATGTGTGCTGTATACATGCATCTTTGTTTACAGCACATGTGAGATGACCAGGGTCATAAAGTAGGAGCACAGCGATCAGCTGACCGGAGTCACAGAGGAGCATACCAGATCACCGAGGTATGTGCAAGCGGAGGGGTAGGGGTAAGCAGAGGGGTAGGGAGGTGGGTTTTGTAGTGGTAGCCGGCGGCACAAGTGCAGGTGGTAAATTTGCAGGGACAGAGCTTTCTAGCATGCAATATTTGCTATCATAATGGAAATTTGGGCGATATTATCACATACCATCTGCATCTGAGATGTGGATTGCGATAAATATTCCCCTAAGGATGAATTACAAATTGTGTATTCACAAACTTCACAGATTCCTAAAGGGAGGCTAAGGGTGTCCGTGAGTGCCATGTGTGAGTCTGAGATTTCTGAATATTACAATGTAATCCTAGAGAAGCCTACTTCCACCATTTATGAACCCTCTGCAAATCTGAGGATAAGTAGTAGTAAAAGTTATGATGATAATAGAAATTGATGAGGCTTCTTTGGAAGTTGTAAATGTGCAACAGGATGAGGGGGATCACTGTGTATCGGACACTAATGAGGAGGATAATGAATGTATTGGACAAACACATTTGTGAATGTTCAGGATGATGATGTTTGTGTCGAAGTAAGTCAGCCACAAGTGGCAGCACTTCATGCCAGTGATTAGAAGTGCAATGCCATGCCTTGGAAAGAGCACATTTGCACAGTATCTGTAGCTTTTGCAGTGCCAGAGTAAAGGCAGTGACGTTAACCACCTAGGTAGCTCTTCGTTTTTATGTCATTTGCAACGAGTTCATTCAAGTTGTCTATCACAATCTGGAAAATCCTAAATAACAAGCAGTCCAGTATCAGCTACCAGCAACATGGATAACCAGCATATGTAATCTCTACTACCAACACCTTCATCATCGACCTCCATAATAGCAATCAGTGGTAGTCCTTCAGCACCCAATTTGCAAAGGCAAACTGCCTACCCTAATGCAATCCATGATTCTCAAGAAGGGCTGCTGCTGCGATTGAATCTTCATCACAGAAGGCGATGAAGAAGACTAACAGTCTGTGAAGCAATAATTTGCAAGAGGAACAAAGTATGACAGCCGCCAGCCTGTAGCATAGTGGGTTACTGAAGCCATACCCTGATTATTTGAGGTATTGTGTCCAAGCTATCAAATTCCAACTTTTTTCTATTTTTCCAGAACAGCATTTCCTCACCTATATCGGGACGTTAAACAAAAAGTTATTCTTGGAGTAGAAAATGCCATTGTACCATCTATCCCCTTAACTACAGATATGTGTACTATCAACACTGGTCAAAGTGAAAATTACATGACTGACAGCCCACTGGGTGGGTGTATCGCCTTCAACAGCAGTATCGAACACACAAAGCCAGCTCTCTGTATCACTGGCTTCACTAAGAAGCATACCGGTGTCAATCTGTTGGGAAAACAAAGTGATAGCAAAATGATTTAACCTGCTAAGACTCTACTCAAGATATGTATTTTCTGAAATGGAACTAACATACGAGCATTACAACTGGGTAAATTCCAACATGAACCATATTTTGCACACACAATAAACTTGGTGGTTAAGAATTAATTAGTAAATGACAGGTCCATGCAGGAGATGCTGGTTGACGCTCGCAAAAATTCTGGACATTTTCAGCAGGACATTTTCAGCATTCAGCAACCACAAGAACCGTTCAATTTGCCATGCCACCAACTGAAGCAAGAGGTGGCAACTTTAGGAAAAGCAACAAGCCATCAAGGCATACACATCAAGCCATGAGATAGAGAGAAGGGTAAAGTTATCAGCTTACTTTAACACATTGGAGAATACTTATGAAGTGAGTTCAGACACGGCAAGCCTGAGACAGGCAAACACTTAATGAAACTACTGCAAAGCAGTTAGAGAATCTGAAGGAGTAGATTAAACTACACAATTCCAATAAGTATGTTGTGTTTGCAACATTTTGCAATTGAATCGCTACATTTTGGCACCCAAGCTTGATCTTATGTTGAAGTGGTTGTAATGTATTGCTTTCCAACTGACACATATCTTAAGAGTAGCAAAGAGTTCCTTGTGTGCAAGTTGACAGCAGAATCAGCTGATGACACGTCTCTTGCTTCAGATTCTCCTGCAAATTCAACGGGCAAGAAAAAAAATGACATTTTCCAAGAGACCTACTGATGATGAGTCACCTCAACGCACCAGAGTGAAACATTATTACACCTGGTCAGGCTTAAAAGAAATGCTCACATAAATTGATACTTCTACAGTGACTCAATAAGATACAGTAAGCATCAATAGAATAGTGGAGGGTCAATGTGTAAGATACTAATGTTCAAATTAGCAGCTCACACATCCCTTAAAATACTTTAAGGCAATTTGGAGCCCCTTATTCAAACTAGCTATGGTGTACTTCAGTTGCCCACCCTCAAGTGTGTATTTGGAGTTTAACACTTAACATAAAAGGCTTCTAAAAAATGTAGAATAATTGATGTTCATTAAAATTAACTAAAAAGTCTATGAGGAAAACTCTTACTACCAATTACTAACAAACTGTATTGGTGGATTACAGTGTGGATGAGCTAATATTGTGTGATGATACTAACAACAGTGATGATGTTGATGAAGATAATGAAATCTTGAACTTTGAGGATGATTAACACTGTTAGCCTTAAACCCATTTGTGACTTGGCTTAACCAAGCCACCAAAATGATTAGTTTTGTAGGAGTGCAAACAAACTAGGCACTTCAGCCACAAAAGTAGCAGTCTCTGTTGCTGAAGTGCTTGTTTCGTTGCTACCTGAGTACTACCTCTTACTTCCTGTCCTTTTTAATATACAACATATGGGTGGGAGGTCCCAAAGACAATTTTCTTGTGCACCACTTTCATAATGGGCTTTGTCCACCTTGGTATATCGGTGCAAGGACTACTAGCCTGTTACTCCATCTCTATTTAACTGTACTGACCTGAGGCCAGTGATTTTCTATTTGTAAAAGTTTGTTATTATCTTCTGTCACTCTGGCTTGAATAGCCTGTGTTTTTCTTGAGGCCTGCAATTTGCTGTATGGATTCAGTTTGCATTTGAAAACTCACATTTGGAAGCTTGGTTTTTTAATAATTTGTTCCATAGTTCACATTTACAGACATGCCCTCATGCACCTAGCTTCAATACACCATGCAGCGCAAGACACTTGGCGTGATTAAGCTGCACCAAGCAGTGTAGCTTCTTTTTCACTTAAATGTGCTCACAACATGACTAAACCGCTTCATGAGATTGCACTGATTAATTTGATATGCAACACTATTTCTGTGTGTGACAGTCTGAATCTGTACAATGGAACTTGGCGTGCATAAAAGTTGAGACCTCAGCACTTTGTGTACAGATTGAGAGTAATTTGCAGAAAGATATAGAAGTGTTGCATATACAATTCATCAGTGCAGTCTCATGAAGGGGTTTTGTTGCACCGCATTGAGACTTTGATGCACATTTGATAAAAAAAAATGTTTTTTGCAATCTGAGTCGCACGAGACCTGGCATGCCAAGTAGGGTTGATTGGTGCGATTGCAGCAAAAGTGTATGAGGGATCATCTGTACTTTTCTTTATAGAAAATGTTTGGACTTCCACTAAATACTCCACCTTCAATCACCTGTAAGGGCCTCGGGCCTGTGATTTGCTGTTTGGAGAAGTGTATTGATAATATATATTTTCTACTAGGCTTTTACTATTAGGCTCTTAGTTATTGATTAATGAAAACATTTTATAGGTTTGTATAATTTAATAAACTGCCATACTGTCTGACTATGTTTCATAGATGTAATCTATTCATTTAAACTGCCATGTGTTGCTGTTGCTTAGTTTAGCCAGCCAGCTCGCTGCACCCTTTGGCCAATATTGGTGAAAACAATTTTGTGAGCTGTGAGGTGGTCAAAATTGACTGCAAATGACTGGAAATTAATGTTTTTGAAGTTAATAATACCGTAGAAACAAAAAAAGGTCCAAATAGCATGCTAAATGTAATAGAGTACAAGATGTAAAAAAGTGTGAGTTTAGATTAAAAAAAAACATGCACTTTTTTACAATTTGCACATGTAATAGGCTGCGTGAACATGCAAACTTCTTTCCACAATGCACAATGATGAAACTTGCATCCAGATATTTTCCCATGGAAAACATACAACTCGCCCAATGTAAATAGTTGTCATATTAAACTTGAAGACTAGTTTCTGATAGGAGAGTTTGACAGAAGCATGCACAGATCAGGCAGAACACTGCATGCTTCTGTGTGTAAAAGTAAAAAAAAAAAAAGTTAAAAATCGAAAAACAAAAAATGGCGTGGGGTCCCACCCCAAAAGCATAACCATTCCCAGGCTCTTTCAGCCGGCCCAATAAAAAAAAAAAAAAGGGGGCAAAAATGTGTAGGCTTCCCCTGTATTTGATGAACCACCACCGGCCCTTGGACCGGTCCTGGTTATCAAAAATATGGTGAACAAAATTAGTAGGGATCCCCTGTATTTTCAGAACCAGCACCGGGCTCCACTAGCAAGGGAGGTAATGCTACACCCAAAAGACACACTTGACTGGGTACCCCCAGCCGTAACATTCATCTCCCCTAACTTTAAGGTTTGGCGCACTTTTAAGATAAAGGTGGTATAAATGAGGGTTTGATTCTGCACCTATGTATATTGCCGTATTAGTAGCTTTGCCGTGATGTTGGAGTCTTGTGAACTGTCCTTCGGGACTGAAACGTTGACAATTTATTACCTGGCTTTATCATGATGCTGAAAGATTAAATAATGTGATAATCTGGCGAGTGCCCTCCATTTTTTTTACCATTTATCTGGGAAAAAACTGCTAAATATATATATATATATATATATATGCATACACACACACACACACACACACACACACACACACACACATATATACTGATACCTTGGGGTAAATTAGCTTGGTAGGTGATCAGTGGTGCAGTGCCTAGGTGCACAAAAATAACAGATAATTTAGCCCCAGGGCCGGTGCAAGGTTTCTAGGTTCCCTAGGCAAAACTTCACCCTACCGCCCCTGTTCCCCCCCAAAAGAGGTTAAACACATAAGCGGGTTATGCGTGTCCCGTGCATATGGCACTTGTGAAAGAGGGACATAGACACAGTACGGGATGTACTAAGCATCGCATTAGCGATGCGGTACATCTCGGCTGTCTTCAGTACATACTGTACTGCAGTTCATTACCGTAGTATGTACCAAGAATATCGCAAAAGACAGCTTTGTCCTTTGCGATGACTCCAGACAGAGGGACTTTCGGATTTAACATCCAGAAGTCCCTCAGGTCATGACTGGAGGGATCCCATTAAAAAAGCCCATAAGCGTTATCCATTGGGATTAAGCACCTGAATGCATTGCATTCCGATGTTTAGTACATTTGGGGAATGCAGTTAAACCCCAGAACATTGCATTTTCGGGGGTTTTACCGCATTTTCACCTTTAGTACACCTCGTCCATAATTAATCTTACGTTGAGGTGGGGATGTCCAAGGTCTTCCATGCTCGATCAGAGCAGGAAGCTCCCTGGGGCTTGCGGTTGCCGAGATCCAACCTTAGAGTCTCGTTGCAAGCCCTGATGATCGCGATGGTCTTGACCATCGCGACTATCACCCTGGTCGGTCGCTAAGCTGTGGGTGGTAACCCACAGCTTAGCTAGCGACCAGGAGGCCACACTAAAAAAAAGAAGCGGCTGCCCTCATTCAGAGAGAGCGATCGCTTCTAGCGACCGCCTCTGAATGAGGACCAGAGTGTGTTGCCACACACTTACACATATATACTAGGGATGTGCAGGCTCGGTTCTACTCGGTTCCGTTCGGTTCTTTTTACCGGATCTTATTGGGTTTCAGCTGTCACGAGTTTTGGATAGCCAATAAGATTCGGTAAAAAGAACCGAACGGAACCGAGTAGAACCGAGCCTGCACATCCCTAATATATACACATCATAAATACAGGCCTTTAGGTCTGATGGGCGTGTTTTTTTTTTCCCCTCTGGCCGCTCGCTAAGCTATGGGAAACCTTCCACAGCTTGTGCGAGCGGCCAGGAGGCCATCGTATTTATCGCGACCATCGGCCTTGCAACGAAACCCTGTGGTAGGGTCTCGGCTACCGCAAGGCCGAGTGGACTTCCTGCTCTAATAGAGATGTCATAATGATGTCAGTAGGGCCTCCCGTGTTGCCATCCCCCCTCCCCGCCTACAAAACAGGGTGAGCGGTCACTCACCATCGACAGCCACCCCTTCTTGCAGCGAGCCCCATAGCGACTGAGCTGCAGTGGCTGGACAGGGCTCGCGCACGCCGGATGCGATGCGTGCGCAGTGGGGGACCATCGAGTCGCTTGCAAGTGGCTCTGAATCACGCCCATAGTACACTAACACATACACTGTATACACACACTACCACATACATACCACACACTTGCACATATTTACACAGTACACAAACATACTTACACTATTGATGCAATTGATGCAGCAGCTGCTGCAGGTTGCTAATGGGAGCACCTTCATCATTAGGCCCCCTTAAGATGTAATGCCTCGATTCACTGGTGATATGGGCGCGGGGCTTGTCTTATAGGCTATGCCCCCTTCTGCCGATGTCAATGGGGGTGGGTTTCTAGGTACTGCATGAGCTAGAGAGGAGGCTGAGGATCGGGCTCTGAGCCTGTCAGTGGGGATGCAGGGGATGTGCTGACGCAAGGCTCCATCTCTCAGTAAAGTTCGGAGCTGCGTTCCCTCACTTGTCTCCCTCAGATGCGGCCCTGGGCATGCACTAGCAGTAGGCTTAGCGTAGCCTGGACAGCAGGACTCTGCGGTGCCCTCTATGGGCCGATGCTCTAGGCAGCTGCCTAACGGTAGCGCCAGCCCTGCCTAGCCACACATTGAGGGCACTATCTCACTTTTTGAACCCTGACTATAATGGTCAGCTAGTATGCAAACATAAAACAATCTCTCAAAAGTCTCAATCCTGTCTCCTGTATAGACACAGCCTCCTGGCCTTCACTCAAAGTCTCTCTTGTGGTCCTCCCTGCGCATTGCAGGTCTGGACACTGGCCTCCTGGCCTCTATAGCTGCCACAGTCCCACTTGGACTGACTCCTCCAGCAGCCTGACTGGACTGCCCAGTTAGCCATCACCTGAGCCCTGTCCACAAGGTAGCCCATAGGTTTAATTACACTTGATTTTTTTACCCTGTGTGTGTGGGGGATGCAGTCGGGATGCCAGCGGTCTAAATGCCGTCAGTCGGGATGCCGACTGTCTAATCCCGGCAAGTGTCTAATGACCGGCGTCGAAATCCTGACGGCTGTCATTAGACCTACGCCGGGAGGCCGACACCTGGCTTACCGTTCGAAGGTAAGCCGGGCGCCGTGCAGCCGCACAGGGGGGGGATTAGGTTAGGGGCTCCCAGGGTTGAGTTAGGGTTAGGCACCCCCCTGGGAGGTTAGGGTTAGGCTAGGGGAAGAGGGGGTTAGGTTTAGGCACTCCTAGGGGAGGGCTAGGGGTTAGGGGGGGAGGTTAGGTTAGTAAACAGAAAAAATACTCACCTGTCAAGATCTTCACTGCTGGGCTTCCGCGGCCGCCTGGAAATCATGCTGATTCCGTGTGCGGATCCCTCTAGCCCTACACAGAATACATGGCTCATTGTCACCACCTACTGAGATTTTGTCACTATATAATATCATTTGTTCTGGGGATATCATAGCAACTATTGCGTCGTTTGCACATTGTCTAGTGCATACCTAGCCTCAGTTTACTTGCTGTGCAGTAACATAAGACTTCAGATATGTTTCCAGATAAAAAAAAGTAATTACACAAAAAAAAATTAAAAACAAATTACCATTTTTTTAAAGATCTATACAGTAGTTACACTGACAGCTATTGGAACTTTGCTGATTCCAATATAAACAATTTCTGAAATGCAAATGAAAATGTTTAGCAGTTTAACATGGCAGCATACAAGCAATCACCATTTTAAAGTGATTACCTGTCTTTTGAAAAGCAAAAATTTCTAAACATGCAAGTTTAAAAAGTATCAACATGATATTATTGATGTTCAGAAACTACAGCACTTTCTAATTCTTTTCTTACTGGCCATATCTGTTCAGCTCACACTTCTGATCCCTCCCCTGTGCTGTCAGCTACAAAAATGAGACAATGAATCTTGTTCTTCTCGTATAATTAAACTATCCATGATAACCTCTAATGCTATATTAATCACACGGTTGGAAAAATCAAACTCAATTGTCATTAGTTATTAGGTTAGAATGTTCCTGAACAAAAAGTTAATATCAAGGAAAATGTTTATGAACAAAAAATACAGTAACCGATGTCCAATACCATAAATTAGCTACTGTACAGTCACTCAGAACTAATACAATGCTAATTCCAAGAACTTGTTCACATGTGCACTATAGCTTTAATTATGATATTTCACACATTTTTCAAGTGTTACATAGTGCACATGTTAAAGCATGAAAAATTGAAATCGAAAATTTTCAATGAGGCAAACTTTAGAACCCATTGGTGGGGGGGGGGGGGGGGAATCCAATGTTTCCAATTTTGTATGTATTTTACATACATTCGTTAGTGGCTGAAGAGTGCATTAATAGCGCACAAAGTGTCTGCCACAAGCCTCAGTAGCCCAAAGGAAAGGTAAATTGTACATAACAAACCTTGCAGGTGCCTATCATTATATTTATTTTATTACTGTGTGCAAGCATAGGAATGATTGCCTGTCAATTACATGACCCTAATTTCAAGACTAAGATTGGATGCTAACAGGTATGTGATTGGTTTTCCACTGAGAGATGTAAGCTGTCTATGTACATTTAGAAACTTATTTTCTCAGTTGTGACATAAATTCATGCCAATGTAACTACTACTCTCTGCATGACCTGGATGTGAGATACAGAGTGAGATAGTGGCAAATGACTGCTTAGTGTGATACTCCTAACACTACCATATTTACATGCTATTCAACAGGACACTGGATTCGCAGGGGACCGCAACATAGTATCATTGTCACTACTGAATTGATTTATTATAGCTTGGTTTTATCCTGGGATTTAATATCCGAATTACTACACATTTCTTTTGGTGATTTGAGGTGCGGGAGCCTGGTCTGGAGTAATTGCATGTGCCTTATGGGAGACCTGTCTCTGTGCTAAATCTGCCAACTCTGTATTTATAGATTCTCAGGTTTAACTAGAATATTTAACTTTACATTTATGATGTGTGCATTTGATCAGGTCTTAAAATAACAGCTTTTTTATTTTTTATTATTAGCCAATTCCATGAGTCTAAATTCTGCCACTTTTTTAGGCTTCAAATTATCCATTTATACTGCAGTGACATTGCATTTTTTTTCTCTCATTTAATTTGCGTGTTTTATTTGCTCTTGATCAGTAAAGAATAAGGTGATCTGGTCAGAATAGGTATAAAAGAAAATAGATTGTAACATTTCTACATTAGTAACCTCTTCACTGCTAAGGACATAAAGGTACTCAGAGGAATCCTAAGCACTGGAGAACAAAAGGGGGGTGGGACATACCAAAATGTCACCCCTTAATTGTTGATGTTGCCTAGAATCAGGTGCAATTACTTTTTTAAGTCAGGTCCCATCAACACTGCAGACTCTTTCACAGGGTAGAAAATGGGGAAAGAGTATAAATGTGTGATCTATCACCAGAGAACATCTCTGCTCCTAAAATGATATTATGAAGTACAGAAATGAGGGAATAGCTCCCCAATTGCAGCTTTAATATACTATGGGGTAGTGCCATAACAGAGCTCTATGCCACCCTGTGCCCACCCCCCATCCACTAAATCGGTTACATTGTGATGTCACGCCCAGGTGGTGGGGCTGCCAGCTCAGGTAAACAAAGCACTGCCCAGAGTATCCTAATGAGTGCTAGTAGCTGCAGGGTGCCGGCAGCAATGGGACCACCCAAAGGGTCCTGTGCGGCAGCACAGCTTGCACACCCCTGCTCAGGGGCAACTTTATTTGAAAAAGTGAAATCCCCTCTTTAAAATGATGAGGCCCCTTAGTAAGTACTGTCCAGTGATCACCAGACAATAACAACCTGCAGTGCAATCGGTATATGGGAGTAGAGCATTGAAGTGGCCATCCTCCGTCAACCTGGCATGTTTGAACGATGGGAATCCAAAGATGGGAGAGGGTGAGGTTCTAAATCACAGATGCTGAAATGCGACAAACCTAAAAATTACAAAAAGGTTGAACCGAAAACGAAGCAAAAAAAACCTTATAGTTTTATTTCACTGTATGGTTATCTACATTTATTTTCCTGACAGCAACCAATAGCAAGTCAGTATCCAATACATGTACAATTATAACAGACAACACCGTAGCAATTTTGATGCTGGGATGAACTTTCAATGACCCCTACAATGGATAAGATTGCTTTTCAATAGCATAGCTCCATTAAGCAGGATGCATTAAAAGAGGGTATTACATCCTTTAAAGCATGTAAAAGTGAAGTAGCTGTGCAATTCTCATTGCCTGCTATCTTACAACAAACATGAGCTGTATTTCCCTTTGTGACCATGATCTTAAAACTATTTCGCCTAATAAGACTTCATTGGCACAGACGTTTAGCAGTTGGCACAACTTCTTCTCTGTATTCTATCTTGAACTGTTCTGCCATTTGGTGAAGTTTTCATTATAAGCCGTTTGGGAATGATTTCTTGCACAGATGCAAAGTTGCTCTGTTTCTCTGTTGATTGGCACAAACACAGCAAGTTAAAAAAAAATGTTGTCTCTCAGAGGAAAACGCTAAAAATTACAAATAGCTTGCAGGAAATTACTAATTTTGATCAGTTGAATGCATCTGTGAGAGAATAAACTAACCTTAAATACAATGAACACAGAATTATTCTTTTGGAAGTTTTGTTTATGACTACTTTATCTACAGCTTACATTAACCAATAAAACCAGAACCTGACTGAAATAAACAGAAGGATTTCAAAAAGAGAGGGCTATGCTGAGTTTCAAACCCATGCAAATTGGATTCCAAAGAAAACCACTCATAATGGATGAGATAACTTCTACTGTTGGCAAAGTCAATTACAAAAGTGCTAAAATATGCTTGCATCACTTTCCATGCTTCAGGATGTCGTGAGCCTCCTCTCCTCGCCCCAAGACCAGATAATTATAATTGTTTATTGAAGCAATAAAAAGTGAAAGATCGCCCGAATGTATAACAAAGAAAAACCACACACACACAGGGACAGAAAAAAGCCCATGCCTACGATGTGTTAGAAGTGAAGTGATCGCTAATCACTTCACTTCTCATTTGAAAGCAGATTGCATATGCGCAAAAGCAGATTGCATATGCGCAAAATGCAGACTACACATGTGAACCGGAATCTATTGCAATTGGCACATACATCCAAATGGAGTGTAGAAGCTTTCAAAATGATGATTAAAAATACAAAAGACACCAAGTAATGGGTCTTACATCATAAAAATAAATTATGCGACTAAAATGAAACTTCTTTCATAACAAAAAATAAATGTTGTAAAAATAAAAAGTGTGTGAGAGTGTGTTGCACAATTGTGGGCGTATCACTAGTAATAACAATTCCTTTAAAATAAAATGTTTTAGGTTTGTTTTAAACAGTTAAAGCAAAATGTTTTGGCTTGTTCGCCTTGTGTTCCCACATATCACTATCCAGCAGCACAGGGACACTGGTAGAAAGGTGAGTAGCATGCTCAATTATGTATAACTGACATGTAGTCGAGATTTGCATGTGGGCTGTGGGCCTATGGCATACAGTATGTTCAACACAGTGTATAAATCTACCTCTGGTTACACATTTTTAATATATATTTACCCTTAAAAAGGTTATACAGGTTGAGTCCCCATATCCAAAATGCTTGGGACCAGGGGTATCTTGGATAATGGAATATTCCGTATTTTGAAATATTTGCATATAATAATGAAATATCTTGGGAATGGGACCCCAATATACACACAGAATGCATGTGTTATATACACACCTTATACACACAGCCTGAAGGTAATTTTCAATAATTTGTGCCTTAGACAAAGTTTGTGTACATTGAACCATCAAAAATAAAAGGTTTCATTATCTCAGTCATGCCAAAATTATTCCGTATTTCGGAATATTCCATATTTCAGAATATTTGGATATGGGAGACTCAACCTGTACTGCCAAACAAGTTAATACACAAATAGCCTCACTCATAAAAATTATCTATAGACAGATATACCAGTTAAATGAAAAAAAAGAAGAAGTATTTGCTGATAACAGGCATGGTTTCAAATTTAGAATCACTAAAGTTTACTTTGCTACCAAAGCACAACAGCTTTATTGGGGCACTTATCTGTGCCAACTAGAATGTCTCTTATGGTGGGTACACACCTGGCAGATATATCAGCAGATGATGGTCGTTCATACACAATGAACGGCCATCATCTGCTTGTGCCCCCGGGTCCCGGCGGCCGAGTTGGGGGCGTGTCCCACCCCTTTTCCCGCAGCTACCGCTGTGTGTGTATGGAAGGTCTGCAGACATATCTGTCCATCAGCCATGCAGCACAGCCAATGTGATATGTCTGAACGATGCAGTTCACAGACATAGCGTGTGTACACACTTGCCGACGGGCAGCAGATATATTGGCCGATCAATTGATCGGCCAATATACCTGTCAGTGCCTACCGAGCTTTAGTTTATTAAATGCAATTAGCAAATACATTAGAACAGAGTCATGGATCTTGCACATTAAACATATGATTGTCAGTTTATCTAAAGTTCTAACAGTGGAATTCAATTGTTGTTTATACAACCATTAGTCATTGTTGCCCAACAAAGCTATCCAATTGTTGTTTCAATCGGGCACAAGTGCTGTGGTTGTCACGCTTGTCATGCCCAATTGCACCGGGTTTGGCTGCGTAAAGTGGTACAGCGCACCCAAACGGCTGACTTTTCATCGATTTCTGCTCGCCACCTCTAGATGGTGCATATAGAAATGTTGGCATCCAAGTCACTCCCACCTGATCAATTGAATAGCTCTGTTGGGTTCCCATTACATAAGGTGCACACAAACAACTATTGAATTTCCTCCTACTTAAAGTGTTGAGCCTAGTCATTATTGTACCAAATATCATGAGGCGCCTTAGGCCTAGGGAAAATAATTTTGTTTGTACATATTGCCTGATTAGTATTGTAATCCTTCCAGTCAGCCTATAAGAAAATGAGTTATCTGTCAGCAACCTTTTTTTTTGCATGCTCATAAACCTCCAGATGCTGGTCATTTGCCTATTTCATCATAACACACCTTAAATGAGATTATACACATCCCCTTGTTACTATGCCACACCCTCAAACTATTATAGCATGGAATGAATAACACTCATTGAATATAGACAGGAAGGTTCTAGGTAGAGATTAAGGGATTATTGTATAGATTGAAAAATAATAACTGCATGATTGCAGAGTGTGCCTTACATAATTATTAACATCTTAAAAGAATGTAACTATAGTCCCATAATAAGCATAACTCAGAAATATGAAGGGGGGAGGGGGGGGGGAGCTAAAAGCATTTTGCCAGTAGAGAGTAGACAGCAGTAAACACACACAAAACAAATAATTGCAGATTCCATGCACTGATTTCGTCTCCTGCCTGTATAATTCGGTAGTTTTCAGATTATAGTACACTAAAGGTGCCCATACACCGGACGATTTTTTACACGATATGGCCAGTTACGACAAGTTGGACAGACCAATCGTGTGAAAAAAGGTGTATTTTGTGTGTTGTGCGACCCCGATGCGCGTCCCCGCCATCGTCTAGTTGGATCGCAGATCAGATGGTTTTGCAGAGAGATCAACGATCTTTTGAGTACAATGTGATACACTTCTATGCATCTTATCCTATGATCGTAACGATCAATCGTACACCATTTGACCACATCTTATGAGCAATTTCAAGGGCAATCGTACAACTCATCTTACCAACTTTGAATCGCACAGTGTATGTGGGCCTTATCATATGACAGTCACATTTCCCTTTGTGTATAGACAGTGAACTATTACTTAAATTAAACGCCACTTTATTAATTAAAATATTACAAATGTTCGGTATTCAATTTCCAAGTAATTTATTAAGCATATAAAAGGTTAAATGATTCATGTCAAACATCAAAATAAAGTACATAAAAACATTCTAAACTGCTGCCTTTTCCAAATATGCCTCTGCACAGCTCTAGTCTCTGTCATAACTCCTTGCAGAAAAAGGAAGCTGCCTCGGTTATTTGTAATAAGTTAATAACTAGAGGAAAAACTCTCTCTCACTATTATAAGAGATGTCACCTTGTACAATTCAGGTGCAAGTTGCTTTAACATTCCTAGCACTCAAGCCATTCCAAATAAGATATCTTGTAATACTCACAGACAGATATCCAACACCTATTAACTTATCACACAATTTCAGGTCAGGTATGTCTTCCAGTAAATATTTGGGGCTTTACTCTTTGAGGACAGAAAGATCACTAATGGATTGTTGCGCAGTTCCAGAAAGTGTTTTGCTTGCTATGAATGGGTTAACATAATTTCTTTGTAAAAAACCTCATGCTACAGCTTGTGTAATTTGTTTCGAAGCTTGTACACATCAAAAATGACTATGA
This sequence comes from Taudactylus pleione, assembly GCA_031769625.1. Lineage (NCBI taxonomy): Eukaryota > Metazoa > Chordata > Amphibia > Anura > Myobatrachidae > Taudactylus > Taudactylus pleione. The sequence goes on along the minus strand of JAUIMM010000040.1, from coordinate 1,168,544 downwards.
AACCTACTTGTTTTGTTCCCTTGGTTCTAATGTAGTTTATTGATTTCAGTGGAAGCAAACAGATGATGGAAGTGTCTTTGACTTTCCCAAACTGTGCTAACAAACATCTCTGGAAGAAGACACCGCTTTTCATCATTCTTATTTGATTTGTCAAATACACTTGAGCACTTTGTGAAAGTGTACTATTTTTTTTTGCAGATTTAAATTTCATTTTCAATTAATATGCAGTGTTACTTATTAAAATTATTACTTAGCCATACATCCTTTAGATCTCAGGTCTAGCTAGTGTTCGCATTCCATTTCGGGTTGACATACAGTCTCTGCACTTTTAGGGGTATATTTACTAAAGTGAGAGTGGAGATGTTGCCCATAGCAACCAATCACATTCTAGCTATTGTTTTCTAGAAGATGCTAGTTAAATGTTAAGCAGAATCTGATTGGTTGCTATGGGCAACATCTTCATTTCTAAAAACTCTCACTTTAGTAAATATACCCATCAGTCCCCAATTCTGATCAATCACCCATTGTTGCTCCCGAAAGACTGAAGACAGAAAACAGCATGCACTTAAAGACCACATTGAAACTTTAAGAGATGAAGGAACCATTAAGGTAAATGGCTTTATTCAATGTTAGCATGTAATTTCACCTCTACTCTGTAATGAAGTGGAAAGGCAATTCATTTTACCGCATCTGCCCTCACAAATGTTTTACAATATCCAGACAGCAGTAATGTATCTCCAAGGGCACAGAGGGGGGGAGTGGGTATTAATTACCCGGGGCCAGGCTTGCTGGAGGGGCCCGACGGGGTACGGAGCCGCCCCCTCCCTCTTACATTACAACAGCCCAGCACACACTGCTTTGTGCTGGGATGCACTGGGAGACTGCTTGCAGCTGTTAAGCAGCGCTGCAGCAGTCTCCTATGCCTGTGGGGAGAGAGATCACACTGAGGCGCCCCCACTGACTATGCGCCGGGCTTAGGGGCACGCAGCAATCCCCTCCTGCAAAAATAGTGTTTTCCCCTAAGGGAGTGTGACCACGCCTCCCACGTTAGGCCACGCCCCCTTCACTCAGGCCCGTCTCGGCTAATGGGTGCAAGAGGTGCAGTGCAAAGGTCCACCCTGCACCTATGAAAACACTTTCTACAGCCTGGGAAGCTCCGGTAGAAGCCTTAATGCACGCTGCCACAGAGGCATACCACGGCTCCATTCTCTCACTCCGTGGAGTAGCCAGAGTGTGCAGGGGGAGCTCCCCCAACTAAAAGTCTGCGCATATGCCAGCCTCTGATTTTGTTGGTGCAGTACCAATTGCTGGCGCATTGTTCTTTGCAGCGTGGCGCACGTCATATAGAACGAGGGAAACGCCAGGTGCAGTCATGTTACCTGTTGCAGTTTAGATCACTATTTTTAATTTCTGTTTATCTTTAATATGGTTTTTACTTTATAATGCGGTCACTAATTTTTTTATATGGCCTTTTATTACCATTGTATTCAGCTTCTCTTCATTATTTTTATTTTTTCTCCACCTGGATGTTATACTTCTGCTACTTGCACACCCTGCCAGATATAACCTACACAGTGCGCCCCAGATGGCTGGCTCGGATGGTTATTTCTTGGGCAGGATGAACAAACACGTGGAGCTATTCATCGAGTGTGTATTATATTACAAATGTTTCAGTCACCCCTATACATCATGCCCGAACTGCAGCACTGTTTGCTGTGTTTGGTATTCCCTGTTTTGTACCATGTACTTCCACCCCACTGTTAGGATATGCCTGTATGCTATATCTCCAAAGAAGTGTATCCTCCATGGGCAGGAAGTACTTCACATGGATCTATTATACTGGGTATATCATACTGCCACACACATCAGATTTCCCATATATGCCTTGTGTCATTGTATGGCTTAACTCTCACAGTCTAACCTTAGTAGTGTACCCATCATGGCTGCCTCGTACACTCGAGGATGGGATGAAAAATACATGCACCTCTTCTAGGCATAACTTATTCCACCCAGGGTAATCCTATGTAGTGCGCCCAAGACAGCTGCCTCATCTGGTACCTTTTGTTGGTGGAATATATAAACCGTGGAAGTTATCTCCCGAAATGTCTGCACCAACCCTGCAATATGCTTATTGTGCTCTCTAGGGAGTCTATTTACTAAGCAGTGTTAGGAGATAAAGTGAAAGGTGATAAGGTACCAGCCAATCAGCTCCCAACTGTCATTTTTCAAACACAGCCTGTGACATGGCAGTTAGCAGCTGATTGGCTGGCACCTTATCCCATTTCACTAACACTGCTTACTAGGTTTTGGCTGTTTTTAATTATCTCCATGTGGTTTTCTATTTTCCGCAATACCAAATCCTTGAACAGTGTACCATGTTTTCTAACGTCTGTAGAGGGACTGAGTCCTGCGGGAGAAAATCTCTATATAAATAAAATTATTATTATTATTATGTTATGGACGTTATGATGCTGTGGGTCAGAGGATGGAAGAGCATCAGTGCTGCATTGCATAGAGCAGAAGCAGAGAGGGCTGCAGGAAGGGTTGGGTATGGGATGCCGGTGCTCGGGATCCCGGTGCTCAGAATTCCGACACAGGCATCCCGACATGGTTAGGACACCAACACCAGTCGGAAAGTGTCCTAACCATCCCCGCCGGTAGCCTAAACCTAACCCCCTCCCTGCAGCCTAACCTCTCCTCCATCCCCCCCCTTCGTAGCCTAACCCTCCCCTAGTGCCTAACCCCACTACTTACCACCGGGATGCCGGTGTCGGGAATCTGATGCCAGCATTCTGAGTGCCGGCATCCCAACACTAGTGGATGGTATGCATGAGGCAAGTTAACGTGTGTGTGGGGAGGGGTTTGGTGTTGAGAGCAAAGTGCAAAACTTAGAGGTTGTGGGAGATTGCAGCTGGGGGAGGCAGCACAGTAGAGAACATACAGATGGGGTGTATAGACACAATAGAAAAAAGGAAATGGAGTGGTAGGACTGGGAGGATGGGGGGGTTCATACACTACAGGACATACAGATAGGGGGAGGGAATGGACACAGTACAGGACATACAATATTTTTTTTTTGGAAGGTGGGGCTTAAAGTACATAATATAAATTAAACAGGTGAGGAAGGAGCACAATGCAGGATATATAGATGGGGAGGACCACAATACAAATTGGGGGGTAACAATATTGGACATACAGATGAGGGGGCAAAAAGCAGGATACACAGATCGGGGGCATATGGGAGGGGGTTGGCCCTTATAAAGGGAAAGTGGTTAACAGCTCTGCCTCGGGAGCCATCTATTTAATAAATGGGATTTCAATTTATTTAATGCCATGGCAATATGTGGGTGGGGGTAGATCTATTTAGTCTGAGCATTTTGGTGGGGAAGTATGTATCATTAATAAATATAATATAATAAATATACATGCAATTAATTTAATATCAGGGCTGGTTGAGAAGACATGGGTCTATTTATTACATATCAATACAGGTTGAGTCTCCCATATCAAAATATTCCAAAATACGGAATATTTTTATCATGACTGAGATAGTGAAACCTCTGCTTTTTGATGGTTCAATGTACACAAACTTTGTTTAAGGTACAAAATTATTAAAAATAAAGTATAAAATGACCTGTAGGCTGTGTGTAAATGGTGTACAAGAAACAAATTAATTTCATGTATGTACACAAGCTTTGTTTGAGCCACAAAATTATTGAAAATATTGTATAAAATTACCTTCAGGCTGTGTGTATAAGGTGTATATGAATCATAAATGCATTCTGTGTTTAGATTTGGGCCCTATTCCCAATATGGTACACAAATATTCCAAAATACGGAATATTCTGATATCCAAAATACCCTTGGGTCCCAAGCATTTTGGATATGGGAGACTCAACCTGTACTACTACTGTGATGTCAGGGCTGGTTACAGGTATTTAGGTGAAAGTATTGAACATAGGTGCTACGGACTTAATGGGGATGGTTAACATGGTCTCTCTTTTGTTACACCTGGAGCAATTAATGTAATTTGGGGTTTTGGCTAGTAATATATTGTTACTCTACTGTAATAAATATAAGTGCTAATACTGTAATAGCTGGATTAATTTGGGGAAAGAACGTCTATTTATTAAATATGGGTGCTACTGTAGTAATGTTGAGGGTAATAATGTGAATACTACCTATAACGCTTTCAATTAAGCTTCCAATATTCAGGCATATGGCTAAGCAGCAACAGACTGAAACATCAATTGATTGTCAAATAAGGAAAAACAAGTAGAGAACAGCACAGACAGCCTGACATCCAGTTTAAAAGGGCTATTGATTTGATGCCCTCAAGTGTAGTATGTACTAGTGGCAAGTTCACGCAACATAAAAGTGATGTATTAGAGACTGTTGGCAGCCCAATACATCCAAAATGCATGATACTCTCCCAATGAGGTTAGTTATGATATGTTGATATTAATAATGTCGACATTAATCATGAAGACACTCATGGAAAGTCAACATAATAGATACTGTATATTGTCTCCCTGGTACTGGCGGCATCTACCAGTCCAGAGGTGGCTTCGGGTCCCGGTGGTAACATCTGATGCGCCAGCGCTTCAGTAAGTACAGTCCCTCTATACCTCCCTCTAGCTCCTAACACTAACCCCCTCTTCCCCCTACAGCATAATCCTAATGTTGACATGTTGCCTACTGGCATTTGAACAATGTCCACATTGTAACAGTTGGCATTGTAATGTCAACTATATGAATTTAGACCTAATAACTTAATCTCGTACAAATGTGATAGAACCATGCCTCATGTAGCATTTACCCTGGAATGGTTTGTGCCATGTTCAGCCTTAGGCCTATGAGGCCCTTGATCAGTCCTTGCACTCAATTATGTATTAGAAGGATAATATAGAAAACTAACACTTGGGGGTAAATTTACTAAAGTGAGAGTTTTTAGAAGTGAGTTTTAGAAGAGATGTTGCTCATAGCAACCAATCACAGGCTTTGTCAGGAGGGGTGGGGGGGGAGCAGATTAACAGAGGGTGTTCTTTTGGCACTTGGGGTGGGAGAGGGGTGATGCCCCAAAAAGTTTTATTTACCCTAGAACGGTTTGTGCCACTGGTGACCAATCACCACTAGGGGGGTGGGGGTTGTGCTACTAGGGATCTGTTGCTGCTGGGGAATGTATTGACATTGGGGGGCAGGTGGTAATTTTACAATGGGGGCCTATGGTCATGGTGGGGTAGAGGTAATATTTAAATATCTTTTAAAAATAAGATCAAAACCTATTTTTTTTTATTTATTTTTTTAAGAGACAATATCTGGGCGGTTTTTTTTTTACATTAACAAGTTAATTGGTTAATATCAAACTTATATTTTATTATATTTGAAGAAACTAAATAAAAAAAATGACAAACAGTGGAAAGTAAAATAACATCACGGATCCCATCCCTATTATCTCAGTATTAGATTATAGCTATAGAACTACAGTGTTACTAATATATATATATATATATATATATATATATATATATATATATATATATATATATATATAGCCGAGTTTAAGCCTAGCTTCCTGGCACTCCCGGTCTTAAGACCAGTCTCTCCGCTGACATCAGCTGTCGGTTGCCAAGAGGGCCGGAAAAGATCACGCTGAAGAGCTAGAGCGGAAATGTGGATTAGCCATGTCCATGCAAGAGGTTGTGGCCACACAGCAGGTGCTGTAGAATAGCGTCCAGCCTGAAGCCATGATGTTGGGGCCCTCTGATTTCCGCATCTGAGGAGTTGGCCATTGTACTAGGAAGATGGGACAGGAGGAGAGAGCTCTTGCAGAACTCGGGGAGTGGGGAAGTCACTTCAACATATTTAAGAGGGGAGTACCCCAGTAAGATAAGAGTCCCTGACAATCACCATATTACAAAAGGGGAAGACCCTACTTATAAAGGTTCCCTGCAAGAAGCCACCATTTACAGGGCACTCTGCAAGAATCCTTATCTACTAAAGACAAGAGAGTAACAATCTGCAGCTTGGGTGCATGGAGGGGGAGCAACCGCAATACCTGCAGCTTGAGGGAGTGCCCCTGCAAAAACATGATGGGAAGTGTTGCTGACCACAGAAGAAGGGCTAGTAAATAAAGGAAAATAAGAATGGGAGGCCTTGGCAGTATTCGAGTCCGTCTATTGGGGGATCCCTACCACCAGGGATATCCCCCCCCAAAAAAAAAAAAAAGATCCAGGTGTATAGCATGTTAAAGAGGATGGGAAAGGTGAATAGTGGCTACAGACCACATGGCATAATCAGGAGCCACCCCATTCAAATGGAGTCCTTGTATTGGTAGAATCCCCCTGAGATTTGCCCCCATAGTGAGGCATTGGCAGTGTGGCTGTATTAAGAGTAACAGTGTGGAGGCTATGAGGCTCCCCCTCAAGAATGGATTGTGCACCTAGAGAGTACCTGCTGGATGGGACGTTGTGCATAAAACCTCGTGTGACAGTCTGTTTTATACTTGTGTGAAAGACTGCATCCTGTGATGCTGTGGCACTACTGGACCCAGAATGTACTGGTATGCTCCGCTGCTTATAGTTACAATATCATGCCCACAGTAATTAAGTACTGTGCTGGATTAAGTTGGAGTGACCTGCTGGAAGCTTTCTGTAACCGTTACGATTATTGTGCAGGAGCAGTTGGCGAATCGTGAAACAACACAATTTAATGCTGGCCATACATTGGACGAACTTTCCTCCACCCGTCCAACTAAAACAGTGCCCCACACACCAGCTAGCTTCTCTCCAACTTGATGTCACAGAAGTAGGCGGGCAGGTTCTGCCTACTTCTACAGGATTTGCTTATTTATTTATTTATTTTTAAAGAAACACTTTTGCATGTCTATTATTTTAAAGTGTTAAAATGTATCCTTTGGATTACTTCTGGACAGCAAGACCAGGTAAGTATGAAATAAATTAAGGACTAAAGTAACACATAAGTAGTGTGGACCAACGACCCAAACCAGGAAGCAGGGTGACAGACCGCATCTCCCAGCAACAGCATAATGGTAAAATCAAGTGAAAGTATTAATTCATGTACAAGGGGGTAATTGCAGGTGATTGCGGGGGTGGGGGGTGATTGCGGGGAAAGGTTTGTGGGTGGGCGGGGTGATCGCGAGGGGGAATGCGGTCAGGAGAGACTCATGGTGCAGCTGTGGGTGGTGATTGTGCGGGGGGGGGGTGAACTTGGAGCAGGCAGGTGTCACTGAAGGTGCTGTTTCTGGTGGTGCATGTCTATGTAGAGGTTCTATATACACACATTGACACTATACAGGGTACCATATACAGGAAATATACCAAGCATGGAGCAGGTACCCTCAGTGCTGAGTACTTGCAGTATGTCACAGGACAGGATGTGTTGCGGGGAAAGGGTGTGCCGATCCAGCAGAGGGGCACATATCATATACACATTATATATAAAAAAAAATTTTTACACATACACACACCTTTATGTACCTCTTACCTTTATGTATGCCTGTAACTACCCAGTTTTGTTCTCTTAAATGTTATTTCCAATCATACATGTACACATACATACACACACACATTACATATATATATATTTTTTTTTCTTTTCCTCAAGATAGCATTAACCCTCATACTTCTGATTGACCCTCTTTGTGCATTAGGTAGTGGTGACACAAAAATGCAGACCAAGTGAGTGAGCCTCTCTCACTTACACTCATGCAGCAGCAGGGCTGATCCAGCACCACCAATCCTCCTCCTCCTGACCTTCCTAAGGCTACGCCGCCAAAGCTGACAGGTATCCCGGGCTGACAGGGACAGCTCCGGCAGTGATGGCCATGAGGGTGGTGAAAACACAGGCATACATTGCTGGCCAGTGTCCACTTACTTAACGCTCAGTTGGGAGGAAAGTTGGAAACTTTCCCCCTACACTAGAACAATTAGCAGGCAAGTCAAACATGCTTGATTTTCCCAACAACTTGGATCAACCGTTTTTGCCCATTGCACTGCACAACAATGAAAATGTTTCCGATGTGAAAATAGTTACTTCTAATTGATTTCAGCATGCAAAGAATGAATATGACATTCAAAACTCTCAGTTAGCTCTGAGTTCCGAGATATAGCCCATTTATGACGATGTAGGGGTATTCCTAGTGAAGTGGGCAGAATGAAGAGAATCTTACCAGCAATCTGTGTTCCGCGCAGAGGGGGCGGGGCCTAATGACCCAATTAAATGAATCAGTTATTTGTCCCCTCCCCTATTCAAATATATGCGTTTCACTGGATTACCCACACAAGATAACTGTGGTGCACTGAGTGACAAGCATAGTGAGCTACTCCACCAAGACATTTCAGCAATGGAACAAAGATATCAGGGTAGGTGAATCACTACTGCTGGACAGTGACAAGAGATGCCCCAGAAGAGGAGTACAAGCGACAAGCAAAGAGAAAGCACCCCTATGAATAGGCTACTATATTAGATAGTACTTTCGTATGCTGTATGTTTGTTTCGATTTGTGTTCTTATTTATGATTGATAGAAAATAACAGTTGTTTTAATTCAATCAAGAAAATATCAGATTATTTTAAAATATCTTTTCACTATGACTATATTACTATGTACATACAGTATAGTGCAAGTAGTGTAGCTCAAAAAATAGAGCTAGTAAGAACATTCTGAAATCATTTTAGTTTTTCTTGACCTCAAATTAGTAATGTATGACTATTTTTAGAGAGGCAACAAATGAAAAGTATTAATTTGTTGTACAGTGTTATTCATTACGTGGGAGCAAACAAATGATTTTCGTTTGCTTCCACACACTACCCGACTATCATTCCAAACAGCCAACTAGTTGTAAGATACATTGCAAGACTAGGTGGCTTGTTGGAACATTGTCATTCTGATGTATGGCCAGCTTAAGAATAATCCTTATTGTACAGGAGATCAGTTTTTTTTATAATTTTATACCTTGCTTCAATTTTAATAAAGGTAACATGTTGCCCAATTTATCTGTATGCACTGCATTAGAACCCATTTAACCACACAACATCCTCTGTTAGACATCTGGGGGGCCCACTGGTACCTATGCCACACACACATCCAGTCTGAGCAGTGAGAAAGAGAAGGTTGTGCACCATACACCACGGCAACTCCCTTTTTTCCCCACCTTATTTCCCCTCCCTTTCCAGACACCCTCTTTTATACTGTCTCATTATAATAATAAATCTGTTATCTCCTAAATAATGAACAATAAACCTGTAAGCTGTTATTCCCCCAAAAATGTGTTCCCAAAACTAATACATTTATAAACTAGTGTCTCAGAGAGATCGCTACATTTACCTCACCAACCCTGTCATTTCATGCTCTGTACCTGAATTTAAAAAAAACAAAAACGTGTGAACAGGACCATCCATTTCTGATTATGTTTCCTGGCTCAGCCTATTGAACTGTACTACATCACTGAAGAAGGCCGTGAGCAGTGGACATGATGTTATATTATATACAGGCAGCTACCTGATCTTATGCATAGCTGGCCACAATCCCCCCCCTTAAAATCTGCAGTGGTGGGCCATTCAGAGTTCACAAATATTTACAAATTAAAAAAGGGTCACAAAACACAGGCCCCCTGGACGCTCCAGCCCCTTTACAGTTGTACTTCTTGTATTCCCCTGATGGTGTCCCTGTCCCCGACATTTACGCCCAGTACTAGGGAGTTCATACAGCAGCCACAGGTACGGGTTTGCCAAGGCAGCCTGACACCCATAATTTTTCTTTTTTAAATCTGGCAAATGATCAGTATTAATGGGTCTATTCATGTTGCAGTGAACAGCCCTTTATCAGTGATAACAGGGCTTTTTACTATCATAGAAGGGGTCACAGTGGAGAAATCTCAGATTTCCCCAGCAGCACCCCTGATTAGTTTACTAATCGCTTCCTCATACTGTAGTATGGGGATAGCAATTCATAGAAGCATGGAAAGCTCAGCTTTCCGTTTTACTTCTAAAAATGTTTGCTCCATCCAATGATGCTGTAATGAGCATTCTGAGAGGAGAAGACTTCAGTCTCCCTGCCTCCTGTCTGTACCCTCTGCCCCCTTCTCTAATGCCGGCAAATCAGGAGCCCCAGGGAGGAAGTGGCAGATAAATAAATACTAACGCACTGTCTAATGATAAGTGAAAATTATATTCAGCTTTCAGTCAAATCAACAAGTAGGGGTAATATAGGAATAATGTCCTCCAAAGAGAAGCGGTCCTGTAGTCGCAATCATACAAAGTCCAGGCACTAAAATGTAAGCAGCAAACTCTTGTGCCTGGTGGTTTGTAGGTGGAGGCAGTGCACACTGCTGCAGGAAATGAGGGATCACAAATGCAACAATTAAGTTTCCAACCGCTGGAAAGCAATGTGCAAATAACTGAAAAGTATGGACATGCTCTGGGTCCAATGTCTTGAGCACAGTTGGGTCTCCAGCAAATAGTTATTGAATACTCATGTGTGTTTATTGTGGTGGATGATTTATTTATTTTTCTTGTGCCCACACATCTCCAAATCTGCCCTGTCTTGTTCATTTAAATGTATGGTTTGCAAACTTCTATTTTTTGCTTCTGAACTACGTTAGATGCGGGAAATGCACTTAGTAGTGAACATATACAAACTGCCACCAACAGTTAAATGTTCTGATGAATTTCAAATGCAATTAAACACTAAAGGTGGGATGGTTGCTGCGCTAATTATAAAAAAAAAAGTATAGTATTGGAATGGCAGAATGTAAGAGTCAACACACGGTTAACACATTTTTAACAGCACATTTAAATGACCAACACAATGTGCACTAAAAATAATCTAAAATATTTTCTAAGGTTTTTATTGATTTCCTTTCACATCTATGGTAGAAAAGTATATTAGGGAGTTTCCATATCCTCATTATTAGGGTGCTGCAGCTTTATTTATATATTTTATTATCATCTCAATAATATATATCCGACACTGATTATTAATTAGCATCTGGACTCACAGTTTTTGTGCATCGTTGAATTTCAAGCGTGCCTGCAATCTTCATCAGCACAACCGTGTACAATGAAATCACAGGCACTTAAAAGGAGACATTTGATTAAGCTGGGTACACACCACATATTAGGTTTTATGCGTAGTTCAATTTTCATTTGATTTGATGGTACAATATCGGACAAAAAGTGAAGCGTGTGCGCATTTCCGATCGTTCCGTCTGATGCTTCTGCCCTTACCCCTCCAGCAGCAGCGCTGCCTTTGTGACTTTTCAGAAGATTTTTTATACAGAGGAGTCTTCTGGATTGCAAGTTAGATTGTAAAAGTGTGTATGCATTATCCAGTACTTTAAACAGTACTTCCGAGCGAAAGGATCATCGAAAGTAAAATCACATCAAAAGTATGATTGTGCAAGTGTGTACCTAGCTTAAAAAACAAACACTCATTTAATTTTATTGAAAGTTAGAAACTATTGTTTTCATATGATAGAACAGTAGTTATACTCCAATATCATGTATTCCCAACAGATTACTCGACCGTCGGCTTCCTGACTGCATCCCCTCTGCACTACTAGGTAGGCCATGGGTGCTGTTGCTCTCAGAGCCACATCATTTGATAGAAGTCATTACTTTTCTTTAAATAACTACATGTATACTAAAATGCAAATGTTAGCAAATATTTGTCTCAAATGAAGATCTGTACAGTATAACAGAATGAATAACTTGTTTGCATTGAAGGCATGAAGTACAGCACTATGCAGTGATTTTATTCCTAGCATGTCACAGCTGCTTTCAGTTCAACTAGAACATCTGCAGAAATGGATTACACTATCTGGAGCACATGCATCATCAACAACTTGCTCAACAGGAACAAAATAAGGTTACAATCCAGTGCAAAGATTAACAGTACAGTTTCAAAAGAAATATTTTACAGTAGCATATGAACAAAAAAACAAATGCCAAGTGCAGCTGGTGAGGGAAATATAAACTGGATGGATTTATAATGATTATTCTTACTATTACTGTACATGTGTATTTTATTCAAAGACATGTGCTGAGGTTACAGCACATTATTATTATCCATCACAGGACATTAAACAAATGCAAAGAAAGCATTAGACATTGTATATTCAGTAGCTTTTTATTATGCATCAAAAGGGTCTGAATACACTGAAGGACCCTTGTGCATTATATGTGCAATGAATGTAACTGGTAAACACTGGGGATACAATAACCCATTAAATTACATATAGACATATTCCGCTAGAAAACAAGAGATCAAACTAGTGGTAAATAATAGCATGCATTTTTTCACAATGTGTCGCACAGTATATGCTAGAAATGTTTATATGTTTACAGATCATTGAGCTTTGCACAGGAATATAAAGTATGCAATATATTTCACCTCTGTTTTCCTTACCAGGAAGAGTAGATGAGCATCACAGCATGTTTTACTGTAACAAAGTCTCAAAGATTATTCAAATACACTTACAAAAAAAGAAAAAAGGTTTCAGGTAACAGTTTCTGTTTAGTTCTTCACAGATACTGGTAACAGAAAGGGAATACTGGAATCTCACAGCTCTCTCTACTTGTGGCAAGAGAATAATCAGCCTGCAGGAGTTCCACAAACTATAAACTTCAAAAAGTGAATTTGCCCCTGTAAAATGTAGTATTAGGAACCAAAACATATCACCTTGTATGGTTTATCACCCACAGTGCAACCTACGTAGTGCGCCCACCATGGCTGCCTCACCTGGTACACTCGTGGATGGGATGAAAATACATGGACCTGACTATTATGTTGGGACCCTACTCCTAGCATCAGGATGCTGCAACCACCTATTTTGTGTCATCTCTTCTAGGCGTAACCTATTCCACCCAGGGTAATCCTACATAGTGCGCCCAAGACGGCTGCCACATCTGGCACCTTTGTGAGTGGAATATATAACCCATGGAGTTATTTTCCAAAATGTCTGCACCAACTCCGCAATATGCTTATTGTGCTCTCTAGGTTTCGGTTGATTTTAATTATCTCGGTGTGGTTTTCTATTCTTTTGCAACACCAAATTCTTGTACAATGTACCATGTTTTCTGTTGTCTGTATAGCGACTGAGTCCTATGGGAGAAAAGCGCTATATAAATAAAATTATTATTATTATAACCAATGGCAGGGAATAGGAGACCACACATCTAACCAACTTTTCATCCGACTGACCAACTATCTAAAATTGTTTGGCCAACTAATGTCCTAATTACACCTAACCAACTTTTTTTTATCAGACCAGCAAACCATCCAACTATTTAATCAAACCAACATCTCTCCAACTGAACAATTCAGACTTCACAGAAGCGAGCGGACATTATCCTCTAAATGAGAAAAAAGTATTAAAAAAAGAAGTCTTTTACATGTGCCATCAGACTAAGGGGTCTATTTACTAATCAGTGTTAGGAGTGAAAAGTGTTAAGAAAATGATAAGGTGCAAGCCAATCAGCTCCCAACTGTCATCTCACAGGCTGTGTTTGAAAAATGACAGGAGCTGATTGGCTGGCACCTTATCACTTTCTTATCACTTTTCACTCTGTCTCCTAACACTGCTTAGTAACTAGACCCCTCAGTCTTTGCAGCTTTTGTTCCACATATCCGCATTTCCACCAGCTTCTCACACATGCACCACTGCACAGCATTGTTTAAGTTTATAAAGTTTTCTTTTTTAGGCATTGTGTGCATAGGTTCAGAGATATAGGGCCCCGTATTAGTATAATTGTGTTGCATTTTTATAGGTAACTGTGCTATAAACAGAGAAGTGGGTTCACATACAGGACCTTAACAAGTGTTGTGACATCAAGTTTTATTAAACGACAGTAAAGATAATCAAATTACATACTACCAGCAGTAAGGTGCAGTAACTATTAAGATTTCAAAAGTCAGAACACCAGAGGGAATCAGTATGGAATCCCGGCTGCCGCATGGCCGGCAGTTCGATTCCCGGCATCGGCAGGCCGACGGAGCAGCAGAGCCCGGCAGCGGAAGCCTGACAGCGCTGGAAATCCCGATTGTCCCTAAGGTAAGTATAAACTAACCCCCTAACCCTCCTTAGGGGTGCCTAACCCTACCCCCCCCCCCCCCAAGTCCCTAACCCTAATCCCCACCTTCCCCGCTGCCTAAACCTAAGTCCCCCGGGAGGGTGCCTAACCCTAAACCTAACCCTCCCCCCCCCCACCCGTGGCTGTCCAATCGCGGCGCCTGGCATCCCTTCGATCGGGATGCCGGGCGCCGGTCTCTCGGCGTCGGGCAAATGACAGGCGCCGGGATAAAGCAGCCGAGAAGCCGGCTGTCGGTATTAAGGCAGCCAGTTTCCTGACTGCATACCCATCAGAGGACTATCATAATATTCAATAATAAGACATTAAATGAGTGGCTGGGATGAGGGATAGCAGATACTAGGCCGATTCAGATACATACTTTCATCCAACGATGAACATACATCTCTGATGTTTCCAGGGGCGAGGCCAGGGTCTGCATCGGCGGACGCAGATTCCTGGCCTCTTAAGTGACCAGCACCGGGTCAGGCTGCGGGAAGCTTCAGCTCCTGCAGCCTGACCAAAGGAGCAACCATCACTAACATTGGTCACAATGGTGATCCCAGCCTGCAACGTCGGTCACACTGCTGGGATTGCAAATGCAGCAAGGTGGTGTCTGACATCTCCTTCTGCATTTGCATCTGAGATGGACATATTTGCACAGCCAATTGGATGAGGCTTTGCAAATCTGTCCATCTCTGAATCAGCCCCACTATTCAGATGGAGGAGGCTTATGATACAGGCTTGAGAATGGTACTAGTGAAAACTGCATACTTCTCATTGTCTAGGGTAGTCCTTCTGTTTATCCACTTATTTTATGATTGGCAGCCAACAGCATAGAATTTGCCTATTACATTGACCATAAAAAATATGATTTGCTCAAGGACCATCAGCTCATGACACCCCAGTAAGTGCCCTGCGGAACCCAGACTGGGAACCACTGGTCTAAGGTATGCATGTATTGCGAGCATGGGAGTATGCTACCCATCAGAGTATTTTCATCACCGTAATGTCATAGCCATGGAAGCACTAGAAATGTGTAAAGTATTTATAAAATTGAAAGTTTAACTGCATGATAAATTGGTTTATGTGTGACCAAGGTCTCCTCACTCCCTGTCAATGTGTGCCATCTAGATGAACCTTAGGGAATTTCATCCATTTTGTCATTTGCCGGTATCTATTTGTTGTTCTAACCGGCTTGTTCTAGGAACTTGTCTTGTTTTCCAGGCATATCAGAGTGTCAATAGCTCAGCCCCAGGGAGCTTTCATATACAAGAAGCCTCTCTTCTCTCTCTGTCATGTCTGAAGCATGTGCTCACAGAGAGGGAGAGAATACAGGAATCTTGATGGCATGTTTGCTGACATTTTACACTAAACAGAGGAAAGATACACAAAACATTGATTTATTTTCCCACCTAAACTATTCCATACTACAAACCAAAAAAAGATCTGTACATATTCACAGTGAAATATATATAAAAAAAGAGTAAACTTTTCGCAAGTACTCTTCTATTGCTCCACCTCTCACAGACAGTGGCCAGGTTATCTCAACTCCACAACTAGTTCAACATAAATGTAGCTGAACATAATAATGCCATTCACTACGTGTATATAGTTTATTTTCAGTTGGGGCGTTCTCATATGGGATCCAGTTAATATACCGACTGCGAGGGATTCCGGCGGACAGAATCCCGACACCGGCATCCCAACCTCCAGAATCCCAAAGGTAAGTAGCGAGGTTAGGGTTGGGGGGTTAGGCACTCGGAGGAGGGTTAGGGTTAGGTACTAAGGAGGGAGGTTTAAAGTGCATGGAAGGGGAGGTTAGGTTTAGGCACTAGGG
The DNA here is from genome assembly GCA_031769625.1 of Taudactylus pleione. NCBI lineage: Eukaryota > Metazoa > Chordata > Amphibia > Anura > Myobatrachidae > Taudactylus > Taudactylus pleione. The sequence continues at coordinate 1,152,615 of JAUIMM010000040.1, read as the reverse complement.
GGGAGGTAAGGGTCAGGCACCGGGAAGGAAGGGTTAGGGTAAGGAGAGGGGAGGGTTAGGATACCGACCAACAAAGTGTCGGTATTCTAACCCTGTCGGGATTCTGACCGCCGGGATCCCGAACACCGGCATCCAGTACCCATCCCTTCTCATATATATAGCACACACATTCCACAGCACTTTACAAATAATATTTGGACATTCTGTCTACATCACTGACCCCGCTATACACTACTGTCCCTTCTGTACCCTACACTACTGACCCCTCAGCACCCTACACTACATCACTGACCCCTCTATACCTGCCAGTACATCACTGACCCCTCTATACACTACTGTCCCTTCTGCACCCTACACTACATCACTGACCCATCTATACCACACACTACATCACGGACCCCTCTCTACCTCACACATCACGGACCGCTATATATCCCACACTACATCAGTGACTCATCTATACCCTACACAACTGACCACTCTATACCATACACTACATCAATGACCCCTCTATACCTTACACTACATCACTGACCATTCTATACCCCACACTACATTACTGACTCCTCTATATCCCACACTACATCACTAACCCTTCTATACATTACACTACATTACTGAACCCCTCTATACCCCAGACTACAGATGTGTCCACATACATCTATCCTCCGTGCGCTACAAGTCAGGCCACACAACGCAGGAGCTCTGTGTGACTTGATAGCGCAAAGCGTCTTTTTGTGTGACATGTTACCTTCAAATGTGTCTTATTCACACAGCTACAGTATGCGAATAGATAGCACAAGCAACTTATGCTGATTAAAATGATATACAGCATGCCTATGTTCTGTGTGCAACTGCAGGTGTATCTGCATGCTAAACACTATGTTACAGTGTTACAGACGCTGACACTGTAACGTAGCGTTTCGCATGCAGATACACCCGCACTCGCTCACAGTACATAGACATGCTGCATATCATTTTAATCAGCAGAAGCTACCTGTGCTATCTACAGTCAGGTGCATAAATATTGGGACATTGACAGAATTTTCATATTTTGGCCTCTATTCACCATCACAATGGCTTTGAAATGAAACAAACTAGATGTGCTTTAACTGCAGACTTTCAGATTTAATTTGAGGGTAATTACATCCAAATCAGGTGAACGGTGTAGGAATTACAATGGTTTCTATATGTGCCTCCCACTTTCTAAGGGGCCAAAAGTAATGGGACTATCAACTCAAAAGCTATTTCATGGACAGGTGTGGGCTATTCCCTCATTATTTCATTATCAATTAAGCAGGTAAAAGGTCTGGAGTTGATTCTAGGTGTGACATTTGCATTTGGAATCAGTTGCTGTCGACTCTCAATATGAGATCCAAAGAGCTGTCACTATCAGTGAAGCAAGCCATCATTAGGCTGAAAAATCAAAACAAACCCATCAGATAGATAGCAAAAACATTAGGTGTGGCCAAATCAACTGTTTGGAACATTCTTAAAAAGAAAGAACGCACCGGAGAGCTCAGCAACACCAAAAGACCCGGAAGACCACGGAAAACAACTGTGGTGGATGACAGAAGAATTATTTCCCTGGTGAAGAAAAACCCCTTCACAACAGTTGGCCAAATCAAGAACACTCTCCAGGAGGTAGGTGTATATGTGTCAAAGTCAACAATCAAGAGAAGACTTCACAAGAGTGAATATAGAGGGTTCACCGCATGATGTAAACCATTGGTGAGCCTCAAAAACAGGAAGACCAGATTAGAGTTTGCCAAACAACATCTAAAAAAGCCATTACAGTTCTGGAACATCATCCTATGGACAGATGAGACAAAGATCAACTTGTACCGGAGTGATGGGAAGAGAAGAGTATGGAGAAGAAAAGGAACTGCTCATGATCCAAAACATACCACCTCATCAGTGAAGCATGGTGGTGATAGTGTCATGGCGTGGGCATGTATGGCTACCAATGGAACTGGTTCCCTTGTATTTATTGATGATGTGACTGCTGACAAAAGCAGCAGAATGAATTCTGAAGTGTTTCGGGCAATATTATATGCTCATATTCAGTCAAATGCTTCAGAACTCATTGGACGGCGCTTCACAGTGCAAGTATGTTTTTGGATTGTGGGAGGAAACCGGAGCACCAGGAGGAAATCCACACAAACACATAGTGAACATTCCAACTCCACACACATAGAGCATTGGTGGGAATCAAACTCAAGACCACAGTGCTGAGAGGCAGGAATGCCTACCACTATGCCATCTGTGCTGCCCGATTAACTCATGTTCCCCAAAAGATACTGCCCATTCAAATTGTTCATACAAATATGTTTTAACAGCGTGACATTCTTGTTTACATCCAAGATCAAAGATGAATCCTTCTACTTGAGTAAATATTTCCATGCTTAACAAATAAAGTCAGTATGCAAGATATGAATTCCACTGTCTTATCAGCACCTTGTCCACCCTCCAGGGTACCTGTACTAGCTCCTCGCTCACCCTCTACTGCAGGGGTGGGGAACCTCCGGCCCGGGGGCCGTATACAGCCCGCAAGGTGAAATCATCCGGCCCGGCCAGCTGTCAGCGGCAACAGCAGTATCAGCATACTGTAGCGGCTGTCAGCGGCGACAGGTAGCACATCGGGAGAGCGGGGATGTCAGGATTGTCATCAGCGGCAGGTAGCGCAGCTGGGGAGAGGGGATGTCAGGATTGTCATCAGCGGCAGATAGCGCAGCTGGGGAGAGGGGATGTCAGGATTGTCATCGGCGACTGGTAGCCAATGACAGCCCTGACACACCCCTTCCCCCGCTGTGCTATCAGCGGTGGCAGGTAGCAGAGCTACCTGCAGGGGGGAGGGTGTGTGTGTCAGGGCTGTCAAAGGCTATCAGAGGCGGGAGGTAGCGCAGCGGTGGAGGGTGCCATGGCTGTCATCAACGGGCGGATTAGTGCAGGGGCTCTCTCCCTATCAGCGGCGGCAGGTAGCACAGGGGGGGGGCGGGATCAGGGTGTCAGAGCTGTCATTGAGTGGCATGCAGGGCTCTCTCCCCATCAGCGGTGACAGGCAGGCAGCGCACGGGGAGGGAGGGGGGAATCAGGGCTGTCATCTGGCTGCCATTGAGCTGGTTAGTGCAGGGACGTGCAGGGTCTCACCCTAACAGTGCGGGCAAGCAGGCAGTGGTGGCACAGCAGGGGGTGTGTACAGTCAGTGCTGTCATCAGGCTGGTTAGGACTGAGAGGACCCCAGGGCTGCCTTATCAATCTGCCTTCAACACATATCCATAGGGACTGCCCCTCCAGACTCTGCCTGGCAACATACCAAAGAGCAGCTGTTACTTACAGTCATCGCATTAAGGTTGAGTTTATATCGTTTTTAACCAAATATAGGAGGCAAATTTTAAGTTAATAATTTTGTATGGCCCTGAATGATTTTCTAAAAATCAAAATGGCCCTTTGCAGAAAAAAAGGTTCCCCACCCCTGCTCTAATGGGAGCATAAGTAGATAGACAGTGTGCGACTACTTTTGTTTATATATATCATTTGAGGGGAAAGTTTCCCCCTACACTAAATGATTATCGCTCAGTTCAGTTGGCTAAATGAAACATGTTTTCAGAGTTTGGCAGCAATCTAAATATTACGGTTTCCTTCCAAACATTACCAGATTATCGTTCCAAGCGACAAAATAGTTTTCTGGTAAAAACGATAATTAGCTGAAGTTTAGGTGTAAATAGGTTTTCGTGGGAGTAGTCCATAGGCTACAATGCAGGGGCGGTTTAAGAGAGTAGGGGGACTGTGTGCTGACTCTGTGTGGGTACCCTCCTCTCTCAGGTGCAGTAGATTCTGGCATTATGCCAGAGCCTACCAGATATGAGCAGGACTCCGGTAACATGTTGTACACTCCGGAGACTTCTCTACTGCGCATGCGTAAGTATTAAATATGGGTGCAGGATGTGTGGTGTGGGACACACTCCCTGCACCCACTATAGATATGCCAATGCTATATTGGCTTACACCATCTAAAGATTCCGGGGCTTTGCATTCCGGAGCTTGGTAAATTTAAGAAATAGCAGCCCCTCTAGAAACCTATGGGGGGTTTTACTGCAATTAAAAACAGAGGATATCTGATATCTGTTGCAGTCCCCTGTCCACCCCCCATATATACATCCAGAGGATACTGTATATTTCCAAATATCCTATGAAAACTGGTGTTTTGGAGGACAGCCTGCAAATTTACTTTGGTCAATGTGCCCCTAAATATGCATAAATGTTATTAGGAGACTGTGGTGATGGCATAAGCAGCCTTGATGTAAAATTAACCACCTGATCAAAGTACAATCTTCTTTCCCATCTCTACCACCTACAAAAACTAGACAAGAGCCCCTGTCAATTTTCTTAAAACACTTCAGAAGGTCTAATTACACACTCTGTTTTCTTCAATACAATTGATTAAGCAGCCAATACTGCGTGGGATTTAATTAAGGAAAGCTTTCTTTTGTGTTAAAAACCTACCCATTGTTTCAAAGAAAAACTGAAATAGCTAAAATACTAAAGATGTTTCGTTTTCAAGTGCAATGAAAGTATTAGCCATACAGGAATAGAGAGATTACTTTAACTTTTGTTTAAACAAATCCTGAAAGGCCTGGAGGAAAAAATGCATAAATAAAAAAAAATATCAATGTTAAAATGCAGTAAAAGCAAAAAAAAAAATCCAGCTACTAGGAGACTAAGGGCTGGGTAGAGACATAAAGAAACCATTTAAAGCCTAGTGAAAGATATTACCAAAGATGCCCGTTCTCTTAACCGGGCCTTGGGAACTTGTAGATGCAGGCGTTTTTCCCATGGCTCTGTAGTACAGAACCAGCAAAGAAAATTGTCTGATCAACTTAAAGTATCCCTGTGCAACTACTCTTTTTTTATTGTATGTGTGTGTTTTTTAAGCGAGATTGTTAAATGTAATTAAACGTAACATGCATTTTCACTGCACTATAAATGTCACTGTGTGGTGAACCCACAAAACCAAGAGCCAAGGGCATTCTTATTCTTAAAGGATGTAGCTGATTCATTGGAATGTTTGTTTGTTTTTTCAGATAACAAAAATATAAAAGCATATTAATTTGAAAAAAGTTCTGTTTTGTTTTAAAACCGATAAAGACTTCTGAAATACAATGTCTAAATTTGAAATACTACATCCATATTGTGTTTATATGCCTGTATGTTCTACTGCCCACATTAAAAACAAAGGATTAAAAGCCCAGGAGTTCAGAAAATTTTACTGCAAAATAGTGGCAATGGTTTTTTCCAGCGTCAGCTCCCACTATTGTGAACCAATATTCATGTATTAAGTGTGGCCAAGAGCAGTCTTCACCTCCCTAAAAAACCATTCAAACGGGTTGAGTACGGGATCCTGACAGTCAGAATAACGACACATTTCTGTATTATAACCTTACCCTGCCCCTAACCCACCCCTCCCGCAGCCTAACTCTAACCCGCCCGTACTGCAGCCTAACCCTAACCTTCTCCTAACCCTTAGTCTCCCCCTGACCCTAATACTTACCCATATTTTCCTAACCTCCTGATTCGGCCTGGAGCCTCCCAAAAATCGGGTGCCACTCCCGGCCCCCTGCAAAGGCAGGCAAGACTCCTGTCCAGTGACTCGATTCGCGTCATCGTGGCCCCGCCCCCTGCTTTACAATGCCAAAATTCTCGGCAGTATATAGCGGGGTGGGGCCAAAATTACATGATTCCGTATCCACGCCCCCACTACCAGGTAGTAGTATCCCCAGCCACGCCCCCCCTCTACCGCACCACGCCCCCTGCTTATCCGGCCCGCATGGGGGGGGCTGCCAGGGTGACAGCAATCTGTCAGTATTCTGACAGTCGGGATGCTGACTACATCCCATTCATGGCATAAAACAATATACACTATTACCTATCATTTTGTGGAATATATTTTCAATGTTAGCCCTGTTAGGGTAAGAAAAAGTCCATCTTGGAACAGAGCTTAATTATGTAAAATATAAAGACATCTTGAAGCTAGGTTTTGAACAGATGAGAACATCCAAATAATCCATAGAGATATATAAATCTCTCACACACACTATATTATATATATATATGCACACACACACACACACATTATATATGCGTTGATCCAAACAAAACACATGATAGGAGTATAGTATAAGCTTTACACTTCAAGTCACCTTTATAGAATTCAATTGAAGGGCAAAAATAGCCAAGCAGCAGCCTTGTGCATCTTTTCTGTGCAATTAACACTTGTAAACATGGTCACTTATTATGGTTTATCATTGGTATGGGAAGATGTTCCAACAGGAAGAAATAGATTGCTGTAGGATTAATGGATAAACAAGAACATAAACACCAAGCACTGGTAACTATTTAATGCTCACTGATGCTGTGCACACAGACTTACCCAAACACAAGTGTTCTGGGAGAAGTACAAAAACATTTATAGCAAAGAAATTTTAAGGAGCTCAACACTTTCATCACATTCATTATTCATTCTTTGGCACAAAATTGTTATTTCAGTAAGATTACTGTAAATCGCTACATGAGGAGATGGCTTGCATGAACAATTAAACGATGGAAACGATAAACTAGATTTAGCTTTATGTTCTTATAGCAAATTTCTTGAGCAATTTAGCAGTACAGGGTTTAAAATAATTCCTTTTAAATTAAATCTAAATAGAACAGCAGCTCCCCCATCAGATGAGAATGGAAATAGCTATAGAAGGCTGGGAAAGTTTTTGAGTGACCTTGGTAAATACAGCATGCTAATTAATATATTTTTTTAAGACATACATTAATGATTCCTTTGGTAAGTAGTGGCCTGAAGCATATTTAACATAAGTAATACAAAAAGATACCATCATTGGAAAGCTGAAATAATAATATATTGTCTATGATTATTATTTTGTGGTTAGCATTATTAACATTAGTGCCTGATGATGGACATGTGTTTAACTCTGCTGATGAGGACTGAACATATACCTGTAGTATTGCACACTATACAGGTATAACACATTTAATACCTGAATCACCAGTGAAATGTACTTTGATTCTGCACAAGAAATGTGTTTTTTCTATATGTAGAATCTACATAAAAATAAATATCATCATTATGGGTACAGGAATCAGTATGTGTTCAAATCCCAACGCCGGAAGACCGGCCAGAGAACATCCCGACGGGGTAAGTAATTAAACAATTTCTAACCTCCCCCCCCTTAACTCTCCCTTAGGGGTGCCTAACCCTAACCCCCCCCTAGTGCCTACCCCTGTAAGTGCCTAAACCTAACCCCCCCCCTAGTGCCTACCCCTGCAAGTGCCTAAACCTAACCCCCCCTTCACGCTCCCTAAACCTATCCCTCCCGGGGGGGTGCCTGACCCAAAGTCCCCCACACCCGGGAGCCCCTAACCCTCCTCCCCGGAGCTGTCGGCTCACGGCGCCTACCCCAAACCTCCCCCCAGGGGTACATAACCCTAACCCTCCCTTCCCCTAGCCTAACCTTAAACCTCCCAGGGGCGTGTGTAACCCTAAGTCCCCCCGGGAGCCCCTAACCTAACCCTCCTCCCCGCAGCTGACCACTCCCAGCGCCCGACTTACCTACGTTCGGTATGCCGACGTAGGGATGATAGGCGTCGGGATTTCGATGCCTATCATTAGTCCCTTGCCGGGATTTGACAGTTGGGAAGCCGGCATTTCGACCACCGGCTTCCTGACTACAAAACCATGGGTACCATGCAGTGTTATACATTATTTGCAGTAGGTTTGCCTCTCAATTGTGACATACAAATATATTGAAGTAAAGTAACAATATGGATATGTAATAAAAATAACTTAAGAATATTTTAGATTTTTAGAGCACAGTTGGTAAATTAATGTTTAGTGGTAGGCTGCATACATAGAATACTTACATGGGAGCAGACTGGACCCTACTAAAGGAAGGATGATGTACAATAATAGCTACTGAATGCTGGTAGTGTTGGTTGGTGACAGAAATGTCTTGGAGAGTCGCCAGATGGACAATCACTGCATTACAAAAAGAGTTGGCATTTGCACATATAGATTAGAGCCAACATTGCTAAACACTTCCAAGGATATCATTGTTCCATGTTGGCTGAAATATACTGACTCTCCTTTTACTGTACATAGCAAGTTTTATAATGCACTTTAGTCCACACTTGCCTACTTTTGAAAAAGCATTGCAGGGAGATCGTGAAAAAACCACCTATGAGCGACCGGTAAAGTGGATGTGTACTGCTACATCTGAGAGGTGTGTCATAAAAATTAACTTACATCAACTAAAATGAGCCCCAAACCAGTTAGCAGGAGCTATTTGTTGATGAAAACACACTGATACTTTTCAGAAAATGCATGTAGCCATAAGGATCATTGTGCCTTATAACCAATGCAGGGAAAGTATACTAATGATCTTATTTGAATGTATATATCTCTATTTTTATACATGTAACAGCTTCATAATGGGGGTAAGGTGCAATAGCTTCATAATGGAGGTAAGGTGCAATCAGGGATATTGCTAGACTCTTCAGGGGGGATGTAATTACAGCCGCCGGTCTCAAAGCCGACGCTGGAATCCCGACAAGGAAGTTAAGATAGGTGTCTAAATACCGACGCCTGTCTTAATCCAGATGCTGGAACCCAGGAGGACGCGTGTCTGAATGAAGGTAAGCCAGGCACCCTCAGTGTTAGCCATGGGGAGGGGGGTTATAGGTTTAGGTAAGTTAGTGGGGTTAGCGTTAAATTTTTTTATTCGGTGCGGGGGGGAGGTTATGGTTAGACACCCCTAGGGGAAGGGTTAGGGTTAGGCACCACGGGGGGGGGGGGGGGGTTATGGTTAGGCACTAAGGGGGGAGGGTTAGGTTTAGGCACGAAGGAGGGAAACTTAGATTTAGGCACTAAGGGGTAGGGTTAGGGCGCGTGGTGGGGAGGGTCAGGCTTGGGCTACAAGAAGGGAGGGTAGGTATACTTACCCGACCCCTGTCGGGATACCAACCATCGGGATGCCGATGTCGGTATTGTGACAGGAGGCATCCTGACAGCCGGCATTACACACCTATCCCCTTCAGAGAGTAAGTTAGATTGCTACTATTTCAGGGAGTCTCCCTGACAATCAGGGAGAGTTAGCAAGTACGCTTTAGTCTTGTATAACCTACCTTCATTGCGGTTTGTTCACATTCCCATGCTATTAACTTTACAAAGGACTTAACCACAATGGGCCTAATCTGACTTGAACGGAAATTGGGCTTAAGCAGCTACCAAACTGTGTACATGGAAAACAAATGTGCAGAGTTGCATGCATCTTACAATGTGCCCATCCCATATGTGAATGCGATGTGTGATCGTTAGTGCACACTTACACATACCCTATACCAGGTGTAAAAGATAAACTGGAAACAGCTGTACTTACATTATGTCCAGGTCTAAATAGCCTGCAGTAGTATCGACAAGTCCTTCACATACTGTATGTGAGAATACCTAATTATAGTCCAGTTATGCTTTTCAGATGGAAATGTAGTTGTAATAAAAATGCAAATGACTACGCATCGCCAAAACTTGCAAGCGTTCAGTTCATTGAGAAAACATGATACACTCCACCAACAGGTGTACATTCAACGCTGTGCCATATCCATTATTCTTATACTGCCATTTTTGTCATATTCACACAAACACATGAAACCACAACCCAATTGTTTCCCCCCATTGCATACCAAAGCATGCATGTTTTAGAGCTAAGTAATGATCATTAAAAATAAAAGTGATACAATGTATTATGTGAAATACCAAATGGAAATTTTAATGCAATGCTGTACATTTATGATTTTTATAGTATAACAATCTTAATGAATCTACTTGTATAACTTTTTGTACAACAAAACAGATCATTCCATGATTAGTGGACCAGGGATCCCCATCTGACCATACGCAATTTTGATAAAATTGGACATTAAGTTTGGCATATATGTCAAACTAACTTTGGGAAAATTTTAGTTCACACTATACAATATAGTAGCAAAGCTATGGCCCTCAAAGTGGGTGAGGTCACAGTTTCCGCAGTACACAATCAGCAGCGGGGGACAATCTTCTGAAATTGTTCACTTGACATGAGATGACCCATATGTTAGAAATCCCAAGAAGAGTAAACCAATAATGTAGTATTTTTACACAACTATATTAAGTAATATACGAGTTTGAAATGTGATGTCACAGGAGATTAAACAATTCACATCCACCCACAACCATGATAGAGTTGTTATAAGAATGTGTTATGGGTGGCAACCCTATGTGCTTCATCTTTTGACTTCATCACCCCTGATGAGGATTTCTGGCCTTCCTATTTAGAGTTTATGGCATTTAAGTATCACCTATCGAGGAGTCTGCTTATCATAGTGCTTCCTTTGACTGCTGTTTCATATGCTTATCACAGTGACTAGTGCAGTTCTTTAAACAGCAGGACTATTACATGTGGTCTTCTGTTTATGACATTTCCTTAAATCTTTCACCAACATTGGGTGAGTTGGAAGGTGACAGAGGGCCCCTGAATAGAACACACATTGCATGGCTCATTGCAACTAGGACATTATTGTTGTGTTAAACCTCATATTATTTACACATGTATATAAACTTGCTCCATGTCTTTGGACACACAGGACCTGAAGCGCAATATGCAACAATACCTACGCGATTTATTGACAAGCCAACAACTTCATCAATGAAAAAATATGTAACTGTTTCCTCGGATTATATTGTCGGATTGAGAAAAAGAAATGTGTCAGCATTATTTTTACATATTGCAAGCATATGCTAACACTTCATATTTTGACTATAGACTATACAACAGCAGCAGCATTGCAACAAATTACCTAAGATGATTGGATCCCTACTGTCTGATAACAAAGAATAGCTTTTTGCTGAATAATACACAGTATCTGGAAATTATACCAGTAAAACAAAGGTCTCTCAGTACTAAAGACACTGCAAATAATTTTGCCAAAACTTCTGTGACTTTCACAATTATAACAGAAGTTTTCAAAAACTGTGGATACTATCTGTAAATCATCTTGAAGAGTGAGTTTTTACATCCAAATGTGGATTGAAACAGTCAATAGATAAACACCAGAAGATAGACATTAAAAAGGTTGACAGGTGAATGCAGGGCCATAACTAGGGTTAAAAGGTCTACATGGAAATGGTTGACACAAAAAAAAAGGTAGACTTTTTTTTTTAACTCTAACCTCAGCCTAACCCTAAACCAAAAAATCACGAAAAACATGCGTCGACCATTTGCATGTGGATCTTTTGACCACGTCAACCTTTTAACCCTGTCTACCTACGCCTACCTTCTGGTGTTTATCTATTGACTGTCTATCTATTTACAGTCAAACTTCCATCTGGTTACCCTACAGCCTCATACAGACTGATAACTTCCATATGATGTCACAAAGATTACTGCACAAAGCATTGGTTGCAGCACTACCCCTGTTGCATTCTGTGTATTTGCTCTGTGCAATAATAAAGTTGTATGTGTGTGTTGGGACAGCCCATACATGTTTGCAGAACATATATTTTAATTCCTAATTCATCAATATGCTAGGATATTCGTTGCTTCAATAAACAAATATAGAGCCAACAAACAATAGCTGGTTATAGTGGGTAGTAAGTGCAAATAAAGTTTATAAGGACCTGTAACAAGAATATAGGTAGTTTTGCTTGCAAAAGGTATTGAAGATAGCTGGCAGCTTATTTTGGACCTCATTTATCAACAAGTTTTAGAATTCAGAACGAGTGATCAAACTTGTTGCGTATGATAATGGTGCTCCAGCCAATCAGCTCCTAACTATCATCTGTTTGAAAAATGACAGTCGGGATCTGATTGGCTGGAGCACCATTTACCATACGCAGCGAGTTTTAACACTCATTGTCAACCAGTAAGAATTAGATCAGAGTCTATCAGTTGGTGTGATGAGAATTACCGGTAAAGACTACCTGTATAGCGTATAAACAGGAGAGGTGCAGTTGTATAGATGGACACAACTCTGCATAAAGGTGAATATTTATTAGTGCAATTGTAATTAAGGCTTCAGCACCGCATCATCACTATGTGTTTAGTGTATTTTATGCAGCTAGTGCCTTGTTTGAATATAATAGTAAATGTTAAGTAATGGACAAGATACATAAAGCTAGTACACAGATGAGTATACCCCATGATAGAGTAGTACAAAACACCATCAGCATTAATTAAAGTCCATTAAAAATTCAAGAGCTTCTACTACTGTGGAGATTACACATTAAAAAAAAAAAAAAAACATGTTTATTGCTGCCGTAGATAATACTTTATGTGTAAGAAAATGTCAGAGAAAATGTAATACATACCTTTTATACAAGCTATAGGTTTTTTAAGGAAACTTGTAGCTAAAAATCTCTATCAACAGTGTGAATGTCGACAGTACTATATACCCTAACTCTCATATGTTTATAATGTAGACATGCATAATGTCAACAGTTTGTTGTTATGGACATGTTCACATTTTAACCAAATATGTCAACATTCTGAATGTAATAGCCGGGATCGGTATGAAATACAAATCCCGACATCAGAAGACCGGCAGCAGTGAAGATCCCAACAGGGGATTAAGGTTAAGTAACACTAACCCTATCCCCCCTCCCAACCCTCCCTTAGGGGTGCCTAACCCTAACCCCCCCTTGCTCCTAACCCTAAACCCCCCCGTAAGTGCCTAAACCTAACCCCACATTCCCGCAGCCTAAACCTAACCCTCCCGGGGGGTGCCTAACCCCCCTTCCCCTAGCCTGACCCTAACACTCCTGGGGGGTGCCTAACCCTATATCCTCCCCTGGGAGCCATTAACCTATCCTTCTTTTCTCTGGTCGCCTGGGAAGAGAGGCAAAAGTCATGACGCTTCGCGAGGAAGAGTATACCTTCGAAGAAATTGCAAAGAGGTTGGGCGGTGAGGCAACGAAGTCAGGTGTAAGGAAACTCTGCATAAGGGTTGCGAGCAGTGGATCGACGAAATCGGCTGCAAGAACTGGGAGAAAGCCCACACTTACAAAACAAGATGAGCGCAGAATCTGTCGCCTTGCCCTGCAGGGCTGTCAAAGGTCTGCAAAAGCCATCAACAACTTAATGAAAACATCTGGTGTCCAAGTTAGTGACCGAACCATACGAAAAAAACTTTGTGACAATGGTTTGCGAGCTAGGACCCCGAAAAAAACGCTGTATCTAAACCAGAAACATATAGATTGGGCTCTGGCACACAATGATTGGACAGAAGAAGACTGGGCCAAGATTATTTGGAGCGACAAGACCAAAATCAGCATCTTCGGGAGTGATGGAGTGAAATTTGTTTGGCGTCGACCTGGAGAAGATACCCGAGTGCACTACGGCAACTATGAAGCACCGAGTGAGTGTGATGGTGTGGGGCAGCATGGCCAGCCATTGTGTAGGACGTTTGGCTGTCTTTGATGGCAATATCAATGCCAAAAAGTAGCAAGAAGCAGTAGTAGAGGCGAAACTGTTGTTCACAATCGAGGATTTGTTCGAAGTTAACCCACGAAAGTGTATCTTTCAGCAGGTTGGAGCACCATGCCACACCGCCAACAGTTCCATGAAGTGGTTCGGAGATCACCAAATCACTGTCTTGCCTTGGCCAGGAAATAGTCAATTTAAATCCAATAGAAAATCTTTTGGTCAAGGCTTAGAGTTATGATATCACAAAAATATCCAAGTAACAAGAGAGAGCTGATCAAAGCCATAATCCAGGCCTGGTACCACATGATTTCATCTGAAGATCTGGGACGTCTGGTTCACTCGATGCCTCGACTGATCAAAGCTGTACTTAAAAACAGAGGATATCCAATGAAATATTAATTTTGTGTATTGCTGAAATTGCATATTTTTTTTCCATAATAAAAGCATACCTGTAAAACTGTGTCAAATTTCCAGTGAAAAATTCAGTAAAACCAAATGACAACTTAAAAATAAATAGTAATGATTATACTCACATATACTTCAATTGGATTATACATTATAAGTGATTGTAATGTAAAAATAATGACTAAAGCTAAATTTTCAATATTTCCTAAAAGTGTCCAGAATTTAATTCCACTAGTGTAGGATGTTGAACATTGCAAATACTAATGGCCACGATAAGTTTTCCACATTTTTGCACTTGTACAATGAAGAAGTGTCAGGCCCAAAACGGAGTTAAAAATGTTAAATGTGCCCTAAAAGTATCCTTCGAACAAACCTATTGACCTGTGCACATATATCTACTGTACATGTGGTGGACAGTTACACACAGTTTGTATCTGTATACAATATTGTGTTACTTCTGACAGCAGTAGCTGTGTGAACACACCGTTGCATCAAAATGTCACTTATTGTTCTTTTCAAACTATGAAATATCTGTATATACAGCCCTTAAAAAGGTTACAGTTAAGATTTAACATAAATTTCTCATATTTATAAAAATATGCAGTGGTTATTTTCCTTCAGACTACTGGAAAATATATAGGCTAGGCAAATTATACATTAATATGTGGTGCATATAGCAATTTGTTTGTTACTGACTTTTTGGCATCCTAAATATTGTTGAAAAGATGCATTTGTACAGCAGTATGATTTGCATCATAAAAGATAGGGAAATGCAAGTTTGTATCTATCACTTCTGTTTGATAGCAGTATGATTTGCACCAGAAAGGATAGTGGAATGTAAGTTTGTATTCATCAATTCTATTTGTATTTTGTTGTTGTCGCTGACTTCTCCTATGAGGTCTACTCGTTAAATACAAACAGATCAAGCTTGTGTTGTAATAGTGGTGAGTGAACACTTTATGTAATGGGTCACATTAAAGTAGGAATTACATAATGACTGCTCATTGTCATTTAAAGTATTTGATCAATTGTTTAACGTGTCTGAGTTGTTGTCCCTCTCTGTTTCTACCCTTGCAACCCCCTCATCTGGGTAAGTATCACATTCAGTGAAGATACACACATGCAAGATACTGTTTCTATTGTGCAATCTGCTTAATAAAATTGCATTTTACCCATTTGTGAAAAGTAAAGCCTAAAGCAAGAGAAGTCAAAGAAAATGTGTCAAGTGTATGAAAGGGAGTTACAATGCAGAATAAATAATTACAATAAAATATTAACTGACAGCAATGGAGTATGTAAGAAAGTAATAAAGGTAAAAAAATATATATATAAAATTGGGGTTACTGGCAAACCAGAAAACATGCAAGGCACATAACTGTTGTAAGTACATGTGCCAATTTTACACCATGTTCATACATAGCTGCAGACTTTCCTTTTGCTTTTGGAAATGCATTTGAATAGAAGCTTTGTATTACAGTCTCTCGGGAAGTGAGCCCTATAAGAAATGCACATCAGAAAAAGATAAAATGTCACTTTAAAGTACTCCCGATTGTTACAATCAGACCTATTTATAACTGCTAGTTAATTATAATTGGCCCACTACCAGCAAAAGTGCTCCCCGAGTGATACTGGAGGAAATATTGCTCCAGTGCGGACTTCCTTCACTAGAAATTCATACTCCAACTTTGAAACTCCCAAGCTGCAATTCAAAAGGTTATCTTTTGTTGGGGTTGTCTAACACTTCAGAAATGTTAGACACATACCGAGAGGTGATATGGCCAAGAACCAATGGGGAAGGGGGTCACTGGGATGCAATCGGGAAACCGTCTGTCTTAATCCTGACAGCCGGCTTCCCGACTGCTTTATCCCGACGAGGGTTAAATGACAGGCGTCTATATCTAGACGCCTGTCATTTTCCCGACGCCGGGAGACAGGCGCCCAGCATCCGGATCGACAGCCGCAGGGGGGGGGGGGGGGGGGGGGGAGTGATAGGTTTAGGGCACCCGGGGGGACTTAGGGGTAGTCACCTCCCCGGGAGGGTTAGGGTTAGGCTAGGTGGAGGGAGGGTTAGGCACCCCCCCGGGGGACTTAGGGTTAGGCAGCGAAGAAGGGGGGGTTAGGGTTAGGTTAGTATTTACTTACCTGCGGACGACCGGGATTTCCAGCGTTGTCGGGCTTCCGCTGCCGGGATCTCTGCTTCTGTCGGCCTGCCGCGCTCGGGATTGGAACTGCCGGCCAGAGGGACGGTGGGATTTCATATCGATTCCTTGTCAGGGGAGGTCTAGCGTTTTTAAAGCACCTTTTCAAGTTATATTTATTACCTAAGAGATAGCAGGGATGTGTGTTTACATGTGTCTGTAATATATATTATAAATACATGCACACACACACAATATATATATATATATATATATATATATTGTGATAGGATCACTGGTAAAGTGGTCTGTGACAGGGACATTTATCCCAGATTCCTGTCCTATGTGTTTAAAATCCCCAGGAGAAAGTCTGCAGTGTAGCAGGCTTGAGTCTCGGCTTTTTGAAAAGCCGGTTTGGGACCTGGGGGTTGTGGGTGAGAGGAGAGGGAGGGCTCCACCCACGGCCACTCCAGGTTTTGGTTCTCTTAGCCTGGTAACAGGCTTGTTAGGGTTTCCACCTGAGAGTGGCCAATATAAGCCTAGTGTGTTGAGGGCTGATTGTCTCACCTGGGAGAGCAGACAGGGAGTTTGCTCAGAGACACTTGAAAACCTAACTGTAAGTGTTGTGCTGTGCCTTGGTTGCTGGTGAGGGCATTAGGCCCTGCCAGGTTCTGGTAGTGAGGGAACTACCTGTGAAGTTAGTGCCCCGACAGGGCTAGGATTTATGTTTATGTTTTCTTTATGTTATTTCTGACATTGTACAATAAAGACTGGCGCCGACCAGCTTGTACTTGCATCCAGACTGGTGTGCTGCTTCCCTGCTGCTGTGGGTGTGTGTAAGAAAGGAGTCCTCCTACCCAGGAGAGGGAACCCCTAATCTGACTGTCACAATATGGTGGAGAATGCGGGCACCCACACACACTGAACTTGCAGCAAGAGGAAAACTTTCCATTTAAAAATTAAAGGGACAGACACCCAATTTGTGAGTGTGGAAATAACACTGTGTCCTTGGAGTCCCATAGAGGAGGCATCAGCCAATGCTCAGAGAGGCAATGTTCAGCTTCCAATCTACACCCCAGGACAAAATGGGGGAAATTATTAAGGCCTTGCTCCAAGCTACAGCAGCTCAGCAGGAAGCTACCAGGGCTCAGCAGGAGACTAACAAACTTCAGCAGGAATCCGCCAGGCAGCAACAGGTCGCCATTGAGGAAACCCGCCAGGCCTTAGCGGAAAACAGCCAGGCCATAAGAAAGGTGGTACAGCACCTGGTCGCCCGGCCCAGAGATGTTAATACTGGTCCTCCCACCACCACTCACTCCGTACGAGCCAGTCACTTCCTCCAAAAGATGACTTCGGGCGATGATGTGGAGGCCTATCTCGCCGCATTTGAAAGAACGGCCGAAAGGGAGAGTTGGCCCCAGGAGCAGTGGGCAAGTCTGGTGGCACCTTTTTTTGTCTGGGGAGCCACAAAAAGCATATTTCGACTTATGCTTGGCTAATGCCAAGGACTATAAAAAACTAAAACAGGAGATCCTAACTCGCTTGGGCGTCACCACCTTTGTTCGTGCCCAACGGGTCCACCGCTGGGAGTTCCATAGGGACAAGCCTCCACGTTCACAGATGCATGACCTCATCCATCTGTCCTCAAAATGGCTACAGCCCGAGACGCTGACAGGACCACAGATCGTGGAAAGGGTCGTGATGGACCGGTACCTGCGATCATTACCTGTGACTCTGCGCAAGTGGGTGAGCCATGCAGACCCTAAGTCTGCAGACCAGTTGGTCGAGCTGGTGGAGAGGTACGTGGCGGCTGAGGAGCTGATGAGTATGCCCCACCGAGCCCCGATGGCGCACCGGCGAACTCCCACAGACACTGATAAGACTGTTCCAGGGAAGAAGGGTGCTGGGCGGTGGAATGTACCTAAGACTGAGGGTGTAGAACCTTGAGACAGGCCTGCCAGGCCAGGAAGGTACTTGCCCCGTAAACGACTAGACATTAATATGACTCAGTGTTTCCGATGTGGTGGCTTCGGCCATATTGCAGCTAATTGTTCACTTACAACTGAACCTATGCAATGTGATACTGCTCATGTCTACCGCAGGGGGTCTTTCTTTGCACAGACAGCCTGTACGGCTGACCGGCAGGCTGAGACTGATAAGCACATGTGTGTACTCACTGTAGATGGCAACCGAGTAGAGGCACTGTTAGACTCTGGTAGCTTGGTGACACTTATAAAAGCTGAGCTGGTGAACCCCTTGAGGCATACAGGGAAAACTGTTGGTGTGACCTGCATACATGGGGATACTCGATATTATGTTACGGCAGAGGTGAACATCGAGACACCATGTGGCTCTGCTATAGTTTCTGTGGGTTTGGTGCATGGTCTGGTGTACGATGCAATATTGGGGAGAGATTTTGCTCACTTCTGGAAGTTGTGGGAAAGCCGTTTTGTTCCAGAGGTGAACAACCCCGATCCACTTGAGAAGGTAGTCGATGTAGTGGAGGAGGGAGTTTCTTCTGAGTCAGAGTTATTCCCTTTTTCTACTATGGTTGGCGAACTAGAGAATGCGGAACGTGACGGTGGCCCGCCAACTGATGTGCCTCCCATTGAGGTGGGAAGTGTTGTTGGGCCAGGTGATCGTCTGCCTGATCTAGAGGTCAGAAGAGAGGTCTTTGCCGTGGAGCAGTTGAATGACCCTACTTTGGTAAAAGCCAGGGAGAATGTAAAAGTAGTTGATGGTAAACCCGTAGACCCTGATAGTCCTTTGTCCTATCCCCACATGGCAATGTGTCAGGATTTGTTATATCAGGTGACTAAGAAGGGGGAAGATATTGTGGAACAACTAATAGTTCCCAAAGCCTACAGAAGAACAGTGTTGGATCTGGCCCATGGTCATATAACGGCAGGCCATCTAGGGGTAGAGAAAACCACTGAGCGAATAATGCCGAGGTTTTTCTGGCCTGGGCTTCATAAAGAGGTGTCTGACTTTTGCGCATCCTGCCCTGAGTGTCAGTATCATGCTCCCAGGCCACATTTTAAGGGTCCACTAGTTCCATTGCCTATTATAGAGGTGCGGTTTGAAAGAATAGCGATGGATTTGGTTGGACCCTTAATGAAGTCTGCCAGGGGACACCAGTATATTCTGGTCATAATGGATTATGCGATCCCGTTGCGCAATACGTCAACCAAGACCATTGCCAGAGAGCTAGTTCATGTCTTTAGTAGGCTGGGTATACCCAAGGAGATACTAACTGACCAGGGTACACCGTTTATGTCAAAAGTCATGAAAGAGTTATGTCGCCTGTTCAAAATTGAACAGTTAAGAACTTCGGTTTATCACCCCCAAACCGATGGGCTGGTCGAGAGGTCAAGGAGTTTCGGGTCAAAAATAGGGTGCTGTTCTCTGACGTACCTGGGAGGACCTCGGTCGTTAAACATGACATCATCACTGACCCAGGGGTTAAAGTTAATCTAAAGCCCTATAGGTTACCAGAAGCACCAAGAGCATCGGTGTCGAAAGAAATTAAAAATATGCAGGAGTTGGGGGTTATTGAAGTATCACATAGTGAGTGGTCAAGTCCCATTGTGTTGATTCCAGAGCCCGACGGGAGTGTGCGTTTCTGCAATTACTTCTGAAAGTTAAACAGCGTTTCAAAATTCGATGCCTACCCGATGCCACAGTGGAGAAGGAGGCGTTGGCCATAAAGTGGGCGTTAGAGGCTCTCAGGTACTACTTGGTTGGTAGAAAGTTCAAATTGATCACTGACCATGCCCCTTTGAAGTGGATGTCCGAAAATAAGGACAGTAATGCGAGAATTACGAGATTGTTCTTGGCGTTACAAACTTTTAAATTTTCAGTGGAACACAGGCCAGGGGGCCTGTTGTCTAAAGCAGACGCGTTGTCACGCGTTCATTGTTTGGGGGCTTCAGTTGTTCCGCCCCATAGGTCGAAACAAAGGGGGGGGATATGTGATAGGATCACTGGTAAAGTGGTCTGTGACAGGGACATTTATCCCAGATTCCTGTCCTATGTGTTTAAAATCCCCAGGAGAAAGTCTGCAGTGTAGCAGGCTTGAGTCTCGGCTTTTTGAAAAGCCGGTTTGGGACCTGGGGGTTGTGGGTGAGAGGAGAGTGAGGGCTCCACCCACGGCCACTCCAGGTTTTGGTTCTCTTAGCCTGGTAACAGGCTTGTTAGGGTTTCCACCTGAGAGTGGCCAATATAAGCCTAGTGTGTTGAGGGCTGATTGTCTCACCTGGGAGAGCAGACAGGGAGTTTGCTCAGAGACACTTGAAAACCTAACTGTAAGTGTTGTGCTGTGCCTTGGTTGCTGGTGAGGGCATTAGGCCCTGCCAGGTTCTGGTAGTGAGGGAACTACCTGTGAAGTTAGTGCCCCGACAGGGCTAGGATTTATGTTTATGTTTTCTTTATGTTGTTTCTGACATTGTACAATAAAGACTGGCGCCGACCAGCTTGTACTTGCATCCAGACTGGTGTGCTGCTTCCCTGCTGCTGTGGGTGTGTGTAAGAAAGGAGTCCTTCTACCCAGGAGAGGGAACCCCTAATCTGACTGTGTCACAATATATATATATATATATATATATATATATATATATACATACATATATACATACATATACATACATATTCACACACACAAAGTGACTGAAGATTCAACATATTACTTCTGCTGAAGCAATGAATGGTTTCTTCACCATGTACTGCACAATCATGTGTTAGACAACATAACAAGACTGCACCTTTACCCTTCAGCAAAAAACTGTTTAAACTAGGACTCATCACACCAGTCACTCTTTGAATGCTGGCTACAAGTGGAAATCACTGAAAAGCCTTCAATGATGCCATAACTTATCAAAGCACCTTAACTAATGTCCTCAACCTGTTTCACTATAGCCTAAAGGACTGGAAATCACCGCATTTAGTAACAGTATAAAAATAGACAATTCTGTGGTTCACGGTGTCCAATTGCATTACACAGTTCTAAAGCTATAGTTCATTAAAGCAGAGACAAGTAGCAATAAAATACAACTATTTAATTTTACAGAACACTACCCAACTGATTGAATTGGATAACAGAGACAGAAAATATGCTTATACATCAACATTTAAAATGTAAAAATAACAATGATTCTTACTTAAAAATGTGCATATTTTTTAAATATTTATTACACGCCTGTCCAAAATCTAAAAATCAAACAAACAATGTCTAAAGGATTTGAGATGGCTTTATTACATTACATAAGTACCAGCATAAGCAGCTCAATTAGCACATTTCCCTGCAATTAATATTTTAAAACTGTCTGTCTTAAGATATATGCCAGACTGCATTTGATACTTTCACAAAGCGCATTTAACTGTAACTGTTAGTTCCCTTGTGACTTTCACAACATGGCACCAAACATCACATAAGACGTAGAAGTAAAGATGGGAAAAAGGCCACTACTTGTGTAGTAAAACCATTAATTACCTTAACTTAATTTATCTAATTTTTTACATAACAGTATGGTCATTTTTAATGTACATCAAAACAAGCTAAATTATGGTTTCTGACAGCATACTCGGCAAGCCTGTCTCTGTTGCCTAATCTGTGTAGCCTGATTAGCAATACAGAATTAATTCTGGAAATATCAAAAAGAGGCAAAAGACCATACAGTGCATCCGGAAAGTATTCACAATGCTTACATTTTTCCACATTTTGTTATGTTACAGTCTTATTCCAAAATGGAATCAATTCATTTTTGTTCTCAAAATTCTACACACAATACCCCATAATAACAACGTGTAAAAAGTTTTTTTGAGATTTTCGCAAGTTTAATTAAAAAAAAAACAACTAAGAAATTACATGTACATAAGTATCACAACCTTTGCCATGAAGCTCAAAATTGAGCTCAGGTGCATCCAGTTTCCTCTGATCATCCTTGAGATGTTCCTACAGCTTATTTGGAGTCCACCTGTGGTAAATTCAGTTGATTGGACATGATTTTGAAAGGCATACACCTGCCTATATAAGGTTCCACACTTGACAGTACATGTCAGAGCACAAACCAAGCATGAAGTCCAAGGAATTGTCTGTAGACACAAATCTGGGGGAAGGGTACGGAAAAATATCTACTTCTTTGAAGGTCCCAATGAGCGCTGTGGCCTCTATCATCCGTAATTGGAAGAAGTTCGGAGTCACCAGGTTGCTTTTTTTATATTGTGAATCAAACAACATTTAGGACAACATAACCCCCCTAAAGTCAGTACTTTGTCGAGCCACCCTTTGTGGCAATTACAGCTGCAAGTCACTTTGGATACACGAGCTCTATGAGCTTGCCACATCTTGCCCCTGGGATTTTAGTCCATTCCTCAAGGCAAAACTGCTCCAGCTCCTTCATGTTGGATGGTTTCCGCTTGTGAACAGCAGTCTTCAAGTCTGACCACTGATTCTCAATTGGATTGAGATCCGGGCTTTGACTAGGCCATTCCAACACATTTAAATGTTTCCCTTTAAACCACTTGAGTGTTGCTTTAGCAGTATGCTTCAGGTCATTGTCCTGATGGAAGGTGAACCTCCGTCCCAGTCTCAAATCACAGGCAGACTGAAACAGGTTTTGCTCAAAAATATCCCTGTATTTAGCACCATCCATCTTTCCCTCGACTCAAATCAGTTTCCCAGTCCCTGCTGCTGTAAAAACATCTCAACAGCATGATGCTGCCACCACATTTCACTGTGGGGATGGTGTTCTTGGGGTGATGGGATGTGTTGGGTTTGCGCCAGACATAGCGTTTTCCTTGGGGACCGAAAAGTTACTTTTTGTCTCATCTGACCAGAGCACCTTCCTCCATACATTTGGGGAGTCGATCACATGCCTTTTGGCAAACTCAAATTGTGTCTTCTTACTTTTATACTAAGTAATGGCTTTTTTCTGGCCACTCTTCCATAAAGCATAGCTCTATGGAGTGTACGGCTTATTATGGTCACATGCACAGATACACCAGTCTCTGCTGTGGAACTCTGCAGCTCCTTCAGGGTTACCTTTGGTCTCTGTGCTGCCTCTCTGATTAATGCCCTCCTTGCCTGGCCGGAATCGGTATGATTTACCGACGGGTGCAAGTACGGCGGTTCGAATCCCGACAGCGCCTGCTCGACATGGGTGAAAATCCCGATCGTCCCTAAGGTAAGTATAGACTAACCTAATCCCCTCCCTTAGGGGTGCCTAACCCTAACCTTCCCCCCCAGTGCCTAAACCTAACACCCCTTCCCCGCCACTTAAACCTAAGTTCCCCGGGGGGGTGCCTAACCCTAAGCCCCCACCCGGGGGTGCCTAACCCTAACCCTCCCTTCCCCAAGCCTAACCCTAACCTTCTTCAATCGGGATGCCGGGCGCCGGTCTCCCAGAGTCGGTAAAATGACAGTCGTCTACATTTAGACGTCTGTCATTTAACCCTCGCCGGGATAAAGCAGTCGGGAAACCGGCTGTCGGGATTAGGTCCGCCGGCTTCCCAACTGTATACCACCCGGTCTGTGAGTTTTGGTGGGCGTGGCCCTCTCTTGGCAGGTTTGTTGTGGTACCATGTTCTTTCCATTTGATGATGATGGATTTGATGGTGCTCCGGGGATCATCAAAGATTTGAATATTTTTTTTTATAACCCAACCCAGAATTGTACTTCTCAACAACTTTTCCCTGACTTGTTTGGAGAGCTCCTTGGTCTTCATGGTGTGATGCCTCTTGCTTAGTGGTGTTGCAGCCTCTGGGGCCTTTCAGAAAAGGTGTGTTTATACTGACAGATCATGTGACACTTACATTTCACACAGCTGGACTTCATTTCACTAATTATGTGATTTCTGAAGGTAACTGGTTGCACCAGAACTGAGGGGCTTCATAGCAAAGGGGGTGATCACATATGCACATGCCAATTTTCAGAATTTTATTTATAAAGATTCTTTTTTATATATATTTTCTCATTTCACTTCACCAAATTAGACTATTTTGTGCAGATCCATTACATAAAATTCAGATTTAAAAAAAAATAAAAAAAAATTACAGGTTGTAATGTAACAAAAAAGGTAAAAACGCCAAGGGGGTGAATACTTTTGCAAGGCACTGTAAGAAGGGTTGGGTATGGGATGTTGGTGCTCGGGATCCCGGTGGTCAAAATCTAGATGCCAGCATCCCGACAGGGTTAGGATACAGGCACTTGTCAGTCAGTCTCCTTAACCCTCCCCCTGCCTCCTCGCTGCCTAAACCTAACCCCCCCCCCGCCACAGTGCCTAAATTAAATTTCCCCTCATGCACCCTAAACCTAACCCTCCCCCCCCCCCCTTAGTGCCTAACCCTCCCCATAACCCTAGTACTTGCTTTCGGGATGACGGCTCCAGCATTGTAAGTGCCGCATCCCGACTGTGTATTATGTCCGCATCCCTGCATGAACTGTGAATATTGAACCATTGCTCAGCCGCTCATCCATTTCCTCCGATTTTACAGTCTAAAGCCAGCATTTGGGTAAAAAAATGTTAAGAAATTTCAAGACAAAGAAATGAATGCATAATGTTAATTCAAAAAGGAAAAAAAAACAACCTAAACTAGTCAAGTCATGAGTCTAGACACTCCATAACTAGAATTTTAGGTGCCCTGTGCCAGAAAGAGCATTGGCGCAGCCCCCCTCCCCTCTTTTTCAAATAGGGATATAAGACGCGCGTACGAAAAAGGGATGTGGTCTCATGGGGACTATGACAAATCTGATTTGTCCCATACAATGATGAAAGGGTACAGATCCCATTGTACCACTGTTATCCAGGTGTCACTGCAAAATACAATGGGAATCAAATGGCTGCATTGATGATACACAATACTTATGCAGTATAAGTCACCAGCTCTAGATGTAGAGAAGCACTGGGGAAGCTGTACAGCCATGCAAAAGCCTGGAGCAGACAGTGTAGATCACCTTCTAAATGTATAGAAAGAGTGCTACTTATAGTGTATATGCAGCTAACCTCGTTCGGGACACGTCGTTCTGGATTCCGGCATCGGGATTATGATAGGCGTCTGTATCTCAACACCTGTCATACATCCCTAGCCGGTATTCTGTTGTCGGGATTGTGACCAGCTACATCCCGCCAGGAGATGCCTGTGATAAAAGTAGAGGAATCTACAAGTAAGAATGATTATAAACCGAAAATTGACAGGCCCGAACAGTGCCCCCTGCCCTGTGCCGTGGCACATTTCGCGCCACCCTAGTTACGGCCCTGCTCTAGACAATATTGAAAATTAAAAAGATAAGTTCCTACAACTATGATGAACAGCATGTGGCCCACTAGCTGCTAGGGCCCTGTTAGCTGCCAGGGGGGGGGGGGGGGGCTTGGGGGGAGGGTTAGGTTTAGGGATTACCGGGGGGACTTAGGGTTAGGCACCCCCCGGGAGGGTTAGGTATAGGCTAGGGGAAGTGGGGGTTGCGAAAAAACACCCCCGGGGGGGAGGTGGTTAGGCACCCCCTGGGAGGGTTAGATTTAGGGTACGGGGAGGGGATGGGGGGGGGTTAGGTTTAGGCACCCCTGGGGGAGGTTAGGCTTAGGCACTGGGGGGGGAGGTTAGAGTTAGGCACCACTAAGGAAGGGTTAGGGTTAGGTGGGGGAGAGGGGTAGAGATAGGGTTAATACTTACTCTGTCTGTATCTCCATCTGCCGGTCTTCCAGCGTCGGTATTTCATCCACTGGGCTTATCTCAGGCGGTCTGACATACAGATTCTGATTTACCCTAAGCACCATCTGCAAGGGGAATTGTCTTTTTCAAGACATTGAGCAATAAACATCTTTGCCTTTAAGACGACTGCATCTATATCCTGTGACCACCAGAAAAGCGTAAAACGCTATTTCTTTCTCCGGCTGCTGAGCCCAGTGTCTCCAAGCTGACGCTATCTGTCAGCTACAATGCAGATACTGATCCATGGTGAGGACTAGTTTAAAGTAGCAGTCACTATCCAGGAAGTGTTGCAGCGTGTCCACGCATACCAGAAGTAAGTGGCTCCAGGTGCAGATGATAGGAACCTGGAAGAAGTGGTTCCAGGTGCCAGTGTAGGAGCCTGGGTGTAGGAGCGCCGATTGTAGGAGTTTGGTGGTGGCAGCGATATTACATGCCCACGGCGCAGTGTACGAAGTCAGTAAGAGGCGGTTACTGATAGTAAGAGGGAATCCCCTATACCCCAAGATCCACTGGAATCAAAAAACAATCTGTGGCAGATTGGCAGGAGCAAGGTCATCAGTTTACAATGGGGAGGTTAAACAGGTCGCAGTAACACTGTGTTGAAAGTTTTATTTTTTGGCGGGAGTGTGAGTGTACAGTGGGGACTGTGAGGATATCAGGATTGGTGGCATATGTTACAGGGGGTGTGGGGTGCACAAGTAACAATAGGTATAAGGTGCAAGTGATGAGCTATTGCATTAGCAATAAGAAAAGTCTGTGTGTATAGAAAATACACAGTGGCCAAAAATAGCAATGAGCTATGGTAATAAAATAGTGCAGTGTCATATGTGGAGTGTGAATGGCTACGTAAATGCAGTAAAAGATAAAAAAAAATGGCAGGGAGTGGAAGAGCACTAAGAATAAGAAATGCTAATAAAATTATCAAGTGAGATAAGACATGCAGTCAGACTGCAGCAGTTGTATAGTTTCTGCGTGTATTTGGTTGTTGTAAATGGTTTGTTAAACTGAGCTGATCTGTCTTTCTATTTTTCACACACATTGTGATAAAAACACTTCTAACATCCATCACATCTCCTGTAGCCTGTGTTAACATCTAGCGAGGCTGATTGAGAATACAAAAATACATCAGACCGAATTGGTCACCTAATCCAAATAGACAGATTTTAAGACCTTTTTAAAAATGTTGTTTGACTGATTCAAAAGTTAAATCCACTTTTAACAATTGCTAAAAAAAAATTGTTGAGACAGAAAGTAACTCGCAGAAGAGCAATGAATTTTGTCCTCCTGTAGTAGTGATTATCATTAGAATGTTCTCCTTTTAAGAGAATTTTTTATATCTCCTGTATAACTCTGACTTATGCTATACAATCCATGGGGCCGGTGTATTAACAATCGAGTCAGTGTTGCGATTATTAACAGTCCTTCCCACGATGTGCTTTTTTCACTTTGCCTCGCTAAGTACTAACTGTAACTCGCATGGACAGATGTAGCGATAACCAGGGCTGCCATCAGAGATTGTTGGGCCCAGGACTCACAAAATAAGCAGCCCCCCCCCTTGGGTGGGTGTGTGTGTGTGTGTGGGGGGGGGGGGGCAGTTTTTACAGAGGTGGGTGTTGCCGTGGATAATGTGCATGTACCAGTTTAAAAAATATATGAAAGTTTGGGCTGTGGGGGTGGGTGTTAACATGTCAATCTATAATATACAGTAGAAGTGATGATGAAAGTGCAGGGTGAGATGTGAGAGTGGGGTGTGGGAGCGGGGTGAGGGTGAGAGAGCAGGTGGGAGAGCAGGGTTAGGGAGGGAGAGAGGAATTGGTATGAAATACCGTCGGCCGCGGTTCGATTCCTGTCAGCGG
Organism: Taudactylus pleione; assembly: GCA_031769625.1. Classification (NCBI taxonomy): domain Eukaryota; kingdom Metazoa; phylum Chordata; class Amphibia; order Anura; family Myobatrachidae; genus Taudactylus; species Taudactylus pleione. The sequence goes on along the minus strand of JAUIMM010000040.1, from coordinate 1,124,988 downwards.
CAGCCTGACAGAAGCAGAGTGCGACGCAGCGGAAGCCCGACAGCGCTGGAAATCCCGATCATGGATAGGCAAGTATCCACTAACCTAACCCCCTAACCCTAACCCTCCTTAGGGGTGCCTAACCCTAACTTCCCCCCCAAGTGCCTAACCCTAACCACCCCCTTCCCCGCTGCCTAAACCTAAGTCCCCCGGGGGGTGCCTAACCCTAAGTCCCCCCTGGGGGTGCCTAACCCTAACCCTTCCCGGGGGGTGCCTAACCCTAAGTCCCCCCCGGGAGCCCTAAACCTAACCCTCCCCCACGCGGCTGTCCGCTCGCGGTGCCCGGCATCACTACGATCGTGATGCCGGACGCCGGTTTCCCAGCGTCGGGGAAATGCGGGCGTCTACATCTAGATGCCCGGCATTTCACTCTTGCCGGGATAAGACAGTCGGGAAGCCGGCTTCCGGTATTTAGGCAGTCGGCTTCCCGATTCCCTCTCGGGAGAGAAGGTGGGAGAGAGGGTGGCAGAACAGGGTGAGGGTGGGAGAGCAGGTTGAGGGTGGGAAAGCAGGGTGAGAGAGCAGGGTGAGGGTGGGAGAGAGAGTGGGAGAGCAGGGTGAAGGTGGGAGAGCAGGGTGAGGGTGGGAGAGCAGGGTGAAGGTGGGAGAGAGAGTGGGAGAGCAGAGTGAGGGTGGGAACACAGGGTGAAGGTGGGAGACCAGGAGGCTCTGTACCTGGTCTGTCTATACCACAGGAATAGCTGGATAGGAAGTGGGATCCCCAGCAGCCTCTCCTGTCCGTCTGAGCTCATCACCATCTCGCGGCAGCGGATGCAGACAGATTCTACCCCTGTCACTTCTGCTCTCTCCCCTGCCGCTGTTCCTCCCTCTCCCCTGGCTGTTCTCCTCCCAGCAGGCCGCCCTCTACAAGCTGGCTGGCGGTTGCTAGACTGCGGCTTCTGCTTCAAGCATGCTGCTGCCGCTAACACTCTCCCGGAAAAAGAGAGGGGCCCAGGTAACAGCAGTATTTTGAATTTGAAGCCGGCCGCCGCAGCTGCAGCTCCTGATTGGTTTGCGGCACGTCATACCATATACCACCGGCGCTTATCAACTCCGCTGCCTTCCGGGACCCCTTCCTGCCCAGGCCCGGGACTTTAGGCCAAGCAGTCCCCCCCCTGACGGCGGCCCTGGCGATAACTGCTGTCCCTGCAAGTTACATTCCCGAGGTATCATTGTCCCCCTGGGAATCTGATACTGCGCATGCAGGTGTGGGCTGCAGGAGTGCCTCCATAGACTTAAAGTGGTTTAGGATAGCTAAGGATGTTGTAAACCAACGGGGCCAAACTCCAAAAAGCTTAGCATAGGGGTCAGACCGTAGTCCCCATTGATATAGGGACTACATTCTGCAGCACTAATGAGCCTTCTGCAGGAGATTTGAGTACACAGTGGGAATGCATACAATTAAGTAGATACTGTTGTTTCTGCATAATTTTATGAAAATAGGCTTGATAAATATGTCTATGTCTTAAAGACTGAAAATTTTATATTTTCTTTGCAGCTAAAGGGATAACATCAAGCTAGATAATAGTGGCTAAGTTCTTGATTAGACTTTGCAGACACATTACCAAAAATGGAAAATGTGTTGGCTGACAGCACTTCAGTTGCTAGGATCATTATATAATGTGCACAGAAGACACTTGAGCAAGACAATTAGAGAAATGTAAGTGTGTGCTATAACCTTTGCATAAGAAAAAATTAAATTATCTACATAAGCAGTGATGCACTCTAATGTCTAAGAATAAGTCAGGAGTAAAGTAATACGTTCTACAGACAATTAAACAATATATTTATAGCAATGCAAAAAAACCTCAAAAACATGAAAAACCAACTGATATATATATATATATATATATATATATATATATATATATATATATATATACACACACACACACATACACACACACACACACAGGTTGAGTCTCCCATATCCAAATATTCCGAAATACGGAATATTTTTAGCATGACTGAGAAAGTGAAACTTTTGCTTTCTGATAGTTTAATGTACACAAACTTTGTTTAAATCACAAATTATTAAAAATATTGTATAAAATAACCTTCAGGCTGTGTGTATAAGGTGTATAGGAAACATAAATGCATTCTGTAATTAGATTTGTGTCCCATTCCCAAGATATTTCACACACACAGAGTCAGAAATATAAATATATATCTATATCTATACATATTATATATATATATATATATATATATATATATATATATACACACACACACACACACACCACTACAGCAAATTTAGCTATGTTATTTTTTTTCTAGTCAATTTTTTTGTTTCTCTTAGGACAGGTGTAGCCATTACTTATTTATTTATTTATTTTTATTTATTACCAGTTATTTACATAGCGCACACATATTCCGCAGCGCTGTACAGAGTATATTTGGCCATTCACATCAGTCCCTGCCCCAGTGGAGCGTACAATCTATATTCCCTACCACATGCATACTAGGGTTCATTTTGTTGGGAGCCAATTAACCTACCAGTATATTTTTGGAGTGTGGAAGGACATCGGACCACCTGGAGGAAACCCACGCAAGCACAGGGAGAATATACAAACTCCACACAGTTAGGACTGTGGTGGGAGTCGAACCCATGACCTCAATCCTGTGAGGCAGTAATGCTAACCATTACACCATCTGTGCTGCCCTGACACATTTTAAAACATCCACAGGTTAGTTTTATTATTACACTTCTGATTCTGTGAGGAGACGTGGAAAACATGCACTGTTTATGTGTTCCGAGGACTGGATTTGAGAAGCATTGTTCTAAAGTATTGCAATATGAAATATAATGGCCAACAGTAATATGACTTGATATTTATATACTTATAATCAGTCATAACAACAATTTCTATTTTTTTAATTTACATATGTGTGGCTTAACACAAAGTAAGAGCTTCAGTAGCTGTGGTTCAACAATCTGTTGCATCTTTTCAGACCTTATCAATTTCCTGTTAGATAGCAATATTATCCTTCAGAAAAGTAGATAGATCGTTACCCCACCTCCAGTTTCTCCATTCGGCAACAATTACAATGTGTTTCAGCAAGACTAAAAGATTTATTCACTGCCGTGATTATTGATACATAGGCCTTTCAATGTTAAAAAAAAAATAGCAAACTCCAGCCAGTGGAATTATTCTTTAAAACTAGCACTAACCTACATAGGGCAGGCCTCTGAGTGATGGCTGTGAAAATTGACAATTTCTGAAAATAAGCAGAACTAAACATTTAATAACACACAACAAAACCTGGCATATAGACTTATCAAGACACTCCAAGCTAATGCAATAGCTTCATAGTAATTCTGCAGCATGAATTTTTTTGTGATGTTTAGTTGCAGAGTACTATGCAATGTATGTTATGGTTGTAGTATAAAGGATGTAATCAGTCGTTCTATTTTTGCTATCTCACACTGTGTTTAGAAGTCAGGGGTAGAATTGCAGACATGACAATGATACATAACTCCTTCCCCACCTAAAAAAGAACAAGTATAAGCTTTCTTTAGAGACAAATTTAAAAGTAGAACTTAAAGATTATTTTTACATATCTCTCAATACAGCGAACACAATGTATTCTTTTATATTTAAATGTGGACTTCCTGCAACAATTCAACATATTAAGGATTCCTGATGGCTTGGTGCATTTAAATAGGCCAATTTTCTATACCCCTTGTAAGTGCTATATTTTAATTCTAAGTATCCATAATAGAAAAAAACCTTTCCTTTAAATCAGAAGAAATTTTAATATCAAGAGCCTTAAGAAACATATATGTTAAGGGAATGCAGTTAGAAAAAGATTTGCTTTTTAAAGGTTACATAAAATATTTAAGTAACTTGTAAAACACATCTTTTGTTGATCAATCATATTTAAATAACTGTAGTTATAGGTACAGGTTGAGTCTCCCATATCCAAATATTCCGAAATACGGAATATTTTCAGCATGACTGAGATAATGAAACCTTTGATTTTTGATGGTTTAATGTACATAAACTTTGTCTAAGGCACAAATTATTAAAAAGATTGTATAAAATAACCTTCAGGCTGTGTGTATAAGGTGTATATGAAACATAAATTAATTTCATGTATGTACACAAACTTTTTTTGATGCACAAAATTATAAAAAATATTGTCTAAAATGACCTGCAGGCTGTGTGTATAAGGTGTATATAACACATAAATGCATTCTGTGTGTATATTTGGGTCCCATTTCCAAGACATTTCATTATAATATGCAATTATTCCAAAATACGGAATATTCCGATATCCAAAATACCCCTGGTCCCAAGCATTTTGGATATGGGAGACTCAACCAGTAAAATAAAAAATAAAACAATGCTTAGTGGCTTGATGCATTTATCTGCTCTTACAAGGCATACACATTAGATGTAGTCAGAAGTAAAAAAAATATCTGAAGCAACTAAAACTAATCCTATTTTTTCTATTTTAAGATAATCACTTTAATTATTACAAGTTGAAAGGTACTATACAGCCACATGTATCTTTTCAAATGAATCCATGAGGTTGGAGATCATGTAGTTGTGAATGGCCAGATTAAGGGGGGGGGGCAACAGGAGCTGTCACCCCAGGGCCCCCACATAGGATCGTTGTGACCCTGCAATTATAAAGCATAGGTGTCCAGCGGAATCTGGGTCTCATTCAGACCCGCTCGCGAGCGCAGGACGCTCGCAAGCGGGTCGATGGTACCCAAATGCGCATGACGGAGGGAACTCCGTCGTGCGCTTACGCGAGACCCGGATAGCGACAGCGCACCAAAGGGGGTGTGCTGTCGATGGTGAGTGACAGCACGCCCCCTTTGGTGGGCGTGCCGGGGGCATGGCTGCCAGACGGAGGCGTTCCCATGGGAACGCCTACCGTCTGGGTCCGGCCCCACTGACATCACTAGTGATGTCAGTGGGAGTGATTTTGGCTCTGATAGAGCCAAAATCACTCCAGGGCTTGCGGCAGCGAGACCCTACCGCATGGACGCTCGCATGGCCGCTCCAAATTTTACTAAGACGGCCCTGATTCAGAGCGATCGCTCTGGTCAGAGCGTCCGGCTCTGAATCAGGGCCTCTGTTCCCAGACGGGTTTGTCACAGTTCTTTGTTCTGCATGCATAGTCAGTGCTGCATACAGCGCAGAACAGCTCCCAAGAGCCCCGTTACGCTGTACGTACTTGTGCATGCAGATCACAGAGCCAGAAGTATTCAAGAGGAGTCAGCCATGGGAGGTGAGTACTGCAGGGAGAAAAACTTAGTTGCCCCGGGGCACCCACAAGTTTTAATCTAGCCCTGAAGCTGTGGCACATATAACTAGTTTATGTCAGGTTTATTTACTGTGTATCCTGTGCACACAACAGATTACTATTTTTTTTGCTCGAGCCTGCCAGATGACCTGTGTTTTCCAATGGTGTTAACTGAATATCCCCCTTACATCTGAATCATGCCACTCTTACAGGCAGGTAGATGTGTGTGGTTAAACTATCAATGACATCATTCTCATATATCTGTAGTTCAAATATGTTAAGGTTACAGGCTACATCTTGTATATATAGCAATCACATAATAAGCAGACATGATAACAATTTATTACTTTGTTATGCAGCACAAAAAGGAATACAGATGCAATTAACATTTGTGCCAAATGAATAAGAGACCTATATACTGTAACTTATTCAAATTGACATATTGTCTCTTTCCTTAAAACACCAGTAAGCATTTAAACATACAATTATAACAAAAAAATTTAGTTTCTTTGTTTTTACAGGGCCCAGGAGCAGTGGCGTAAGTTCCTCCCAGACGCAAGTTATAATTTGGTGCCCCCCCGTCACAGCTGCTGACACTGTAATGTAGCAATTCGCATTCAGACAGGCTATAAATAGACGAAGGCAGCAGCTGATGGTCTGACACAGAGCTCTCCACTAGTGTATAATGGCTTCTCAGGTGCTGGGAGGGGGTGCCATGTATTGGGCGGCCGTGACGGTACACTCCAGGTACATAGTTACAGCCATAAGTGGGGTGAATATGTTGTGGACAATGGAGGAGGTGCCCCTTCAGAGCTGGAGCCCGGCGGCAGGCGCCTCCTTTGTCTCCCATAGCTCTGCCCCTGCCCAGGAGCATGACAAAGGACAGGGTTTTTCAAAGCAAAACCTACAGTGCGCATGTATTCATGTCCATTATTCTTTTAATTATTACTGATTTCATGGGGGAAGGGCTTGAAAGGCATACATTACTGTTTACTCAAAAATGTGCAACAGTTAGTTGCATTTTAGGAAAAGACCTTCTGTTTTGTTTTTTGGTAACTATTCATAAACCATAGTGACACACAAGACAAATCTTTTAACAATAATACATAGGGACTTACCAAGGTCAGTGTTTGGGCCTGCAAGAAGCTGTTTAAATTTTTCTAGCCGAAATGCTTCTCTTTCTGACAAGCCAGCAGTGTTCAAGAGGGCCTGTTCTGCCTGTTGTGGTACCGAAAGTTGTCTCTGCAGAGAATGCTTCTCACCTAACGGATAAGTATGTAAATCAAAGTTATTTAAATATGGATAATCAAGACATAATCGATTACCTATCATTGGGATCTTGCAAGCACTGCAAATTAATTACATCCTTTTGACCAACTCACACTAACAAAATACACTACCGTTCAAAAGTTTGGGATCACTTAGAAATTTCCTTATTTTTGAAAGAAAAGCACTGCTTTTTTATAATGAAGATAACATTAAATTAATCAGAAATACACTCTATACATTGTTAATGTGGTAAATGACTATACTAGCTGCAAACATCTGGTTTTTAAAGAATATCTACATAGGTGCATAGAGGCCCAATTCCAGCAACCATCACTCCAGTGTTCTAATGGTAGATTGTGTTTGCTAAGCGCGTTAGAAGACTAATGGATAATTAGAAAACCCTTGAAAACCCTTGTGCAATTATGTTAGCACAGCTGAAAACGTGTTTGCTCATTAGATAAGCTATAAAACTGGACTTCCTTTGAGCTAGTTGAGTATCTGGAAAATCACATTTGTGGGTTCGATTATACTTTCCAAATGGCCAGAAAAAGAGCACTTTCATGTGAAACTCGACAGTCTATTCTTGTTCTTAGAAATGAAGGCTATTCCATGTGAGAAATTGCCAAGAAACTGAACATTTCCTACAATGGTGTATACTACTCCTTTCAGAGAACACCACAAACAGCCTCTAACAGAGTAGAAAGAGAAGTGGGAGGCCCCGATGCACAACTGTGCAAGAAGACAAATACATTAGTGTCTCTAGTTTGAGAAATAGACGCCTCAAGTCCTCAACTGGCAGCTTCATTACATGGTACCTGCAAAACGCCAGTGTCAACGTCTACAGTGAAGAGGTGACTCCGGGATGCTGGCCTTCTAGGCAGAGTGGCAAAGATAAAGACATATCTGAGACAGGCCAATAAAAGGAAAAGATTAATATGGGCAAAAGAACACAGACATTGGACAGAGGAAGATTGGAAAAAAGTGTTATGGACAGACGAATCGAAGTTTGAGGTGTTTGGATCACACAGAAGAAAATATGTGAGACACAGAACAAGTGAAAAGATGCTGGAAGAGTGCATGACGCCATCTGTCAAGCATGGTGGAGGTAATGTGATGGTCTGGGGCTGCTTTGGTACTGGTAAAGTGGGAGATTATCAATCCATTTTGCAACGCCATGCCATACCCTGTGGACAGCACTTGACTGGAGCCAATTTCCACCTCCAACAGGACAATGACCCAAAGCACACCTCCAAATTATGCGAGAACTATTTAGGGAAGAAGCAGGCAGCTGGTATTCTGACTGTAATGGAGTGTCCAGCGCAGTCACCAGATCTCAACCCCATTGAGCTGTTGTGGGAGCAGCTTGACCGTATGCTATGCAAGAAGTGCCCATCAAGCCTATCCAACTTGTGAGAGGTGCTTCACGAAGCGTGGGGAGACATTTCTTCAGATTACCTCAACAAATTAACAGCTAGAATGCCAAAGGTCTGCAATGCTGTAACTGCTGCCAAAGGAGCATTCTTTGACGAAAGCAAAGTTTGAAGGATAAATTATTTCAAATACAAAATCATTATTTCTAACCTTGCCAATGTCTTGACTATATGTTCTATTAATTTTGTAACTCATTTGATAAATAAAAGTCAGTTTTCATGTAAAACACGAAATTGTCTGGGTGACCCCAAATTTTCGAACGGTAGTGTATGAAGAAGTAATTCACTTACATAAGCTTATCTAGAATTCCAGAATCACACACATAACCTCTGTAAGCTAGTGTACTAATTACCTCCCCTCTACGCAATCTATAAAACTTTACAAACTGTATGTGCTCTTTCTACACTCATACATTCCACTTAACCCAGGCCAACATTGCTGCGTGACTAGATCATAAAGCCCACCAAGAATATACTCATGTATGAAATTCCTATTTCCCCATACATTTTAAACTTACAAGCAGCACCCTCTTAGTCATAATCCAGGCATTCGGGATGCCGTCGCTTAGAATGCCGGTGCCAGAATCCCGACAGCCGGCATCCCTATGGTAAGTACTAGGGTTAGGGGGAGTGTTAGGGTTAGGCACTTAGGGGGGGGGGGTGATAGGATTATGCAGAAGGGTTAGAGGTAGGGAGAGGGGGAGGGTTAGGATACTGACCGACAGGTATCCATATCCTAACTCTGTCGGAATGCAGTCATCGGGATTCTGGCTGCCGGGATCCCGTGCGCCGGCATCCCGTACCAAACCCGTTAATACTTGAGATATGCTGGTGCTACATAACTGTTAATAAATAAATCATAATAAATTCATTTTTCAAATTTGTTTTCGAAGCCCGGAAAGGAGATACAGGTATCCAGAGATGGTGAAAAGGCTGGACTATTCGTGACATTAGGTCTCAACCCCTGCGGAAAAATGCCACGAATCGTGAATATACGAACAGGGGGCAGGCCAAAAAAAAAGCGAGTAGCATAGTTTCCCTCTCCTGTCCACTAAGAGGGTGGGGTGTGGGAGGAATACCCACTCTTCCAAAAGATAAGGTGTCTTCCGCAAGTTCCAGGAGAGTATATATATATATACACACATACACACAGAAAAACAAGTTTGCAACACGAGTAGATTGTATTCAAATCATAGCAATAGCAGCCAACATTTTGGGTATACACTATGACAAAGGGGCGTTGTAGCCCCGCTGTGTTTTTCTGCATCTATCCACGATGGATTCTGAGGGCACCCGGGTTCCTTATACTATGGGTTTGGAGGAGTGTCTTGCTATGTGATATATATATATATATATATATATATATATATATTCTACATTAGACCAGCAGCACACACACCTATTCAAAAGCAAGGAGTGTAAGGCGCTTAAATAGGTTACACAGTCAAAAAACTGAGCCAGCACATCCAATTATACAGAAACATTTTATATATTTATTTACCATATACTCAAACATGATTATATATGGATGGAAAGTGCAAAAATAGAGCACATCCAAACAATGTTCAGGCATGGAGGGATTTATAAACAATCAACACATTGTCAATAGAAAGAGCATAGCATCATCATTTTGGCTTATACTCATCAGACTAAGGCCCTCATTCAGAGCCGTACGCTCTGAGCAGAGCGCACGCTCTGAATGAGGGCCGGGCTCCATTTTCATGGAGCGTCATCCTGGACGCTCGTATAGCTGTGGGTCACCACCCACAGGCTATACGAGCGTGCATTGTGATGGTCGCGATGGTCGAGACCATCGCGACCATCGAATTTGCGAGCCGGAGCCTGCGGTTGAGATTTTCAACCGCAAGCTCCGGAGTGATTTGGGCTCTATCAGAGCCAAAATCACTCCCACTGACATCACTAGTGATGTCAGTGGGCCGGCTCCTGACGGGAGGCGTTCCCGTGGGAACGCCCCCGTCAGGGAGGCACGCCCCCGGCACGCCCACCAAAGGGGGCGTGCTGTCAATCAACATTGACAGCACGCACCCTTTGATCGGACACAACGAGCGAAGGACTTTCCTTCGCTCGTCGCGTCTGGCGCATGCGCACGACGGAGCTCCCTCCGTCGTGCGCATGCTCAGTCCATAACATCGACCCACTTGCGAGCGGACAGCCGCTCGCGAGTGGGTCTGAATCAGGCCCTAAGTCATTTATATATATATTTCTATATTGAAATACAAGCTGCAAACAAGACCGGGAGTGCCATCCTTTTGTGATGTATACACTTTATGTTTATTTGATTGAGGCCCGGACCTGTGTTGGATGGATTGATAGATTTGATAGAATTGCTTTATATAGTTTAAAAAACACACAATTTCTTTAATTTAGTTAGTTCATGCTACTTATATTTGTTATATTAGAGATACTGTGACATTTTATAAGTTCTCAAATTTGCAAATGTTTAGCGTAGATAACAATGAAAACTGGAGTACAACATCCACAAACCGTCCACTTTTACTATTGTAGCAACTTGAATTAAATTGAATAAGTTTCTTCCCTTGTACAGATAGTAAACAAAGAGAAAACAGTGCTCATGGATTGATTATATAAGTGCACCTGCACAAATCATTTATGCATATATTCAATTATGTAATTAATATAAAGTGCAGATTGGTTATATTCATAAAGACTTATTTATTACACATAAGTAACATACAATCAGATCACCAATTGCAATAAAATTATTAGAGCTCTATTTATCAAGTTTTCATATAGCAGCAATTCCAACGGAATTAATAGATAAAAAAATATAAGGATAAAAATACACAATCAATCCTTACTGTCCAAGGAAGTCACTGTTTGTCCACAGATTTTGTGATAGCAAGTAGTGCACTTTTAGAGTTTTATAATCTCCAGCTAATATCAAGTATGCGAGTAGTACATCAGTGTCCAGAGAAAAATTGTACCTCCTTAGCAAGGTGTCCTCGCATAGCTTGAATTATTGATGGAAACTCAACTCCATAAACTGGTCCGGATGCAAGTGGTGCAACAGCTTCCCAGGTAAGGTGAAAGTAGTGTACAGCTCAACACGTTTCTGTGTCCCACACCTTCTTCAGGATCATATATGAGTATCCTCTTCCCTTGTACAGGTACAGCGCAATGGTATAGCAGCACAATACTTGAGTGCTTCCAGAGCAGGTCCAATTTTTCCTAAAATACATGTTTTAAGAAAAATTGTCTGCACCTGCTCTGGACATCCCCCTCGAATGACTAAGTTTCCAATTAGCTTAATTAGTCCTTAATTAGTCCCCTTCTGCAGCACTGTCCTCCTCCTCGGTCTCTTTTCAAGCATTGCAGACAGCTTCCATGGACCAGCCAGGCACAGGACAGATACTACCCCTAACGCTGTTCCTGCTGCCCGCACACACTACACTAGTCCCAATTCTGCTCCCGCTGCTCGCACACAGCCTGGCAGCCATCTGCAGGCTAAGTGGGGAAAAAAAATATTCCCATCCCGTGGGATTTTGGAAGCAAAAAAAAAAAAAAACGCTGCAACCAATTTTTTTAAATTGAACACCACAAGAATCGGGAGCGCACATATCTGCGGTAACCCAACATTGGTTGCGAGGTCCGCGTAATGTTTTGCGGGCAAAACCTTGTGGTTAATTGAATATGTCCCTTAGTTTTCAACATAAAGAAGTGCAAAACAAGTCAGAGACAAACAAAACCAAAAACACCTAATGAGGTAGTAAATACAAGGAAGTGGAACGTCAGTAGTATTTTGTATTGTTCGTTGACTAATATTCTGCAGGATAGGCCCATAAAACAAACGCTAATCAAATGCCACATTCTACTGCAAAAAAATAGTGGTTCTTTAAAATAAAAACTATTCCAATATGCATCAGAGTCCACAGCATTTTTTGTAATTGGAACACTAAAAGCCATATAACTCAGTAAGACAATTATTGTCCATTGAAAACTACATAGATAGAGCGCCTCTAAATAAATTGGCTGGTGCTATTAAGCACTGGTGCACAGAAATGTTTTCATAGTTTTCCCATAGGTGAAATAGCTAGGTATACGTTATTAAAAAACTTTATTGTAGAATCCATAAACCACAGTAATAGCAAGTTACTGCACAGCCACTCAGGACAGCTGTGACTAAGGGGGAGATTTATCAAAGCTTGGAGAGAGAGAGAGATAAAGTGAAAAAAAAGGTAAAGTACCAACCAATCAGCTTCGGTCATTTTACAGACTGTGTTTGAAAAAGGACAGGAGCGGATTGGTTGGTACTTTATATCTCTTTCCACTTTACCTCTCTTTCTCCAAGCTGTGTTAAATCTCCCCGTATGTGTGTGATTACTATTACAGGTTTACTTTGTCTTGACAAAGAGGGCTACTGCTAAACACAGATATTGAGTTCTTGTTTATGTCAATCTGTTTTATGATTCTACTATTACACAGAGGTATCTATATTTATAATTATCATTAATTTTCATTTCTCACTGGCTGATATTGCCAGATTGTGATGGCATAAAAAAAATTGCATCTCAAGAATTTAGCAAAGAAGTGTTGCCAGGACAGCTCCTCTGATAACTGGCCATCCCGGAAAATATGGATAGTGCTGTACATAAGGTATCACTTCTCTGTCTTGGCAGAGCGGAAGGTTTAAGTTGGGCTCTAGAAATATGCGCATGCACCCACTCAAGGCATGCATCATTGATTTCCAATATCACATAAACACATATACTGATCTTAGAAAGCTTTCCTCATGATGGGGTGGGACGCACATGTAAGGGGAGTTCTAACATAAGCTTACTTTAACATTTTATTTTGTAATAATTTACATGTGTCATAAATGAATTAATGAATTATTATATTAATAAGAATTTACCACTTTTAACGGACAATCTGTGATACAAGATCTGGAAAAAATACACCTCAACTTGATATTATGTTGGTGCGGTAATTGACTCGGCACTTGGGCCCCTGCTCAGGAGGAAAGACAGAAGGAGACCCTGCTCAGAGTCATAAGAGAAGGATCTGCATCGATTTCTCTCGGTCAGGAATCGGTGCTTTATTCGTGTGGGCAACGGGATGGTGACCACTGGCCACTGTTGATAGAGTTAAGATGATTGATGACTGTATGTGGTGCTTTAACTTGTAGAGCAAATAGGGAAGTCCTTAATTAGAATAACCGGACTGGGACCGTTACTGCCTCCGACCGGACTGGGGACCGGTACTGCCTCCGACCGGACATTACTGGAGCACTACTAAACCCAGCTCCAGTAATGTATAAATACTGGAGCTGGGTATAGTAGTGCTGCTGGGCAGATTAGAACAGATGACTGAAAAGACCAAACAGAAACTGATGTTGCTGGAAACAGCATGCTGCAGAGCAAGTCAACACTGGAAAAGGATAAACCAGGTTGGGGACTGCTATTGCTGGGAGCAGTAGTGGCTGCAGAGCAGGACAGAACTGAAAGCAGGATTTAACCAGGCTGGGACTGGTATTGCTGGGATCTGTAGTACTGCAGAGCAGATCAGAACTGAAAGCAGGAGTAGCCAGGCTGGGACTGGCATTGCTGGGAGCAGTAGTGCTGCAGAGCAGGTCAGAGCTAGAAGCAGGATTAACCAGGCTGGCAGCAGAGTGATTAGCTAGCTCCTCAGGGGGACAGCACAATTAGTAGACTCACTGAAACTCTATAATGCAGACAGCAGTGCAGATCTGTGAAATATAAGTAGGAACATAGACGTACTAGGAATAATTTCATCTTGAAGAGATGAGGGTAACAGCAGACCTGACACCTAGGAATTAAATCAGAAGGATCACAGTAACCAGTGAGTCAGGAATATGACTCGTTGACCTGGCAATGTGCTGGTGAACTGGAAGGGTTCAAATAGGCTGTCATGGGAGTGGATAGGGTGCAGAGATCATGTGGAGAATTGCATGAACTAGGATGGTGCAGGAATGATCACATGACCAGAGACAAGATGGCTGTGCCCATACTGTTGGGCCTAGTCACATAGTCTAACTCCGTGCAGTGTCTGCTGAAATGACTGCTAACGTCATCTGAAGATGGCATTAGCCAATTACGTTAAGCTCCATAAAATGCTTCATATATTTGAACAAATGGCTGTTCCCATTGAGGACAGGGAACGTCAGTCTTCTGGTGAGCAACTCACATAATTTAAGCAAAGCAGGAGAACAATGTGAAACATTTGATATATTTCCCCGATACTTCATGGTTAATGATTTTAGTTAAACTTTTATGTGACCAAACTACTCAAGGGATAAAGTCTATTTCACCATTTGTTAAACCTTTGTATCAAAAAAATAAAATAATGAATGTTTATTAAAGTTTACATCTGTATAATACCAAAAAAAAAATCGATACTTTTGGTATAAAACATACGAAGACTAAACATTGCAAGAAGCTGGTTCAGTACTCAAATAAGGTTAAGAAACTAACATGAACCAATGCATCTCTTCCAATGGAGTAGTGAATATTCTATTCAGATCCACAAACTAAATGTTAATCTTTGAGTGAACTGGTGTTTAATGGAAAAAACACGTTTTCAACGGCACACTATAAAAGCTTCAGGTTGCAGATATACTGTAAATGTTTATGATTCAACCTGAGAAAATTCACGTGTGAGAATTGCCCTCCGCTAATTTCTGCACATTCACAATAAATCACACAGTCAAAGAGTGTGAAAACCCCAAAGACCTTATAAGACATATGACATCTCTTAAGAAAAATATGCAAAATTGTCCAAGGTAAATCTCAGTATGTACAAATACAGGAAAGAAAAGCTGTAAAACTGAAAAAAAAAAATAAAAAAAATAGATGGCAACCACAACAGTCTTTTGGTTAAATCTACTGCAAACACAGGCTACAAAACAGTGACAATCAGGCCTCACAGTACGGACCAGATACAGAGTAGGGTGTAATTTATGCTAAAAACAGTTAGCAGCTAGAGATTTTTCACCCAAGTGTATGCAAGCAACAAAAAAAAATAAGTGTGCACAAGCAGTGTTTTGTTGCGCATATGTTGAGCCACTCATATCTTAAGACATGTACATATCCGCATAAAGGCAGAAATGCATATGTATTGCATACAGCTTGATGATATTCTATTAAACGGCTATCAGCACTAGGTTGTGATAGGCTGGACTGGTGACACTATAGCATCATGAACGAGGGTAAGTGTGGGTGATATTCTTTGTAATAAACTGTGCTTGTTTGTTTGTTATCTCACAGTGCTAAGCTGGCCATACACGCTACAATTATCGGGGCGATACGCCCGATATCCGCGGATCGCCCCGATAATTGTAGCGTGTGTGCGGATGAGCACTGGTACTACTTTTTTTTTTTTTGGGTGGGGAGGGGGTTGCATCAATGACAAACAAAGTTATTATGTTTTCTTTCTTTCAACCAATGCTAAAATCATTAATACTGGCAGGTATATTTGCACCAGCAAGAGGCATGCCCGGCATATATGCGTAAATCTGGCCGCATTTGAGTGTCTACGTTCTTACTGCACGGAGCCAGAGTTTGCTTGCTCCATTTACCTGTCCCCATTCTACCTCTGCAGGTTCAGTAGGTTATTGGAGTATAGATAAATGTATGTTTTGAAAGAACTGTGTAGAGGAGTGGTTATCAGATAGAAGAGCAGGAGGAGTTTAAGAAACTGATTTTGATCATCTTGCCTAAAGAGATGAGTTTTAGGTAGTGCAAGAAAGTTGGAACTCTAGGGCAAAATATTGTTGTACAAGAGAAGGAATTACAGACTGGACGCAGCCAGAAACTACTGGGAGCAAATAAGAAGTATAAGAATAGGTAACAAGGTGAGAGGTAAAATAACAAGTTTGTGCCGTTAAAATAAAGCTTTAATGAATTCCACTATACTTCAAAGATAAAGAAAAAAAATATGAGATATGGTAAGAACTTACCCTTGTTATCTCTATTTCTACGAAGTCCATAGGGTTCCACAGGATACCTTGGGGTTTACCTTGGGGTATAGGTGTGACGTCAGTCGCAGGGCACCAAAGAGTTAAGC
Source organism: Taudactylus pleione (assembly GCA_031769625.1). Classification (NCBI taxonomy): domain Eukaryota; kingdom Metazoa; phylum Chordata; class Amphibia; order Anura; family Myobatrachidae; genus Taudactylus; species Taudactylus pleione. Next base: position 1,108,924 of record JAUIMM010000040.1, on the reverse strand, counting down.
TTTCAGCCTCCCAGGATGCACTAGGTCCCCCTCCTATACCCCGCCCCCGGGCCAAGGCACCTCAGTTAGTTACCAAGCCATAGGCCGGAGGAGGAGAAGGAAGAGAGAGAACAAAGATCTGAACACATACAAGAATCACATTCTCACCAGAGGGAGACGGAAACCGGTGACCAGAGCAAAGCCCATCTGCAGCACAGGTGCGACAGGGCGGGAGTCCTGTGGAACCCTATGGACTTCGTAGAAATAGAGATAACAAGGGTAAGTTCTTACCATATCTCATATTTTCTACTTCAGGGTCCATAGGGTATCCACAGGATACCTTGGGGATGTCCCAAAGCAGTATCCTTTAAGGGTGGGGACGCTCCTGTGCAGAAAGGAGAATCCGCCGCCCGAAGGAAGCATCCTGAGAGGCGAAGGTGTCAAACCTGTAATACCTCACGAAGGTATGGACAGAAGACCACGTAGCAGCCTTGCAGATCTGAACTGCCGAGGCACCAGGTCGAGCTGCCCACGAAGGACCCACAGACCTAGTGGAATGAGCCTTCAGAGAAGGAGGGACCGGTAGGCCTTCATGAAGATAAGCTTCAGAAATAGCCATACGGATCCAGGCTGCCAAAGTTTGCTTTGAAGCAGGCCAACCCTTTTTACGGAAGCCAAAGAGGACAAACAAAGCGTCCGACTTCCTAAACGAAGAAGTGCGGTCAACATAAGTCCTTAAGGCCCGCACAACATCCAAAGAGGCCTCACCCACGGAAAGACCCGGTGAGTTAAAGGCCGGAACAACTATTTCCTCGTTAATATGAAACTGGGAAACAACTTTGGGAAGAAACTCGGGCCGAGTGCGGAGCACTGCCCTGTTCCCATAAAAAACCAAGAAAGGGGGTCTACAAGAAAGAGCCCCTAACTCAGAAACACGTCTGGCCGAAGCAATGGCCAGAAGGAAAACAGTCTTAGCTGTTAGCCATTTAAGATCCACTGAGCCCAGTGGTTCAAACGGCGGTCCTTGGAGAGCCCTCAGGACCACAGCCAAATCCCAAGGCGCCACAGGTGGAACAAAGGGCGGCTGAATGCGGAGAACACCCTGCATAAAGGTGCGCACATCCGGGATTGTAGCAATCCTACGGTGAAACCAGACAGATAGGGCCGAAACCTGTACCTTCAAAGAAGCAAGGCGAAGCCCATGATCTAGTCCCGCTTGCAGGAAGGCGAGAATCCGAGACAGACGAAACTCCCGCGGTGCATAACCTCTCGGTCGACACCACTGGAAGAACGTATGCCACACGCGATGGTATATCCTCGCGGAAGACGGTTTCCGAGCTCGTAACATGGTACGCACCACAGAGCTGGAAAACCCCCGGGACCTCAGCATGGCCGTCTCAACAGCCACGCCGTCAAAGACAGCCGAGTCAGGTCCGGGTGAAGGCAAGGACCCTGAGACAGAAGGTCCGGTCGTAGCGGCAACCGCAGAGGAATGTCCACGGACAGACCCTGAAGGTCTGAGAACCAGTGCCGTCTGGGCCACGCGGGAGCTATCAACAGGAGCGTCCCTCCTTCCTGTTTGAATTTCCGGATTACCCGTGGAAGAAGGGAGACCGGAGGGAACAGGTATGCGAACCGGAACGTCCACCGGACGGACAGAGCATCCACCAGAGACGCCCCTTCGTCTCTTGTGCGAGACCCGTACACCGGCAACTTGTTGTTGTGCCGGGACGCCATGAGGTCGATTTCTGGAAGACCCCACCTGTCCACCAGTAGTTGAAAAACGTCCGGGTGCAGGGACCATTCCCCCGGATGAACGTCCTGGCGACTTAGAAAGTCCGCCTCCCAATTGAGCACTCCCGGGATGAAGACCGCTGATATGGCCGGAAGATTGCGCTCCGCCCAAACCAGGATCCGAGAGACCTCTACGAGAGCCGCCCGACTGCGAGTTCCTCCTTGCCTGTTTATGTAGGCCACGGTGGTAGCATTGTCCGACTGGACCTGCACCGGGCGACCCTGGAGAAACCGCTGTGCCTGCTGGAGAGCATTGAAGACCGCACGGAGTTCCAAGATATTTATTGGAAGCTCCGCTTCTGTCGGCGTCCACCTGCCCTGGAACAAGTGTGGACCCGAAACTGCTCCCCAGCCCCGAAGACTGGCGTCCGTTGTCAACAGGACCCAATTTGGAACCCAGAACGGACGTCCCTTGTTGAGGTGGGTCGTCTGTAACCACCACGTAAGGGACAGGCGAACCTCCTGGGTGAGCACAATCGTCTGGGACTTCAGAGACTGAGTCAGCCCGTTCCACTTGGACAGGATCAGGTGCTGCAGAGGTCTGGAGTGAAACTGGGCGTATTCCACCATGTCGAACACCAACACCATGGAGCCCAGTAACCTCATCGCCGAGTGTAAGGACACCCGGCGGCTGTGCAGACAACTGCGCACCCTTGACTGTAAAGCAGAGATCTTGTCCTCCGTCACGAAGATCCTTTGCTGTCCCGAGTCCAATAAGGCTCCAAGATGCAGAATCCTCCGAGACGGGATTAGAGTGGACTTCTGCCAGTTGATTAGCCAGCCGTGCCGTTGCAGCAGTGCAATGGTCAGGTCCAAGTGGCGTAACAGGAGCTCTGGAGATCCTGCCACCAATAACAGGTCGTCCAAATACGGCAACATGCGGACTCCCTGCAGCCGCAGAGAAGCCGCCATGACCGCCATCACCTTGGTGAAAACACGTGGTGCTGTTGCCAGGCCAAAAGGTAACACCCGAAACTGGAAGTGGTCGCTGCTGATTGCAAACCTGAGGAACTGTTGATGGCGCCAAAGAATAGGGACATGCAGGTAAGCGTCCTGTATGTCCAATGACACCAAGTAGTCCCCAGGTTCCAGCGCCAGAATGATGGACCGTAGGGTCTCCATCCGAAACTTCGGGACCCGCAAAGACTTGTTGAGTGCTTTGAGGTTGAGAATCGGACGATATGACCCATTGGGTTTCTGTACCAAAAATAGATTTGAATAGAAACCCTGGCCCCTCTGGGAGAATGGAACCGCCACTATAACTCCAGCCTGGAGCATAGTGTGCAATACCTTCCGCAGCTCCGTAGCCTTGTTCCGGTCTGATGGGAGACCCGTGGTGAAGAAGCGAGCCGGGGGTCTGTGCCGGAAGGAGAGGGCGTATCCGTGGGAAACCACCTCCAGAACCCAAGTGTCTGTCGTAGTGGTCGACCAACACTGGGCGAACTGTAGCAGGCGGCCTCCCACCCTGGGATCCCCCAAAGGGAGGCCCGGACCGTCAGGCCGCAGGCTTGTCATCTGGCTTGGGGGCCGGACGTCTGGTACTCCATGCCTGCTTCCGGGGCTTGACCGATTTCTTAGGGCCAGCCTGTCGAGGAAACGACTGTGGTTTGGGCCTGCCCTGGGCCCTAGATGACCGAAAGGACAATGGTCCCGAACCAGAAGGAGCAGCGGCCGACGGGAGACAGGCAGATTTGGCTGCCGCCAGCGTGGCCACAATCTTATCCAGATCCGGACCGAAGAGAACTTCTCCGGTAAACGGCAACGCTTCCAGACCTTTCTTGGAATCTGCGTCCGCCTTCCAGGATCGCAGCCACAAGGTGCGACGAGCAGCTACCGCTGCTGAAGAAATTCTAGACACCAGAGTACTAATGTCTAGAGCCGCCTCGTTGATGTAGGTGGCCGAATCACGGAGATTGCCAATCAACTCCGCCTGATCGGCCGGACAGTCGGATTCAAAAGAAGCCTCTAATGAATCCGCCCAGCGCTCCATCGCTCTGGCAACCCAGCAAATGGCCATAGCCGGCCGTGCTGCCCCCCCTGCAAGGGAATAAGCGGACTTCAGGCAGATTTCTACCTTGCGGTCCGTAGCATCCTTAAGGGAGGACATGGATGGCATCGGCAATGTGGCACTACGGACAAGACGGGTCACGTGAGAATCCACCTGTGGAGGGGATTCCCACTTCGCAAAATAATTATCCGCGAACGGATAAGCCACCGCCAGGCGTCTCTGCGGCTGGTATCTTTTGCCAGGTTGTTTCCACGCCTCCTCTAAATGGTCCACCAACTGACCCGAAAGAGGAAAGACTGTGGCATCGCCCTTCACATCTTTGAAAAAGGCATACTTAGATTTAGCCGCTGGGGGAACTTCGTCCTCAATCACCAAGGCTGTGCGGACCGCCCGAATAAGTCCAGGAATATATACTTTGGACTTAGCATCAGCGTCCTTAGTATGGAGAGGTTCCTGATCGTAAGGATCTAGAATCTCCCCATCATCAGACGTCCCTTCGTCATCCTCATAAGGAGCGGACAGAGACGCCACCGGCCTTTTATGAGACCGCATCACAGACTCCCCTTGCAACACATCCGACAAGTGCTGTACAGAACTCGTCAGGGAGTTAACCCACGCTGGCTCCTGAGAACCCGGGAGCGGGGAAATAGGGAGACTGTGGGGTACCACCAATTGTCGTGGGAACCCCTGCATGGGTGACGACACCACAGACTGCTGGGACAAACCCATCGGAGTAAACGCGGGCTGCGGAGCTAACTGGCCCACTAAAGCTGTTAACGCCTGAGCGAAACAAGCCCAGGGCGGCTCCTGTACCGGTGCTGTAACCGTAATAGGCCGCGCCATGGACAAACACTGCCGGCAAAGGCCCTCCGCGCTACCCTCCCCCTCCGCTAACGGTACTTTGCACGTGGTACACTGTAGCCGGAGGGGAAAATCACTTTCAGACATGATGGCACCACGTATGTGACCTCTCTCACCAATTAAGTATTAAATAGGCGAGAGACCACCCTGCAGCACCGCACCGCAAGGGCTTTAGCAGAAAGAACAGGGACAGTAATAAAGCTGACAGTTTAGAGAAGAAAAGATTACAGGCAGCAGCGCTAGCACAGTCACATACAATGCAGAAAAATAACAATTCCTGCACTAACAGCGCTGATCACTCAACTACACAGACACAGGGCCTGGTAGGACACAGCGCTGCATACACAGACCTGACCACAGCGGAGGAGAGGTATGCGGGGGGACCCAGACCACGATGCTTCCGTCCAGCGCTTCCAGCAGCGTTCACCATGCGTTCTGGAGAAGATGGCCGCCGAGGAGCAGAGAGGAGGCTGGCCTGGGGGAGGAGCGCTGCCACAGGACCAGTCGGCAGCATACAGAGAGGGCTGTGTGCAGTGGGGGAGGCGCCGGCTGTGAGACAGGGAAGGCGCGCTCCCCTGGCATGCATTTAACCCCTGGGACGCCGCAGCGCTACCGCTCTGCTGCGGTCCGCTGTCCCAGGGGGTAGTGGAAGCGCAGGTTGGTCGCCTCGCTCCACGCTGCAGCCAGTCCCCAGGGAGCCCCCTGCCTGGGGACTTAGGACCATGTGATCAGCGGGGACCCACCGCGGGACCCCGCTGCTTACCTCTGTCCCCCTTGAATCCGGCCATGGTCCGAAGCATCTGGGGTCACCGCTAGCTGTGACCCCAGACGCCCACCAGCATCCCCGGATCAGTACCGGCGTTCTGGTACCGGCGGGGTGTAGGGAACTGACTGTCCATGCTGTTCATCCAGTTGTGCAGCCACAGCTGCATGAAGAATAAGCTTCAGGGGCTCTTCTAGCCCCCACTCCAACAGGTGCACCCGACTCCGGCCGGGCACCAAACTAAACTGAGGTGCCTTGGCCCGGGGGCGGGGTATAGGAGGGGGACCTAGTGCATCCTGGGAGGCTGAAAGCTTAACTCTTTGGTGCCCTGCGACTGACGTCACACCTATACCCCAAGGTAAACCCCAAGGTATCCTGTGGATACCCTATGGACCCTGAAGTAGAAAAAGGAATCAATTCCAAAAGATGAGTTGCAAATTATTTATGGATTTTAGACAAATTTCCATAGAGATCAAATACATGTTAAAATAAAAGTAAATAAAACTTCATAGCGTAGCACTATCACCTATAAAACACCTTTGCAATCAGAAAAGTAGATGTGACTTTTCCCAGGATTTTCTAAATAGACCCTTTAGCTAACAGATGATAATATTAAAATTCCAAGATGTAATTAAAAAGTATCTCCACGCTATATTGAAGAACTTTCCAATACGGTGACCAGATGACCTCACTCCACCAGGCAATCACTGATTTTTGACACTGATAGAATAGTGTGTGGTTACTCATCCCTGGGTATCCAAAGTAAGCTTACTCCACCACAGCTAGGCATATCCTCTCAGAGTTTGTAACTGCCTGTTACTGACTACTCCCACTGCGTAGTGGGCAGGTAACTCGCTACCACCACTAGGCCCCTACCACCGGCACCTGTAACCACCTACTTCTGGGTATGTGTGGACATGTTGCTGCAACACCTCCAGGGTAGTGCCTGCTACTTCCCACTGGTCTCACACTATGGGGTCTATTCATGATGTTAATTATCGGGCTCCGAACAGACCCCCTATAATTAAGATTGTAACTCGCCGGATGCCACAGCAATTCATCATTGCCTCGGCAAGGAGACAGCTTATCCAAAAATCAGCTGTCTAAAGATGGCGAATGCTCCCGAACTCCAGCTCCGAAAATACAATATTTCTTGAAGAATTTTGCCCCCATAGTAGTGTATGGGGACAGCGGGCCATTCTGCAAGAGGAAGGTAAGCAGGAGATATCTGTGATATCTCCTGCTTTACCTTCTTGATGAATAGGCCGACACTTAATTTCTACAATTGCAGGTGAAAATGTTTATTTTCACCTGCTTTTGTAGAAATTAAGTGATGATGAATAGGCCCCTATGGAACAGTCTGCACTGGTTAGCTAGCATATGTTTTCTGCTTGGAGACACTGGGCTTAATCCAGAACAGCCGGAGAACAGAGCACCGTTTGGTGCTACTCTAGTAGTCACAACATACAAGCAGATGTAGGTGTCTTAAGGCAAGATGATTATTACTCAATTACTTTAAAAAGACAAGTCCCTTGCTTAAGGTGTTTGGGACAACCATAGCATACAGATGTCACTGAAGTACAATATTTTATGATGTTCAGAGAATACACACACACAGCCCACAGGACCTCTAATTAGAGTAAAAGGGCACAACCCAGCAGGTTTAATCCTGCCCATATACCGCTAAGACCAGCTAAACATAAGCACTTTTAAACATGTGATATATTTATGCATTTTAAAACTGAGGCACAGGGCGGTTTATTACATTTCTTGTTTCTATATACAATGGTCCTAGCACTGGTAGGTTGTTTGAAATTGGGAGCCTAGAGTCGTTAGTTAATTTGAAAATATTGCCGCAACACAATGGCTAACCCACAGTGGCTAAGTACAGCATCAGCAATCTTTGCCACGAGGGCAGGGCCTCCAGCCACAAATACACTTTTTGTTGTGCCATTAATAGAAATGTATTCGAAAATGCTTTTGTGTTACTAATGCTCCTTATTTCATAGAGTGAATAACCAAAAAGAGAATAAAAAAATACAACCTGGCTTAATAACGTTATAGAAATGGGAGGTTTTTTTTAAAGAACAGTTAAACTTCCATCTCAAAACAGAATCAGACCTTTATCATTCCTTTTCGCAGATGTGGAAAACAGCTCTGGTTTGGTCCATCATCTGAAGTGTTTGGATTTGTAAACTATACTCCCAAATGTTGTGAGTTATGCATATATAACTAGATTTGGATACAAACGGTTGTATGGTAACAAAGGATAGTTCTAAAGCAAAGATGACACCTAGACGGCGAGAACTTTAGGGGAATGATTTGTGATGTCAACGGAAATAGCTCAGGCTTTTTAAAACTCAATTTTAGGTTTCGAGAGAACATCCAAGAAAGCATGGAAGAAAGACACTGAGTAACACAAGGCAACACATATGGGGAGAGATCTGAAACGTATTGTTCACTACTTGGCATGACAAGTACATATGGGTCAAACTTTGGAAATGAGCTAGGATTTCCCCCCCTGTGGCCTACTGCAGCAAAGGTACCGACTTGTAAACTGGTACTTAAGAGTGATGAATTTGGAGGTTCCTTTTATGTACATCTTGTAGCACAAAGATATATAATTTTAACGTGTTCTCAAAAGATACAAAACTACTTTTAAGGATTTTAAGGCCAGACACTCTTTCTTCTATTTCCCCAACTGTGTTATGTCTACATGTAGGCTGTTTCTATTATGGCTTTCCAAGTACCTAAAAATTGCCATAGCAACTTAATGCTGTAAAAAAGTTTTTTTTTCAAGATTCTGTTTTCTTTTTTAAATTTTTACACAGAGCAAGCACTTTCATTTACCTAAAAATGTAATCACCTAGCTCTCTCCAGTATAGCAACGCCAAATATAATACTAGCATGTGAGAGTGTAAATGCAAGCAGTTAATTAAAAAAAATATATAGACAGTGTAATGGTTAGCATTACTGCCTCACAGCACTGAGGTCATGGGTTCGATTCCCACCATGGCTCTACCTGTGAGGAGTTTGTATATTCTCCCTGTGCTTGTGTGGGTTTCCTCCCACACTCCAAAAGTATATTGGTAGGTTAATTGGTTCCCAACAAAAATTAACCCTAGTGTGTATGTGTGTGTGTGCACATGTGATAGGGAATATAGATTGTAAGCTCCACTGGGACAGGGACTGATGTGAGTGGCCAAATATTCTCTGTAAAGCGCTGCGGAATATGTGTGCACTATATAAATAACTGGTAGTAATAATAATAATAATAATAATAATAATAATAATTTCCTTTTTCTTTCTTTAACTTGAGGAGAGCAAGGCTTTTCTAATGGCTTTTCAATTAGATTCAGTTTGCACGGATTTAGTAATACCTGTGACTGTGCTCTACTCCTTGTGATGTCAGTAATAGTAGTAACACCAAAGATTTTATGTTTAAATAAATAGGAAGCACATATGGTTTACTTTTAATGCTATGTACTGTTGTAGAAGTGTCAAGAACCAAGATGGCTCCTTGTATCCTCTGAATCTGGCTGGGAATGCCTACTGGTGCAGCGGGTCTGCAATCTCAATAGAGCCAGAACACTGTTCTATGCCTGTTTTAACACACTAATGCACTTTTACCAAACACTGCTGCACCGTTTTAATATGGTACAAAAAGAAATTGATTGTTTTATACTGTATTGGACATATATTAACCCAGCTCCGATGCCAACTCAATAAATACAGAAAAACAATGTGCAACAGTTCTAATAAAGAGAGCTTCATAACTGGACAACACTACTAGATAATCAGTTCACCTATTTATTAATAACATCAATAAGGAAACATTACAGAGAAGCTCTTCCAAATACATAAATGTCCTCCCACATTATGTTCAGGTGCATGTACTCCTCCACAAGCTTTATACACCTTAGTATACCTCACAAACTTTTATTTGAGAAAGTTAGATTTTTCTCAAATAGACAACATATTAAAGGATTTAAGTTCCTGCATAAAAAGTAAGAAGTTGTGCATGTTTTTCGTACATTTATTGTAGGTTTAATTAGACAATGATTTTACTTGTAGAGAATTTCTTTTAGTATGGTTAGTCTGGCAAGCTTCTATGTGTTTTATGTTTAGCAGGGGCATATCTATAATGGGTGCAGGGTGTGCGGGGAACACGGGCCCCTGGGACCAGGGGGGACCCGCACCGCACACCCTGCACCCATAATATTATTTACCTCTCCAGAGTCCCACATTGGCGCGGGGGTTCGGCACTGTAAAACGAGTGGAAAATGGCCGCAGCGGCCATTTTCCTGTTGTTTGTGCATGCGCAGTAAAGGGAAAATGGCCGCCGCGGTCAATTTCCCAGTGACCTGTGCATACACTATAGTCTATAGCTCCGGCGCTGGCCGCGCACAGTTCAGTGCGCTGCCGGCCACCGGAAGGAGAGGAGGGGGCCCTTGTCGGAGACTGCACACGGGCCCCCTCCTCTCTAGAAACACCCCTGATGACTAGTTTATACTTTTTCTCTCCCTCTCAGTAACTGTTGCGTATCATTGAATTAACAGATCGGTCTTCATCAGAGAAAACCACTGATTAGCTCTTACTCATGTGTATGCACTCCATAACTGGGTGGGAAAAACCCCATTAAGACTGGTTTACAAATTGTATGTTTAAACATCACATATTCTGGTCATGCGTAATTCATCTTTGTGCGGTATTCCAGAGATTTGCTTCCTGCTATATGATAATTATAACTACTGAAAAAGGAAATAAAAAGAAATTATGTACCGTATGACTTGGGAATCTGGCTTTCACTGGCTGACTTTACAATTGTGCTGTCACTGTTAGTATAGGAGGGCAGCTCTTCAAGCTCCACAATTTCATCTTCCATTTGATGGGTCTCTTGAAATTTGTTCTGTTCTTGTAACTTTGTGTGGTTTTGAATGACTTTGTTTGCGGTTTCCATCACCACTTTGGTATTTAAGTTTTCTGCTGCCATTGCCAGCAGTTCATCATCATCTTCTCCAGCATCCCAGGCATCGCTTGTGTTGCTTTCAAACTCTTGGAAAGTAGTGACTTTTTTCAACTTTACAGGCGTCGTTGGTGCCTTCTGAACAGTTTTAGTTAAGCTATCAAAAGAAATACAAAACAATACTAAATAAAATTGTACAACAAGCAATCGTACTGCAACTAAATGATTTAACATGACACAACTAGGTTATATTACAAGGAATTCAACAAAGCTGCTTGTAATCTGGAAAAACAGTGTTAATTCAGATTTGGTTGAGGTAAAACACTTGTAGAAGTCTTATAACTAGAGATATAGAATTGGGCATTTAAGTTGACAAATGCACATATATATCAGAAAAATTATATTAAAATATAGGTAAATAGTGGTTATGGAACATACTATAAAAAAACACACATTCCGCAGATATTAACTTTAAGTCAAATAAAAATAAAAGTTTTTGGTAAAATAAATATGATAATGCCTTAAACTGTAATGGCTCAACCCAATTAGAAACCCTTCACAATGTGAGTGAGTGTGGCTGTACCGCCGGACTCGCAGATTGTTGTTCGCAGCCTCATAGGGCTGCGTACAAAAATGTGCGATCCAGGGCAAGATCGGGAAGCGAGGGGGCAAATTGCAGTGCCATTGGCTGAGTTTCTATGCCGTTGCAATGGCAACTCGCCCCCTTACGGTTAATTGTATTGAGCCCTAAATGTATCTTAAAAATTATACAATTTCTGTCTTGTAATAGCTTTCCATTTAAAAAAAGTATATTAAAGGAAACTCTTATGTTAGGATTACTAAATAAAATTGCCTATTGTTGGCAAAGTTTTGGTCCAAAAGCATGACCTACCTATTCTGTCATTAATACAGACTTCAGGTCCAAAATGTAAAAGGATATCAATAACCAAAATTCACATTTTACCAATTAGTGCATATATGTACTTACAACAATCCCATCTGCCACAGTACAATGGTATATGTATGTAGTAAAAAAAGGAATATTGCCTTATTTTAGAAAATCAACATGATCATAAATTGGCTCATGATGTTCAAACTTAACATATAAGCTGAGCAGCCTTTTTTTACATTTATAAAAAACAAAACAAAGAAATGCTAACAAACTCACAGAATGAGGACGCATGTTTCATGCATATGCTGCTCCCATCAACCACATTATTAGGACAATAAACAGCACATGGAGTAGTGCCCAGGCCTAAGAGATACCAATAGGTAATAAACTCTTTTCTCCCATATAATGGCAGGCCACAGGAGGCAAGGCAAGCAGTAAAAGCCAGCTCGCATAATGCATTCTAGGAGGCACGTTGGTAATGTTTTTTTCCTCAGTCATCAAGTCTCATGCCCACATTGATGATAAGAGACTGAACTGAAGGAATGCATGTTTATATATACTTTAATGTGTTTTCTGAACCAAGACATTTATCCGACATGGCAGGCTCTCTGTAGCAAAGTTAAGATGCTACAGGATATAGGTGAATGGGAGAGAAGTACAAATCCACACAAAATAGTGAAATTTGTATTTTCAATGGATGCCCATTAAATATTTTCTAAGATAAAGCGCACATAAGTTATTATGCGATTCTAGCAATGCATAACAGAAATAAGGCCAATAATCTTTAGAATTCTAGACTGCAGATACCATACCTCTTATCATTCAGTGTGTGCAGAAATCATAAGATAATCATATTTTGGATTGCCTAATTAAAATGAATACAATCATTGTGTAATAAAAAATCCTTACCAGTCAATGCCAATCTTAACTACATATGTTTATAATAATCCTATTCGTGTTCCCCAGGTCCTGCGCGAATCTACTTGCACCAAGCATCTTCTTTGCATCTGTTTGCCCAAAAATGCTTCTTAGTCGCAATGTGATGCGATTAAGATGCGGTGACTGCACTGATTAATCTGATATGCAACACTTTTATAACTGTGTTTGCTACTGAGTCTCGGAATCTGTATTCGAAGTGCTACGATTCAATGCCTGTGGCTTTTTTCCATGCCGAGTTTTATTGTGCTTCATTTACAGTCTCAATGGCACAAAGATATACAAGTGTTGCATATGAAATTGATCAGTGCAGTCTCCTGGTGCGTCTTAGTTGCATCGCAATGTGACTAAGATGTATTTTCGGACAAAAAAAATACGCCTGGTACAAGCAGAGTCGCAAAGGATCTGGCGGCTCACTCATGCCAGGCATCATGCAGTATTGCAGCTAGGTGTAGGACAGTGTTGGCTAACCTTGACACTCCAGCTGTTGTGGAACTATATATCCCAGCATGCCCTGCCAGTTTTAGCATGCCCTAATAGCAAAACTGTAGCAGTGCATGCTGGGTTATGTAGTTCCATAACAGCTGGAGTGTCAAGGTTAGCCAACACTGGTGTAGGAGGACAAATCTGTACTGTAACATGTTCCATCTGCAACAATTGCACTGGTTTCAGACCAGGGATGGATCCCACAGTTATGCAGAGTACATAACTGTTAGCATTGTAATAATTTATTTGAGTTGACAATCCAAAGGATTTGAAGTTCAAATAACTAATGTGAGTATCACAGAACTGATCAACCACATGTATCCCCCCTATGGTGCTACTAGTTGGAGGTGGTGACTGTAAATAATTTTTAAGTGGAGTAATCCATTAACCTCAGCTAAAACTCAAACTCTCCAAGCCCAGCCCTTGCAAGTTAGGACAAATTCATTACACAGACATCTGGAGTGAAGAAGTCTTGGTGACAGGGAACCAAAACTTGCCAGGTATTAAAGATAGAGAGAGATTGGCTGTTTTTAACTGCTATCACTTTTCAAAGATGAGAAAATTAAAATGTATTCATCCGTGACTAGAAAAAAAACATGGTAACGGCTCTTTGAGAGAAGAAAATAACATGAATATGTATCTAAAAGCTGACAATCCATGAAAACAACTGTGGCTAGAGGAAAATCATTAGCAATAACACAAACGAAAAAAGAGAAAGTAATTTGTCAGGTCGTATTTTTTTGTAAATGAAGTTCAAAAAGGGGAAAAAAAAAAAACTGTTTTAAACAGAAAGAAAAACACATTTAAATTGACGCACACATGTCTGCATAATCTACCGAACAATCAATACCATAAAAATAAGTCACTTAGCTGGACAACTTTGTAAGGAAGGTCTGGAGACTTAACCAATTCAGTCACATTAGCCAACATTTCTTGGCGTTTCAAAGAATCCATACCACGGCTTAACATTTTGTTAGTCAATAACATTTATTGTTACTTATGTTTAAAACTGGTTATAAATTCAAGTTTTCATGAAAGTTACATTTTTCAGGCCTCTGATCAATAACATGGAGAGAATTTTAAAGTTAATTGAACTTCAAGAGGTTTGTACACACACGTTGATACCGAAAGCACTTATTGCTCTGCAGGATACATCGCAATGAATAGTGGTGATCTGTTAATTGTGCAGAAATGTATGTATGGAGAATTGCCTGGATCAATGGTATTTTAGAAAAATGGTTTAAGTAAAGTGTACAGAAAACAGATCGTGTGAGAACAAACATTGTAATTACATAAATAGATTTTATTTCCAGTCTGCATACCACATTTGCAAAGAATTCTCAAACCTTGGATACAGCTGGAAATTAAAGGCGATATCAACCCAGGAGAATTTTTCTACAGGGACCCTCCACTACCCCACTATAATCCTAATCCTACACATTTACAGCAGAGAAGAGCAGTTTGGTTTTGCTGAAAACTGAACACACCCAAACTTTGAGTCCCGACTCGCATCAATTTTTTGGGCTCAGATTAGAACAGAGGGCCTGATTCAGAGCCGGACGCTATTTGCGCTCGCTCGTTCAGAAAAAGGGGCCGGCTATTTAAATTGAGAGCTCGCTCTTTGCGGTCTGTTGACGCCTCTATGTCTGAGCGAGCGAACAAAACATGCGCTCGCTATTTTGTAAAGACGCCCCCTGGCCGCTGGCATCCTAGGTCATCTCCGCTATTTATTTGATTAATCGAGTACATCGAAAGGCATCTGAACTGCTCGCAGTGATTGTGGTAGGTTTATCCTACCGCAATCATGCGAACAGTTCAGGCTAAGAAACAACCAAGTGACGTGGTCAATGACGCTGCTTTGTTAATTATGCACACCCTTAAAACGCCCGTTTTGACCGTTTGGCACGCCTGCGTTCGGATCACCACTCCCCGTTTTCAAGCACCTTCCCCTGTGACCACCCACAAACGCCTCATCCTGTCACTCAAATTAGCAGGCACTCGCATTTTGTGAGCGCTCGATTTTCGACCGCAATGACTGGTTGGCGCATGCGCATTATGACCCATACGCATGCGCAGATGTGCGAACATCGCTCGGCGCGAACGAGCGGCCGCTTACGAGCGGCTCTGAATCAGGCTCTGACAGAGCGCTCGCTCTGAATCAGGGCCGTCCTTCTTAATTTTTAGAGCGGCCTCCTGGCCGCTCGTATAGCTGTGGGTGACCACCCACAGCTATAGCGAACGGCCAGGAAGATGTTCGCGATGGTCAAGACCATCGCGACCATCGGGCTTGCGATGAGACCCTTGTGGTAGGGTCTCGTTGCCGCAAGCCCTGGAGTGCTTTCAGCTCTATCAGAGCCCAAAGCACTCCCACTGACATCACTTGGGAACGCCTCCATCTGGGCAGCCACGTCCCTGGCACGCCCACCAAAGGGGGCGTGCTGTCACTCAACATCGACAGCACGCCCCCTTTGGTACGAGACTCGGAGCGACGGCTTGCCCGTCGCTATCCGGGTCTCGCGCATGCGCACGACGGAGCCGGCTCCGTCATGCGCATGCGCACTGGGCCAACATCGACCCGCTTGCGAGCGCTCACGAGCAGGTCTTAAACAGGCGCAGAGTCCCGGCTCCGGTCATTCCACAAGTTGGATCTCAAATCTAAAAACCTGTGTGTGTTTTTGATTACATTCAAGTCCCTCCCTCGAGATTTCAGGTTACAAAATTGATCATAAATGACTGGAAATTAATGCTGTTGATGTTAATACTATAAGAACAAACACAAGTCCAAGTTACATGATTTTAGCTGTATTTTATCAATTTCTTAAAGAAATCCAAAACCAAACCTAATACAGGGTATTTTGCCAAAAACAAAACATTGGAGACATCTCTAGTTTAAAACTGTCAATTATACAATAAGAAGGCAAAGTTAGTTGAGAGCTGGGATAGTGGGACTCCAGGTAGTTCTGTCAGTTCAGATAAGGGTTTATATAATAACTCCAGGATTTTATCTTCAACAAACTCTGAAAATCATTAAACAATGGAGGCAGCAGACAATGTGGCTGTATATGGGTTAATATGGCTGCAATGTGGTGTACATGAAAACAATATGATATACAATATACAGAAACTGGGTACATAAACACAATTAAAACAGATTAAAAAAAAACTAAAAAACTTATTTTTAATTAAATATAATATTTTAGTGAAGATTAGAAAAAGGGACACCACATATGCCAGGTAACCAGTGTCTCCACCCTGCCTCAGCTCTGACTAGTGCTCGTCCGGTCCTCTCCCCACAATCTCTTCAGTGCTCCTCTCCATCCCGCTATACATCCGCATGCAATCTTTGCCAATATAAGTATTGAAATACAGCGTGTCAAGATGACGTCATTAAAACACACGTTCACATTATGGATATAACTTAACATGGTCATAAAATGGTGGGGTAGAAGGAAGGCAAATTAAGTATAAGAAGCTAAATAATGTGGACAGAAAATATTGTGGCTGCATATGGATTAATATGTAAAAAGAGGAATATCGGCGCAGAAACCTTAAAAATCTAGCATGTATACCGCTAAGGAAACGTGTGAATTTTAGATAAAAATTGAATAATGCACATTCAAGATACACATTAAAAACAAAAATGCATAATAATACACTGCATATAGTATTATGTATATGAATTCAAAGGTAAGAGAACCACTTGTATGTGGAATAAAACAATCCAGCAGGAGGATTGCTGTATTCAGCTCCGTCGCTGGAAAAATGTCACTTAGTATAAACAGAGTGTGCACATATAGTTACCGGTGCCACGAAGTTCATTTAGGGGATAAAAGTGGTAGCCTCAGCAGGGTATGGAATATTCTGCAGCCTGTGCAGTCCCTAGCTGGTGTGAATATCCGGATATAAAAGGGAAGGGAAAGGAGGAAAAGACCTGAGCACTGGTACACAAACTCCACTGAAATCAAATAGGATGGTAATGGTGGGTTGACTCAGTGATAGAAAATTCATGTTTGTAGATATCATGAGTAATACACGCAGGTGCTCCCATGAGAGTAAATTGGAGTATACAGAAAGTAGATAAAGAGAAGTAGTACTCTCCTGTTTGGGGCAGTAATCCACCAAATTAAAGTATCTATTGAGATGTTAAACTTAACTTTCAATTTGGAAAATTATATATAATCAAGAGAAGAAAAAAAATCGCACATGAAACCAAAACAAATGTGAATAAATGACATGTACATGTTGGGTTATATGCCCTATTGATATGATCTAAATGTGGATGTTACTTTGACACATACCACCTACCTAAACATTGATGACAGTGGCCTTTCAGCAGGATAATGAGCACTGCCACAATGCGAAAAATTGTTTAGGAATGGTTTGAGGAACTTGACAGAGTAAAAGGTGTCGACTTGTTATCCAAATTCCCCAGATCTCAATTTGATCGAGCATCTGTGGGATATGCTAGAAAAATGAGGTCCAAGTCATGGAGGTCCCACCTCATCTTACAGGACTTAAAAGGATCTGTTGCTAATGGCTTGGTGCCAGATAACACAGGACACCTTCAGAAGTTTTGTTGAGTCCATGCCTCGATAGGTTAGAGCTGTTTTGGTGACACAAGAGGGACCTGCACAATATTAGGCAGGTGGTTTTAATGTTATGTTGGTGTATGTTCAAACAAATCCTTCACAGCAGAAAACGATTTGTAGTTCTGGGTAAATGGTCATTGTGAATAGTTAAATCAATAAGATAAACAGAATTAGTTATTACATTTTCGTTCAAGAATTTCCAGATTTTCTTTATTTATTACACTATTTTAATTTCTGTTCTAAAATAAATACATTCTCCATTTAGACATTTTCTTCTTTGCAAATTGTACTGGCTGACTTATTTTCCATACAGTGGCTTTAGAATACATTGATGTTAAAGTATTGATTTTATATTTGCAAATTTTTTAGACCAACTGATGTATCCACTATAATAGTTGACTATTGAATTCTTAAAAAAAAAACTGCAATTCTATTAATGTACTTTACATCTACTGTTTAGCTAAAGTGTTAATTGAGGACTAGGTTTTGCATACCAAGTTATCAATATTAAATTACAACAGTGTCAATAAATCTCAGATATCTGCAATATTGATAAAAAGGCTTCAAGTTAAAAGCATTTTGAAAACAGCATGAGAAATTTTACTCAAAGCAAACGTAAATTTCCAAATATTTCTACCGCTGTAAACCACAATGCTAACTCAGCAGGGAGGCTCCCTTGCACAATGGTTTGTCAATTGCTGTTTACAGCGTGTTGAAGAAAGTTAGGAGAAACCATCTACTGTTGTGAGCATATGATGGTCACTGATGGATTTGGATTTGCTTGCTTATGCTTTCATTAGATGAGAAGATGGAGTGAAGCTTGACGAGACTGTGGCTTTATTTAGAGTTATTGGTAATTGCTAGTCCGACACTTTTGTTCACAGACAAGACCTAGATATTTTCTGGTTATAGCCTCTATTTAAAAAGCTTGTAACTGAGGTGTTTGAAAAACAATGCTGGCTAAAAATGTAGACACAACCTATCCTCACTTTTAGGGGTAAATTTACTAAGAATCGAGTCAGAGTTTTTTTTCTACTTGATTTTCATTGTTGAAGTGAATTTAGCTGTGACCGAGTTGGCAGATGGTGAAGCAGATCGGGATATCTCCCCCGAGTAGCAAGTTTAGATAGAGATTACTCACCCGAGATTGCAGTGTTTTCTCTCTGCCAAACTCTCCCGAACAAGCAGCCTGCACATATCAGTGAGATATGTGAAGGCTGCTTGTGTGTTTTACCTGTAAAAAACAAAAAGGTTAATATTAAAATAAAAAAAATAAAAAATGACAATGTAGGGTCCCAAAAAGCATAACCAACCCCGGACTGCTCAGCCAATCCTGGTTCCTAAAGATATGGGGTAAAAAACATGTAGGGTTCCCTCGTATTTTAGGAACTAGCACTAGGCTGCTGGGCCGGTTTTAAAAATAGGGGGGGTAAATTGCGTAGGGATCCACCTATTTTTCAAACCAGCACCAGACTCAAATCCGACCGGGGTGTAATGCCACAGCCAGGGGACCCTATCACCGGGTCTCCCTGGCCAAAGCAGTAACACCCCAAGCCGGGGGTTTCCAGGGAAGGTTGGGACCCCACCAAAAGAGGGGTCCCCACTCTTCCGAGCACCCCAGGCTTAGTCTGAAGCCCGGGGCTCTTCCCCGCATCGCTGGAGCAGTGGGTACGGAAGTAATAGTAGTGTAAAAAATTTCTAAACAGATTGTAACTCAGGGCTTTGGTTACTAAAATACAGAGTAACCCTTTTTTCCCCCGTATTTGGAACCAGGACTGACTAAGGCGCCCGGGCTGGTTATGCTTTTTTTTTGGGGGGGGGGGGCCCTACATAATTTTTCTTTAAATTACCCCTTTACAGAAGGTTTCCATGCAGAAACACACACAAATCTCACTGATCTTTTTATGTTACTGGCAAACTCGCAGCTCAGGAGGTGGTCTATTTAAAACTTCTATTTAGCTGCAAGTTTCCTACAATTACATCCAAGATTGTCATCTTGTTTCTTATGTATCTGTATCTTTTTCATGAAAAGAACTTCAGAGTTTGGCCGATGGTGAGTTTATTCGGGTTGGAAATCTCCCCCGAGTTTGAAAAGTTGATCTTTAGTAAATTTGCGAGTTGAAAAAAAATGCCTAAACTCACCCGAAATTGCAATCTCGATCAAACTCGAATCTTAGTAAAGTTACCCCTAAAGGTGCATACACACGGTCAGATATATCAGATGAACGATTTGCAAATGATTGAACGATTTGACTGTATTAAAATTAATGGAAATCGTCCAAAACTGACTGCAAACACATCAGATGTCAGATATCAAACGGGAAGGCGCATCGTTCATTGTTGCCCACATGTCAGATATTTCTTTCAGATATGAACTATTTTTAAAATCGTTATCGTTCAGATCTGAAGAAAAATCTGACCGTGTGTATGCATTATTAGAGAGAATTTGATGTGCATTAATTAACTCTTTGGGTAATGATGCTAACAACTACTAGACACATGCTTTATTTCATTTACTCCATCCATAAATAATGAAAATATGTTTTTAAAAAGCATTTAACACTTTTCAGGAAATCTTATTTACGCAATAATAGCATCTAAAAAAAAGTTTCATTGCTAAAAAGTAAAGGATTTATGTGCATCAACGCTTTCCTGAAGCATAGTGAAAGGTTTACTTATACCCCTTTCAGACATCTCAAGATTCCCGGGAATTTGGCCTGCCTCAGCCAAGTTCCCGGGTAGCCGCACCTTCAATCGACCAGGGTTTTTCCCGGGACTTATGTCCCGGGAAATTACCCTGCTTCTGTCTGAATGGTGCTACCCGGGAATTTACTACTCCCAGGCAGCACCAAGCAGCTTTTACATGTAGTTGACAGCGCAGAGCCTGCTGCTTTGAGTTGGCAGTGCAGAGCGTCCTATAGGACGGTCAGCGCTGCTGCTCACCACCCCCAGCGCCGGCCAGCTCTGTACAGAGAACCCTAGCTGGACGGTGGGGACACCCGCCGGCGGGTCTCTGCCACAGTGGGCCGCCTGCCACATGGGGTCGCTGTGTCAGTGACACAGGACCCCAGCCGGACGCCGGGGACACCCGCCCTGGAGACCGCCGACTGGTCCCAGCCATAGAGGGACACCCGCACTCCCATTGTACCACGAGGGAATTAAAGACATTTTTTTTTTAATTATAATAATAAAAAAAAAAAAAAAAAGAGAGAATAAATCTGCATTATGATTGGCCAGCTTCCAGCAGCTGAATGATGACATCATCATCATCATCATTAGCCAGAGAGGGGATAGGCTAGGAGGAGCAGACGGCAGAGAAGAAGCAGGCAAGCAGAAAAACCCTGCTCTTGTCTGAAAGGGGTCTACCTGTGAATTTCCCAGGTAGACACTGTAGTGTGAAAGGGGGGTCTTGACCAAATATCCGGGAGTTTGCACAGGAGAAATTCCCGAGTCTGAGCAGGAAATTTCCCGGGTTGTACATCTGAAAGGGGTATTAATGAGTGTTGCCACAGGTTTATTGCTTTACAGAATACAATGAGGAAGAATTTGGGAGCAAAGCAAAAAATAAATAAAAGGCATAAATTTACACCTTGGCAAAACCATGTCGCACTACAGGTGGTAAAGATTTACTAAGCCTTGGATGAAGATAAAGTGAAAGGAGCTAACGTACCAACCAATCAGCTCCTAACTGCCATGTCACAGGCTGTGTTTGAAAAATGACAGGAGCTGGTTGGCTGGTACTTTACCTCCGTCCATTTTATCTCCATCCACGGCTTAGTAAATAGATCCCTTAAAATGGGCTGCAGCAGCGATGCAAATGGCGTACAACTCTGAATCAGGCCCTATATGCAAAAGCAGCTAGTATTTACCTTGCATGCAAAATAAAGTGCACCTCTTCCACTGTAACGTGTTTTGTCCAAGTGCAAAATTTTTCCTTTTTTGCTTTGCACCAACGCTGAATCAGCCTCACTGTATTCTATTAAGCAATAACACTTCAGAACACTATAGACTTTATACAAAGTCAAGACCTGTTAGCAGTCCACCAAGGATAACATACCATGCTGCAAATTCTATTAGGTACTTCTGGGGTTATCACAAATAAATAACATTTACAGGACAGCATTGTGATGCATTAAGAGAAACAAACAATGGCAGTATAGGGAGTGGTGGGCTCTAACAGTAGGATTGTTTCAACATGTTCAGATGTTATATAAAACATTACATTCATCTTTAATACATTCATTTTCATTAAGAAAATGCAGGGTGTTGCTTCTACGGTGAAACACACTGAAAGAGGTATAGCTGTAATACTCCTAGAAGTGGTAGCCACGGAAAACCCTGAGGTGTTTAACATGATAGACATAAATGCCGAAAGCACAGGCAAGTACAATACTTGCCTACCCTTCCGATTCTCACGGGAGGCTCACAATTTTTAAATTAAGCCTCCCGCTCCCCTGCAAAGTATACATCAACTCTCGGATTTCATAATTTTTTTAAACTTCGGACCGCGCATGTGCGTGTCCTGGAATGCCAGTGGCGGGCCCTGCACAGGACCTCATGACCGGCCACCGCGGGGTTGTAGGTAGCAGTGGCCAGCGGTGCTGCGGAGCTCTGATCAGAGGCGCATGTCACGTGTACACAGTTCAGCAGCAGCGGTGGCCTTTTCTTCTCCCACGGTGGCCTTGCTCAATGTAAGTAGAAGTATTATTAAAGGGAAGTGAATAGTGGCTAGTGGTGCTGAGTGTCACAGGCATTAACTGCACTCCAAAAGGGCACTCACTGACAGCCATCCATTTAAGCATGGATGGCTGTTAGTGAGTGCCCGTTAAGAGTGCAGTTAATGCATGTGACAATATATATACTGTATATATAATAAATTATATATATGAGTGAAAGTGAGGCAGCCTGCTCACAGCCAGCAGCTCTGCCCTCCCAGCAACTACTGTCCTGAACCTCCAACCACTCCTCACATTGTAAGGTAGAACCCTCTCTCACCACACTCCCAGCATGGGATTTATTATCTACCCCCATTATGCAGGACATGTACAGATGCTGACTGCATAGTGGGATATATATATATATATATATATATATATATATAATTTTATTTTTTACTTTTTTCCTGTTACATGTAACAGCAGTGCCAGATATTCAGGGTGATATAGTCCCTGCTTGTAGGTTAGATGTGTTGTTACATTACTGTAGTTTATAAAGACATAAATCATTATATGCTGCTACACTACAACTCCCAGCTGGTGGCTAGGCATTCTGAGAGATTTAGTCCACTCGCAACTGATGAAGGAAAGCTCAGCTCCCCAGATGTCTCTGTGTTATCTGTCGGATCTCTCTGGCTGCTTCCTAATTAGTTTAGTTCTACCAGAGATGTGTTCGATGGCTTAGGAAAGTGTGACAGCAGACATCTAGTAATGTGAATGTGTGTGTGTAGTGCATCTAGGTGGAGCTAGACACGCCCCCTCAACGGCATGCCGCGCTGCTCGCAGCGCATTCTACTCCCATCTGCAATCTTCCTGAAAGTGTTTTTCAAAAGTAGGCAACTATGAAGTACACACAATGTGGATTATGGTAGTGTGCCACAAGGTACACGGATGCGTTGGCACTTTTTATACATTGTGTAGCATGCAATAAGGGTCACTAAGGTGTTGGTACTAGTTGAGCAGTACGCAGCATGCAACATTGTACACAGATGTGTTGGCACCCTTTGTACAGCATGTAACGTGCAATAAAGGCACACAAAAGTCTTGGCACTGTTTGAACAGTGCGCCGAGTGCAATAAGGCATACTGAAGTGTTGGGAGGACCGCGCTACCATTAGGCAGCTGCCTAGGGCGCAGGGTCCTGTGGGGGCATCACTGAGGTTGCATAACACTAACATTAATGATGTGTGTGCGTGTATATATATATGGAAGGGGACCTGATGCCATGCGATGTCCTGCTCTCAGGTATTTAAGTTTTCACTTGTTTGTTTTTGTGAGCACCCTGACAAAATTGTTAAAACATTGAAAAATTGGTCACCTGAGCTATCGCCTCATGTTATTTTTTCCCTGACTGCAGCCATTTCCCTTTGTACATTTTAACCATCACCGCCGTGGTGCTCTTAGGAGAGAACCAGATTGTTGATCATTTCTAGCTGTACCATTTTTTGCATATTAGATATATAGATATATATATATATATACACATATATATCTGGCAACAAAAAGGCGGCACTTGGAGATTTGCTGAAGTTTAATTCAAACTGTCACATAATAGACCAATGTTTGAGGGCGCACTTGCACCTTTGTCAAGGTGAATATACATGATTTTCATTAGTACTTTTCATTGAATCTGGGGTATTATGCATGCAAACAAGAGTCCACAGTTGTCACGAATACTGAGTATTGCTCAACTGTCCTAGTGACTTTATTATTATTATTAAAGTCTGAAAAAGATTTTGATGAGAGAAACTGCAAAACCTTTATTATAATCTATTTAAAAATTATATATGTATGCAGGAATAACAGTAGTAGGGTAGCTTAAGTTATTTGTATAATGTAAGGTTTTATTTTAATTTACATATACAGTAGCTTAAACCTTTTAGCTGCATACACACAACGATTTTGTTACCAACGATTTTCTGAACGATTTTCTGTCAGATTATCTGTCAGATTTTTTGAAGTGTAATGAACGATTTTTTCATATTCCCTTAATGAAAATCGTTCAGTTGGTCAGTCTGACTGAACTACAAATGTGATCGCGCATGAACGATAATCGTTCATCGTTTTAACTCAGTAAATGAACGATTTTTACAACAATTGAACAATATCGTTATAGATAATCGTTCAAAAGATCGGTGTGTGTATGCAGCTTCTCTTTCTATTTTTTTTTTTACTTTTCTTCAAAAGTTGGACTGAAAACCCAACTCTGGGTTTAAATGTCACTGTGTGTGCGTGTGTGTGTGTATGTGAGGAAAGGCTGTTAAGGAAAGCAGGGTGAAGCTTTGCCTAGGGTGCCTAGAAACCTCGCACCCGCCCCGGGTGTCTAGCATGCAATGAGAGGCACAGATGTGTTGGCACTGTGGGAACAGGGCGTAGAGTGCAATGAAATACACGGACTATAATGTAATGAATGTGATGCTGTTGAGGAAACTGAACATCAGAGTTTAAACAACAATGGAAGAAAACTATACTGGCGAGTATAGTTCCTCTAATTGGGAAGGTCAACAATCAGAGACTTGCTGAGTGTTGGAGGCAGGCCAGTGGTATCCATGACTGCTGTCACTGACAGCAAATACATGGAAAAATAAAAGGGAAAACAGTGCAAAAAAAAAAAATGAGGATTAGTGTAGCTTTAAACATTTTTTTGAACTAATAGCTTTTTATTGAACCAAAGCAAATGTTAAATTTGTCGTCAGTTTCAATGAAAGTCGAATTACTTGCAACATACACAAGGTGATATAATAGGTGTACATATTTATTTCAACATATTTATTTAACAATTTATAAATATATTATTACATATTGTATTATACTGACTGGAAATATAATAAATACATCATGAGATTATTATTATTCAGCAGTATTTAATGGAAGTTTTTTTAGCATATTTTCAATTCCTTGGAGATAAAAATCACTTACGCATACAAGTTCTTACAATTTCAAACTCTTTCATAAAAAAAAATCTAATAGCTATTTAAAATATAATTCACATCACATCTCAAATATTTCCCTTCCCAGATAATAAAAGCCATATAAAATAATAATAATTTGGATTTCAACCACATTAATGGGTATTGCTGGCCACACACATAGCGATATTTTACCCGATCTGGCCGATTCCGACACATTGGAATTGGAACGACATATC
The DNA here is from genome assembly GCA_031769625.1 of Taudactylus pleione. NCBI lineage: Eukaryota > Metazoa > Chordata > Amphibia > Anura > Myobatrachidae > Taudactylus > Taudactylus pleione. The sequence goes on along the minus strand of JAUIMM010000040.1, from coordinate 1,083,788 downwards.
GTGTAAAATATGACCAAATCGTGAGAAAATCGTGAGTCCCCACTCACGATCACGATGTGCGTCCCCGCTGGTCGCAGATCACATCTTCAGATCTGCCGTGCTGTAGGGCAGATCTGCCAATCTGGGATAGAAATTCATTGGAGAAATGTCTGGCTGCACGATAGATCGTTTGAAGATTGGACACTGCAAACACCAAATCGTGTGCACAGCTGCCGAGGAGAGTTTTCAAGGGAAATCGTGCACAATGTCGGATCGTGACCACATCGCTATGTCTGTGGCCAGCTTTAAATCTGCTTAATTGCAAAGTTCTTCTTAAGTCAGAAGAATAAAGCACATAGAAATTGGGCATTTTTCATAATGCATTAGGATCCACAAAAGCTAAGAGCAAGTAAATTGTTGTCATGAATTTAGAAAATAAATAGTTAAAAAGCAGCAACAACACCAAATGAGTATTTGGAAAGTGCGAATATGATGGAGAAGATGGGGTAGTTTTGGGAAGGATAGCCAGCAGCAAAATTTAAATATTCAAATGTATGGCTTAAGTGAGGTGATACTGATTTTCTTACCCAAAAAGGATGCATGCATGCAGGGTTCACCATAACATTTGAAACAATTACATAAAAAGTGCAAAATAACCTAGTTTTTGAAAAGATGTTTTACAACAATTCTCATATGTCAGTCATCGCGTGTCTTTTAAAACATCATATATTCTATGCAATGTTTTTATGTAGGTAAAAATATTGACACAAGCTGCTCCAAATAGCACCCCTGCACGTTACCTCGCATGGAAGGGTTGTGGCCTCGCTGTACACCAGCGGTTTTATCAGTCTGTGGCTGTGTCCAGCACTCCCAGAGAAGCCGCGCTGCCCACAGAGACTATCCCCGCACTGCCAGCTCCTCCTCAGTGATAGGGAGCTGGGTTCTGCCCAATAACATCACAGTGCAGCATCTGGGTCCAGGTCAACAAGGACCTGGAACCAGAATGGTATTTTGGTGTCACCCCCTCGGAGGGTGACATCCAGTGCTGTGCACACCCCTTAGTGACGCCACTGGTATAGATGTGACAAGCAAGTACACTTCTACTTTACCCCTGTCTATGTTGTTACAGAACTTAAACGAAGGGTAAGAACAGGTTAACATATAGTTGGTCCTTTCTTTCTAGCGATGATCTCCTTTTATTTAAACAGGCTATTATAGAAACACAATTTCAGAATAAACTAGTTTCAAGCCAATGTAGGTTTATAAAATAATAGATACTGTACATCAAAAAATATTTATAGTTTTCAGATTTGTATTATTGAGGACAAAAGAGTATGGCTTTGTGTGGGATGTAGTCAGGATCCCGGTGGTGACCATCCCGACAGTAACAGTACCGGCAGTAGAATCCAGATGGCGAGTATTAGGGTTAGGCACTAGAAGGAAGGTTAGGATTAGGCTGCAGTAGGGAACAGCTAGCGGGTGGTTAAGGTTAGAATACTCACTAACTTCATTGGGATTCCGCTGCCGGTATTGTGACTATCAGCATGGTCACCGCTGGGATAACGTACTGTAACCTTTTGTGTCATGCATGGCTATGGCACTGAAAAAGTAATAATCCACAGCTTTGTATTGCTCAAATACAAAAATAGAGTTTAGTTTTAATTTTACAATTTTGGCTACCTTATAACTTATGTTCTTCAAAATATTCCCTACCAGATCTTTAGTTTAAGTTAGGTAGAAATCTATGAAAAGAGAAAACACCCTAGGTTTACATACTGTACATCTCAGATGGTACGAATGCTGCGCATGTGCAGATGCCGCTATGGTTACCAAAGGTGACAGAAACTTAAAACTAATGCAACTGGAAACCTATTGGATTTTTAATTTGAACACTGCGACTCCAATGCAGCTAAATGAAAATCTTGGATTGTCACGCTACATTTAATTATATGAGCTGTAGATCTGTTTTTCTATAATGCCTATATTAGCTATAATGCCAAGTATTTTATATCTTTGCTGCATCATTATAAGTACAGTATTGTGCAAAAGTTTAGGTAGGTGTGGAAAAAATGCTGCAAAGTCCAAATGCTTTCAAAAATAGAAGAGTTAATAGTCTATTTTTATCAATTAACAAAATGCAAAGTGAATGAACAGAAGAGAAATCTAAATCTAATCAATATTTGGTGTGATCACCCTTCAAAACAGCATCAATTCTTCCAAGTACACTTGCACACAGTTTTTGAAGGAACTTGGCAGGGAGGTTGTTCCAAACATCTTGCAGAACTAACCACAGAACCTCTGTGGTTGTAGGCGGGCTCAAATCCTTCTGTCGCTTCATGTAATCTCAGACAGACTTCATGATGTTGAGATCAGGGCTCTGTGGGGGCTATATCATCACTTTCCAGACTCTTTCTATATTACGCTGAAGATAGTTTTTAATGACATTGGCTCCAAATTTATTCTGCAGCAGGACACCGACCCCACACATACAGCCAATCAGACGTCTCCCTGATGGTATTGCATGATGGATAAGTACCTGCCTGTATTTCTCAGCATTGAGGACACCATTGATCCTAACCAAATCCACAACTCCATTTGCTGATATGCAGCCAAAACTTGCAAGGAACCTCCACCATGCTTCACTGTTGCCTGCAGACACTCATTATTGTACCGCTCTCCAGCCCTTCGGCAAATAAACTGCCTTCTATTACAGCCAAATATTAAAAAATTTTGACTCATCAGTCTAGAGCACCTGCTGCCATTTTTCTGCACCCCAGTTGCTATTTTTTCATGCATAGTGGAGTCGCTTGACCCAGGTCAAAATGTATGGCTTTTTGGCCACAATTCTTCCATGAAGACCACTTCTGGCCAGACTTATCTGAACAGTAGATGGGTGTACCTGGGTCCCACCGGTTTCTGCAAGTTCTGAGCTCATGGCCCTGTTGGACATCTTACGATTTAAGGGAAGTAAGCATGATGCATCTTTCATCTGATGCACTAAGTTTCGTTGGCCAACCACTGCGTCAACGGTCAATAATGTTGCCCATTTCTTTGTACTTGATCAAAAGAACTTTAACAGCACATCTTGAAACCCCAGTTTGTTTTGAAATCTTTGCCTGGGAGAGACCTTGCTGATGCAGTATAACTACCATGTGTCTTGTTGCGGTGCTCAGTCTTGCCATTGTGTATGACCTGTGACATGAAACGGTCTTCCACAACCTAACCTTTGTAGCAGAGTTTGGCTGCGCTCAGTTTTAAGCCTCCCACACAGCTGTTTCTGTTAATGACTGTTTCAACCTACATATGAAAATGATGATCATTATCACCTGTTTGGTATGATTGGTTAATCATACACCTGACAATAATCCTATAAAATCCCTGACTTTGTATAAGTGTGCCTAGAAGAATTGATGTGGTTTTGAAAATAAAGGGTGGTCCCACCAAATATAGGGCCTGATTCAGAGCCACTCGTTAGCGGCAGCTCGTTCGCTCCGAGCGATGTTTGCCCAACTGCGCATGCGTACGGATCGTTATACGCATGCGCGAACCAGTCAGTGCAGCCGAAATTCATGTGCTCGCAAAATAGCGAATGCCTGCTAATTTGAGTGACAGGATGAGGCGTATGTGGGTGGTAACAGGGGAAGGTGCATGAAAACGGGGAGTGGAGATCCGATCGCAGGCGTGCTTAAAGGTCAAAACGGGCGTTTTATGGGTGTGCATATTTAAAACAGCAGCGTCATTGACCACGTCACTGGGTTTTTTTTTAGCCAGAACTGCTCGCAAAATTGTGGTAGCAAAAACCAACCACAAGAATAGCGAGCAGTTCATACCCTGTTCGATGTACTCGATTAATCTAATAAATAGCGGACATGACGTAGGATGCGAGCGGCCAGGGGGCGTAGTTTCCCAAAAAACGACCGCAAGTTTTGTTCGCTCGTTCAGACCTAGAGGCGTGAACAGACCACAAACAGCAAACGGTTCATTTGAATAGCCAACCCCTATTTTCTGGACGAGCGAGCACAAATAGCGACCGGCTCTGAATCAGGCCCATAGATTTGATTTATCTTCTGTTCATTCACTTGCAAATTGTTAATTGATAAAAATAGACACTTCCACTTTTTAAAGCATTCTTACTTTGCAATATTTTTTCCACACCTGCCTAAAGCTGGGTAAACACGAAAACGATGTTGGCACGCTATGTCGTTTCCGACCGAATGGAAACGGTACGTCAGCTGCATCACTCAGTGTATACTGCCAATATGCACACTCCCGCTTGCGACAATGTCCGGTCGGCCATGCTGCACATCCAACCGAACGATAGCGCAAGCGGCCCCCGTTACAGGTAGGTACACATCGCTCAGTGTCAACCCAGCTTAAAACTTTGCACAGTATCAAATATTATTATTCTTATGGGAAAAAAAAAAAAAGTTTTCAAGGAGGTTTTTTCTATCAGGCTGATTTTAGATGCAGATATGTTTTCTTATAACACAAGTACAACATGTTTATGTAGTCCCCTTCACAATTGTGTTTGTCATGTATATAATCTAAACACTAGCACTGTTCTCAATAAAATACATTGCTGGCTTTATTTCTCTCTGTTAGCTGCTGTATGGTGATGGTTTACACCGACCTGCATCACCACACACCAATAAAGGTGACTTGTACTGTCCTAGCACACATGACTGAAACCACAATAGTCCTTTTCAAAAACAGGACACTCATTAACTAAAATGTTCTTCAGGGAGTTTGCATGATGGAAGACTTATGGGTAAATCCAATAAGAATTGTGTCTGATCGAAATTGCCCGATTAGAAACTCAATTTGCATTGCTTAAACTCGGGTGATTTTAGGCAGTTGAAACACTCAAATTTACCAATGTGATTAGCTGATATCGTGTTTTTCGATGGTGTATGTGATCGAGATTTCTCACCCGATTTCCGCCACTCTAACTGCAGTCAAACTCAGAAGAAAAAAAAAAGTGCCCAGTGCTGGTTCGTAAAATATGGGGGAACCCTACCCGTTTTTTCCCCCGTATTTTAAGAACCAGGACCGTCTCAGGAGCCCGGGTCTGGTAATGCCTTTTGGGGGGGTACCCTACTTGTTTTTTGGTGTTTTTTTTTTTTAACATTAAACATTTACATACTTATTACAGGCAGAAACATACACAGATTACACTGATCTGTGTATGTTTCTGCCAAACTTGCGGCTCAGGGGGTAGTCTATTTGAAACTTCTACTTAGGTCCGAGAGTGCTACAATTACACCCGTGTTTCTAATCATGATTTCTGGTAAATTCCCAAGTTGTATTTTTCAATGAAAAGTACTTGCGAGTTTGGTCGGTGGTGTATTTAATAGTGTTTGCATTCTCACCCAATATTTCCTGTTTTAAAAGAGAAATCTCTCCCGAGTTTTCCTTTAGTACATTTCCGATTGCAATCTCGATCAGATACGATTCTTAGTAAATTTACCCCTTATTGTGGTTTCCTGGTAAGTGCTAGTCCTAATATAGGGTTCCGTAACAAAATACCCAAAATGTCTTCTTAGAACTTCTGTCTATTGTTTTTTATTATATCTATTTTACTGTGTTAGAAAAACTCATTTGAATTCCTTTGTTAGATCTGCATTCCCCTGAATGTCTCTTTTTTGTTTTTTTCAGAAGATTTGTTTCCAGAGGGTCTATGTCGTCTTTCCTATACCCCATTGTAAAAAATTTTCAGTTAGAAGTTCTGATTGTTCCAAAATTGTAAGTGGAACATTAAGTATACAAGAAGGTAGGTGACAACTTGTAGAGGGGATGAAACGGTTTGCACCAGTGTCTTAGAAAAATGCAGTGGTGACATTTTGACTCTAAACAAATAGCTAAAAAAAATTTGTTTTAATGTGAGCTTTAAAGTTAGAAGTATTTTGAACAATGTGGTTAATAAATTCTCATACACTCACTTTTTCCCTTTCCAAATAAAAATTAGATAGACTATGTGCCTTCAAAATAATATCATTCAATACGCCATGCAGCGCAACTTGCCTGGCATTAGCCACCAGGTCCCATCCTACTCTGCTAGCATCAGGCGTCTTTTTTCGCCAAAAATGTTTCTAAATCGCAATGTGATGAGACTAGGACGCACCAGCAGACTGTGCTGATTAATTTCATATGTGACATTTGGGCCGGAACGGGGAGGAACTGCCTTCCGTCACTTCTATTTGGAGACTGACCCAGTTCCGCCACCTCCAGGCCCAACTCAGCCTGGCACCACAGGGAGGCTCCGTTTGCTGGGCGCCCCGGCTCATTCTCCACAGTGCCAACGGCAGCCGAAGTGTTACATATCAAATTAATCTGCAGAGTCTGCTGATACATACTAGTCACATCACACTGCCACTTAGATGCATCTTTGGCAAAACAAAAAGGAATAAAAAAGACGTTCTACGCTAGCAGAGTCTCATGGAACCTGGCGCGCTGAGAGGGGATTTTTAGCGTGATTGCAGCAAAGATGTATAAGGACACATCTGTAGTATTAGATTTAATAAAAGAAGGAAAAACTATTTCCTAATTAAAGTGAAAAATTCAGACATCACACATTTGGTAGCAAAGATGGCTGCAAGCATAATACTGTCCTATCTGCGTGCATCACTAGAAATGGAGATTTGCAGAAAAAAGGCCCCCAATTCAGAATTTCTTCTAGCTGATGAAATTGCTACAAGAAAGCCTTACTTCCAAATCAAAAACTTCAGCTACGCAATTTCCAAGGGTTCAAATGGTGGGAACTGAAGAACTGATAAAACAAGGTTAAGATCCCAGTGCTCTATCGGATGAACATATGGAAGGAGGTTGAATGTGTAAAACGGGATGTGGTTAAAATGCAGACAGCGCGGATTCCGGATGTCAGAATGTCGGCGCCAGAATCCAGACACCTGTCAGAATCCCGAATAGGGGGGGGTTAGGGTCAGGCACCAGGGAGAGAGGGTTAGGGAAGGGAGAAGGTTGGGATACAGATCTGGATTCAGACCGCCGGCATCCCACACTCATCCCATGTAAAACCCCCTATAAAAACATCCTAAACTCTGGAATCAGAGCCAATACTCACTGAAAGTATAGTGATAAATGTCGACACTTGTACATTGAGTAAACCTATACAAATTTATTTATCTAGACCGGCCAGAGGGAACGAGAGCACAGAAGTCCAAATCAAAAAAAAGGAAAACCTAATTTTTCGCACCAGACTATGCAATTTTTCCAGATGATACGGCCATATTTAGTACATCGGAGTACCAAACTCTCTTTGGCCAGTCCAGTGTTACAATGATTGCTGGAATTACTTCTCTACTTAATTTAATGAGAGCTCAATGAAGCATCACAATTGGTGGGAATATGTAAGCTATCTGAATACTCCATGGTACTACCATCGCATCTATAAGAAATGCCAAAATCTCCATAGATCTGCAGCAAAACCTGGGAGTCTTGTTGTGAATTAGGAAGCAATAAAATCTACTTTCGGCTGACCCCACGGAGCCACCAGGCTGCTGAATACATCTGTGCATAAGAACAAGTTACCTGGTAGAATGGACTGATGGCTCAGATAATCCACATCCCAATTCTCTATCCCTGGGATAAACACTGCAGCTTTTGCTAGTATGGAAATCTCTGCCCAGGATACAATCTGGAATGATTCCCTCATAGCCAGTGGTTCCTTACTGGTGAATTATATATGTGACTGCTGTGACATTTAATTATTTTAATTCTAATTGGCCTGCCCTGAATAACTGACTGGGCTTCCCTCAATATGATCAAAACTGCTCTTCATTCCATGACATTGTCTGGAAGCTGTGACTCCTTCCTATGAGAAGTATCATTTGTTCAGTGTAACTGCTACCCATCCTTAAAGACTGGCATTCATAGTCACCACTGTTCAATTCTGAATAAAAAGTCTCCTGCTTCTGAATATCAGATAGTTGGAATGAGACAAATACCTGAGTAGGTTTAGCTGAAACATTTGAGATTGTAGTCCAGCATATTGAAATGCCTTGAAGAAAAATAGAATGTTCTCATTAGTTTCATACATAGAAGGACATCCAAAACACTGAGGGCCTGATTCAGACCCGCACGCTATGGGCGATTATCGCACGTTTGCGCATGCGTAAAAGTACACATGCGTGAACCAGTCACTGCGTCCAGGAATCGTGCGCTCGTAGTACACAGACTGGATGCTACTTTGAGTGACAGATAGCGTCGTTTGTGGGTGGTAACAGGGGAAGGTGCTTGTGAACGGGAGAGTGGTGCTGCGAACGCATGCGTGTCGGTGTCAAAATGGCGTTTTATGGGTGTGCATAATTAGCAAAGAAGCGTCATTGTACACATCACTTGGTTGTATTTCAGCCTTCAGTGATTGCAGTGCTTGTGGTGGAGTAGAGTCTACCTCAAGGGCTGCGAGCAGCTCCGATGGCTCTCGATGGTCATGATTAATCATATACTTCCTGGAGATGGCATGTGTTAAGAAAGAAAAGTGGGCGTCTTTAGACTGGCATGCGTTCGCTCTGCCTTCACTCTCAAAGACATAGAGGGAGTCCTTTCACCAGACAGTGCGATCGCGGAATTTGCATACCCAGCCCCTTTTAGCGGCGAGAGAGAGCAGCTTAGCGTCCGGATCTGAATCGACTCCTGAGTGTCTCCAATTTTGTTCCTCTGCAGAAAACTGTTCCCAGTTTTGTACTGGAAACTAATCTTCGTAAAATGCACTGGTGGGGATTTATCTTGGATTTCTGTAGTTGAGAATCCTTATGAGAGGTTCTAGTACCTCCACAGCATTCGGAAGGTCTAAATTTAGGGAATGTTCTGAATTGGCTTTGAACTCAAGATTGTTCAAATATGGAACAACCTTTACCCCCATTGATCTAATGAGTCCGGCCAGTACTGCCATGTTTTTTGTAAAAATAGGAAGGGCTGTAGCTAGACCAGAAGGAAGAGCACTGAAGTGAAAATGCCTCCTTTTTATCGCAAATCTTAGAAGGGAATAGTGCCCCTTCCCAAGTTACTTACTGTCAGATTCAGTGCTTGTTAAGGGCACAGGACTGGGACCACTGAGCAAGAGTGGTATGAACTGGAGTGAATGAAACTAGGTGCACAAATGATACTTCTCCTCATAAGCTTTACTCACAGGATACTGAACAGGCAGGAAAGCAGAGTAAGTACTAGGCAGTGGAAATGGTGTGCTATATACACATGCTGCAACTGGGACTGTACAATGATTTAGCAGACAAAGGTAAATAGTGCATGCAGGAATATACTGGTAAAGACTCCACACAATAAGTACAGGTAGAGCCTGGCAGGTATGTGCAGGTGTGGACTACATGCAGGAAAGTGCAAGCTGAGGTATTACTAGCAAATATGCAGGATGAGGCAGATAAGAACACTGGTGTAATTAGGACAGGCTGAGCACCTACTGAATGCACAATCTGAAGCAGGAGTCAGCAGTCAGAGCTGCCGACATTGAAACTCAGGAGAAACGCCACCATCCAAAGTCAATGTTTGTCGCAGCATGTAGCTTCAAAAGACTGACCAGCAGGGACAAGCCAGCTGATAAACTGGCAGCGCTGGGTGTGGTAAAAGGGTCTGAGAGTCTGCTGTGTTGTCACGAATCTGGGTCTTAGCATTTCTGACAAGCTCAGATACTCCTTCATTGCTGTGTCCAGGCCTATGCAGAAACATTCCATTGCTCACCTGGTCAGCTAGACCAATGACTATTCACTGCCTCCTATTTAAACCAGTTCCTGTGAGCAACCTATTGCCTGAACAACGTGTTCCTTCCCGGGATAGTTCTAGGCTCCAGTTTTACTCCATGTATCCTGTAATCGTGTTCTCTGTGACTATCTGCTACTTTGTGGATTCTCACTATTTATCATCTGCCTCTGTGTTTTTCGGCTACCTTTCAGTGCCGCAGATTCCACGCTGCACACAGACCTGCTTTACATCTGCAGCTGTGTTCCATTATCTGTCAGCACCGCAGCTCCCACGCTGGATACAGACCGGCTCCAACCACTTCGACTCAGCCAGCAAGTATTACGGCCTTACAGCTGCCGCTGTGTATCGTCACCTATCAGCGCCGCAGCTTCCATGCTGCATACCAAGTTACTAGTGCAGAGCCGTTGGGTCTTCATTCCATCATACCGCTGGGACAGTGCATGCAAGTTACCCATTCTGTTTTACTCTGTGCTTGGTGGTTGTCCAAGTAATTGGGTTATACTATTGTGCTGACCTTGTATTGATATCCCTGTGCTGTGTCCTATTGTCTTGGGTTGGTTCAGAGAAGGGTTGTAGTTCCAGAGCTAGGGTTCAGTGTGCAGTATATGGTCTGTACTCTGAGGTGTCCAGTAAGCTGTACTACTTATCCTGACTCTCAGTTTCTTAGTTCCTCACTGGATCCAGTTCCAGGTTTTGCATCAGAGCAGTACCGGAGTTACATCTTCCTCAAGTTGTACTCTGACTACATAAGACTCTGAAAGTACTATATTGTTTTGAGTCCTGGGGTTCACCCTTGTTTCTGAAGTGTATCCCTGGTCTTGCTGGCCTTCACAGGTCACTAGACGAGGGGTCGCTTAATAGACCTGGTCTGTTCATTCCAGTTCAGTATACATGCACATCACAAATCTGTGGTTCCTACACCATCACTAGTGTACCTATACTCCTGTTATACCCATGCGCAAGAGTTACTTTCATTGAGCATCCTCGTTTCATCTGCACCTCCGTTCAGTCCAAGGGTTCTGTGCAGGATCTACAGAAGGGATGTAGTCTACATCCTTGCGTGCGGGGTGTCGACGATAGATATACCAGCGCCAGAATCCCAACCGATGGCATCCCGAAGGTAAGTATCGGGAGTTAGGAGAGGTTAGGGGTTAGAAACTATGGGGAGGGTTAGGCACTAAGGGGGGAGCATTAGGTTTAAGGTGCAGGGAGGTTAGGTTTAGGCACTAGGGGGGGAGGTTGGGCTTAGGTACCAAAAAGGGAGGGTTAGGGTACCGACCAACAAGTGTTGGTATGTTAACCCCATCGGGACCCCGGCGTCGGGATTCTGACCTCTTGGATCCCGAATGCCGGCAACCCATACAGAATACGCAGACGGTGACATGTGTGACACTGACTGATCAAAAGCCAGACACTTTTCCCTGTCTCTTAGTAACTTTTGTGGAAAATTATCTCTTGGTGGTGGACCCCAAAAGACTGCGCATATAACCCCTCTCTAAGGGGTAATTAACTAAAGTGAGAGTTTTAAGAAGTGGAGATGTTGCTCATAGCAACCAATCAGATTCTACTTAACATTTAGCTAGCACTTTCTAGAAGATAAGAGCAAGAATCTGGTTGCTATGGGCAACATCTCCACTTATCAAAACTCTCACTTTAGTAAATTTACCCCTATGATACTGGTCACTCAGTAAACTGAAGAGGACTTTCTCTACTGATCTCAGAATGGCTGAAGACAGACACCCACCATAGACAGCTTCTGTGTGTATATCTTTCCTTTAATGTGGTCTTATTCTGGAGCCTAGGTGCCTCACATTTGCTTGGTTCCTTCATATCTGTCCAACTCTATCTAGCTAGATATTGACAAATTCACGATTGTCACAAAAGGAACGAAACCTGGAATTCTTAAGGGGCCTAACCATTAGAAGACTTTTTTTGTGAAAGGCCAAAGACTTTTCCTGCCAACAAAAAAGTCTTTCATGCAAAAAATCTTTGACAAACATGAAAGACTTTGTGAACGATATCTTTAAAGACCAAGGACCAAGGATTGTCGCTGAAGAGACAAGGGAGTGGAAATGTTTAATGAATGGAGTGAATATCAAATAAAAAAAGTTGTTTGCCATTCACTGCATATCCACTGAACGACTTTTCTAATATGCAGAAATTGACCATCGTGTTTGAATGGCAAAAGACTTCTTTTGTCATTCGCGGGAGTGCACGGCGCAGGACGTTTGCAGCCTATCCATTAAACGACTTTTTGAATGATCCGACCAAAACCTCCTGGTTTTGGTTGGATCGTTCAAAAAATTGTGTAATGGATAGGCCCCTTGAGTAGAAGAACTGCCTACAGGCAAAACAGAAGTGAGTGCAGATATGCCCTCTATCATGATCAGCGCCCTGCCCAATCAAGACCCTAGAATGAATACTACCCAGTGTAGGAGTTATCACATCTCTGTACACATACTTGTAACCAGATACCATGGGGAGTAACTTTGTAAGCAGAAAGCATATGAAGGGCATTTTGCCTGTGTTCAGTGGAATTTGACACATGTTGGGTCCACACTAGGATGACTGATCGGTCAACAAACCGATCCGCCATCCTAGCGGCCGATTGGCAAGTTATACACATTTACATCACAACTGGGCAGGCATTTAAATTTGGCAGCCCAGTTGAGATGTCAGGGTCAGCATTCCCTGCAGCAAGCGTATGTACAGTCGGCGGGTCGCCCGTACCCACAGTCAGATGCACAGATATAGCTTTCAGACATATCATCATCGACTGTGCTGCAAAGCCGACCTGATATGTCTGAACAATATTGTTCACAGGCATATCGGGTGTACAGAACCGCTGATGCACCTGCGATATATTGCTTGTCGATAGAACGAGCGATATATTGTCAATGATGTACCCAGTGGGTATACAACAGGTATCTGTGCTTAGTACTCTGCGTTGACGATTGACCCTCGATTTTCTAAGATATCATTTATGATGAAGGGTTCCCCTCAGATGCATTGAAGTTATAAAGGATATACAGTAGAGAAGAACTTTCACATTTAAAAGCTGTCTATTTCTTAGAATTTTCAATTGAGTCATGTTTAATTAGCATTCTATTGAACTGCAAGTCTCTTTTTGTTAAAATCACTTATATGCATCAATAAACTGTATTTCTATCCCTTTATATAAAACGGAGTCTCAGAGTATATCTACTGACTGATATATAATCATTGGGTGACACTTGTCGATCAAAGTGGTGAAGGATTACAAATACCAACCTGGTTTTGCATTGTAAAAATTGATGCTTTAAATCTTAGTGCTAAATTGTCAACATTTTGGTACTTTACAAATCTCAGACTATTTTGGCCTCTGACTTTTTGCAACAATTGAAAACAAAAAGCTGCTTGCAGAAATAATTGGCAGATTTCCCAAATAATTGGAATGTGAGACATTGACACATCAATATAGCATAATTAATGTATAGATTGCAATGTAAATGAGCGGGCCGATTTAGAGTTGGCCATAACTGCTCCCACATTTCATCCACAGAAACGATGGCGTATAGTTACCTGTATGTAGAGTTGTACTCATCTCTGTGGTCTGACCACCCCTAGCAATACTTTTGGTTTCATAAGCGTCATTATCAGTGCACATTTGCCACAGGTATATTCTTAGTGTAAAGATCATCTGAAAGCAGGTGTTTTTACACCTACGCACAACTCTGCATAGGCCACATTTCTGAACATATGTTATAATTGAACTTTGCATACATTACACACTCAGGGCGGTATTCAATTAGGTTAGCACCCGCAATAAAGTTCCGCCTGCTGGACTTTTCGACTACATCGCATCTTTTTGCCACGGAAACGTATCATGCGCGTCCCCGCTATTCGCCGTATTCAATTCCAAAAGACGTGAAAACAGCAACACGCGAAGTCAGAGCAGGTGGAAAGTGGTGTCAGAATCGGTGAAATCAGCCTGAACCCCCCCAAAAAGATGCAGAAACATTGGGGATCAATGTAGTAGTGCCCGATTAGTGCTAATAAAACTGTTTGGAGGTACTTAAGTAGGTACAATAGCCTCTAATTAGCATCTTTGCACAAGTGGTGAAGACTGGCATAAAGCAGTTATTTTTAGGAAAAAATAAGTAGTCCTGGCAAATTTGGGGTACTTGAAAATAAGTGCTAGCATCTTTCAATGTTTGTAAAGTGAAGTTTTAATAAAAGTGAAATTCCTCCCTCATAAAAGCACCTGCAATCCCAAAAACACTTGACCCCTTCTTAGAGCACCCCCAGAACCTTATTTCGCTAGTTTTTGAAGTTGTCCCCCCACTTTGTGCTTTTTCGCCCCCAAAATGAAAGTACTTTTTTGGGGTGTTAAGTTTTTTTCTGGAATTTTTTTACGCAGTTGTCCTTTGGGGGGCTGTCCCAAGGGTTCTGAGTGGTTTCCCCAGCTTTGCATCCCAAAATAAAAAATTTGCACTTTTCTCCAGCTATTCAGAGGCAAATCTTTTTCGCCTATTACATTGCATTGACTTTCCGCGTACACAAAAAGCGGGTGGAGTTGAATACGGAGATAAGTTTCCAACTGGTGCAAAATCGCAATCGTTTTTCGCGGATCTCAGCTTTTAGCCAGAAACGCTATGATTATGAAAGTCATAGTTTCATACACTTGGTTCCAGAGTGAGTGCACCTGCAAGATGCACTCTGCAAATGGACTTGCATATAAGTCTACATTAGTCTTCTACATTCCTCTTGACTGGGTTCAAGCTGACTCTGAAGTTTTGACACTCGAGCGTTGAAATTAATGTTCCCTCTCCTTCTTTCCCAGTTCCCTTGCTCGCTTACTCAATTTGAATTCCTCTTTTTATTCCCCATTTGTGTCTTTTACTGTTATTTACTCCTGATCACTAATCATCTATTGAGGGATCCCTCTTTAAGTCAAAACTTGGATCATAATATTACCTATTCTGTTCTAAGTATACCAACTGATAAACCTAACTACATGGAAATGTGATATCTCATGGTTATTATGACTATATTTCTATGTCACAATTTTCCTCTAGCTGCTCTCGTTGTTATACTGTAAGTTTATTGTTCTTTCTAAGTTGTGCTTTATGATTTTATAGATAACTCACACTCCTATCCAGCAGCAGACATTTTGTGTGTGTCTAGCTTATTGTGTAGTGCTGAATCCTCTCCTCCACCAGGTCTTCAGGGCATAATGTGTAGTTTAACAAAGCCAGATCTTATAATGCTTTTTGTTACCGCTTTGCCTAATTGAGCTAGCAGAAGCCATCACCAGATCATTCTGTCCCATATTGATAAGTGGGTGGTGAATATAGATTTGAAAGTAAATGCTGCTCTCCCTAAGTGTCTCCGGGAAAGTATGTTACCAAGGTTGCCAATAGGCCTGGCAATTTTGAACTCCAGGTCACTCTTCCTCGACAATTTTGCATTCGGGTGACCAAGACCCCTATATCCCCGATTGCTGAGGTTGATATTCTCCATGACCAGCAACGCCAGCCTACCTTTAGCCTCACAGGGTCCCTGGCTTCTCTTGTAGAGTCACAATTATCTCAGAGTGTCGGAATAGATTTATCTTATTCCCTCGATGTCATAGCCGACAGACAAGTTCCCCAATTTAATAGTGTTTTTCCTCTGAGGCCACATGGGAGTTGCAGACATTCCTTGGCCTGTGACAGTGAATTTTTTTGATAATTGGGACACCACTACTTTCCCCATGGTTCACTTTAAAACTAGCTCTCTCACTCAGCGGCATAACTGACCTTAATGACACCTGATGCAGCTGGCAGTGAGGCGGCACATGGAGGCATGGCCTCATACCACGAAGCCATGTCTCTTATGTGTGCCAAATGTGGTGGCGTGGCCGCATGTTATGCCCCCTATCTCAACACACAGTGGGCTTACCCAGTGCTCCGGCAGCTACTGGGGGCAGCTCCCAGCCTCTCTCTACAGTGGTGCTGCTCAGTGACACTATCCGACAGAGTGATACCAAAATAGCAGAGCAGCTCTGCTATTTTGGTGTCACCCCCTCAGATGGTGTCCCCCGGTGTGGCCCGCACCACCATAGAGACTCCAGTGTTATCGCTGACTTCCCATACCAGCTTGGTCTCTGAGCACAATCGTAGGTTTGACCTTGTTTACTCATTTTGATAATGGTTAACTTCTGTTTCGTTACCACTGCGGTCAATTATCACTTCCACCCCTGTAGATCACTGTTCAAAATCGTTTTCAGTCCTTAAATGTTAGGCATATGAAACGTTTTACGGCTAATTAATGTTTGGTATTTTAATTGCCTTATGCTCACAGGAACCCAATTACTTCTCATATTGTCTACTTATTTAGTACTACTATACTTTAATAGCATTAGGGTTGTCCATCCCACGGATAACTTACCTTTTGATTGTCTCTAGCTACAATATTGTAAATGTTGGCTACAATGATTTTTTTTTTTGTTCTGCTTTCTTAGTTTAGAGCTTCAATGTAAATGTATTCTTAATTTGGTTTTCACTCTCTAACTCTGTTATGTTTCCTTTACCTTCTATTTAACTGCTCCCATATTGTTTTCTTTCTCTCTGTCTTTATTTCCAATATTATATATGGGTTATTGCATCTCCTTCAATGTAATGTTTTGTATCATCTTTCTTGACCTTAGTTTGGATTGATAATCTTATGTTCAATTTCTCTCTATATTGTTTGTTCATAATATGTCTGGCTCTCTCTGGTATCCACTCAAGGTATTGTCCAGATTGTTTGAATATGAAAATTAAGAAGAGTGGGTGAGGTATGGAGATTTTTGTACTTTATTGCCAACACTGTGTTTCAGGTTATTAACACTATTATGCTCTTCATAATTACCACTTGTTACATGTGTTGCCTTATTTGTCTTGTTAGGATACATTTCAGTTTTCTCTGTATGACATAATTTACTTGTACTACAGACTATATATCCATGTTCAATGTATGATATGATTTTTCTATTACAAGTGTACCATTATGTCTTGCTTCAATAAAACAAAGTGTTGTCATACTCTACAATTAGCAAGTTACTTAAAGCACAGCTACTAGCATTAGCCCCTAATCACTATTTCAGTTTCCAGTCTCAGAAATATTAAAGAAGCCATGAATTGAAAAAAAAATATCATAGGAAAGCCAGAACATGATCATTGAAACAGGGATGGTATTGTTTAGATAATATTCAAGGAGATCGTAGTAATGCTGAGCACAATAAGTAGAATCCTGGCAATATATTAAATTGTAAATATTACATGTCAGATCAACATGATAGACTTGTGAAAAGGTAGGTCCATTATATAAGTACAAATATAATGGACTGTTACCAAATGATAAAACACAACTTATGCTAAATTCTGCATTTAAAAATTCCACATTTTAGAACTTCCATAAAAGAAAGTAAAGCGCAAACAGGTCAACTGCCCATGAAACATTAAACCTGGGCTACAGGCTTATTCATGTGTTTTTATTCTATTTTTAATGTTAAATAAGATGAAAGAACCACAAAAATAAAATACTTACGTTCCATGAAGCAGTGGATCAAAAGGCGGATGTTGTGCTCCGTATACATGTTGAATACTGATTTGCAGAAGAAAACAAAAAATAAAAATGTCAGAACAGAACTCACTACACAAAGATAAAAAGTTTTCAAAGATTAAAGAATTTTGCAAACTGTTATTCACTCTTCCTACATAATCAATGACCTATAAAAAGGTCTTATAGGCAGCAAGGTGGCACAGAGCTTCGCACTACTGTCTCACAGTGATAGGGCATGAGTTCAAAAGTTTCCACACAGTGATCCAGTTATCATCCACAGCCAAATAAATGTATGGATACGTTAATCAGCTGTTGATAAAAACCGGGCCTGCATGTGTGTTTGAAAATTTACACTGAAAGCTCCAGTTCGGTAGGGACAGATGTCAATAATTAACTATTCTCCATGCTGTGCTGCATATGGTGGTGCTATATAAATAATACAACAACCACCCTTCTACTACCAGTTTCAGCGCTGGTTTTCCCCCCCTTTTCTGCTGCTGCCCCCCTCCTGCAACACTGTAATTACAGCATACACCAGTGGTGCTAGCAGAACAGCTATGAGCGGACATAACTCCAGGTCAATGCATTTCCCAATTGTCCATCTCAAATATGGATACCATCTACAGTATGTGGCAAAATAAGAATGCTCCCCACCAGAAATGAAGAAAAAAAAAAAAAAAAAAAGGTGTTCACACATACAAACATAAATAAATAATAGGGATTTGAGGTCTTTGTGATGCCATTTCCTGGAGTAAGCAGTTGTTACATAAATTAAACAGCATTTAGGAGTGAAAGCCTGCTACATAATTAGGAATGCTGAATTTCAAGCCTCACACAGATCAACTACATGACTAGAGTACAGATGTGTCCCCATACATCTAGCCTCCTTGCACGTTAAACAGCCCTTCTAGTCGCGCCATGCTGTGGCGTGAGTCTGTAGCCCCGAGCATCTTTTGTGCAACTTCTTACCTTCAAATGCGTCTTATCCACACAGCAGTGCGAATAGTTAGCACAAGCAGCTTCTGCTGATTAAAATGATATGCAGCATGTCTATGTTTTGTGAGAAGTGCGGGTGTATAATTCTACGTTATAGTGTCAGCGGCTGTAACACTGTAACGTAGTGTTTAACTTGCAGATACACCCGCAGACACACACAGAACATAGGAATGCTGTATATCATTGTAATCAGCAGCAGCTGCTTGTGCGATCTATTCACATCGCTGTGCGAATAAGACGCATTTGAGGGTACAAAGTCGAACAAAAGACTCTCGTTGCTACCAAGTCACACGGAGCTCCCGCGTTGTGTGGCGCGACTTGTAGCGCATGGAGGATAGGTGCATGTGGACACATCTGTAACTTTCCTAAACAGCTGAGCGCAAAGCTCAAAAGGGTATTAACCATCACAAATCTTTTCCATTTTTCCTTAAAGTCTGAAACAGCGTGAAACATTTACTGCTCATAGGTGTTCCAGGAACGGATTCCTCCAGCTGAAAGCAAAGTCTACCTTATTGGTTTAAAAGCATGTAGTATGGTAATGTATATGCACACTGTATTAGGCACAATTCTAGGTAAGTCCTAAAAGTTATATACTGTAGTGCAATTTTGGTTAATTTTTGGGGCGTGGGTCCCCCTGGATTGCATTGGCTGGTTTGTCTCAGGGCACTGCATTATAACACATTTTCCATTATAACACATTTTAACCCTTCACTGTGTGTTTAATATATATGTACTTCACCTTTTTTTATTTTCATTCCTTATATGCAGCTGTAGCTGCTCTTAACTATCTCTTTACACTGCACTTTTCTTACTATGCTGGTACCCTGGGGCAGCTTGGCTGGGGCATTTTTTGGGGGGTCCTGCGCTCTGGATTTGAACCTTGGTATGTTAGGGACCTACCCGAAAGAAGTTACCTGGATATTGGTGGGTAGGCCCATAAGCTTGGCCATGATTATGCTAAAAACCTCTATTGATTGCAAAATTTTATTGCATTTATATATATATCATTAATAATTTGGAGTTGTGCACCTGAGATTTGTCTGTTTCTGTGTCTGCAATTAGTCTCATCAGGTAGCACCTCCCTTAATATATAGAGTCAGGTTGTGCAGCCCAGAAATCTTTCCCATAAGCAAAGTCTAAATAGTCTGCAATACTCAAGCAAGATGTAGTCAATGAATTTATTTTTCTTAGAATACTACATAGCAGTAGAGCACGAATTGGAAAACACCTGTCAGATCAGTAGAGACAGAAGTAATAAAAAAAAAAAAACTCTCAGAATATGTATACTACAAAATGACAAATTGTCTTTGAGAAACTTCCCTAGTTGTGCCTAACCCTAACCTCCCCCCCTAAGTGCCCCCCCCCGTCCCCGCAGCCTAAACCTAAGTCTCCCGGTGGGGTGCCTAACCCTAACCCTTCATTCCCTTGGCCTAACCCTCCCGGGGGGGATGCCAAACCCCAAGTCCCCCCCGGGAGCCCCTAACCTAACTCTTCCCCCCCGCGGCTGTCCGCGCCCGGCTTACATTTGTTTGTCATGCTGGGCGTTGGGCTCTCGGCGTAGAGATAATGATAGGCTTCAGGATTTCGACGCCTATCGTTAGAAACCTGCCGGGATTAGACAGTCGGCTTCCTGACTGCATCCCCATTAAACATAGTTCTAGAATGAACTTCTAAATAGGGTAGATGCCAATTCTTTTACAGTGTGAAATAAGTCAAAGTAAATGCACTGGGATAATTATTTAACTTGTAATTATGAAAAGAGACCTTCAAAACATACACTCTTTGGGGTCCTGAGGACCGTGTTTGAGAAGCTGTACCCTATCAAACAAATAGGATAAATAGCCCAAAAACACATAGGATTCGTGATAAGTTCACAAACCTGTTTGTTTGTCATTGTGCTGGCAAAAATACAACACTTTTCGGGACACATCAGGTCCCGAAAAAAAATCCCCGATAAGTGCCACACTGGCATACCGGGCTAACTGAACAGTCCCCGATGGATCACAGCGGTAATTTAGCTTTAAGTAAACAAACAATGTCATGCCTGATGTTTTAGATCTTTAGAGCTTCAAAATAAAATGCTTTACAATTCAAATACAGGAATAGTTATTGAAAAAAAAAAAACACCTTCCGAAAGTTATCACAATACTCCACGACACACCAAAAAAAAGTCTAACAAAAGTAATTAAAATAAAACCTTTAATTGAGCACACATTTATAATCCATAGTGCTATATAAAGGATTAGCATGTCCTCTGTTAAGAACTATATACGGAAGCCATTTAAAACATAAACATAACATATACTCACGAACAATTTGCATTCCGCCCACACAATAAATCTACTTATAAAATCGACCAAGCAACAATATATTCTTGTCAACAAAAGAACATTTAAATGCAGAAAGCTCTTTTAGTTTGCTTATGTGAACTGAATAATTAAATAAAACTAGGGATTTAAAAAGGAGAAAGAGCTCAAACTAATTTCTAGACAAGTTAAATGACCCCAGAGGAATATCAACAATCCCCCCCCCCCCCCCCCCCATCGGTCCTAAATGATTGTACTACTATGGCGACAGTTATAATTCTGTCAGCAATGGTGTTAGGAATCTCACCTGCAATGATGAGATTCTGACTAGGCCAGCACAAATTGACATTACTTATACCAGAGGTGTGGAGACAAATGAGGATCAGGGTTAGGTTTTTGCCATGCAGTATGCTGCAGAAACCCTGCAGGGCGTGGCCCTTAGGATAAGTGCGGAATGTGACCAGAGAGAGTAAAGCTGGGTTCACACTAAACAGATGTATTTGCAGATGATGGTTGTCCATTCACAATGAACAACCATCATCTGTCATCTGCCCACTGTGCAGCACTGCGGATGCAATATGTCTGTGAACGACGGGCACCAAATATATTGGCCGACCAGTTGATCGGCCAATATATCTGCCAGTGTGTACCCAGCATAAGGCAGGACACCAAGGAATAAACAAGGACTAGTGCAGGTCAGAAAGATGTAGTCTAAAAGGTGGGCAGATTGTCAGAGCTGTCTGCAAACAGAATGATCTGAAACTGTCCTAGTTCAGGATTTTAAGATTGAAGTGAGAGGTACTGGTAGTGAGCAGCTCATTCTCTAGACAGCTATTTGTATACTACAAATAGAAGTAGTATTTAATATATGCATTCAGTTGTCACTTTATTAAGTACACAGGTTGTTGATGAAAGTAATTATCCAATCATGTGGCAGAAACTCAGGGCCTGATTCAGATTTGGGAACAGAGTACTACCCCTTTTCCACTAGCTATAACAACCCGGGTTTTTGCACGTGAGATGCAATGTGAACGGGTAACCCTAGTCGATGCATGAGAAGAGTTAATCTCATCACGTGACGCCGACGGCATCATCGACCCGGCATCAGTGCCGGGTTGGGCCGCCTGTCTGACAGGGGTCTCGGCAGGGACGAGCCAAGGATGGGTGCATGAAAATAATACCAGGTGCGACCCAGCATTTTAGTGGAAAAGCAAAAACTGTGCATCTTGGTAAAACCATGCTGCACTGCAGGTAGGGCAAATTTAAATTGTGCAGAGAGATTTAGATTTGGTAGGGGTGTGTCCAAACTGAAATCTAAATTGCAGTGTAAAAATAAAGCTGTCCAACATTTGTGAGATACAGATGTAGCTACGCTCATCTATCCCGCAATGCGAGTGCTTCACGGCATGGATGGTGCGACTAGCATGCCCATGTCAATGGCGTGTGTATCCACACGCACACCATAGAATTCAATGGGGTAATCGCCAGCTGCGAGTTCTCGAAGCCAACCTGGCGAATGCTGCGCTTTGCCACAGTGAGTGCTCACGTGCCGGCGCATCGCAGCAAAAATGAGACTGGCTACACCTGTACATGCAAAAGCAGCCAGTATTTACCCCACATGCCAAAATAGTTTATGCATTTGCACCACTTGCATTGCAACATTGTTTGTCCAGGTGCACAATTACTTGCTTTATCTTACTCTATTCCTAAACCTGAATCAGGCCCTCAATGCATAAAAGCACCCATACATGGTCTCGAGGTTCAATTTAATTATTGACCAAACCAAAACACCAGAATGGGGTAGAAATGTAATCTAACTGACTTTGAAGGGAATTCAATTAAACCCATTAACTGAATGGGTGCCAATTGATCACTGGCCCATATTAAATTAACTCCACTTATCTGAGATTTCCTTTCGGGTCTCCTGAGACCAGAAAATATGCAGTTAACAGGAGTAAAGACCCAGTTAATGCATAGGTCGACGAATTTATAACAGACTATGAGTTAACGCCCGTTAAATGTACTTAACGTCCTTTTTTAACGGCCACTAAAAAGGGAGGCGAATTAAATAGCCTCAGGCGATAAAGCCTGAGGCTACCTCCCTTTTTCACCCTAGTTAAGTTAATGTCATTTGTTAAATGACTAATTGGTGCTAAATGGGGTTTGGGTATTTCAGAAACTGTTCACTACCTGGAACTTCATGTGTAACAGTCTCTAGACTTTAAAGAGAATAGTGCACAAAGCTAAAAAAATCTTCAATGAGCATAAGATCTGTGGGCGAAAATGTCTTGAGGCTACAGAAGGACCAAAGCTAATGCAAGCTGACGGAAAGGAGGCAGAAACTCAAATAACCATGCTTTAAAACACCTCTGAGCACACAACATGTCAAATTTGAAGTGGATGGGTTAGAGCAGCAGAAGACCACACCAGATTTAATTCCCGTCAATTAAGAACAGGAAAGTAAAGCTACAGTAGTGACAGGCTCCCCAAAATTGAAGATTGGAAAAATGGGTATCTAGACTATAGATAAACACCAGATGTTAACAGGCAATAGGTCAACAGGGACAAAAGGTCGACAGAGACAAAAGATCGACACAGTAAAAGTCGACATGGAAGAACGTCAACAGGTACAAATAGTCAAGAGGGACGAAAGGTCGATGTAAAAATGGTAAACACATTTTTGTTTGTTGTTTTTTAGGGTTAGGTTTAGGCACTTACCCCGATGGTTAGGGTTAGGTACCAGAAGAGAGTGTTATGCACTTACCGGAGGGTTAGATTTAGGGACTAGAAGGGTCAGTTAAAGTCAGGCACCTACCCCAACGGTTAGGGTTGGGCACCAGGAGGGAGGTTTAGGCTTAGGCACAAAGGGGAATGTTAGGGTTTGGGTGAGGATTATACCACACCGGGAAAAATTTTACCAGGTCTAATGAGTCTCAAATTCTGCTGCAACACACAAATAGTATGATTACAATTTGGCATATACTACCCTGAACTAGGAACATGTACCTAATAAAGTGCCATGGAAAGTATATTTGCAAGGTTTGTACCATTAAAGATGTTTTAAGATTCCATGTACTAGTTGTGTGCAGTATTTGAAAGAAAAATAATCTTCACCTTTGGCATTTCTAACATCACGGAATCTAAATTGATTAATGGTGCATACACACGGTACGATCTGTACCACCAACGACTTGAAAGATATCTTTCAAAGGTAACGTTCATATTGTAGATCGTTCAAAGATCTTTCAAAGATATCTTTCAGTTCGTCATCCTGCCACATCTCTGAACAGGGAAAATTGACGATATTGTGAAAGTTGGCCTGCATGCACGGACGATGAAAGATATCTTTATCGTTGGTCGATAGTTCACTGCCTAAAAATGAATGATATACCGTTCAACGGTATAGTTATCGTTCATGAAAATCGTCCCGTGTGTATGCAGCATTATTCTGTAATTGTTAACACTTATCGACACAAAATACTTTGGATTACCATTTTTTTTAAGCTTGCATTTAATTTATAGCATATAAGGATGATCATGAACTCATGTAGATATATGGTGTGGTTAAAGTAAGACACATTTTGACTGACATTAAAAACTGGCAAAACTAGACACAGCAATATTAAACCATTTGCTCATCTCTACAAACACCTAATTAAAACCTGCTGCAACAAGTTATCTTCAGAGATTACTTAATACACTATGATCTACTTGTGGAAATTTGTAAGTGTTTCAGTGTGGTTCAACAGTTGATTAGCACATTTCCAAACAAACGTCATAAATAAAACAAAAATCTGAGTACATTTAAAGTGAACACAGAGGAAATAAAATATAGTAAAAAGCATCAGAAGTTAGGGAACGGATATAAGATTTCAAAAGTATTTAAAAACAGGATTTTTGCACTTGCCAATAAGTCCCTTTCTCCAATTCCACAGGGGACACTGGAGCTTCATGACAATGGGTTATAGATGTGTGCTAACCGGGAGCTGGCACTTTAAATTTAGAAAGAGTGACTAGCTCCTTCCCCACTATACCCCCCTACAAACCAGTCTTAGGAAACTGTGTCCGAGGAGAGCTGGAAAAACAAACTGCAGAGGAGGAGGTGAAGCAAGTACACATAATGACCAACAACACATAACATGTATAAAAAGTTTTAAAAATAGTAGAACAAAGAAACCTAATCAATCAGTCATAACGTAGAATGACAACCAACCATGGCAGGAAGGAACAGCGCAGGGTAGGCATCCAGTGTCTGCTGTGGAATCGGTGAAAGGTTTTATCGGTAAGTACCAAAATCCTGTTTTCTCCTTCATCCACTAGGGGACAGTGGATGCTTCATGACAGTGGAGACGTCTCAGAGCTCCCATTACGGGCGGAAGAGCGCTGAGAACCCTGCAGAACAGCACAGGGAAATCGGTATGTAACACCGCCAGCCGCACGGCCGGCAGTTCGAATCCAGTCAGCGTCAGGCCAACAGATGAAGAGATCCCGGCAGCGGGAGCCCGACAGCGCTGGAAATCCCGATCGTCCCCAGGTAAGTACAAACTAATCTAACCTACCCCCCTAACCCTTCCTTAGGGGTGCCTAACCTCCCCCTCAAGTGCCTTACCCTAATCCCTCCCCATAGTGCCTAAACCTAAACCCCCCTTCCCTGTTGCCTAAACCTAAGTCCCCCGGGGAGGTGCCTAACCCTAACCTCCCCATAGCCTAACCCTAACTTCCCGGGGGGGTGCCTAACCCTAAGTCCCCCCCGGGAGCCCTAAACCTAACCCTCTCCCCCCCGCGGCTGTCTGCTTGCGGCGCCCGGCATCCCTTAGATCGGGACATCCAGTGATCTAGAAGCTGGTAAGTCCTCTGGAAGAACCGGCACCACAATAGGCTGGTTTATGTGGAACACAGAGACCACTTTAGGAAGGAATGCCATCGGCGTACAAAGTTCAGCCCTATCCACATGGAATACCAAGTACGGAGGACGACAGGAGAGAGCCTTCGAACTCCGACACTCGCCTGGCCGAAGCCAGGGCTAGGAGAAGTATCACCTTCCATGAGAGGTACTTAAACTCAACAGTCTGTAACGGTTCAAACAGAGAAGACTGCAAAAAAGAGAGAACGAGATCCAAGTCCCACGGAGCCGTGGGAGGAACAAAGGGTGGTTGTAACTGGAAAACTCCTTGCAGAAAAAAGTCTGAACATCCGGGAGTAAGGCCAGTTTCGTCTGGAAGAAAATAGACAGTGCGGAAACCTGCGCTACTTAAAGAGCATAAAACAGTGTCCGCAATTCTAAGATGTTTATGGGCAGTATCGCTTCCTGTGGAGTCCAGCGGCCCTTGAAGTGGTTCTCCAGAGTCACTGCCCCCCACCCTCTCAGACTCCCATCTGTGGTGAGGAAAATACAATCCCACACTCCAAACCTCTTGCCCTCCAACAAGTGAGATGAATTTAGCCACTAGAGAAAAGATACCAGAGTTCTGGGGGTCAGCTTCACTCGTTGGTGAAGGAATAGATGGGATCTCAACCATTGAGAGAGGAGGTCCAGTTGAAAAGGCCTTGAGTGGAAATGGCCGTATGAAATGGCCTCGAAGGTCGCAACAATCTTCCCGAGGAGTCGTAGGCACAGGTGCACAGATACTTGCCGATGTTGTAAGATCAGCCGCACCATCTCCTGAATGGAAATTGCCTTTTCCTGAGGAAGGAAGACCTTCTGACATACAGTGTCCAGAATCATCCCCAGAAATTGAAGCCTCTGTGTTGGCTGCAGGATCCACCCGTGTCGTGTGAGGAGCCTGAGAGTTGCCAGTATGTTTTGTAGTAATTCGTTCCTGGAAGGAGCTTTCAGGAGGAGATCGTCCAGGTAAGGGACAATCGCGACTCCCTGAGTCCGAAGGAGCGCCATCATCATGGCAATTACCCTGGGAGCCGAAGATAGGCCGAAGGGTAAGGCCTGGAACTGAAATGTGTGTCTCGAATGTTAAATCGTAGGAATGCCTGGTGAGGCAGCCAGATGAGAATGTGTAGGTAGGAACCTTTTATGTCCAAAGACACCAGGAACTCATTTTCCTCAAGCCCCGCAATGACATATTGAAGGGACTCTGAATACTCTCAGGTAGGGCTTGAGATCCTTCAGGTTCACAATAGGTCTGACCGATCCGTCCGGCTTCGGAACCATGAACAAGCTCGTGTAGAACCCCTGCTTTAGTTGATGTGTGGGTACCTGTACCAACACTTGAGCGTTCAAAAGTTTGACTACAGCTTCCTGTATCACGACCCGTCTGTCGCTTGAAACTGGCAAACCTGTGGTGAAAAACCGAGGAGGTGGTTGGATATGGAAATCGAGTTTGTACTCCTGGGTGATGAGGTCCAGAACCCAGGCTTCCGGACAAGATTCTGCCCACACTACCTTAAAATCTGGAAGACGAGCTCCCACCCTGGGGTCCCCCAGGTGAGAGGGAAACCGGTCATGCACTGGGTTTGGTGGAGGGTTTACTGTTCTGGTGTGTATAGGTTGCTGCGGCTCTAACCCTACCTCTGGAACCACGAGAAGTGGTATGTCCTCCTCTGGAATGGCCTCTAAATCTTCCTGGGGCACGAAAGGACAGTCCTGAATGAGGGCTTAAGAGTAGCTGGAGCAGCTGAGGGGAGATACGGCCGCTACTGTGTAAATGGACTTTAGGGTGTTCTCTTAAGGAAACGGCAAAACCATCATTTTAGACAGACGAGACACTGAGGAATCTACCGAAGGTGGAGTCTCACATAGCTTCCTGCTTTCTGTAGGGAAAGGGTAGGAGGACAAAAGTCAACAGGATACCTGGAAATTTTTATCTGGGTGTCTCCAAGCAGTGGTCAGGATAGAATCCAGCTCCTCTAATGCTAGAAAAGAAGTACTCTGTCTTTGCTTTTTACTAAACAGATGGCTGAGAATAACCCTGGTCCGCTTCCTCCACATTTAATACCTGGCAGATTGCTAAAATCAATGCCTCTATCCCCTGGGACAAAGGTTCCAGATTCCCTGGGACCTGTTCCTCCCCAGAATCAAGAAACTCGCCCTCCTCTAGTGGGGGCATATCCTCATCCTCAGAGTCATCCAACTGTAGGACTGTAGCACTGAGGGTAACAGCCTCTTCTTGGGAACCTGTGGTGAAGTCCCAGCGGAAGGGGTGCGGGACCTGGTCATAGCTTTTGTGAGCCCCTGCACCGACTTGGCTAGGGATCGAGCCCAGGTCAGTTCAGGGGGTGAGAGGGTAGACTTCTGAGATCTGGAAACCTCTTTATCTGCAGACAGGTGTGACATAACAGAAGTGAACTGCCCAAGTTGGCGGTTCCTGCGTCTGTTGTGATCCTTGAGCCTGCTGCTCTGATTCACAATTGTCACACAACATGGAGCTAGATGATTCTCCGTGTGTAAATTTTTCTGCACATTTTGTGCAAGAAAAAGTCTTGTGAAGCTTTAGATACCCCTCCAGCCATGGTACACAACACTGACATACAAACAAGACAGTAGTGTAGTGAACAGAGTAGAGACTGAGATATATAGAGAGATAGAGGATAAAGGCAGAGAGGGAGGAGAGCCACACCCACCCAAACAACGCTGTTAGCAGTGCCAAAAGAACTATGCATAAATGACAGCAAGTAATATTACACTGTGCTCCTATAAAGCCTAAATCCCACTGATCACTCACGAATCCTAGGGGATGCTGTCTCAGTCTAAGCTTCGTCAGAAACAATCAGCGCAGCCAGCAGTAGCAGCAGTATTTGTAAAGGCTGTCGGCTGCTTGTGTGGAAGCGCCGGGAGAGCTGAGAGCGAGGAGTAGACTTCAGCATTAGTCTCCGTCCCCCCGCTATGGTGCCCGTTTTAAATTGTTATATGGCGCCCATGGACTGCCGCTGCCTAGCAAACACGCCTTTGTTTGTGCCTGGTAACCCCGCTAATTCGGGGAGCCAGGTTTATACTATCAGAACTGCCGAGGCTGCCGGTAAGGCTAATGGGGGGCCGCGACGTGCACCGCATGCAGCGTGTCCTGGTACTACCCCAGAGACAGTGGTCTATGTAGCCGAGAACCCATGCGCAAGCAGCTGCAATAAGGTCCCCCTGGCAGCTCCATCGTCGCAGACAGACAGGGGCAGCCACCTGCCCGTCATTCCTCAATGCAGCATCTTCTTTTATTAATTAACTAAACTATGCCCTGAGGAGAAGCCCAAAGTATGACCAGCTCCCTTGGGCACAATACTAAGACTGACTTGTAGGGGGGTACAGAGGAGGAAGGAGCTAGTCACACTTTCTAAATTTAAAGTGCCTGCTCCTGGTTAGCACACATCTATACCCCACTGTCATGAAGCCTCCAGTGTTCCCTACTGGATGAAGGAGAAAGATGGATTATCTATTTCCACTTATCAGCTCCAAGGCAATAGTGGCGGGGAGAGGGTTACGCTGCCTGAATTTCCAGAAAATGGGGGCGTGCCGGTCCTGTTTTCTGGTATTGCAAAGGCCAGTGTCCGTATCTTCCGGTGCAAATTTACTGGCCTTGCATGTGGGCAGAAGGTGGCCATTCTGAGTAAGTTTAGGTTTACTCAAATGGGCCATGTGGATGTCCGATGGTAGTAATGTTGATCCAATCCTGCATCTTTGGACGCAGGCATTGGATTGGAGATGCCGGCAGGAGGCACCTTTTTCCTTAAGTTGTCTCCTGCAGGCATTAGCATAGTTTTGCACAGCATCTGCGTTCAAAGCCAGCGCTGCTCCTCAAAAGCGTCCATCTCTGAATCAGGCTTTCTGTTCAATTGTTGTGCACCCGCATTTGTGCTTACACCCTACTGATGTGGCAAGCAGAAATGTGTGATAAATCTTGGTTTTGGGTGCCCTAACCAGGACTTTAGAAGGGTTTAGCCATATTACGGGCGAGACAAGCATGATAATTAATGGGTGCCCAAAAACAATAAAAATTGCAACATTAGGTGCCCATTAATTTGTGTGCCCTGAATCGCCCCCCTAGTATCATTATAATGAGATTGATATTATGTTTTTCCATAGTCAACCACCAACAAAGACTCCAGTTGTGACACAAAGTTCACCAGGTAAAGGCAAACCAAGGCGAAAAGCTGCATACACATCTGAATATTCCTGCAATCTTGCGACAACCCAATACAAAAGTGACAATATAGCTTATATAAGTTATGGAGAAAGCATGGTTCATGAATGAACAGCTATAATAAAACAAAAAAAAAACCAACATGAATATAGTCAGAAAACCATTACAATATTTAGATAGTATACACATACAACATTATGTATGAACATTCCATTTTCCTACATATACTACAATACCATTTTTCTATTTATGATGATGGCAAATCAATTCAATCACATCACGTACAATCATATAGATTTAAATTGTTTTAACTGCCATCAGGACAACACAGTTTTTATTCTATTCTGTTAGACCTGACTACTGAAGAATGACAAAACCCCCTGCCAACCACACAACTTAGGTTATTATTTTAGTAAGTGTGGAAATGCGACATGCTGTGGAATATAAGATCTGAATTGTATTATTCAAGGCACACTTTTCGGTCAAGAGAAAGACTGCAAACTGCAGGGGAATTAACATAAAATAGATGATAATCATTTGAAATAGCTGTGATTTTAATTTAAAGAATTTTAAACATTTTCGAAAAAATGTGGCTAAGTTTAAATAGATGTAGAATACAGATTCTGGATACTTAGGTGGGGACTGGTTTGCTTCAAGGAAGAGGTTAGTTTTGAAGGCACATTTAAAGACTGGGAGGCTGGGTGCAAGTCAAATTGAGTGTGGGAATGTATTCCAGCGGTTGTGAGCTGCACGGGAGAAATCTCAACAGCAGGATTGGGAAGTAAAAATCAGGAAGAGAAGGCTGTCATTGACAGAATGGAGTTAGCGAGAGGGAGCGAGAAAAGAGAAAACAAGTTTGGCCCAGGGGAAGGCACCAGAGGTGATAGAAAATTTGAGAAGACAATGGGGTAAGCCCAGTGGAGGGAAGAAATTTTTTGTTATGTTATGTGGAGGAATGAGAGGAGGACAGTTGTGAGTGGACCTCAAGTCCAGAGACATGGTAGGAGGAGGACAACGACAGGATCAGAAAAGGTGATGTAGCAGCGGACAAAGAGCCTGATTCAGAGATGTACGCTAAATCCACTGCAAATTTTGTAAGCAGCAGCCACAAATCCAAGTGATTAGGGTGATCAGCCAGTGAATGAACATTTTCAGGTTTAATCCAGTAATCTTAAATTTTAGTGCATACAAGATTAGATTAGATCTACTAACAGTGTTTTATTGATGCAAGCCATATTATTCATTTACTGGACTTGTCTGTTCACTTGCTAGCATTGTGCGTTCATTCACTGGTCATTTCTGCAACTCTCTTTTTTGGTTGTAAAATTCTAACTATTCCTTCAATCTTTAAACCAAATATGTATTTGAAAAGTATACATAGTAATAACGATGGCACAGGTCTTAAAATAGTTTTTAGGCTGTATCTTCTACCTACACCATCCCCTTAAATTTGAGAATTACCCTAATTGTTCATTCACTTGACGTTTCACCCTACGTAAGATGCATCAGTAGTCACAGATCTACCGAAAATCGGCCTTTGGAGAAACCCTATAGTTGGCAAAATGACTGCTGGGAACGGAGATGCAGAGCCATTTTTACTGCGTATGGGACCGCAGTCGCAGGCTGAGATACTCCCAAAATGGTTGCGACACACGAGTTTGGGTCGCCACATCCCCACACAATCTGTTGCCTCCCACAAACGGTACCTGCTTGTCAATCACTTTACGAATAAATCCTTACTGCGAGCAAGAATGGTAATGAAACTTGACGAATGCGCAGTACAACTGAGAAGCATGTGTAGTTTATCAATAATCACCCAACTGCATAAACATTGGCATTGCATCCATCTCTAAATCAGGCCCAAAGTCAGTTTTGGTGTAAAAAGAGAGTCAAAAGTCAGTGCAGAGAGGGAGGAGATGAGAAGTAGAGGGCAGTGATGGGAGGGAGAGGAGTCTCTAACGGAGGAGAAAGAAAAGTGTCAAGGACATCAAGACTGTGCCTAGCAATGGCCTAGATCTTTCTCAGAATATACTAATGTTACAGACCTGTCACTCGCAGAATCGCAAGCATGGAAAATGCATTAAACAAAAAGTGATGTGCATGCATACCTGTAACAGACTTCTCTTCCATCTTTCTCTCTCTTTGCCCTTACTTTTCCATCTCCCTATTGCTGTGTGTAATGCTAGAGTGATCAGTGACACAAAACTTGCCTATATGAAAGCTGAAACTGAATATAACATGAAATAAATATTGAGCATTGTAAATAAAGCTGTCAACACTGCAGAGACCTGTTACCTACTTCATCATGTCAGCGGCTCATTCAAACTTCTGGTTTTACATGTGACTATAACTTGGTGAATACTATGGGACATTTTCAGAAAGCCCAAGAACACACAGTCTACTACAGATCCAGATTAAAGTAATCCACTTTTATACTTCAGAACATGGATTCATATTTTTATAAAGTGACTGTAATGGAAGGTTTAAGGGTTGATACATAGTTGCCATACGGAAACAATGGATGATTTCGGATAGAGGATGAGCTAGAGGCTGCTCGCTGTGTTTCACCATCGTATCTTGAAATGACTGATTGGTGCTCCCGGGACAGCTGGAGAGGTGGTAGGTACCTTGAGGCACTGTCTAGCACCAGAAGTTGGAAATGAGGGGCTAGCCAATTATAGCTGCATTTATAATGCAGAGTCCTCTTCTTGAGGCTGCTGCCTGGCTGAGTCCTGCTAAGGTCGTTATTGCCTTAGTGCTGCTGCCCAGGGAGCTCGCAGATCTCGCACTGCGACCTCCATGTACCAGGTGTTGGTAGATTAACATCGGATCCTATAGTGTTTGCAGGGCCTGTAGCGGCCGCCTTCAGCTCACTGGAACGGCCATTGGTTCTGTCTTCCCCAGATACCGGGGAACCACTGAGATATCTTGAAGCCTGAGATCCAGGGCATCATTATAACTGCACTAGGTTCCAGCATGTAAGAGGATTGTTGCAGAAAGCAGTCAGCAGCACCTGTGCTAACAAAATTATCAAAGATACCTAATGGCTAACAGCATATATGAGTAAAACTGTACAGTCATTTACATTGTGCTTCAAGTTTAGGTAATGATGGAAATATGAAATAGGTGTCAGAACATAAAAATACACCTTATGTATAGGTCTACACCGCCTAGTTACAGTACATATTTAAAGCTTTGGGAAAAAAGTTGGACATGGTAACTGGTAGAAACTAAATAATAACAAGTAATAACTGTACAACAAATTCTGAAAATACATAATTGGTTCATAACCATAGGCAAAACTGGGGGGTTCTCCAGGGGTGCACAGGACCACCCATTAGCCCATATTGAATGAAGTCAGCAGTGCCGCCTATTTCTGATGGACGGGGTTGACAAGCGGAAGCTGGTTACCCGTGGGAGGAACAGAACGTGGGTGGCAGACAGTAGTCCGCAGCCGCTGCCATGTCCACTCTGCCTCCCGGCAATTATTCCCCTAGGTACAAGAAGCCCTCAGAGGTCCTGCAGCTGAGCTGGAGCGAAGCCAAGGCGGCACTCTTCTCTTCAGGGGATGCCACCAAGCGGGCAGCCGAGGTGTGGCCCTTGTCCCTGGGCCAGCAGCAGCAGAGCGGGAATGCAGTGCCAGGGAAGAGGAGAGCGGGGAGTGTGGCGGAATGCAAGCCAGGGGGCTGGGCGATGCCGAAGTAGGAGAACCTGCTGCAGCCTGCTGAGGTGAGAAAGGGGAGATAGCTGCCAGTGCTGGGACTCGAGGTCCACGGTCCCCCCTATCCCCAGGGTAATATCTAACTCCCCTTCACCGTTAGGACCCTGACGTCATCAGCCAGTGTCCAGCGTCATTCCCTGCTATCCAAGTGGGCATAGAGGGGGAATATAACCATGTGGCGAGCGTAGCGAGCCACAGTGCCCGAAGCGTGGTGAGCACAGCGAGTCTGCGAGGGGACTACAAACTTGTGTAAGTGGGGACAAAGTACTTGTGTAGCTGGCTGTCACGGGCAGGAACTGCACTTTCGCCCTCACTCACGTCACTTCCAGGTCCCTAGCGCGAAGGGGAAATACAGCCTACCCTATCCCCAGCCGGTCTTTGAATTGAAACGGAACAGCCAATCAGAGGCGGGAACATCATGGGCTGTGTGTACATGTGACCACCTACCCTGTGCAGCAGCAGCAGTCAGTAACCTCAGCTAGCTAGCCCAGGGGCCGCTGTGACCCTTCCGACTGAGATGTGATCATGGAGTCCGGGACTGAGCAGGAGGACAGTGCCTGAGAGGAACCAATACCCAGGTGACGGATACCATGTGCTGCCATAATATACTTACATCTGTACCAGCTGTGCCCCCCCTAGGAAGGCCAGGAGTTTCACCACAATGCTTCCCTCACCCTCTGCAATGGCAGGCTGTGCCCCACTCCCGCCCTGCAATGCCAGGCTGTGCCTCTCTCACCCCCGTGATGGTAGGCAGTGCACCACTCACCCCCCCTCCCTTGCTTGTGATGCAAGGTTGTGCACCACTACACCATTTCCCACTTTCTGCAATATCATGCGTTTTTCACCACTAACCCCCTCCCCCCCTCATACTTCATCACAGCACTGAGGTTGTGGGTTTGATTCCCACTATGGCCCGAAATGTGTGGAGTTTGTATAGTCTCCCTGTTCTTGCACGGGGTTCCTCTGGTTTTCTCCCACATTACAAATATATACTGGTAGGTTAACTGGCTCCCAGCAAAATTAACCCTACTGTTATGTGTGCATGTATAGATATATAGAATATAGATGGTAAGCTCCGCTGGGGCAAGATCTGATGTGAATGGCCAAACATTCTCTCTAAAGCGCTGTGGAATGGGAAGAGTGTGTGTCTTAAAACCATGCCCCCCTATTTGAGTGACCACACCCCTTTTGGGGGAGCACGCCCTAGGCATGCACAAAAGTTCCCTTTTCTCTAACAGACACCCTTCCCCCCTGCAACATAATATAATATGCTAAAACTGGGACCGTCCATTACCAGATCTCTAGTTTCACCTATGTTCATAACTATTACAGTCCAAAACATTTGCAATAGTCTACTACAGAAACCAGTGCAGCAACTATAGTGGAAAAATCATACAATCATATTAAACTAGAAAGCACAAAATTATTATAATCAGCTATGCCTTGCAATCAACTACAGCAACCTGACATGCAGTACCTAAAGTTAACTACTTGAATCAGGGGCGGTGTAAGAGAGGAGGGGGCTCGTGTGCAGCCTCCGTTTGGGCTCCCTCCTCTCGGTCGTCGGCTCAGCAGCACTGAGCGTTGTAGATTCTGGCTTCTTGCCAGAATCTACAGCGCATGTGCGGGTCTCCAGAAAAATGGCGCCCACTCCTTTCTCGGGGACATCTTTCTGCGCATACGCAGATCACTGGGAAAATGGCCGCCGCCATTTTCCCAGTGAGCGTTTGCTGCTCTACAGCGCCGGTCCGGCGCTGCGGAGCAGCACTTTGGGAATCGGCGGAGAGGTAAGTATAATTACTTATGGGTGCAGGGTGTGCGGTGTGGGCCCCCCTGGACCCGGGGGCCCGTGTACCCCGCACACATTATAGATATGCCCCTGACTTCAATAATAAAAGGTTCAATTGTTGGCCCTAAACAACAAATTGTTAGGTCCCACACCACTCTCTGATGTTTAAAACAATTGTTGCCAAATGCAGTGAATGAGATGAGGGAAGCAGCAGGGCTCATGGTCAGCTGGCATAATACACACTTCTCTTTGCAGTAAGAGGGCCTGATTCAGAGTTGTACGCGCTGCAGTAGAAGATGCGGCGGTTAAAAACTTCAGGTTACTCAGTATTGCCAGTATTTTCACACAGTTGAAGCTGCATAAACAGATGTAGCTCCTGACTTCAGCACGTCCAAAAAGCGGGGCCAACATGCCCCCATTTTCTGGAACGCTGCCCGACGCCAGCCCCGCTCCGCCCCCAAACAACCACAACCTGTCAATGACTGCGGCAGCCGGGCAGTGGGAGCGAGTGATATATACATGTGCAGAACAGAATCTGCACATGAACGGATCTTTAACTATCAGAGTTGTACACAAACATGCTACATTCTCGACTTCCACAGTTTATATGTGTAGGTGGCAGGGTAGATTTCTTTCCTGAATCAACATGATTA
Organism: Taudactylus pleione; assembly: GCA_031769625.1. Taxonomy (NCBI): domain Eukaryota; kingdom Metazoa; phylum Chordata; class Amphibia; order Anura; family Myobatrachidae; genus Taudactylus; species Taudactylus pleione. Next base: position 1,047,966 of record JAUIMM010000040.1, on the reverse strand, counting down.
TATCTAGATTTTTTTATTTTTTTTCAGTCTCCTTTCTTCTTTTTTTTTGGAAGATTAGCTTTATTAATTTAGGGAAATTACTAAATATGTTCATCTGAACATGGATATCTAATCAATAGAGTATATTAAAGGTTAATGCTGATATTAACTTTAATATATTTAAGATCCTTTGATCTCTTATTTTATACAAGCTGATGTACCCAGTTACACCTGGGTAGACCTTAGATATTTACCATTTCCATCTCACCACTCCAATAACACATTAATCCTTCACCTCTATAGCAATGAATGACTGCTATAGTAAGAAATTACCTTTCCTCACCTGTGTACGAACACATTCCACTCCCTTGCCTCTGTAGTAAACAACTTTCCTTCCCTCATCCATGTTGTAACAATTCGACATTCCCCTCTTACCTGTGTACAAATACAATCCCTCCCTCACACCTGTAGTAACTTATTTCCCTCCCTCACCTGTGTAGTAACACATTTTCCTCTCTCCCCTCTGTAGTAACACATTCCCTTCCCTCACTAGTCAAATAGGGTAGCCACACCAACTGCCAGTGATGTTTGGCAGCACTTGGGATGACAGTTGGTGTGTGAATTCTGAACTGTGCTGCAGCCACGATGGCTCAGGGCAGGCAGGACATTGCACAGGCGGAGGAAACATTTTAGCTCTTTCACCCCCTTAGGAGTCATATTTCGAAAAATCCCTTCTTAGTGGGCTCCTACGTCATGGAAGGCATATACACCCGAATTTTCACTTTTCTAGGTCCATGGGTTTCAGTTGAGCAGTGATGAGTCAGTCAGTCCGGACATTTGAAATCACACACACACACACACACACGACTGCTTTCAGTCCAGTTGTAACAGAGTCTCTCTAGAGCCACAGCCTTTTGTACACTATACCTAATTAATTTATTTACCTATATCCTACCCATCCCTTTCCCCTGGAACTACACCTTTCATCCACTACAATATTAGCTTCTAAGCAGAAATCACAATAGTAAACTCCTATAATTTGCAATGAATCTTTGGTGCACTTTATGCTCTAAGCAAAACCAGGTTTATGTAAACAAATTGCTGACAGGGCCGGACTGGCCATCTGACACTTCTGGCAAATGACGGTGCCCCCAAAAGCCTGACCAGGAAGCAACTCCGCTTCCTGGTGCTCTGCTTGGCCGGCGTACAGAGAAACGGGGCGTGCACAAAGGGACGCCGGGGATTCTACAGCCCCAGCCCATCCGTGATTGCTGAGGATATACTTTCACTTAAAAGTAATTGTGTGATTAGAAGCCCACACAATTACCCATAGGTCTTTATAATGAAGCTTGGTTAGTATGTGGTACCCAGTCACCAGTTTTGTACACGGTTTGTCTGCTAATATTAGCCTCTCCTCCAGGGGCTGACATGGAGGAGGGGGGGGGGGAATGAGGGAGAGTTGATGGTAAGATCTCTGTAGCAACTCTGTTCCCCTATATAGTTACTGTGTCTGTGGGTGAGGCGTAATGAAGCAGGGTACAGACCTCTCAGTGCACTTGGATAGTTCCCAGCAGAGGACTCCTTCCCTGGCCCAGCACACAGCTGAGGAGAGTCCCCAGGGAAGCAAGGACTGTGACATCTCTTATCCTATCACCACAGCAGTGTGAGAGGAAACAGGCAGCTCCACCTCACAGGGAGACTCAGACTCCATCTCAGGTCCCCGGAGACTCTCCTGCCTCAGATGACGCAGATTCACACTCTCTGCTGTCTGTGCTGATCCCACCTCCTTCTCTGGTACCTTTGACCAACTTCCTCCAATCCCAACTGTCACTGTCCACAGTTGAGATTTAAACTTCCCGGCTCATGCACTGTCTCCATGGCAACCTCCTAACACTGCTCCTTGCATCACCAGCATAGCTTTAACCCCTTCACTGCTAATTCTTCATTTAAGTCAGTGGTGGTAACTCTAGTAATACTTGTTTAATAAACCTGATGACACGTTATTACAGGCATGTGCCTATTTGATTAAATATGTTGTTTTAAGTTAATTAAAATAAAAAAGGTAATGTACCCGGCAGGGTGGGATTAATAACAGGTCGACTGGGGCAGTGTTTTAGGGGCCCCCACACCAGTGTTGTAACTGTCAGTTTTGTTTTCCTGTTTGCAGGGATATATGACAATGTTAAAAGGTACAGTACAGTGTTTACACTCTTTTTTTTTTCCTGGTCACAAGGGGTGGCGATTCAATTGATTCAGATACTACCAGCGCCGGGATTTGGTCCCAGAGCTATTCAGTTCTAGTCCGACTATAATCACTTAAGTTGGAGAATGCCGATTCTCGCGACTAAAGCAGGGTGTTTAGTCGCGAGAACTGGCATTTTCGACTAAAGTGCCGGCCGCGAGACTGTTAGCGCCCCCACTAAGCCAGAAAACAGCCTCGCAGCCGGCACTTTAGTCGGATTTCTCCTCGTACCCTCAAGAGGGTGCGAGAGGAAATTATTTAGTCACCCTATCAGCGCGCTGGACTGGGTAGCTCCGGAAGCTCAATCAAGCAAAATCAACAGCGCTCTGAATTGAATCGTCCCCAGGGAAATTCGATTCTTGAAATGCCCTTAAAATCTGAAAAGTTTACTTTTTCAGCTTTGTTTTCTGTAGTTAGGTTTGTTATGTTTCATGTTATGTACTTACCATAGCACTTTAACAGCATTAACAATAACAGTGTGTGTCAATATATTTACAACATAGACAATGGCTGCAGAGAGCCTACGGCCGTTTCACCATTCAGGCTTTGTCATGGCCTTGTGAGATTGAAACATGTGTCACACTGTATTCCTGGTAACTTTTTAACCACCACCTAACAAAGCGGTGAGGAGGCCCTGACAGCCTAGGCAGAGGACAGGGTAATATAGGAGCATACAAGTTCCGCCTGTGCTCACTCGGCTTGCAGTGCAGAAGCCGCTAGTAGATATTATTGGTGGTTATATAAAAGGCTTACGGGGGATTAGTAGTGCCACAAGTGGCCAGGGATCCACAGAAAGAGCAGACTGTCATATAAGCACTGATTACAACAATACGCTAGGATCGAACAGCAGCAGCAAATTGAAACCGCAGAAGCAGCCCTTACCTTATTGGCGATTAATGTGAATAGATTATAAAAATAAAAATTAATCCATACAGAGTTGTACCTGTGTGGGATATGATGTGAAGCCTCATTAGTAGGACATAAATACATTTTAAATAGCACAGTAAAAAATCAGTCTGGTTAATAAAGAATATTATACAAATGACAATCACTAAGACTATAGTGTCCATTTATGCAGTTACCAAAGGGGAACTGATTAAATGTATCCAAATCAGGAGATAAAAGTGACACAAAGTACAACTGTTATTAGTTTGAATATACCGTGTTTCCCCGATAATAAGACCTACCCTGAAAATAATCCCTACCCTTACTTTTAAAACCCGGTCCAAAATAAGCCATACCCCGAAAATAAGACCTAACAAAATCCCCATTTTGAGTTGGGAACGCTTCAGAGGCCAGCGAACCCAGTCATGCAGTGCGCGGGTCACGTCATGACGTCACCCACGCCCTGAGGATCCTGCGTGGCCGCGCCTGCTGGATCATGTTAGATCCAGTCAACGCACAAGTGAGAGGGACATCCCGGACGGCGGCGAGTCAGGTAAGTACCGTACTGTACTGGTGGGTGGGAGATCAATTACAGGGGGGCTTGCACTGCAATAAGGGAGGCTGCATAAGGGACACTGCTACAGGGGGGCCTGCATAAGCGGCACTGCTACCGTACAAGGGAGGCTGCATAAGGGACACTGCTACAGGGGGGGGCCTGCATAAGCGGCACTTCTACAAGGGGGCCTGCATAAGGGGCACTGCTGTCAATGTTAATTAAAATAAGACCTACCCCGAAAATAAGCCCTATGGTGTTTTTTTGACCAAAAAAAAAAAAATAAGACAGTGTCTTATTATCAGGGAAACACGGTAATACTGTGTTAGCAGAGAAAGGCTATATATAGAATTACAGCAGTACTGTTATGGCCAGGGCCATAACTAGGGTGGTGCGGTTGGTGCCACCACACAGAGCGCAACATGCCCCAAGGGCGGAACCAGCCACCCACCAAAATTTATGTATTAGTAGCGGTGCACCCTGGCCGGTTACTTTACTGCACAGCCCTGCCTGTCACTCTCATGGCTGCTCCGCCTCCCGACCAGTATGTAATAGGGACGGTAGAACCCGTCCCAGCTCTGGCTGCTCCATCCCCTCTTCCCATGACAGGCCAGGAGCTGTGTGTGCAGTGATTATGGCCGGGCTCCCCTGTGCTGCACTGCTGCAGTAAACATGGAGCAGGCCGGTCCAATAACGTTTTGTTGGTTTTTTTTTTTACACTACACTGCACGCGTGACGTCATACAGTAGCGTTCCCGCTAGGCTGTTTTAGCGGGGCGCTGCGCCCTGCCCTCCTTCTGGAGGGCAAAAAGCACCCTGCCCTCCAGGAGGAGGGCAAAAAGCGCCCTGCCCTAACAGCCTGCGGGAGCCGTTCTCACCCGCGGGACGCAGCGTCCCGCGGGTGCAGAAACATGCGGTGACCCGGTCACCGCCGGAGAATAGACGCCGGGCGCATGCGCCCGGCATCTATTCTCCCTGTCTGCAGGGCTTGGGGGCTGCCCGGCGTGTCCGTAAGTGCCGGGCACACCCCCAAGATTGACGAAAAGGGGACGCGTCTTATAGACATGCCCCCTTTTCCGATGACCGCGCGACTTCGGCGCGCACACGGGCATGCCCTCTCTAGCTCCGGCGCCCCGCCTGCCGCCGGAGCTAGAGGGAACACTAATACAGTTAGCGCTCTGAAGAAGAGAGACTTGCAGTGAGGAACCTGCAGCCTCCATGAGGAGGAGTAAAGAGAAGATCAAGGTAAGTGAGAAAGAGACACAGGGAGGGAAGGGATGAAGTTATGGAGAGACGCAGAGAATGAGCAGACAGTACAGAGACACACGGGGGGGCTTAGACTATGGACAGCTGACACTATAGAGAGACAGGGGGAGAGATGACATTACAGAGACACACAGGGTGGATGGCTGACACTATAGAGCAGGGGTCAGGGAACTTTTTTACCAGTTAACCCAAAATATATTTAGATACGCCGACATTACCCCCTTGATTTGAAAAAAGGAAATCATATAGTAGTGCCCCCATAGTTATGCCCCTGTAGTAGTGCCCCCATATAATGCCCCTGTAACAGAGCCCCCATATAATGCCCCTATAACAGTGACCCCATATAACACCCCTGTAGTAGTGAGCCCATAGTTATGCCCTTGTAGTAGTGCCCCCATAGTTATGCCCCTGTAGTAGTGCCCCCATATAATTCCCCTGTAGTGCCGCTTTTACAAAAAAAAAAAAAAAAAACACTTACCTTAATCCCCGCTCCTGCATCCGCCGCCGTCCTGTCCGCCCGGCTGCTCCTCGGAACTATGGGAGAGACGTCTTGACGTCTCTCCCATAGTGCACATAGAGAGAGCCAGAAGCTGGAGTTCAGAAAAGAACTCCAGCTAACGCAGCGCTGCAGGGAAGGTGCCGGGCACCCGCTGGTAATAACATCTCAGCGGGCGTCCGGCTTAGAGCCTCCATGCGGCACAGCCGGGCATGCATATGAATCATTCTATATTATAGAATGATTCATATGCATGCCCGGCTGTCCGTCTATTACCCCCAGGAATTAAATTTGGGGTAATTTACCCGTTCCCCGATCACTGCTATAGAGACACACAAGGGAGATGACACTTTAGAGAGACAGGGGGTAAGACTATAAATTCAAGGGAGAGGGCTGAGACTATAGGGGATATGGGGAGCAGGGATGAGACTGCTTCACAGAGGCGTAACTCCCAGAGACAATGGAGGCGCCTGCCTCCGGGCGCCAAGCCCTGAAGGGGGTCTTCCATCTATAGCATGTACAGCAGCAGTTGTGTAGTTCCCAGGGGAAAACGGGTGTGACCACTGATCTTCCACTGCAGTGAAGCACCTGCTGCTGCAGCGTTGATCAGCTCTGTCTTGGGAGCCCTGCTAACACCTGCAATAGAAGATAGGATGGCTTCTGTCTGATAACCCTCAGCCTACGCTGCAGCAAGCGATGGTACAGTATGTTGGTACCTGAGAAACCTATCTGATCTCTGATCCCAGGAACCGCTGGTACAGAGAGCCACCTGCTGACACCGCTGATTCTGCATCACAACAAATGGCGGCTCACCAGCACGTGCTGCTGCAGAGTCGGCTGAAACTCGCTGAGTCTATCTCTGACCCACCGGCCATTGTCACACAGTGTACCTGGAGCTGTGGAACCAAATGTACATATCAGGCGTAACTGTATATGAGCATCTGTGCCTGATCCGGTGCTGCCAAGGCTAACCTTATAAAAGCCACAGCGAAGCGCACGTCAGTGTCCTGCTGTGTGCCAGATGTCACATGTACAAATTGTGAATACTTCATATATATGTTTGTACCCATGCACTTACGTTAGGAGAACTATCTCTCGGGCTTGGTATGCAGGACCCCAGGGCTTGGTAACACCAAATCAGGCACATACGCTCATATACAATTATAACTGATATGTAAGTTATCATACACTTCTTCTTACATAATCTATTGAAGAGGATTACGTGGATACACCATATTTGTTTTGTTTTTTTTCCTTTATATTTTTTTTGGGGGGGGGGAAGCACCAAACTATGGCCCTCATTCAGAGCCACTCGCTAGCGGCAGTACGCTCATTCCGAGCGATGTTCACACATCTGCGCATTCGTACGGTTTTTAGTACGCATGCGCGAACCAGTCAGTGCGGGCGAAAATCGTTTCTAGGCAATATAGCGAGTGCCTGCTATTTTGAGTGACAGAATGAGGCGTATGTGGGTGGTAACAGGGGAAGGTGCTTGAAAACGGGGAGTGGAGATCAGAACGCAGGCGTGCTTAAAGGTCAAAACGGGCGTTTTATGGGTGTGCATAATTAATATAGCAGCGTCATTGACCACGTCACTTGTTTTTTTTTTAACTCAGAACTGCTCGCAAAATAGCGGTTGAAAAAACCAACCACAAGAATAGCGAGCAGTTCATATCCTGTTCGATGTACTCGATTAATCTAATAAATAGCGGACATGACGTATAGTGCGAGCGGCCAGGGGGCGTTTGTAACAAATAAACGAGCGTATGTTTTGCTCGCTCGTTCAGACTTAGAGGTGTGAACAGACTGCAATGTGCGAACGGATCATTTGAATAGCCACCCCTTGTTTTTGAATGAACGAACGCAAATAGCGAACGGCTCTGAATGAGGGCCTATCTTGCCTCCGGCCAACTGGGATGAACTTACGCCCCTACTGCTTCAGAGACATGGGATGAACTGAGGCTATAGAGATATATCAGTGATATTAAAATATGACATGGGGGCTGATGCTCTTTCCCGCACAGTGCACCAAAATGTCTAGTTACGGCTCTGATAATGATTAGCCCATTACTGATGATTTGAGAATGTGTACTAATTACAGTGCATCTGGAAAGTACTCACAGCGCTTCACTTTTTCCACATTTTGTTATGTTACAGCCTTATTCCAAAATGGAATAAATTCATTTTTGTCCTCAAACACAATACCCCATAATGACAACCTGTAAAAAGTTTTTTTTAGATTTTTTTGTAAATTTAATTTTAAAAAAACCTAAGAAATCACACATACTGAAGTATTCACAGCCTTTGCTCAATACTTTGTTGATGCACTTTTGGCAGCAATTACAGCCTAGAGTCTTTTTGAATAGGATGCCACAAGCTTGGCACACCTATCTTTGGGCAGTTTTGCCCATTCCTCTTTGCAGCACCTCTCAAGCTCCATCAGGTTGGATGGGAAGCGTTGGTGCACAGCCATTTTCAGATCTCTCCAGAGATGTTCAAATCGGATTCAAGTCTGGGCTCTGGCTGGGCCACTCAAGGACATTCACAGAGTTGTCCTGAAGCCACTCCTTTGATATCTTGGCTGTGTGCTTAGGGTCGTTGTCCTGCTGAAAGATGAATAGTCGCCCCAGTATGATGTCAAGAGCGCTCTGGAGCAGGTTTTCATCCAGGATGTCTCTGTACATTGCTGCATTCATCTTTCTCTCTATCCTGACTAATCTCCCAGTTCCTGCAGCTGTAAAGCAATCCCACAGCATGATGCTGCCACCACCATGCTTCACTGTAGGGATGGTATTGGCCTGGTGATGAGCGGCGCCTGGATTCCTCCAAACATAACGCCTGGCATTGACGCCAAAGAGTTCAATCTTTGTCTCCACAGACCAGAGAATTTTGTTTCTCATGGTCTGAGAGTCCTTCAGGTGCATTTTGGCAAGCTCCAGGCGGGCTGTCATGTGCTTTTTTTCGAAGGAGTGGCTTCCGTCTGGCCACTCTACCATACAGGCCTGATTTGTGGATTGCTGCTGTGAGGTTCTGGTTTTGTTGTGGGCCCGGGGTGGTGATAAGAGCAGACACTGAAGCAGGTTTAAATGAAAAGGTGGAACTTTTAATGAGTGGTTTGACAGACATGAATATGACAAAAACTGAAGTCCAGATGTAGCACTAAGTGCACTTGGGAGCGGTGGTGAAGTAATGGGAAAAGTCCAGGTAGTGACTGGTTAATAGGGAGATGTCCAGTTGATGACAGGGTGGAGAAATCAGGTGTGGTGGCTGAAATGAAGAATGCAGGCTGAGGAAGGTTTATCCAGCAGGGTGTCAGCGGAGGCAAGGTGCAGGGTGAACAGCAGACTCAGGTACTCAGGCAAGGGGAAGGTACTGGAGGATGCAGGGTAGTCCAGCGGGGTTGGAGCAGACAAGCAGGTAGCGTATCACAGGAAAACAGGTGGTGAGCACAGGGAACTCTCTCTCAGCTATGCTGAGAAACACGTTGCACTGGCAATGAAGAGAGGCTCTGGACCTCCCTAAATACCGAGTGCCATACCGTGACTGGCCAGAGAGAGCACGTGACACACCAGGATTGGATGGCTGATTCACATGGCGGGAGGCAAGATGGCGGCACCCATGCGGAACGGAAGCACCACCAGGACTCAACAGCCCAGAGTGACAACATGCCCGCACAGAACCATGCACAGCCAATGCCCCTCGCCAAACACCAGCGCCAGACGCCCCCACCACAGTGACCTCACCGCTATTACCCGTCGACCACTATGCCGAGAAACCCTGGACGTGACAGCTGCAGAGATGGTTGTCCTCCAGGAAGGTTCTCTGCTCTGCACAGAGGAAGGCTGTAGCTCTGACAGAGTGTCCATCGGGTTCTTGGTCACCTCCCTGACTAGAGCCCTTCTCCCACGATCACTCAGTTTAGACGGCCTGCCAACTCTAGGAAGAGTCCTTGTGGCTCCGAACTTCTTCCATTTACAGATGATGGAGGCCACTGTGCTCATTGGGACCTTCAAAGCAGCAGATATATTTCTGTGCCCTTCCCCAGATTTGTGCGTCGAGACAATCCTGTCTCGGAGGTCTACAATTTCTTGGATTGTGCTCTGACATGCACTTTCAAGTGTGGGACCTTATATAGACAGGTGTATGCTTTTCAAAATCATGTCCAAACAACTGAATTCAGCACAGGTAGACTCAAATTAAGCTGTAGGAACATCTCAAGGATGATCAGTGGAAACAGGATGCACCTGAGCTCAATTTTGAGCTTTATGGCAAAGGCTGTGAATACTTATGTACATGTGCTTTCTTAGTTTTGTTTTTTTTTATTACATTTGCAAAAATCTCAAAAATATGTTTTACAGGTTGTCATTGTGGGGTATTGTGTGTAGAATTTTGAGGACAAAATGAATTTATTCCATTTTGGAATAAGGCTGTAACATAACAAAATGTGGAAAAAGTGAAGCGCTGTGAATACTTTTCAGATGCACTGTATGTGATTAGAGAATCTTTGGTAGCATTGACTGGTAATCTTTAAAAAGAGCCAAGACTACACAACACCTATCTTTCCCTGTGTGAGGGAATTACATTCCATTAAACTCTCTGGCTATAACATATGAAACAAACATAACAGTGTGTGAACACCACTAAGCAAATAGCTGTGATAAGTGATATACGGAAACGGAACAACACAGACCAACGGTTGTTTTGTTGAACATATATTTTAATACTCTACGATTTTTCATTCCTTTATTCACGTTTTTTTTGTTTTTTATTTTTCACAATGGATAAGATTAATACATACCAATAAAGTGTATTACTTTTAAATTATATTATTGTGGTCGCCAGTGCACCCTCGAAACAACTAACCATTTTCTTTGTGTTTTTGTGATGTATGTAAAAATCAAGTAGTGGGTAACACCTCATATCAGCTATTTAACTATACGGTAGGGATATTTACCACAGATCTGAGCTATTTTGAGATATGGACCATTGAAGATATTCATTATGATAAAGATACTGGTGCAGGATTCATCTTTGTCTTGATTTTGCAGTGTGTAAATCTGTAAATGTAATAGTGGAGTCACTGCCGTGACATTGCTACATCGCCAGCAAGGGACTGGCTCGGGGAGGGTGCAGAGTCAGAGCTGCAACAACTGACGCTGTGACATGGACAGCGCGGGCAGGAGGCAGCGAGTGGTGGGGTGGGGGTGGGGGTGGTGGGCGTGGGGAGAGGGGAGTATTTAAACATTATAATTTTAATAACCATCAGTATATCACTTAATTTTATTGGTAGGGGCCCCCACAAGCATTATTCCGGCCCTATGTACAAGTCTTTTGAAGACTAGAGAGCCACCCAATGTGGCCCCTGAACTGTGTCAGGTTGCCCCTCACTGGCTTGAAGCAAACCCTTTATAACCCCTGTGGTAAATGTGCAATTACCTTGCACACATGGTTCATTCACTACTTCCCTTTATCACATGAAATCGCTGTACTGTGCATGGACAGTCAGCCACTTCAGAATTGCAGCCACAAATACAGTTTGCAGTGCTTTCCCTAAATCAACCAAAATTCGAAAAGTAAGTATATAGGTGCGGCCAGGCCCGTCAAGAGCCGCACCAGGCACCGGTAAAAAAGGGGCATGGCCTAATCGCGGGAGGCATTTCCACGCCCCGTAGATAAAAAAAAGTTTTGCAGCGGCACGCTGGCATGGGGGGGTGGGGGGGGTGGGAGGACCAGTGGGTATACAATCGGGAAACCGGCTGCCTTAATACCGGCAGCCGGCTTCCCGACTGCCAAATCCCCGACATCGGGAGACCGGCGCCCAGCATCCCGATCGAAGGGATGCTGGGCGCCCGAGTGGACAGCCGTGGGGGGTGGAGGGTTAGGTTTAGGGCACCCGGGGGGGACTTAGGGTTAGGGGTTAGGCACCCCCCCGGGGGACTTAAGTTTAGGCAGTGGGGAAGGGAGGGGGGGATTAGGGTTACGGTTAGGCACCCCTAAGGAGGCTTAGGGTTAGGGGGTTAGGTTAGTTATTACTTACCTTAGGGACGATCGGGATTTCCAGCGCTGTTGGGCTTCCGCTGCCGGGCTCTGCTCATCTGTCGGCCAGGCGCTGCCTGCGGTATTTCATACCGATTCCGAGCAGTGCGCCCCCTCAGCCCGGCGCATAACCAGTGGGGGGCACGATCAGCTTGATCGTTCCCCCCACAGGCATACTGTAGGAGAGTGCTGTGGCCTGTTTCTTAGCAGCCTCCAGGGCAGCCCAGCACACAGCAGCATGTGCTGGGCTGTTGTGTGATGTAAGAGTGGGGCGAAGCGGTGCCGGACCTGGGCCCCTCCAGCAAGCCCAGGCCAAGGGTAATGTGTACCCGCTCCCCCCCCTCTCGGCCCCCCTGGGTGCGGCTGACTGCCATTGAGGCTTCAGGATCTCAAGAAATAAGGCAACACGTGACCTCACAATGACAAGTCTAAGTGCAGAGTTTTGTGCTGGCTCGGATAGGTTCGAGTTTGCACGTTGAGTTGGAATGATGATGTTCGTCCATGTAAGATGACGTTTAGCCTCTTTCTGAGTTCCGTGTTTTTGGAGGGAAAAATCCGAACTCAACGTGCAAACTCGAACCTATCCGAGCCAGCACATCCCTAATACACACACAACGATTTTTTGAACGATTATCATTAACGATATCATTTATCGGTCACTTTCTAAGTTAAAACGATGAACAATTATCGTTCATGCGCATTCACGTTTGTAGTTCAGTCAGACTGACCAACTCAACGATTTTCCTTAAGAGAATATGCAAAAATAGTTTGTAGTTAAAGAGAACTGTTTATTACACTTTAAAAAATCTGACAGATATAATCTGACAGATAATCTAACAGAAAATCTTTCAAAAAATTGTTCAGAAAATCGTTGGTAACAAAATTGTTGTGTGTGTATGCAGCTATAGAAATCACTCATGATGTTCATGCTGTGTGCTGTCCCAAGAGCCATGCTGCTGATAATAATGAAAACAATATTGTGACTTGTCAGCAAGTATCTCCATAAATCTGGTGTGGAGAGGACTGCTGTCAGCTACTAAACTCACTACCAGATGCCCATGTGATACGAAAGTGATCTGGTTGCATTGCATGTGGTTCAAATGATTGGAACTTCTCTAACTTGGCTACCCACATTTGTGTCCAAACTGGCCAATGAGCTTGTTGTTTGGGCTGAGACTGTGCTTGCAAATTAGGTTATTAGCATTTTAACAGATGTTACCAGCTATATGTTAATGTTCCAACTACCTCCATATTACATTTCACTCTAATTAAGCCATTTTATTCAGCACAGCCATCCCCCTACGTGATGTCACATAATGAGGTGCATGTGGGTCAAAACTATATTGAATGTGAAAAGATAACAAAGTAGTTGTAATTGATGTTTTACGGTCTGAAAATTTAACATAGCATATATGTGTGAGATTTAAGGGGCTACATAATTGGCTTTCCTTTGCTAGATATAGTTATTTCACAAAACACGTTACTTACTGTATACAACACAACTAGGGTAACAGAATCATACAGAAATAGTAAATAAAAAACATTTAATAAACCAGCACAAATGAGTGCAAAATGTGTTTACAGTTAACCTGGCAGTTATACCAAAACATTTGCAAATGTTTTCAAATACACAAGGCTACACTACAGCTATTTAAAGCTGAAACATTCTGTTAGTGGTGAGATTGTTATTGGATTGTGTTACGAACACAGATTATATAATACACGTCTCAAAAAAAATTAACACCACAAGATGTGGTCTGAGAAGAAAAATACATTACCTCAGAGGTTCCCAAACGCGGTCCTCTAGGCTCCCCTGACAATACAGGTTTTGGAGATATCCATGCTTGAGCACAGGGGGTTAAATCAAATTGACTTAGGTACTAATTAAGCCACCTGTGCTCAACCATCGATATCTTTAAAACCTGAACTGTTGGGGAGCCTTGAGGGCCACGTTTGCACTACCTGTTTATTATAAATAGACCCAAAATGGGCACTGACATTCATTAGGGATATACGAGGAGATGGACAGTATACGTATAGTATATAGTAACAAGAAGTGAGGGGAGGAAACGACACGTTACATAATACTGACACCAGCCATCACAGTGCTGTGTATCCACTGAAGGTGTACCGCGATTTCATTCCAGTCACGCCTGCTTATTATTACTAATCACTGAAGGACTATGTAAAGAGGATAGTAACATCTGACCATTTCTCTCTAGGGCAGCGCTGCCCTGTCCCCAGCCATCACCATGGGTTACGCACCTTCCCGGTACTTTAGAGACATTCCTCTTCCAGAACTGTTTTCTGCCGGTGTCGCTAGACATCCTCGATCCACATTACCGAATTTCCGTGATTACGGGAAGAATCGCTACCGATTGATTTATTCTACTGAAAATCCTATCCACTGTGACTGGGAGCCGCCATGTTTGGCCCAGCAAGAAACAGCACCGCCATTGGACGGCTTGACATACTGATGAATGCTGTCCAATCAGAAGTGACAATGCTTAGCATTGCGGAAGTCAACAAACTTTTGCCAGCGCTTAAAGGTCCCTGTATTGAAATTCTGACGTATCGCAACCTACACTACCTCCGTCTCACGTCATATTATGTTGTAGTAAAATGTATGCTTTTAAAACATGTCTCCTCGAACGGCATGCGTCGCCATGTTGTTGGTTATTTTGCATCGTATTGGAAACGTCCCTTCTACAGGTGTTTTTTTTTTTTTTAAGTCCTATTAGGGACATTTTGCAAAGTAAAGCATTTTTTATGTAATATATGTATTACACTTATACACACAACGTATTTGGCTTAACTATTAAACATACAGTATATTTATTTTTCTACTAATTGATCGATACCATACCTTTTTAACAGTAACTTGTCAATATAAAAATATTAAAATAATAAACATTAGTATAAAGCTCATTTGGAATTTTACTGCTGTGTTCGATGAAATATGTTGTAGCATTTATAAATCCATCAGGCAAAATATATTATAAATATAGATATACTGCACACTATGTACACAAAAGTGGTTGGACACTGATAGCAAATAGATGAACAAGATTATATTGATGTCAGTACTTGTAGGTCCACCACGGGTCACTGATTACTGCAGACAACCTTCTTGACAAACTGTCGACAAGTCAGGCCGGGAGCCTACAGAATATCGGGTGCCGCTTCCAGCCTCCCGGGAATTCCACCAACCCTCCCGACCTCGCCCCAGTATAAACTAGAAATCCCCGCGGGGGGGGGCAGTGACGCCAGCCTGATGTGGAAGGAAATTCTGATCGTCTGAAAGGTAAGTATGAACTAACATAACTGTACCCCCTAACCCTCCTTTAGGGTGCCTAACCCTAACCTACCCCCCCGTGCCTAACCGTAATCCCCCCTCTAAGTGCCTAAACCTAACCCCCCCTTTCCCTGCTGCCTAAACCTAAGTCCCCCGGGGGGGTGCCTAACCCTAACCTCCCGGGGGGTGCCTAACCCTCCCCCCCCCCCGCGAATGTCCGCGCTCGGCACCCGGCATCCCTTCGATCAGGATACCGGGCGCCGGTCTCCCGGCGTAGATTAGTTAACCCACGCCGGGATTCTGTAGTCTAGATGCCGGCGGTCGGCATAGTGACCGCCGGCATCTTAAACGTATACTGGTGGCATTGACATACTGATAAAAACATATGTAGTTTCTCTAGAGATGCAAGTGCATGGGGCCCCCTACGAAGTGTTCCTGTCGAAACCGCCATATTAGTGGGCATTTGGAACTCGTGTGCAATGGTATGCATTTCGCTTGCGCTAAGGTGCCCAATCACTCTTCTCTTCATAGTGTAGATATAATATAGCCATGTCATGCCTACACACAGAAACTGTGTAATTCATATGTGAACAAACAACAAGAAATTGAATCCGCACTAGAAGGACTAATTATAGAGAGCCTTAGGCTATGCAGGTAAGTCAATATTCGGTACAGAAATATTTATTACAGAAAACCAACTTCAAGCATTACAGATAACCTGCGTCAATTTACAGTCGGTGGTGGTCCCTTTGAGTAAGAATAAACAAGATTCATACAGTGAGGAAGTGAACAAGCCGTCCAGGCGAAACCATTGTCTTTTCAGTTACCTTATCCAGGACCCACCGGCATGGGAACCAGCCCTGCAGACACCGCAAGCCTCTCAACAGACGGTGTTATGCACATTTTCCGATACTACACCCACTAAACGAGCACTGGTACTATTTAACATAAGAACTGAGAGCTCTTCGACCCTCTTGCATCGGAGCACTCGCTGGCATGCGCTACTTTGTTGCTATGATATCGGCATGCAGAGCCGTAACTAGACTTTTCAGAGAGAGCATTATCACCCCCCCCACCATTTTGTAAATAGGGACATAAGATACTGCACCTGAAAAAGGGCCATGACCTCATGGGTAAGAGCCAGGGAAGAGATAGGGGAGGCCAGGAGATGCTGGGGATAAAAGAAGAGGAAGCTTCAAGTGAGAATGATAATAAACAGGAAAACTGACAGGCCCAAACAGCGCCCCCTGCCCTGCGGTGCCATGGCACAGGTCGCACTACCCTAGTTACGGCACTGTCGGCATGCTGATATATGATCAGATGCCTTGAGAGCATAGGTGACTATTTTCTTTTAAATGCTGCACTGTGGTTTGTTAAATTTATGTGCTGACAGTGATACAATATATTCATTGATGTACAATAGCATTCCTGTTTGCAACCTGATATATGTAACGTGCTGTCAGTCAGGGCCGGCGCTAGGTGGGTATGCACCCAGCGCCATCCCGTGCTTTCCCTCCACCCGCTCCTTCCCTGCGTCCTCCCCCATACCATAAAATAATACCTGCAGCAGGTGGGTGTAGGACGGGGTTTTTCTTCAGCCCGACCCGGCGTCCCTGTGTGGCCGCACTGACAGAAGGTGTCAGGAGCCGCCCTGTTGGCAGTGACCAGAGGATTAACGTTATCCAACTGATGCTTAATTAATATGTTTATGTGACAATGATTGCAGCAGAGCCGTAACTACACTTTTTGGTGCCCTGTGCCAGAAAGCATTGGCACCCCCGCCCCCCAATTTTTCAAATAGGGACATAAGACACGCACCCGAAAAAGGCCATGGCCTCATGTGGAAGGGCCAGGGAAGAGATAGGGGAGGCCTGGAGATGCTGGGGATAAAAGAAGAGGAAGTTACTAGTGAGAATGATAATAAACAGAAAATTGACAGACCCGAACAGTGGCCCTGATTCAGAGCCGGACGCCCTGACAGAGTGCTCACTCTGAATCAGGGCCATCCTTCTCGATTTTTAGAGTGGCCTTCTGGCCGCTCGTATAGCTGTGGGTGACCACCCACAGCTTTAGCGAGCGGCCAGGAAGATGGTCGCGATGGTCAAGACCATCGCGACCATCGGGCTTGCGACAAGACCCTTGTGGTAGGGTCTCGTTGCCGCAAGCCCTATAGGGCTTTCGGCTCAAACAGAGCCGAATGCACTCCCACTGACATCACTTGTGATGTCAGTGGGGCCGGCCCCAAAGGGGGCGTGCTGTCACTCAACATCGACAGCACGCCCCCTTTGGTACGAGACCCGGAGCGACGGTTTGCCCGTCGCTATCCGGGTGGAGCTGACTCCGTTGTGCGCATGCCCACTGGGCCACCATTGACTCGCTTGCGAGCACTCGGTGCTCGCGAGTGGGTCTGAATCAGGCCCAGTGCCCCCTGCCCTGCAGTGTCCTGTGCCATGGCAAAGGTCACACTACCCTAGTTACCACCCTGGATTGCAGTAACCTTCTCTATGCTACAAACAGGATTGAACTTTCAAATACAGTATTGCGAGTATCATGTTTTACTCTGTTAGTAAAGGTGTTACATGGAACAATTAAAGATTAGAGAAAACTATAGTATATCAGCAAAAACGTTAACCCTCTTGTAGCTGAATGGTTTTTACATGTTTATCCTGTGAAATTATGTAAACCATGCCTGCTCTTTCAGGTTATATAATGTATTGCTATGTTGAATGGTGCTGCGTTTAAATGACTGTTGATCAGAGAAGAATGCAAAATTAAGTATATGTGGATGTACTGACACGGAATTTGAATTTGCTTATGCTTGCCTGACCTACCTACATACTTGATGTGTGATACTTGAAGGTGTGGCATAATCAGGAAACTAATTCTCTCTATAATTATTAGTCGGGTGCGCTCTTCTTGTGGATGATGGGTTGGCTGGGTGATGGGGTGTGGTGAGTTGGGGGTGGTCTTTGTGTGGGGAGATGGTGGTTTATAGTGTGGTATTTAGTAACATGAAGGATGACAGACAACAAAAAGCTGGGGCCAAATCGTTTATTGAGAGGCACAATACTGCTCTGATAAGGTCCAGGGGAGGGGGGGGGTGGAGGGGGGAAGAGAAGAGAGAACGGGATATGGTGGGAGAGGTGTGATAGGCTGAGCTCCGGTGGGAAGGTAGGTGGACCCTTTCAGGGGGCTCCTTGCCGTGCGATTCTGGACCAGCACGTTATCCCTGCTGGACCTTTGGTCTACTGACTTAAGGAGCCATCTGAGACAGTAAGGTGACTCGGCAGGTATGAATCTGTGGTAGAAAGTTTGTGCCGGCGGCGTACTGCACAGTGGTTACTGGATGCAGTATCTCGAGCTCTTAGGTATACCTACCGGTAGGTTGTTTGTGTGGTGCACGTTGCGGTCGGGGAATAGATGTGGGTACGTACCCTTCCTCTTTTTCTTGACTGTGTCCACTGGTTCGATGGCTGGGACCCAGGTGTTGTAGAATGCTTGTCAACGAGGTTGGATGCGAAGGTGGGTGCGGTGTCCGCACTGCACCATGACCTGATGGTGCGGTAGCTCACTGATGGTGAGCGGCTGGGGGTCAGGTGGTGAGCGACCCTCCTCTGTGTGTGGCGGATGTCGAATTGCCGCTGTGGGGGATGGTTTTCTTGGATGCGCTCTATAGAAAAATCTTTATTCAGGGAAAGTGGTAATTGTGGATCCCTGTCTGAAGCAATATATGTCATCTGGAAATTATTAAATGTTTAGAAACCACATATATACCCTGATTATGTATATCACAAAAATATACTTTTTAATATCTTTTCTAAATATGTTGACCCATTTATTTTAAAGAATATACCAATAAAACATATATCTTAGGTAAATCATTCAAACCAGTAAGAGTGCCCCATAAAAAAAAGAGTCTGCTTTCTCTCTTTTCTGTATGAATCTAATTCATATGTGACCTAACTTAGAGGCATAATTTGGCAAGTATATATATATATATATATATATATATATATATAGATTTGGTATTATATCCCACCGGACGTTAGGCCGGCGGATATAATACCGACGCCGGAAGCTAGAAAGGACCAGATCCCTTGCCTTTTACCAGTTTGAGCGGACAATTATTCACGGTATGCCCCTTGTCTCTGCAATACATACAGAGGCCTAGAGACTGTCTTCTGCATCTCTCTTCAGGCGATAGGCAAGATGCACCAATAGGCTCTTCTGTGTCCGAAGGTGGAACCCAACTGAGAGAATGAGGCAACCTGGTGGGAAGGTTCTGCTCTCATCTTCGTTCCCGTAGATGCCGGTCAATCCTATTGGCCTGTTGCATGAGATCATCCAAGGGCTCAGAAGGAGAATGCTGAACGAGAATGTCTTTGATGGCCTCAGAAAGACCGAGCCGGTATTGGCTGAGTAGAGCCGGATTGTTCCAACTTGAGTCGGTTGCCCATCTGCGGAATTCTGAGGAGTAATCTTCCGCTGCCTTCTGACCCTGTTTGAGGGAATGCAATTTAGATTCTGCAAGAGCAGTCTGGTCCGGGTCACCATACAATAGGCCCAAGGCCTTGAAGAAGGCATCCATGGTCTGTAATGCAGCATGGGTTGAAGGCAATCCGAAGGCTCAAGTTTGTGGATCCCAAAAAGGAAAAATATTATTAGTCCCACTCGTTGCAACTGCGTCCCTGAAGACTGAACGAAGCCTAAAGTAGAGTTTGCAACTTTCGCGGAAGTTTAAAAACTGTCAGCGATCCCCAGAAAACCGATCTGGCAAGTTCATTTTTGGTTCTTTGAGAGGAACTGGAAGGACAGGAGAATGGCTCTCTTCGACACGTAAGGAGATCTCCTGAACATTCTGGGTGATAGCTTGATTTGAGCTGCAAGCACCTGGGCAGGATTCTGCCCCTGTTCCATGTTAACTGAAGCTGTCAGTCCGATAAACTCTTTCTTTCACTATATACAGTATTTACAGTATGTCTGTACATTCAATATTGCTACTACTGTTTGGGTTGCTATCAGAATCAGGGATTTAAATTTGTTGAAAAGAACTGCTAATTGTGGTAGCTTGGTACTCTTTTTTAATTTCTCCATCATTTCTTTGCACTTTTGAGCCCCACTTTTAGGTTTAGTCGGCATTCCTGAAAAAGGTGATAAAAAACAAACTAGAGTTGATGACACCCACTGTAAGGGTGGATACACACTAGCAGATATATTGGCTGATCAATATATTGTTACCCGATCGGCGGGTGTGTACAAACGATATGTCTGTGAATGACTTCATTCACAGATATATTGCATTGGCCCTGCTGCACAGCCGATGCCCAGTATATCTGCAGACATATTGGGCATCGTGCTGTGTGTATGGCCGACCAGCCAATCACATGATTGGTTGGCCGTTCAGCGTCTTAACAGGATGGGCCGGGTTATGCAAAGCAACTCCTGGTCCTGAAGTCCTCTTGGAAGCTGCAGCTGGCGTCAGCGTGGGATTATCTTCTTCAGATGCTAGATCCGGTGGTCTAACAGGTGAGTTTGACAGCCGGGGGGGGATCGGGCAATGTGGGAGATAGGGGTGTGTGAGCATGACCCCCGGCAAGCAGAAGGGAGACATTAGCGCGTATCCCAGCTAGTCATAGGCCCAACCAGCATAGAGCATGCCCGGAGTAGCATGTGCCCCGAGCAGCGTGAGGGATACATCAGTGGGTGCTCTGGCCA